>JANAVB010024400.1:10187518-10840072 GCA_029216955.1 Iris pallida | reverse complement strand
TCCTTTCGACACGACAACCGACACGTAGAGATCTAAAAGGACACGAACGAGCTCCGAATCCTCCCAACTTGGCTAGCACCCTCTAACCATGGATTAGAGAAGAAATGAAGAAGATTTGTTGGTGGAAGAAGGGTTTTGATTTGGAGATAAATCATGGAGGTTTATCTCTAAATTAATTTGGGGAAGAACAAGAGAGAGAAGTGGATAAAATAAATAATGAAGGAGTGACTCACTCCTTATCCCCCCCATAAGTGGTAGCCCAAAATGGTTAGGTGTCCCCTATTTGAATGTCCAAAATGTCCTCCACTAATCTATTTGATTTAAATTAGGAATGGATTAAAGGTTGAGGTCAATTTAGTCTAGTTTTAAGTCTCTAATTAAACTAAACCTATCCATAAATAATTAGTCTAACTACTAACTAAAATTAATATCATGTGGACTAAAATTAATATCATGTGGGTCATGCCTAACTAGTGTGTGGGTCCACTAGAGTCAAACTACCCCCGGGTTCCCGTTTCAAGTCGGATTGAGTTGAATTCGAACCCGACTCAAATAACCCCAAAATAATATCATAAATAATAAATAAATTTCAACCCCAAAATAAATCATAAATGATAAAATAAATTTCAAAAATATTTAAAAATGTAAAATGACAAAAATATCCCTGTTCTGAAAACTGGGGTGACAACCACCACCGCCGCGTCATCTCCGTCCACCGCCACCACAACGAAAAAGCCCCAAAATCATCACGACGACCACCCAAGAAAATGAACATCACCAAGCCCCGCCACCGCGGCCGGCCACCACTGCGACCGTCCGCGGCCACCAAAACCCAAAAAAACCCCCAAAAATTAAGACACCACTACCCTTACCTCGACGGCGAGCTTCCCCACCGCCGTCGCGCCTGTCGGCGCCCTAGACACCACAAACAGCGCCTCCAGCCGTCCGCCGAACGCCGCCCTTTTCCGTCGATTCTTGTCGACCCACTCCGGACAGCACCGCTCTCCGCAGAACCCCAGCCCGACCGACGAACCCTCGCCGCGCCGTCCGCGATCTCCGCCGCTGTTCCCCCGCTCACAAGTCGGAACCCCGCCTCCGTGCATTAGATCTGCCGTCGCTCCCAAGCCCCGCCGAGCCGCCGACGAGCTCAGCCGAGCGTCCTCCAGTGAGCCGCCCCTCTCGAAACCCACCCGCGTGCCTCTCTCTAGCTCCGCCTCACCCGGCTCTCCGACCGCTCACCTTTTCCTCTCGTTTTCTTTCTCTCTCTCGAAAAATTAGGAACCCTATATTTCTCTCTCTTCCCTTGATTTAGTGAGCGCAGTACATATGTACTGTTGTGATGGTTTTATTATTATTATTATTATTATATTTTTTTATTCCTGTTGTTGTTAATTGTAGAAAATGAGAAGGGGACAACATTCCTCTCTTCTGGTTCTTTTGGTTTTGAATTTATATATTTCTGTTCGTATACGTAGAGTGTATTTGTTATAGGAATAGTATATTGCTAGGAATATATATTACAGATTATGTTACTATTTTCTCTTATAGTAATATTTTAAAATTATTGCTTACAAAGTATAGTATTGGACTTTGAACTCGGTAGACTTTTATTATTTTGAATTATTAATGATAATTATTATTATATTATTATTCTTATTATTATTAGTATTATTACTATTCATATTGTTATTATTGTAAATATAAATAAATGTTTTCAACATCGTGTTGGAAGCCCTAATTGTATTTGCTATATTATATATGGCATTTAAAGTAAACTTATTAATAAAATTTTATTTTTACAAAATAGGTTCTTAAACTTAAATAATTTTTTCTAATATTATGTTGTTTCGCTTAAATATTTGATTTATGATATAGGTTTTAGACTAAATATTATTTGACAAATTTACAGTTTTTCTTAAAATGACTTTTAATTTTTGGATAATTATTTGAAGCTATTGTGACTAATAAATATATTTCAAGTATATAAATTAGTTTTCTAAAACATATAATTATTATTCGTCAAATTTTTCTTTATTCTTCGACCGTGACTCAACCCCCTCTTCCCTATTCGATCGCTAATTCAAGACTACCTTATGTCGAACCTAACTAATTTGACCCTTCTGGATCCAATGGAACTGTCCGTCCATCATCAGAGGTTACCTTGTGTGGTTGTTAACCGAAGTCACAGTTAGTGCCACCGTGATCATTACAGCACACCAGGCGTACTACCAGGCAAGACACCTTGCCATTTGCTGTTTATTTATTTTAGCTCATATTTTATGTATTATTTATTTTATTTTATGCAAAATAAAACTGTGATACATGCATAACATGTTAGAACTTGTCTGTTCATTTATATTTCCTGCTATGTATTATTTTCTTACACATTAAACCTAGATTTAAGGGAACCACCTTGTGTGTTGCATTCATAGGCCTTGACACATTTATTTTACGTTGTTGTGTGTCACATATAGGACTCGGACATGCGTGATTGGCTGGCCACCAGTACGTATAACGCCGTGTGTTAGGAAATAACTGCTAATAGAATTGCATGCTAGAAGACTTAGCAGTTTATGAGTTGGCATTGGGCGGGAAGAACATGATTGGAAGTTGACTACCACCCTATCTATCGTAGACTCGCTCACTACTGAGGAACGATAGGTAGACTATATGCTATAGACTCGCTCGGTACTGAGGAATAGTATATGGTGTTTGTGACTCGCTACTGAGTTACTGTATTAGTATTTTCTTGACTTGACCGGGTAGTCATGCGACCATGAACTGTTTTAAAATTGCATTCACCTAGATTTGGTTAGGCGCCCTTTATCCGTTAGGTACGAGTACTTTTGGTTTAGGTACTTGTATCTGACCGTGGCTTGGAACAATAACTTGTCGCGGATTAGTTCGTCACATCTTGTCCTTGTTTGGTTGTAGGTGTGACTTACTACTTCGATGAGAAGGTATTGAACCTTGTTGGGGTCTGGATACCATATTGGATTCATGGCATGGAAAGATACGTCACCGTGAATTAGTTTTACCATCTCCTGTCCTTGTTTGGTTGGGGGGGATGGTACGCTCGTTCATAGGTGTGTATGGACCATGTTATAAATTCAATTTACTTATTATTTGAGCAATATTTATGCTTTTATATGGCATGATATTATGTATCTTATTACGTCCCTCTGAGGACCTGTTATCTCGCCAGGCGTGTGCTATTCTTTCGCAGGTGCTCTAGCTCTAGCCGTGACTATCTCTATTTCTTCGAAGATGATTGCGCTTGGATCGTCTTCGCTTCGCTCGCCAAAAATCATTTCTTTTCTCATGTATTTTTTTACTTGTTGGTAGTAGATTTGTCTCCGTCCAACATATTGTATCAAGACAATTCATTATCTTATATGATATCTTTTATTCATTTATTTGTGTGGATGATGATTAGTTATGGTTCTACTGCATTTTATAGCATATGTATTCATACCAGACTTCCATATATTGGAGTATACTTCGTATGTAAGCAGCTGGCATTTCTACGTTCTAGTCCTGCGTATTTTGGAACTGGGACGTTACATATTTTTGTGGTGGCCCATGCAGGTCAAGATAATTGTTTGGTTACTTTACCGTACCAAGCAAGCCTGCGTATAGGATAGAGTCGGATCTCATCACATACTTGACCTCTTTTTTGATTCCCTATTCAAATTACCGTTCGACTCATCAATTGCATCTTGCTTGATTCTACCTATCATTTTCTTGTCTTCCTTTCGTGCTTGCTAGAGATTGACCATACTAGTTAGATTCCAAACACCCTTAGCTAATTCTTTAAGTTGGGTAGAATACCCCACGACTTGACACACTTGACCACGCCTTGACATTAAGGAAATACCAATAGTACTATCTAGACCATAGAGACTAGAGAAATTTAACCCTTTGGTCAACCAAGCCTTGGTCAATAAGACCGTAGAATGACGGTCTAGGAATAAACAAGACTTGGATCCTTATGACTCTTAGACTATTCATATTGTTTTTATTCATCTACCATCGTGCCTATATTTTTACTAATGATGCTACTATAACCTAGATTTGCAAGTTCATTGATTTATCGAGCTTGTTCACGACATATGTTATTGGAAGAGCTCCCACTAACGTATCGTCTAATCAGAACCGGTACATAATGGTCTGATCAACCAAGTACACTTTGGTTCACTTTTATCTATCGTTCTACGTGGATGGAGACATAGCTAACTTGTCCTCTAGAATCCCATCCACGACAGCCTTGACAATTCCTTTGAAATTATTCAATCGTCTTTGAATCACGTATTCCTATTCGGTAATGCCTCATTCGAACTCTATATTGCTTTCGCCTTCACCTATTTTAGAAGAACGAAAGCGTTGTACTAGAACTTCCTCTAGCCTTCCTATCAATTATGACCATACCATATTATTTTTCTATAATCTAGATCGCTATTTCCTACGGCATGATTTTGTGAAAACATTATCGTTGTTTGTTCCCCATCGATACCCCCTTGTGCCTTCTCACCCCCTACTAATTTTTAATTTCGAGGACGAAATTCTTTTAAGTTGGGTAGGATGTAAAACCCCTAAAATTCTACTATTTTTTTTAATTTGGTACTGATTTAAAATTTTGTATTGTACGTCACGTAGTCGTATTGTACGTCGTGTGCGGAAGTTCGTTTTTCGAATTTGCTCGACGAGTACAACTAAGTGCGAGCGTACATATTTTAGAAAAAAATATTTTCTATCATTTATAGTTTCAAAATAATATACATAATAATTATTTTGTTATCGTACCAAAGTTTTCAAATTATTATTTTATTTATTATTTATAAAAAGTCTTTCGTGAAAAATAGTTATTACTAGTAAATAATATTATTCGCGTATACATATATATTTCATAAATATTTATTGAGTTTAATTTTAAATAATAGTATATTTTTGAAATTATTATTTTAGTATTTTAGAAAACATATTTTGAAATTTTTGTAGCAATTTAAAACTTGATTTAATTTATGGATGTGTTTTAAATAGTAGATTAATATCTATATTTGGAATTTGCTTTATCCCAATTGATTTTAAACCAAAAGAATTTAATCAGATTTAAATTAGATTATGATTTGGATTAGATTTATTGAATTAATTTAAATTAATAGATTGAATTATCTGAATTGGGTTTAAACTACTCCTAACTCTTATCCAATTGGGAATTCCCACATCTTATAAATAGGCAAGTACTCCTCCAATTCATATTTCATCCACAATAATTTTCTACACAAATCTACGTACATCGTGTCTGTGTCCACCCAAATTCTTACTCCATATTTTATATATACATTATCGTCTCTTCGTGTCGGACACACCCCGACACAATCAAATCCTAAAACTATCCCTAGTTTGTCTCGCCTTCTGGCCATGTCGCCTTCCTGTCTGAGATGCCACCCCGACTTCCTGACTAGCCTTTCCGACACGACAGCCAACCCAACTCCCATCGCCATCGCCGATCTTCTTCCCTCCTCCTGGTCACCCCTGACCAACGATGCTGGCGCCACCACCAGGTCACCGACATCACCACCACAGCAAACCCAAAACCCCGCTCCCTGTCTCCAACCCATTGCCACCGTGACCGACCTTCTCCGACCAAACACCATTGCCGCCACCAACGACCCCGAACCCCGACACCAGCAAACCCACGCCCAGCCTTCACCACCACCGCCGTCGGCATCTCCGTCCACCTCGCCACCACAACCGAAAAAGCTCCAAAATCATCACGACGACCACAACCAAAGAAAAACGAACATCACCAGCCACTGCCATCGCGGCCGACCACCACTGCGACCGTCCGCGGCCACCAAAACCAAGAAAAACCCCCCAAAAATTTAAGACACCACTATCCTTACCTCGACGACGAGCTTCCTCCACCGGCCGTCGCGCCTGTCTGGCCGCCCTTGACCCCACAACAGCGCCTCCAGCCGTCCGCTGCGAACGCCGCCCTTTCCGCCGCGTCTTGCTGACCCCTTCCGCGCAGCACCGCTCTCCGCAGAACCTTAGCCCGACCGACAAACCCTCGCCGCGCCGTCCGCCGATCTCCGCCGCTGTTCCCCGGCTCCACAAGTCGAACCCCTGCCTCCGCGCGGTAGATCTGCCGTCGCTCCCAAGTCCGGCCGAGCCGCCGCCGACGAGCTCAGCCGAGCGTCCTCCAGTGAGCCGCCCCTCTCGAAACCCACCCGCGTGCCTCTCTCCAGCTCCACCTCACCCGGCTCTCCGACCGCTCATCTCTCCCTCTCCGTTTCCTTTCTCTCTCTCGAAAAATTAGAAACCCTATCTTTCTCTCTCTTCCCCTTGATTTAGTGAGCAGCAGTACATATGTACTATTATGATGGTTTTATTATTATTATTATTATTATTATTATTATTATTATTATATTTATTTTATTTCTGTTGTTGTTAATTATGGAAAATGAGAAGGGGACAACAGTCCTCTCTTCTGGTTCTTTTGGTTTAAATTTATATATTTCTGTTTCGTATACAGTAGAGTGTATTTGTTATAGGAATAGTATATTGCTAGGAATATATATTATTACAAGTATTATGTTAT
This sequence comes from Iris pallida, assembly GCA_029216955.1. Lineage (NCBI taxonomy): Eukaryota > Viridiplantae > Streptophyta > Magnoliopsida > Asparagales > Iridaceae > Iris > Iris pallida. Next base: position 10,833,468 of record JANAVB010024400.1, on the reverse strand, counting down.
TATTTTCTCTTATAGTAATATTTTAAAATTATTGCTTACAAAGTATAGTATTGGACTTTGAACTCGGTAGGACTTTTATTATTTTGAATTATTAATGATAATTATTATTATATTTATTATTCTTATTATTGTTAGTATTATTACTATTCATATTGTTATTATTGTAAATATAAATAAATGTTTTCAACATCGTGTTGGAAGCCCTAATTGTATTTGCTATATTATATATGGCATTTAAAAGTATAGCTTATTAATAAAATTTTATTTTACAAAATATGGTTCTTAAACTTAAATAAATTTTTTCTAATATTATGTTGTTTCGTTTAAAATATTTGATTTATAAGATATAGGTTTTAGACTAAAATATTATTTGACAAAATTTACAGTTTTGTCTTAAAACGACTTTTGATTTTTGGATAATTATTTGAAAGCATATTGTGACTAATAAATTATATTTCAAGTATTATAAATTAGTTTTCTAAAATCATATAATTATTATTCGTCAAAATTTTCTTTATTCTTTCGACCGTGACTCAACCCCCTCTTCCTTATTCGATCGCCAATTCAAGACTACCTTATGTCGAACCTAACTAATTTGACCATTCTAGATCCAATGGAACTGTCCATGCCACCATCAGAGGTTACCTTGTGTGGTTGTTAACCGAAGTCGCAGTTCGTGCCACCGTGATCATTACAACACACCAGGCGTACTACCAGGCAAGACACCTTGCCATTTGCTGTTTATTTATTTTAGCTCATATTTCATGCATTATTTATTTTATTTATGCAAAATAAACTGTGATACATGGCATAACCTGTTAGAACTTGTTGTTCATTTATATTTTCTGCTATGTATTATTTTCTTACACATTAAACCTAGATTTAAGGGACCACCTTGTGTGTTGCATTCATAGGCCTTGACACATTTATTTTACGTTGTTGTGTGTCACATATAGGACTCGGACATGCGTGATTGGCTGGCCACCAGTACGTATAAGCCGTGCGTTAGAAAATAACTGCTAATAGAATTGCATGCTAGAAGACTTAGCAGTTATGAGTAGGCATTGGGCGGGATGAACATGATTGAAAGTTGACTACCACCCTATCTATCGTAGACTCGCTCGCTACTGAGGAAAGATAGGTAGACTATATACTATAGACTTGCTCGGTACTGAGGAATAGTATATGGTATTGTGACTCGCTACTGAGGTACTACATTGGTATTTTCTTGACTTGACCGGGTAGTCATGCGACCATGAACTGTTTTTAAAACTGCATTCACCTAGATTTGGTTAGGCGCCCTTATCCGTTAGGTACGAGTACTTTTGGTTTGGGTACTTGTATCTGACCGTGACTTGGAACAATAACTTGTCGCGGATTAGTTCGTCACATCTTGTCCTTGTTTGGTTGTAGGTGTGACTTACTACTTCGATGAGAAGGTATTGAACCTTGTTGGGGTCCGGATACCATATTGGATTCATGGCATGGAAAGATACATCACCGTGAATTAGTTTACCATCTCCTGTCCTTGTTTGGTTGGGGGGATGGTACGCTCGTTCAATAGGTGTGTATTGGACCATGTTATAAATTCAATTTACTTATTTATTTGAGCAATATTTATTCAGTTTATATGGCATGATATTATGTGTCTTGTTACGTCCCTCTGAGGACCTGGTTATCTCGCCAGGCGTGTGCTATTGTCATTCGCAGGTGCTCTAGCTCTAGCCGTGACTATCTCTATTTCTTCGAGGATGATTGCGCTAGGATCGTCTTCGCTTCGCTCGCCAAAAATTATTTCTTTTCTCATGTATTTTTCTTTACTTGTTGGTAGTGGATTTGTCTCCGCCCAACATATTGTATCAAGATAATTCATTATCTTTATATGATATCTTTTATTCATTTATTTCGTCTGGATGAGATTAGTTATGTTTCTACTGCATTTTACAGCTTATGTATTCATACGAGACTTCCATATATTGGAGTATACTTCGTATGTAAGCAGCTGGCATGTCTACGTTCCTAGTCCTACGTATTTTGGGACTGGGACGTTACAGACCGCGAGGTGCTGCTCGGCCGAGGCTAGACGAGGGAGAGGGGGAAGGAAGAAGGAGGAGTTAGATGAGAAGAGATTAGGGTTTGAATGGAATTTGGAGTTTACTTTTAAAACATATATATATACATGTATATACAAAAGGGGGGAAGAGAAAGGGGTCGGCCCATAGCAGCATTGCTGCTTCATTGTGGTCGGTTCCCACATGGTAGGGCCGACCACATGTTATTTTATTATTATTATTATTATTATTATTATTATTATTATTATTATTATTTTCTTTTCTTCTTTATCAATTCAAATCTTTTATATATATAACTATATATACATATATATCTATACACCTAAATATACACCATAAAATTTCCATAAATCTAAATACATATATTAATCTTATCTATCCCAATTTTTTATATATATTTAAACACATGTACATATATAAATTTATTTTGACAATAACAATAACAATACAAATAAAAACCAATCATAGTAATTTAATAATAATAAATATGCTTATTTAATCATGACAAAAATAGAATTAATAATAATAAAATACTAGAACAATCAAATGGTGGTCTTGGTGGACTTGTACCAAACTCCCTTATCCGGGCCCAAAATATTTTACAAACATTGTAAAATATTATGTAAATAATAAAATACCAATAATTACGCAAATAATTTAAATAATTAGAAATTGTACGTGAAATTATAAAGTAATTTAGAAAATATTTCCACGTACATAAAATACCATCATGCACCGGTTCTAATTAGACAATATGTTAGTGGGTGCACCCAATAAAATATGTCATGATCAAGCTAAAAAAAGATAAGCTTGCAAAACTAAGGCTAAATTAGCAGCATCAGATTGTTGAACTATAAGTAAGGGAGGTAATGATGAAGGAATTTATATAGTCCAAGATATTTTAAAATCGAGTCTTACCCGAAGTATGGGCCTATACAGTTGTCCAAGTTTTCTTCACTTATGGCTTGCTTGTCTAGATAAGTTAAGGGCCTCTGAATTTGTAGTCTAAGTGAACTCATCAACATGATTCATAAGGATAAAGGATTTGTTAGGTTGTGAGGTATTCTACCCAACTTATAAGAATTCAACTAATAGTGTGATGGAACAACGGGTCAAGCAATCAAGATAAAGTACAAAGTTAAACGTTTAAGAAATCAACTAGAACACAATCATACACCGGGTCGAAAGAATTGAGTCGAGGTTGCGTCCCTTTCCATGGTCAAAAATATATCGGTACCATGGTAAAGAATTTAGTTTAGCCATTTTGACCAGAAAGTCCTATCAAGAAAATAGAGTATAAAGAGATGGGTTTTGGTGGGACATGATATGTCTACAGGAAGGTGGGCTCGTCTAGGTCTTACATATGAAATTTGTTGGAAGAAAAAGTCTAGTGTTGTGCTCCAATTATCCAAGTCACGGTAAGGGACGTCAAAAGATAAAAAAAATAGAAAGTGGGAGTTCATGGGGTGACAATTAATGCACAAAAGTAAAGGAGATCAAGTTAAAGCATGGAATAAAATTAATTAACGAATCCAGTAAAATATTTTAAGGACATCGTTTTATAAAAAAGATAGTCTCGTAGATGAATACAATTAAGGAAAAATTAAATCATTATTTAAATTGCAAATGGTTGGAAGGTCACAATAAAAGATCCAGATTTAAGGGAAGGTCGAGTAAGTCAAGATTGAGATATAGTCGCATAGTTTGGTAGATGACTAACAATACTTGTGTATATACTACTTTCATGGTCATGAGGGATATGGCAATTAGTGTGGACTACTTCTAACTCGTTAGGGTTATCTGGGTGGCCTTCCATTAAATCTTAACTCGAGTTTCCTCCAAAAAGTTCCTTAATAAAATTTTCAAAATAAACTACCATAATTTGTATTCAATCTAAGCCGTCCAATTTAATCGTGACAAACAAAATTTAAATCCTTTCATAAATCTCAAAGTAAATTTTTATCACGTTACTACTAACTTTTCCAAAATTTAACATTTTCATTCCAACTTTTAAACTCAAGAGTTCATAAATCATGAACCTATAAAAATTTCAATATCACTTCATAACTTTAAAACTCCCAAATTTTTCTCAAATAATCCTCAAGATAAACCCTTAGCATATAACGAGCAATCTAAAATTTACCACTCAATATTTTAACGCACTCATCAACCATAACTTCTATTTCTAAGTCATTCAAACATAATCACAACTTTTAAATGGTAAATTTCTTTAATCAATCAAAATAACTTTTCATCACATCATTAGTGACTCTTCCCAAAAATTGTAATATTAGCAATCCAACTTTAAACTCAATATTCAAATGATGTTATCAGTTATCAAAACTTTTTTTTTTTACCAACATTTGATATCCACAATCACAACTTTTTAACCCAAAATCTAAATAGATTTGTAAATCTTAAATAAAAGGACAAGATTTCAAATTGAAACTTTTTTCTCAAAAAAATTGTTTTCATATCTTCCAAATATTTTAAACCAAAATTTTAATATCACTAATTCCACTTAAAATTTAAATTTTATTTAACATATTAATCGCAACTTGTACGACTCAATTTAAATAATTCATACTGCCACTTTTACAGTCTTAAGATCATTATCAAACCAAATCTATATACGTTCAACGATGTATAACCATAATCCAATAAATCATGAATATCAAAACAAAAATTCACAAAATTTTCTTAATTCGATTTTTATAGAGATTCTAACTATTTTCCTCTGGTAAAAAAAATTCTATCTGGTGATTACTACTTGGAAATCTCAAGATTAAAACTTTCTTTGGAAATATCCCAACTTACAAACTACTAATCATTAAATCATCCTTTTAGAAAATGCCCTTATAACTTAGTTAAGGTCTCAATGTATTCCAAGTGTCAATGTAATCACTCTAGCCATATGGTTGACCAATGAGTATATAGTAGTGTAGTCATCTTCCTAGTTATCACTAACCACAAAAAATAAGAATTTACGGTAGGACGGAATCAAGCAAGATACAAATCAAGGAAGGCAAACGAGAGTTGGAAATTTGAAGCCAAGGAAAGAGATCAAGCTTGTGGATGAGATCCTAAACTCTAATCCTATGTGCAGGCTCACATCGGTACAGTAACGTAACCGAAGTGATAAACTCAACCTGCATGGGCCACCATAAAAATATGTAACACCCCAGTCCCAAAATACGTAGGACTAGGTACGTAGATATGCCAGCTGTATACATACGAAGTATACTCCAATATATGGAAACCTCGTATGAATATATAAGCTATAAAATATAGTAAACCAAGAGTAATCTAATCTCATCCACAAATGTAAGAATAAAAAATATCATATAATCAACTGTAATAAGTCTTTGTACAATATGTTGGGCGGAGACAAATCCACTACCAACAAGTAAGGAAAAAATATACATGGAAACTGAAATGATTTGGCGGGAGTAGCAAAGAAAGACCCAAGACACGTTATCTCCGAATGAATAGAGAAGATCGCGACCTTGGCTAGAACACCTGCGAATGACAATAGCACACACCTGGGAGATAACCAGATCCTCAGAGGGACGTAACAAGATACACAACATCATGCCATATAAACTGAACATAACTGCTCAATAATAATAAGTAAGATCGAATCAAAATATGGCCCAATACCTCACCTTTTGGATTAGCGTACCATCCCCCCAACCAAAAAAGGACAAGAGATGGCACATTAATCCACGATGAAGTATATTTCCAAGTCACAAATCCAATATAGTATCCAGACCCCAACAAGGTTCAATACCTTCTCATCAGAGTAGTAAGCCACACCTACAACCGAATAAGGACAAGATGTGGCGAACTAATCCGCGACAAGTTATTGTTCCAAGCCACGATCAGATACAAGTACCCAAACCAAGAGTACTCGTACCTAACGGATAAGGGCGCCTAACCAATCTAAGTGAATACAGTTTTAAGAATAGTTCATGGTCGTATGACTATCGGGTCAAGTCAGAAAAATACCAATGCAGTACAGTACCTCAGTAGCGAGTCACAACACCATATACTATTCCTCAGTATCGAGCGAGTCTATAGCATATAGTCTATCTATCGTTCCTCAGTAGCGAGCGAGTCTATGACAGATAGGGTGGTAGTCAATTTCCAATCATGTTCTCCCTGTCCAATGCCAACTCATAACTGTTAAGTCTTCTAGCATACAACTCTATTAGCAGTTATTTCCTAACGTACGGCTTATACGTACTGGTAGCCAGCCAATCACGCATGTCCGAGTCCAATATGTGACTCACAACAACATGGTATAAATGTGTCAAGGCCTATGAATGCAACTCACAAAGGGTGGTCCCTTAAATCTAGGTTCAATGTATAAGAAAATAGTACATAGCAGGGAATAGAACTAAACAGTAAAAATTATATCTACTTGTGTCATGTATCACAGTTTATTTTATAGAAAATAAATATTAAATAAATACATAAGTATGAGCTAGATTAAAATAATCAACTAATGGTAATGTATCTTGCCTGAGGTTATGTGCAAAAGAGAATAATCCAGTAGCTCGAACCGGCAAATAAACGAAGCAAGAAAAGCCAAATCCCGCAGATGACTGTGGATGATGCAATAAACATCACGAACGAGTTTGGAATAAAAGATATGCCTAGAAAATGCCTGTCCAAAAGTTAAATTCTAGAACAGGGGCAAAATCATAATTTCGGATCAAAACGATGTCCGCCGTTGGACCCGCTTTGCACCGAAATGTGCGCCAAAACCTACGGTCTCTAAAGTCATCAAACTATATGTCTATAGATTTATTTTGAAGAGACGAACCCAATGGTATGTTCAATTTTGAATTTCGGTGGGCCGTGCACAAAATAGCCCGTTGAGTGGGATTGTGGGCCCGCCAAAATGGTATCCCGGTCAACGGTCTCAGAATCGGACCAAACTTGGCTCACAGGATCAGAAAAATATTTTGAGTCCAATGGCACAAGTTTCGTTGCGATTTGATGGGTGTGCACAAAGTAATTGAGAAATTTTGAAAAAGTTCGATACGAAAAATTTCGACGGATACGGGTCAAATTCGTCGCGCACGCGTGACCAATTTGAATTCCGTCAAAGCCCGCATGTCCACAAAGTCGATACGGACCTTTAGGTACTCTCGATTTACGACAGGATCGTCCAATTTGTCGGGATGGACCTCGTACCGGGGTTTTTAAGTTTTTAAAAAACTAATTTTTTTCGTAATTTTTAATCTGATTAAACATGAAATTTATTGCAGAATAAAAAACTCTATTTGAAGGGGATGATAGAGGGTCATGTGGGCTTTCTATACGAATTATGGATCTAAAAACGGATTAGAATTGAAGGAAAAATCGCATGGTGAAGTTGGGTACCTCGATGTTAAATTCTGTTGTTGTGGGTGTTTGTTGTTGTTGCCTTTGCTGCCACTGTCGCCGCGACCGCGAGGTGCTTCTCGGCCGAGGCTGGACGAGGGAGAGGGGGAAGGAAGGAGGAGGAGTTAGATGAGAAGCGATTAGGGTTTGAATGGGATTTGGAGTTTACTTTTAAAACATATATATATATATATATATATATATATATATATATATATATATATATATATATATATATATATATTTTTTTTTTTTTGGGGGAAGAGAAATGGGTCAGCCCATAGCAGCATTGCTGCTGCTGCTTGTTCATTGTGGTCGGTTCCCACATGGTGGGGCAGAACACATGCTATATTATTATTTTTTTTTCTTTTCTTCTTTATCAATTCAAATCTATTATATATATAACTATATACATATATATATATCTATACACCTAAATATACACCATAAAATTTTCGTAAATCTAAATACGTATATGAATCTTATCTATCCCTATTTTTTTATATATTTAAACACATGTACATATATAAATTTATTTTGACAATAACAATAAAAATAAAAACCAATCATAGTAATTTAATAATAATAAATATGCTTATTTAATCATGAAAAAAAGGATTAATAATAATAAAATATTTGAACAATCAAATGGTGGTCTTGGTGGACTTCTACCACACTCCCTTATCCGGGCCCAGAATATTTTACAAACATTGTAAAATATTATGTAAATAATAAAATACCAATAATTGCACAAATAATTTAAATAATTAGAAATTGTATGTAAAATTCTAAAGTAATTTAGAAAATATTTCCACGTACATAAAATATGTCCACATGGCCACCTTGGTCCCATCACATGCCTACATGGACTTAAATTTATTTCGGGCCCAGTTCGGACTGAATTGGACAAACCGGATTATCTAAAAATTAATATATAAAGTAATATTTAATTAAAATAATTTAAATGAGTCAATTCACAACTTGGCCTAGTTTTTCTAGTTTGGACAGAACTATGGCTAGGCCTCCCACGGCATGGCTAATATACTGGTCAAAGCACACTGCTACATCTTCCGTGCCAAAGTTCATAGTCGTCTAGTGCTCCAAAACTCAACAATGGCTAAGGTCATTTCTAATAAAAATCATAAATTGCATAAATTCATTTTTTTAAGTCTTTTTTAAATAACAAAAAAAATATTCCCAAAAATTTTAGGGGTTTTACAAAGATGCACAAAATACTATGGAATTTATAAAAATTCTAACTAATATACAAAAATTAATTTTTCTATTTTTTTCTCAAGCTGATTTTAGAATCAATTTATATATATATATATATATATATATATATATATATATATATATATATATATATATATATATATATATATTTTAGAATCTATTTATATATATATATATATATATATATATATATATATATATATATATAAAGTATGATATACTTAAACCTTTATAAAATCTAATATTTCTAATAATATCTTAAAATGCCAAAATAATTTCAAATAATTATATTTTTGTAAGTTTTACCTACTCATAATTTATGTCGAAAAATATTGTTACTTATTTTATGAAAATAATTTAAAATCCTTATCAACCATATACCAAGTTTTTAGATTAAAAATAAGAAGAATAAACATAATAAAAATCCTTAAAAATTGATTATAATTTTTTTTAGGAAATTGAAGGGGTTTACACTCGTAAAATACCTAACTACGTTTTAACAAAAATCACATATTCAATAATATTTAGGAATTACATGAAAGCTAATCTATTTACAAAATATTGATATTAAATATTTATCCAAATATTAGCAAATAGTATTTCATGCCAAATAATACTAGCAATATATTAGTTTGATAACCATATCTAGAATTGCATGTTTTAATCAAAATAGTATTATAAAAATAGGTTTTGACGATCATCTAATAAAATTAAAGGTAAGGTTTTATCAATAATAAGATTTACTATAGATTAAATACTACAACATAATGCACATACCAATCTCTATAACTTTCCAATTCTGGCCCAGCCCAAAATCAACCTGCAGTAAGCCCATCCTATGTCCTGGCCTAATCCCATACAGTCCAGCCTACTCAGGTCCAGCCCAAATAGAAACAAAATAAAACAGTAATAATAAGGACCTACTGGACTATCCATTCCAGCCCACAGCTCAAAATATTACCTAACCAAAAGAATCAATCTATGGGTTCTAAAACCAAGGCCCAACAGCAAATAAATGAACGCAGCCATGTCACCTGACCCATACTGCTGTAATTCCTAATAACTTTTGCTATTGTTCTAACTCTTCAATTATCAGAAACAAACACACAGTCCCAATACTCTTTTAACCCAGCCCAGATTCATTCTAACCTAACATAACTCACTCAGTCTTCTCTCTCCTCTCATATTCTCTATTCCCAGCCGCAAAGCCCCATCTTCTCTAAAATCCAGATCGAAGACTCTAACCCTATAATCAAAACTTTAGAAATAATCCCAAATCGTAAACCCTAAGAGCAAGAAGAAAGGGGTCGAGAAGGTCGAGTCGAGTACTCAATGTGATCGGCGGGGATGTCGATCCTCGACGGCGAGGGGCGGTTCTGACAGAGGGATCTAGTGGTCGACGACGAGAACTCCTCGGTTCTAAAGGGACAACTCGGTCCACGAGGTGGCAAATCGAGCTACGAAGGGGCAGCTCCTGTCTTGAGGCGTTGGTGCGATCTCCAAGGTAGGCACGATCTTCAAAGTAACGACACTGCAGTCGAGGTGGCACGTCTCTCGAAGCGATGGCACAAGATTCGATAGAAGTCAACTCCAGCAATGCTGTATCAATGGTGGTGGAGCTCCGGTGGCGAGACCTGATGGAAGATCCGGAGATGGTGGCTCGAGGTGGTCTCCGGCATGGTGATGTCGATGGAGCCTCGGAGCAGATCTGAGTGATCATATCTGGACTGACTGTCGGCAGGATGCAGATCTCAGGTCGGTGAGTCCAATCTCTGACGCGGCTCGATCTACAATGATGGCGCTGGTGGCTCCTCGACGTGGAGATAAATGACAGTGAGGCGGTGTCGCAGTCGGACAAGACGAGCAGTGACACCATCCGACGCTGTCAACGCGAACTCCGACGAAGTCTTCAGCGGCTTGTGGCGGCACTCGATGGAGTGAATCATCGGGTGGTAGCATGGTAGTGACGATGATCCCACATTTGTGAGCTCTGGTGATGGAGACGAACTCCGTCGATACTTCGGTCGGCTCACGGCGGTACAAGGTGGTGCTCGACGGAGCTGTAGCCAAGAAGAGTGAAGAGAGAGAACAGTGGAGAGAGAGTGGTGTCAGTGGTGATGTGGAGAGGTGTCAGAATGTATTGGGAACTATGTACTATTTATAATAAAATATTCTGTGTACTTCCAGTCAGTTGAGTGGCATAACAGTAATTAGTAATAGATTTGGGTGCATAAAATAGGCTTTGTAACTGATTGTAACTACCTGTATCTAATTTAGTTAGTTAGTTAATAACTAATCAATTAACTCATCTTATTAAAGAAACCTGCCAACTAACTAATAAACATATAATTAAATAATATGCTTCCCCCTCACTTCAAACTACGAGAAATGGAACACTAGGGTCAGTCCCTTTCCAAACATTTCAAAGAGTGCAAGAAAATAGTAAATTAAAATCTCTATTCAAAATGACTAATATAGCATAACTTGATGTATCATATAATAATAATCATCATTATTAACAAAAGTATTATCCTCAAACCCAAAACTAAATTAACCTTAAACAATAATAAATATATTTTTAAAACATCTTACTAAAGAACGAGTTTTATATGGAAGACAATATTTTAGAAAAATCTTAAAAATTCACCAAAATTCGGTTTTGGGAGTTACAGTAACCCTCAGGAGGATGAGCATGCCGAGGAGGTAGTTCCTGAAGGGGAGGAGGTTGTTGATATTCAGCCAGCACCACTGGTTCCCTTGAGGAGGAGCGACAGAGAGCGTCGACCATCTACGAGATACTCACCGGGTTAGTATGTGTTGCTGACTGATGGGGAAGAGCCTAAAAGTTTTGCAGAGGCTATGGACGATGAACATAGGCAGGAGTGGATGGAGGCTATACAGGAGGAGATGAGTTCCTTACAGGCCAACTCTACTTATGATCTGGTGCAATTGCCAAAGGGCAAGAAGGCTCTAAAAAATTGATGGGTGTTTAGCGTAAAGCAGACAGATGACGCTACTCGCCCTCGATACAAAGAGAGGCTGGTAGTTAAAGGCTACGATCAGCGGAAGGGCATAGATTATGATGAGATCTTTTCGCCAGTCGTCAAACAGTCGTCTATTCGGGTGGTGCTAGCATTGTCAGCCAGTTTGGACTTGGAGGTTGAACAAATAGACATAAAGACGACATTCCTCCACGATGATCTTGAGGAGAAGCTGTACATGGAGCAGCCAGAGGGATTCTGTGAGAAGGACAAGTCACACTTGGTTTGCCAGTTGAGAAAGAGCTTGTATGGTGAAGGATTTGGGTGCAGCAACGACTATTCTTGGGATGGAGATCAGCCGAGAGAAAGAGTCTAAAATGCTACACTTGTCTCAAAAGAAGTACATTCACCGGGTACTTCATCGTTTCGGGATGGACGGGTCGAAGAAAGTGAGTAACCCCTTGCAGCTCACCTTAAGTTCACTGAGGAACAGTGTCCATCTACCGAGGACGAGAAGAAAGATATGGAGCGGGTTCCATATGCTTCAGCTGTGGGAAGTATCATGTATGCTATGGTGTGTACGAGGCCATACATCGCCCACGCAGTTGGCACAGTTAGCAGGTATCTTTCCTATCCTGGAAGGGTACATTGGAGTACTGTCAAGTGGATTCTACGATACCTTCAGGGTACTGCTGATTTAAGACTTTTCTTTGGTGGTGACGAGCCAAAGCTGGTCGGGTATACTGATGCTGATATGGATGGAGATGTAGACACGAGGTGATCGACTTCGAATTGTGTGATGATGTTTGCTGGTGGAGCGGTATCGTGGCAGTTGCGGTTGCAGAAGTGTGTTACATTGTCGACGATAGAGGCAGAGTACATTGCGGCAACGGAGGCTTGTAAGAAATTGTTATGGATGAAGAAGTTGTTGCAGGAAGTGGGGCTAAAGCAAGAGCAGTATACTTTGCTTTGCGATAGCTAGAGTGCCATTCACCTTGTGAAGAACCAGACATTTCATAGTCGGTCCAAGCACATTGAGATTCGGTATCATTGGATACGGGATGTGGTTGAAAAGAAGGATATGACGCTTGAGAAGGTCCATACTGATGACAATGGAGCAAACATACTCACGAAGATTCTACCAAGGAAAAAGTTTGAGTACCGTAAGCGGATCATCGGGATAACGAGTTCCTCCACCAAGTTGTAAAGGGAAAGATTTGTTGGAGTGGGTGGGGTTCCCAACCTATGTGGAGAATACCCCAGAGTGCGACGAGCGCCATCCGTATGTAGGAGAAGCTCGGGGAGTGCATCGATCCTATTTTGGAACATATATGGTAAGGAAATATATGATTGGATTTTCATATTTACTTTGATCATATATTTATGATTGGATCCTTCATATAGTAGCTTTCCATATAGAAAAATTTTATCAAATGCCCAAAAACCGCAAAAGTTTTATAAAAATCCACCGCAAAATAACATTTTATCGCGTGCCCAGAATTAGCAAAAAATATATAAAAGGGTGTGGAATGACCTTTTTGTCCTTCTAATTTATTAAAAACACCTACAAAACCTACTCTTCAAGAAAAAATGTTTCGATTCTTCCTCTTCTTCCAAACGCTGCTCACTTTCGAATCTAGGTTTTCTCCTACAAAATTTTCAAACCTTACTTCAAAAACTCGTCAATGACTCTCCATCCGCAATCTTAACACCATGTCGTCATCATCAGTTCCCACTTCATCATCAGCATCAACTGGAACCCCAGTTAGAGAAGAGAGAGTTGTTGTGAAGAGAATTAATTAAGAGAGTTACACATAAGCCAAAGGCTGGTAAGCAAAAAGAAGGGCAAAAAGAAGGTATAACTTTAAGTTATGTTCATGATTCTGTTAAAAGGCAGAAAAATGGCATTCTTCGTATTAAAATGACGGAGAATGGCATTTTCCCGTGTTAAAATGCAGGAGAATAGTCATTCTTCATATTAAAATACAAGAGAATGACATTCTTCATGGTAAAATTACGGAGAATGGCATTCTTTGTGGTAAAATCACGAAGAATGGCCATTCCTTGTATTAAAATGCAGGAGAATAGCCATTCTTCGTGTTAAATAATGGAGAATGGCCATTTTCTGTGTTAAAATACAAGAGAATAGTCATTTTCCGTGTTAAAATCATGGAGAATTATCATTCTCCTTCATAAATTGATGGAGAATTACTATTCTTCGTGTTAAAATAACGGAGAATGACTATTCCCCGTGTTAAAATGCAGGAGAATGGTCATTTTCTATGTTAAAATCACGTAGAATTGCCATTTTCCGTGTTAAAATTACGGAGAATGGCCATTCTCCGTGTTAAATCACAAAGAATGACCATTTCTCGTGTTAAAATGCATGAGAATGGTCATTCTCGTATTAAAATTATGAAGAATTGCCATTCTCCATGTTAAAATGACAGAGAATGGCCTTCTTCCGTGTTAAAATACAGGAGAATAGTCATTCTCCGTGTTAAAATTACAGAGAATGACCATTCTTCATTGTTAAAATCACGGAGAATGACCATTCTCCGTGTTAAAATGCAGGAGAATAGTCATTCTCCATGTTAAATGACGGAGAATGACTATTCCCCGTGTTAAAATAATGGAAAACAGTTGACAGAAACCTTTTTTTTTGTAGAAAAAAATTGTCAGGAATAAAGATTCAAGAGTTTTTCGTTCTTCTTTCAAAATGATGCTAACTCTTACGGAGGATGTCAAAGAAGGTGGCAGACGTTTGCCCGAGCCAGTTATCGAGTCTTTAAAAAATATCGGTTTCTATAATTTCGTCGATGTATTCTACAAAAACAAAGTTGGCAAACAAGAATTGGCCAAGGATTCAGAAGGTCTTGAGAATTTGATAGGAACTTATTTGGAAGACAAAGATGGCATCAGATACTTTGAATTGAGCACTACTGTTAAAATAGTGCCAAGTGTGGGCGATATAGGAACCATTTTCGGTCTACCGTTGAAGGATGAAAGTGAGGATGATGCTTATTACAGAATATTGATCATAGAAAACAACAGCAGACCACACCACCGGCATCGTTGAGCCTATGAAGAGATCACTTCACAAGATTGCTGACTAATTTCAAGATCAAATACTCAGAAGTCACGAATGTGGAAGTGAGACAGAAGTTCTTTGAATTGTTACCACGGCTTCGTGACGGAGATGAAGATGTTAATCTAGATGATTTGGCCAAACTAATCATCTTCCACTTGTGCCAAACATCATTCTTCACAAAGTATGGCAGTTCAAATTTACCGTACAGGTTCTTGGCCTTGGTAGACAGTATAGAAGTTATCAACAGTATCTACTAGCCAAGGTTAATCTTGGCGTATGTCATGGAGAGCATCAAGAGGACTACGAGTAAAACTGTTGGAGGGGATTACTCCGATGCATACTCCAAAATGGAAGGTTCCGTAATATATTTCCTTTATTGGTTTACGGAACATAATACCCATGTGGAAAGGAAGTCCGAACCAATACATGAATACTCGAGATTTTATACATGGGATGAGTACGCAATCTCGGTCTTCCTCAAAAAAGAATATCACAGTAAAATTACATCTAAAAAGATATTCAAAGATTTGGTTATAGCTATTAGGGAAGAGGAAGGACACCTAGAAGAGAAGGTAGATAAAAAAGAAGAAGATGCATATGAGGAAGAGTGACACCACCAAAAATGTCACACCCCAGTACCGAAATATAGAGAAGGACTAGGCCAGCTACTCCATATGAGGTATACAAACGTCATACGACGATCGTGGTTGTCAAGAGACAAGGGGGTGCATGCTACATTCAAGTCTCCTATTATCTCACAGAGCATCTATGTCTCAATCATTCAAAACAAGAAAATATCAATTAATGAACATATGAGATAAAGCAGTAGGCGTCCCCGACGCTTCATTAAAATGATCATGGGGATCTAGCTTTATAAGTTAGCTAGCCCAGAGAGTTATAGGTACATAATTGTATTCAGCTGCAGTCTAATTTAATTATAAATTATGTAAAAGACAAAATATCCAGATTAGCCGGCTAAACAGGTGTCGGTGGCTAAATGCTAGAACATAAGTAAATATACTAGAGTGGTGGAGAAAAACCCCACTCGAGTCCTCCGCCAGCCATGCTCCTAGTATGCACCATTGACGTCAGGGAGGAAGGTCGGATCCTCAGGCTCTACTACGTGATCTGGCCAAAGAAAACCAGCTGGTTCAGCCCCGAATAGCAAGTACCACAAGGGAGCACAAAAGAGTGAGATAAAATCCAAACATAAAATAATAATACTAGTAATAATAAAATCTTTCGGTCGTAACCTCGGTCCACAGCCTGTCCTAGCAGGATAGACCAATCCAACAACGAAACAAGGACATGGGTTGGGCCACGCACCATGACAGTCTATGTCCCTCGGCTACTAATGGAAGGCACAAGCACAGACAAGTCATATTTTAAGTGGCCATTCATCCTGCGGCTTTCTATATTTGGCGGAGTTATCCCCGCGATACTGATTAAAAGGAATCCTCAGATCGTGTCAACCCAGCAGGGCTAGCCAAACCATAGGACATATAGCACATTAATTATGTACCGGTCCCGCGGAGGGCTACCAAGCTAAAACATATAACACATAGCTCGTAGAAGTCAGATATAGCCATCCGCTATAGGCGAATGAAACCATATCCGTGGCGGCCAACCCGACACGTCAGGACTTGACCTGGGGTGGCTAGGATTGCACGATCTCGGGATTCTTTCCATCCAATGCATCTACCAAGTTAGTTGTCTAGTTAATCCCTAGGTTATCCTTGGAGTTCACATGTCGTGGTCACATGATCACTCCCCTAGATGTCGTACATCGTACGAGTACCCCAAGAAGGGATCTGTACTGGCTCATGGAGTCAAACGTATGTACCCCCTTCTTGGTGTAATGCAACACACAATACATACCACGCCATTGCTACCGACCATTCGCTATGTAAATATTAGACTCTTGGAGGTAATGACAGGTATCACATAGGAACACTTAGCACATAGGATAGCACATCGATGCTCATATAGATTGTACCTTAGTACACACATAGGGTTATCCAGCATACATATAGGTAGTCAGATCAGGAACGAGGACCAAGACATAAGAGAAAAGAGAACAAGAAGGCACTACGCACTTAGGGTATGAAGTGCTCGCAAGTCATGAAGTGGCCCTAACGGCGCTCGAGCAATGTGTAAGATAAAAGGTGCACAAGGTGCAAGTGCACAAGGTGCCAAAGTCACATATGAATTCTGGTTAAAGTGAGACATGAAGATTCTTGAATCCAGGACAAAGATCTACAACTTTCATGTTGGGTGTTGGGAAAAATTTTGGCCACAAATCAGCTAAATAGGGCATAAAACAGCCAAAAACAGCCAAAATAGGCACTATGCGGCATTCTGCGACACTATGCAGCCTTCTGCGGCCTTCTGCGACACTATTTATTCTATGCAGCACTATTTATTCCTATGGTACTATTCATCCATGTGGCACTATTCATTCCTGCAGTACTATTCATTCCATGCGACACTATGCATCCATGCGGCACTATTCATTCCTACGGCACTATACATCCATGCGGCACTATGTATTCCTGCGGCACTATTCATTTCATGCGGTACTATGCATTCCTGCGGCACTATTTATCCATACGACACTATTCATTCCTGCGGCACTATTCATCGTCCCTGCCAGAACCAGTATAGACGAATATTGGAGATGTCAAAATATTATTTTGGCCATAACTTCCTCAAAACAAGTCAAAATCTAACTTTTTAAAGGTCAAAATTGTGTAGAATCAAATTTTCTACAACATAGGACCATTATTTTTCGAAAATAACCAAGTTTTATAGATCAAAACTATGAAAATCTATAAAACCCTAGTTTTAGAAACATAGATCTACACAAAACTAGCCATTAAAATCAAAAACTTCAAGAACTAAACTTGTAGAGAATGAAGAGAAGAACAATATAGATAAATAATATCAAGAAAAAATTTAAAAAAAATACAAATCTCCACTTTTGAGCAAATTGTACTTGTCTAAGGATGGTGGTTGAGGAAAATAAATGGAAGAGTGAATGAGGAGAAAGAGTGAGGAAGAGAATATAAATAGGGGTTGGGTTGAATTAAGAAAACCCTAATCTCTAAACATGCTCTAACCATTCCACTAATGACAAGCTTAAAAGCTACATGCAACCATTAACAAATAATAAACAAAATTATGTACATGCTAAATACAGATACCATGTACAGAATTCATGAAAGAATACGTATATCGGGATCGGGAAGCGACATCTCTATCCTCCTTAGAAAAATTCCGTCCTTAGAATTTTAGCCAAGACAATGATAGAGGAATCCGGTCAAGTAAGGTATAATTACAATCTACGCAAGCAACCTATCAATAGCAGTCATTGACCATATATTTCAAAATGGTGCAAAACAAGCATATAAACAGATTACCAAGGCATGAGGAGAGACATATCTTCTGAGTCGAACAAGTGCGGATACCGAGATCTAATCTCGTCCTCGCGCTCCCAGGTTGACTCTCCCAGAGAGTGATGGCCCCAAGCGACATGGACAAGGCTAATAATCCAGTTCTTGAGCACCTTCTCTCGTCGGTCCAAAATAGACACGCATTGTTCCTCGTAAGATTGGTCGGTACCAACGACCAACTCCGAATGGTCGAGGACACGACTCGGATTCGGGACATACCCACGCAACTGAGATACATGAAACACATCATGTACGCCAGATAGCGAGGGAGGAAGGGCAAGTCGATAAGAAACATTGCCTACCCGAGCAAAAATTTTAAAAGGACCAACGATTCTTGGACTAAGCTTTCCTCGGGTTCCAAATCTAATGGCACACCGAGTAGGCAAAATTCGCAGAAACACTTGGTCACCAACACCAAACTCTAGAGGCCTACGATACGGATCTGCCCAGTGTCGGTGTCTGTCCTGCGCGACTCGAAGCCGCTCTAATCAACTTGATTGTTTCTACGGTCTGCGTGATCATCTCTGGTCCCAAAAATTTTCGTTCTTCCATATCGTCCCATGCCAGAGGGGACCTGCACTTCCTTCTATACAATGCTTCAAACGGTGTCATCTGTATACTTGCCTGATAACTATTATTGTAAGAGAACTACTAAATACATATCTTCCAAGGTCTGAATGGTTTTCTCTGATTGTCCGTCCGTCTACGGATGATAGGCTGTACTGAACCTCAACTTGGTACCCAAACTTTGTTGTAAACTCTGCCAAAAGTGAGAGGTGAACCGTGTGTCTCGATCTGATACTATACGGACTGGAACACCATGCTGCCTCATAATCTGCTTCATATACATTTCTGCCAGCTGCTCAGTAGACTGCCCTACTCTGAAAGAAATAAAATGAGAAACCTTCGTGAGACGATCCATGATTACCCAAAATGCATTTCGGCCGGTCGGAGATCTAGGTAAACCGGTCACAAAATCTATCGTGATGTGCTCCCACTTCCACTCCAGAATAGGAAGCGGCTGTAACAATCCTGCTGGTCTCTGCTGCTCTACCTTCACTTGCTGATATACCAAACATCTGGATACAAACCTCGCTATCTCCCTCTTTATGCCATTCTACCAAAAGTGCTGCTTCATATCTTGGTACATCTTTGTGCCTCCGGGATGAATGGAATAAGGAGAACTATGAGCCTCTGACATAACTTCATATCGAAGGTCTTTACCTGGTACACAACGACGGTTTTCGAACCTAAGAGTACCATCCTCATGGATTACTAACTCCTTCCTGAGACCTGACTCACACTCCGATCAAAGCTTCTGAATTCGCGAATCCTCTGTCTGGGCTGCTCTGATCCTCTCTACTAAAGTAGACTGAATCTGCAAACTAGCCATAACTCCCGTATCTTGTGGCAAGATTACTTCAATTCCTATTTCCTGAAGATCTTCCAAAATATGCCTCTGCGTGGTTAAAATGAATACACCACCTCTCCTACTCCAGACATCTGCTACTTCATTCGCCTTGCCTGGATGATACTGAAGATTTACATCAAAGTCTTTCAGTAATTCTAACCATCTTCTCTGCCTCATGTTCAGGTCCCTCTGGGTAAATACATACTTTAAGCTCTTATGATCAGTGTAAATCTCTACTCGATCTCCATATAAATAGTGCCTCCATAACTTAAGCGAAAATACTACTGCTGCTAATTCCAGGTCGTGAGTAGGATAGTTCTTCTTATGATCTCGAAGCTGTCGAGATGCATATGCTATCACCTTACCATGCTGCATCAATACATATCTAAGTCCCTTTCCGGATGCGTCATAATACACGGTAAACCCTCCTGATCCTACTGGAAGTGTCAAGATCGGGGCTGAGATTAATCTCTTCTTCAACTCTTCAAATAATGTATGACACTCTGCTGACCAAACAAACTCCACATTCTTATGCGTCAAACGCATCAAGGGTGCCGAAATCCTGGCGAAGTATGCCACGAACCTCCTGTAGTAACCTGCCAATTCCAAGAAACTACGCACTTCTGCTACCGTCTTCGGAACTGGCCAATTCTCTACTACCTCAACCTTCGTCGGATCTACTGATACTCCTGCTCCAGAAATAATGTGTCCCATGAACGAAATATGATCCAACCAAAACTCACATTTACTAAGCTTCGCATAAAGTTGATGCTCCCTCAAGGTCTGCAAAACTGTCCGAAGATGTTTCTCATGTTCTTCCTCACTACTGGAATAGACGAGGATGTCATCTATTAACACTACTACAAACTTATCCAAATAGGGTAGAAAGATGTGATTCATCAAATCCATGAATACTGCTGGGGCATTAGTCAGTCCAAATGGCGTCACCAAAAACTCATAATGCCCATACCGTGATCTAAATGCTGTCTTGGGTATGTCCTGCTCCAGGACCCTCACTTGATAATATCCAGATCGAAGATCAATCTTAGAGAAGATGCGGGCCTTACTCAATTGATCAAACAAGTCATCAATCCTTGGTAATGGATACTTGTTCTTCACTGTTACTTCGTTCAATTGTCGGTAATCAATGCACATTCGCGTCGATCCATCCTTCTTGGGTACTAAAATCATCGGTGCTGCCCAGGGCGATTCACTGTCTCGGATAAACTGCTTCGCCTTCAGTTTTTCTTCATGCCGGTACAACTTTTCCAACTCCGACTGCGACATCCTGTAAACTCTGTCTACTTTAGGCTTCGTCCCAGGATTCAACTCAATGCAAAACTCTACATCTCTCACCGGTGGTAAACCTGGAGGCTCATCTGGAAATACATCAAGAAATTCTCTGAACACTCTTGGTATCTGCTCCTGCTCGGCCAATGCTTCTGCAACAATACCCTTGGGTCGATCCTCCAATGATCGAACAAAGACAAACTCCTCAATGCCAGGTACATTAAATACTACCCTACCTCCCCGACAATCTATCGTCGCATGACTGTCTCTCAACCAGTCCATGCCTAGGACAACGTCATAGTTGCCCATAAAAAACTCAATCAAAGATACGGGCAATAATCACCCACTCACTACGACTGGACACACTAAGCACACTCTGCTAACTCCTACGAGCCCATTACCAGTGAGTATATTCATCCTCTCTGGTAATGCCTCGAACTCCAATCCAATACGTGTCGCAAATCGTACAGATATAAAAGAGTGGGTAGCCCCCGAATCAAATAATACTGCTGCAGGAAAAGAGGTAACAGAAATATTACCTGCAACCACGACGCCTGAAGCTAGTGCATCCTCCAGTGATAAGGTGAAGGCATGGCCCTGGCCTTGCTGAGCTCCCTCCTGCTGCCTTTCTCGACCATGCTGTCGCTGCGGCCTTTGCGGGCTTTCCTAGTTCTGTGCCTGGTAAAACATCTGAGCCTGCATCGGTAGACACTGGGCTAGCGGCCTTACGACCAATGCTGGTCTACTGTTCGGTGCTGTCCCTGGGGCTGGCAATGCCAAAAATTGCTGAGCTGGCCCTCCTAGCCTCTGTATCATAGAACAATTAACAATCCTGTGGTCTGGACTGCCACACCTCATGCATAATCCATTAGCTGAACGACACACTTCCCTAGTGTGCCCTCCCTTACCGCAGTAAGTACATCCAATTGGCGCCCTCTGGTTCTGTTATATCTGATACCGCCGTCCTCTGCGGCGCTCCTGACTCATGAATATGGATGCCGGGTGCTGGCGTCGATGATCGTTGCACTGCTCCTCCGCCCCTACTCTAGAAATGAGACCTCTTCTGGCCCCCATGTCTTGTCGTCAACCTCTGTTGGGTGAGCTCATGCCTCCGAGCTGCCGTTAAAACGGTATCAAAAGTCTGATAGTCATGCCCTTCTACTTGCTGTATAATCTCCAAATGAAGTCCCTGCTGGAATCTCATAGCCTTCTCTGGCTCCGTAGCTACCATCATCGGTGCAAATCGACTCAGTCTGTAGCACTCCGCTGCATATACATCCACCGTCTTCCCAGCCTGCTTAAGACTGATAAACCTCGGCTATAGCTCATACCGTACTACCACGCCAAAGTACTTGGCCTTGAATCTGGTACTGAAGCTATCCCAGGGAACAGGACGCCTCATTCCAACCTCTTCCGATGCCCACCAGTCGCGGGCGAGATCCTGAAGTAACAGTCTGACCTGGTCAACCTTTTCTTCTGCTGGAACCTTTGCTGCGGTCAATATGGCCTCAGTATCCTGAAGCCAAGCATCCACCGTGATGGCATCCTCCGTACCGTCAAAATATCTCGGGTTAAGTCGACAAAACCTTCCCGACGCTCCTGAATCATTCCTGACACTTCTCTCAAGGGCTAATTATAACCCCTGATTCAGTAGCACATTTTGTTCCTGCTGCTGGGTCTGCTGTTGCTGATGGGCTGCCACCTGACGTTGCTGAGTGGCCAGGAATCCTCGGATGACCTCTAGAAGTGCTGCAGCATCGGGTGCTGTCGTCGCTGCCGGCGCCGCTGAGGGTGTAGGAGCTTCTAGAACTTGCGGTTCTACTGGCTCTGATATCACTTCCATTCGGATCTGGTCAGGAGAATGTATTCTTTTCTGTTGCTGCCCCGTCGAGCCATGCTCTACTGGATGTTCCTCCATGTTGGCCTCGCCCGCTACTGAGAAAGAAGCACCCCTATAGGGAAAGGTACATGATATTAATTAACAGGACGAGAAAGATTCGAGGATGCAATTCAGGTTATCAATCAAGGTGAGGAAAGAGATATCGAGGCAAAAGATTCAAAGGAAAGAATTTTTTATTGAGACACCTATAATAGTAACACCCCACATGTCTGAAAATCAGACCTGCATGGGCCACCAATAAAACCTTGTCACGCCCCAGTACCGAAATACAGAGACGGACTAGGCCAGCTACTCCACATGAGGTATACAAACGTCATACGGCGATCGTGGCTGTCAAGAGATAAGGGGGTGCATGCTATATTCAAGTATCCTATGGTCTCACAGAGCATCTATGTCTCAATCATTCAAAGCAAGAAAATATCAATTAATGAACATATGAGATAAAGCAGTAAGGCGTCCCCGACGCTTCATCAAAATGATCATGGGAATCTAGCTTTATAAGTTACCTAGCCCAGAGAGTCATAGGTACATAATTGTATTCAACTGCAGTCTGATTTAATTATAAATTATGCAAAAAATAAAATATCCAGATTAGCCGGCTAAACAGGTGCCGGTGGCTAAACGCCAGAATATAAGTAAAGATACTAGAGTGGTGGAGAAGAAACCCACTCGAGTCCCCCGCCAGCCATGCTCCTAGTATGCACCATTGACGTCAGGGAGGAAGGTCGGATCCCCAGGCTCTGCTATATGATCTGGCCAAACAAAACCAGCAGGGTCAGCCCCGAATAGCAAGTACCACAAGGGAGCACAAAAGAGTGAGATAAAACCCAAACATAAAATAATAATACTAGTAATAATAAAAGCTTCCGGTCGTAACCTCGGTCCACAGCCTGTCCTAGCACGATAGACCAACCCAACAACCAAACAAGGACATGGGTTGGACCACGCACCATGACAGTCTATGTCCCTCGGCTACTAATGGAAGGCACAAGCACAGTCAAGTCATTTTTCAAGCGGCCACTCATTCCTGCGGCTTTCTATATTTGGCAGAGTTATCCCCGTGATACTGATTAAAAGGAATCCTCAGATCGTGTCAACCCAGCAGGGCTAGCCAAACCATAGGACATATAGCACATTAATCATGCATCGATCCCCCGGAGGGCTATGCCCTAAAACATATAACACATAGCTCGTAGAAGTCGGATATAGCCATCCGCTATAGGCGACTGAAACCATATCCGTGACGGCCAACCCGACACGTCAGGACTGGACCTGGGGTGGCTAGTATGGCACGATCTCGGGATTCTTCCCACCCAATGCATCTACCAAGTTAGTTGCCTAGTTAATCCCTAGGTTATCCTCGGTGTTCACATGTCGTGGTCACATGATCACTCCCTAGATATTGTACATCGTACGAGTAGCCCAAGAAGAAATCTGTACTGGCTCATGGAGTCATACGTATGTACCTCCTTCTTGGTGTAATGCAACACACAACACATACCACGTCATTGCTACCGACCATTCGCTATGTAAATCCTGGACTCTTGGAGGTACTGACAGGTATCACATAGGAACACTTAGCACATAGGATAGCACATCGGTGCTCACATAGATTGTACCTTAGTACACACATAGGGTTATCCAGCATACGCATAGGTAGTCAGATCAGGAATGAGAACCAAGACATAAGAGGAAAGAGAACAAGAAGGCACTACACACTTAGGGTATGAAGTGCTCGCAAGTCATGAAGTGGCCCTAACGGCACTCGGGCAATGTGCAAGGTAAAAGGTGCACAAGGTACAAGGTGCACAAGGTGCCAAAGTCACATATGAATTCTGATTAAAGTGAGACATGGAGATTCTTGAAGACAAGAAAAGGATCTACAACATTCATATTGGAAGTTGGGAGATATTCTGGCCACAAATCAGCCAAATAGGTCATAAAACAGCCAAAAATAGACAAAATATGCACTATACGACATTATGCGGCACTATACAGCCTTTTACGGCACTATACGGCCTCCTGCAGCACTATTCATTCAAATACGGTACTATTTATCTATGCGGTACAATTCATCCATGCGGCATTATTCATTCCTGCGTCACTATTCATTTCATGCGGCACCATGTATCCATGCGACACTATTCATTCCTGCGACACTATACATCCATACGGCACTATGTATTCCTGTGGCACTATTTATTGCATTCGGCGCTATGCATTCATGCGGCACTATTCATCCATATGACACTATTTATTCCTACGGTACTATTCATCGTCCCTGCCAGAACTAGCACAGACGAACATAAAAGATGTCCAAATATTGTTTTGGCCATAACTTTCTCAAAATAAGTCAAAATTTAACTTTTCAAAGGTCAAAATTGTGTAGAATCAAATTTTCTACAACATAGGACCATTAGTTTTTGAAATAACCAAGTTTGATAGATCAAATCCATGAAAATTCGTAAAACCCTAGTTTTAGAAACTTAGATCTACACAAAACTAGCCATTAAAATCAAAACTTCAAGAACTAAACTTGTAGAGAATGAAGAGAACAAAAATATAGACAAATAATATCAAGAAAAAGAAATCAAGAATAAAAAATGCACAAATCTCCACTTTTGAGAAAGTTGTACTTACCTAAGGGTGGTGGTTGAGAAAAATAAATGGAAGAGTGAATGAGGAGAGAGAGTGAGAAAGAGAATATAAATAGGGGTTGGGTTATCTTAAGAAAACCCTAACCTCTAAACATGCTCTAACCATTCCACTAATGACAAGCTTAAAAGCTACATACAACCATTAATAAATAATAAACAGAATTATGCACATGCTAAATACATATACCATGTACAGAATTCATGAAAGAATACGTATATCGGGATCGAAAAGTGACAAAAAAAGGTGGGGATGAGGATGCTGAGCAGGAGAGACTCCAAAATGAAGCCAACAACTTGAAATGAATACCACGATGGAGGGGTTGATGCAGGAATTGGAGGACTTGCAAAAAAAAATCTCATATTATTACTGAGAATGAGAAACTCCATGAAAACGTTCAAGAACTAGAGACACAAGAAGTCCAACAACTTGAAATTAACACCGCGATGGAGGAGTCGGTGCGGGAATTGGACTCCTTGCGAAAATAGAAATCTCAGATTATTACTGAGAATGAGAAACTCCATAAGAAGGTTAAGAGCTAGAGGCACAAGAAGCCCAACATCATGCAATAAACGTTATGATGGAGGGGTCAGTGCGGGAATTGGACTCCTTACGAAAAGAAAAATCTCAGATTATTGCTGAAAATGAAAAGCTTCATGAAAAGGTTAAAGAGCTAGAGGCACAAGGTAAAATTTTGTCTTTTTTTTTAAAGTTCTGATTTGTAATTTTCCATGTTAAAATAACAGAGAATAGCCATTTCCCGTTGTAAAATCACACAGAATGGCCATTCTCCATTATAAAATCATGTAGCATGGTCATTCTCCGTGTTAGAATGTAGGAGAATGATCATTCTCCGTGTTAAAATCACGGAGAATGATCTTTTTCCTTCCTTTTTTTAAGTATATATTGATTGATATCATACTTTTTATTGTTGTTTGTTTTATATCAGTGCAAACAACTGAGAATCTCAAAGAGACAAATAAAAGGCTCAGGAATAAGAAAAGCGAGCTTCAGAAACAAGTTGAATCGTTGCAGAATGAAGCCATTAAAAAGGATGAAAAAATGTTAATCTCGAAGCAATGGTTGTAGCGTTGCAGCTTGAGAATCAACCAACTGCTGAACAACAAGCTGCTGTACCTGCTGCTCCAAAAGAAATCATAATAAGAGCAAGGGGATAAAGAGGTTGATAAAAACCATCACCGGCAGTAGTCGATGAAAAATACACTCCCACGGGAAAGAATACACTAGCAGAGGCTAATAAAAAACGGAAGACAACTGTCGCTCCGAAACCAAAATCTCAAGCCACAATCGGGGGACGAGAAAAAAATAAGCAGGCAGAATCGAAAGAATATGCTGAACTCGGACAAGACGCAGAAATGGCTGAACTAGTGAGAAATAGAATAATACTAAGGGAATGTGATGATCTCAAACTTTGGGGGATGTGGATGAAGAGCTGAAGAAGCTTTACAGGGGCATCTTATTCCTAAGAAAGGTGGATCGATCCAAAGTATGTATTCTGAACTCGACTAATCTCCGTCCAATTCATAATGGAGAATGGCCATTCTCCGTGAAAGTTGGACGGCGAATGATCATTCTTCGTGACAGTTGGACAGTGAATGATCATTCTCCGTGTCAGTTGGACGACGAATGACTCTCTTTTTTTCTTTTCTTTTCCTTTCTAGTCTTTTTTTAATTATATCCTGAGAATCTCTATTAAGTTAATCTAAACTAAATTTATGTGAAGTGATACAGTATACATGAATATCCCGAAAGAGGGAGAAAAGGGAGTTGCCATCATCCTGTCAGCAAAAGACATACTCAACAATGAAGACTTGGAGGCTGGCATACTCAACCTAATAATAAAGAAGATGAAATTAATTCAAGACTTGGCAAGAACGTACATCCAGCCAAGTTCACAGAGCGTGCAATATAAGTGGTCTGCATTTATGTTGCCCAACACATTCGTAAGAATCAAAACTGAAAAAATCCCTATTCATGTGTACATCGATGAAAAATGACGTAAAAATACTCATGATATTGTCTTTTGTTTTTTGGAAATAGACCACCGTGGAGCTTGCCATTCAACCGAAAGCAAAATTCGGCACCCATGAAAATTTTAAACAAGATGTAGAAGACTTCATCGTGGGTTTAGAGGACGACATAGAGTGGCTATTCATTCCACTCTTTAATGCAACTGCCAAACACTATACGCTGCTCACATTCAACTTCAGTTCCTACGATTGGACACACTACAACTCTTTAATGCAAAATACATACAAAAAGAGCAAGGAGGATGCAGAATTAATGAAAAAGACCTTAGAGCCTATCGTCGGGAGGAAAGTTTTGATGATGAAGGAAAAAAGCCCGGTAATGATGGAGTATGATAGCACAGAGCTGAAATATTCTCCATGATGCCCACAACAACTAGGACCCAACTGCCTGTTATACACGGCATTTTATATGAAGTGCTTGATGAATACACTCTTCAAAATCCCAAGAGAAAAAGACGATTTCATTCACCAGAAGATTACAAAGACGAGGTTGAGATGGACTAAGAAGTTGCTTTCAAGTAAACATGTAATACTATATGTACCAACCTAGCAATGATATTGTAAACAACAATGTAAATTTAATTAAAAAATAATATATATAAAATAGTTTAGAGCAAATTTATCTTTATTTTTTAATCAAGAATGGCCATTCTCCATGTAAATCTCACGAAGAATGGCCTTTATGCAGTCAAAAAATGTGAAACAGTAGATATACAGACTTCAAAATAGCACTATTGATATCCAAAAATGTAATAAATATATTCAAAAAATAATTATATAAAAGAAAGAATATATGTACATGTATTAACGAGGGGGCACTGCCCCCTCGACCCCCGTAGTAGCACATGAAGGGAGAGGGCAAGTGATACGATTGTGATTACATAATTCAGAGCAATTCTGGCACCTCATCTTCCTTTTCTCTTTTCTCTTGTTCTCATATTTGCTCTTATAATGGTCTGCCTTTGGTTGGCCGGGGCCCCGTTACGGAACATGAGGTAGAACCAAATCAGTAGAATTATTTTCAAACCGTTTTTCATAATCTAGAATTGGACGAATTGTACATGAATATAGCTTCTAGTAGAAATTTGATGTCCAATACTACTCCACAAAATTGTCAACGGATTTCTTTGAACCAAATCTGATGTATTGGATTGCATGGCTGCAAGGAAATCTTTTTACCTTCCATCTACGACGACTACAATGCCAATCAACAAGATTCATGAGGTAGGAGGAAGTATCTGCTATCAACTCAAACTCAAAATCACCAGACCGATATACCTTATAAGACATACCATCATCTGTAAGCTGCTTCAGCATATTCTTGTCGCATGGAGTCAATTTGCTATTGAAATCAATTGCATCCTTGTGGTGATCCAAAATCATCTTCATCATTATTTGCAAAAACAAAAGTTCTTTTTATTTCACAAACTTTGTAAGAAGATTACAATTGAATTCTGGGAAAGTTCAACTATAGGAATCCGATCTGAAGACGATCATTTTATCCCTTAGACGATGTGAACTGTGAAGACGATAGCCTCTGAAGAATGCAGTAGCACTTGGACAAGAACTTCTGATCTCTGATGATAATGATCTTATTTTTATAAAGGACTTGAAACTCTATTTATAGAGTTCTAAAAAATAACTAACTAGTAATTATTTCTGGATTGTGCAGACTGGATTGCACAGGCATTGGATTGCACAAACAGTGAACTGCGCTGGCAGTTACTCGATCGTGGCTCAACTGTATTAGACACGTGGCATTGTTTGATTGAAATGCGCATGATCGTGTACAGACGGTTGCCACGTGGTGAGCAATTGATGGCATGTAGGCCACATATAAAATGTCAGTTATCTTGATGGATTGTGCCGCTTGAACTGCGCTGGGATCGAACTGCGCTGAAGAGGACCTGGCAGACTGTGCTTTGGTTGGGCTGGCAGATTGCGCTGGCTGTACAGCTGTCCTCGAGCGCTGTGCTGCACAAGAAATGAAAGGACTCCTCATTTATCGGGCTGTCTGCTGTCAGAAGATCGGATTTTTGTCAGGTAATGATGACGTTGTCACGTCAGCATAGCACGCCTGGATGTTAGCGCGGTTCGGCCTCGCGTAGTTGATTTGTTGCGCAGTCTGTCTCCTGTGCAATTCATTTGAAGGGTGCGCCATTTGATTTTTATTGCTTTTTTGATGGGTACAACTTGATTTTTAGGACCTACAAGACCCCCTTCAAAGTTTTCAAATTTTGAAAATATTCAAAATTTTGAAATACTTTGCATTTCGTATTTAAAATCAAGTTGCGCAAGTAGCGCTTTGACTGCTCGTTTGGAGGAATCAGCTCCAACTTTTGTGGCACAATCTGAGGTGACTGTTACACTTCTGAAAACTATAAATGGTTTCCATTCTCATTCTGTCAACCTTTACTTGCTTTCGATTTTCTGAAGAGATAAAAGCTTCCCTCCTATTCCGACTACTTTTCCTTCTTCTCGCCGTCGACGTTAATGGCTCCTAATCGAACTGCCATCGAGAAGGGCAAGGCCCCCGCCGAGCCTTCGAATCAGGTTGCGCCCCGAATCTCTCGTCATGAAATTGGCGACCCAGCGCTGCAAGGTAGATGACAAACTCGACCGAAACCCTTTTTACGGTTCTTGACATTTTCGAACCTTCATACCTCTCTCTTTTTAGAGATTGATGGCATTGCGCCACCCTGTTTAGGATTTTGGTTGCACACACAATAGTTTTCATTTTTATGAAAACTATATTCTTGCGCAATCGGTTGGAAAGCGCTGGCAGATGTTCGGTACAATCCTTCGATTTGCGCAAGTCGGTTGAGCCGGCACAAACTGATGTCTTGTGCAAGTGGGTTAGCGCAACCTGATGTCTTGTGCAAGTGGATGTGTTGGCGTAATTGGATACCTTGCGCATGTGGGCTGCATTGGCGCAATCTGATGCTTTGCACATAGCACAAACTGATGAACTCTTTTTAAAGAAACTTTATGATTTTGCATGTACTGATCTTTATCTCTTTTTTTGATGCAGTTAACCTCAGGGAAGATCTAAATTATGAGGTCTTTATAGGATCTTTGGCTGAACCTGAGTTCAAGAAGGATCTTTTCCATGTGATATATCCTCAATATGCCTTGCCGTCATCTCGGCAAGCCATCCTGATTGCACAAGATAATAAAACTCTGCTGTTTTGATGAACGGCCAGCCACTCCAAACTGCAGATATAGTTACTCATAAGAAGCCGTTGTTCCTGTTCGGTGAGGCTTTCGACAAGAACTTTCAGCCTAGACCTCGCATGGAACAGAGAATTTTTCAAAAAGACGAGAAGATGATACTTCTACCGGAGATTTCCAGATACCTTCCTCTGTCTCGCTATGCTTTTGCGAGCTATCCCAGAAGGATGGAATGAGATATAACTCCACTTCAGCAAGCTCGAACGGGGAATATCTGTGTGAAGAAGGGGTCGAATAGCAAAGACATGTTTTACAGTTCCTCTGAGCGTCACAGCTCCCTACTCAGAGGACTGAAACCCGGTTGCATCCCACCAGAAAACTCTTTCCTGCTGCTTCCAGTCAGAACTCCGATATTCGCAAATGAGTTTGCGAAGGTTGAGGAAAGGTATCCAGACCAAGATATTCGATTGACAGGTCTTGTGAATCCAGACAACAAGGGATGGATCTGTATAGCCAATTGGATATTGGCTCAATTTGAAGACTGGCTCAAGGAGATTGAGCTGTACCAAGCGATGTACGCCACCGTTTATGGTTTCCCGCCTAATCTGCATCTATTCCTTGCATTGGTAGAGAGATACAACTATAAAATGGGAACTTTTATGACACCATACGGAAAGATCAGATTGGCTTTACACGAGATGAAGTACATCTCCAGCCTGCCAATGGGGAGTATCCCCTATGAAGAATTTGTCCCGACTAATGATGAGTTGGACAAATTACGCCAAGAGAATGCTGACATGGTGGCTGTCTTTGAAGAGCTGCTATGCCACTACAAGATCTGTTTCTTATACTACAAGAGTGGTACATCCGGCACCTGCTACTCAACCAAATGGTTGACGTATCTCTTTCTCAACCATATCATTGAGAAGAAGACCAATGAGCACGATAACTGCAAACCCACCTTCTTCAGACCCCTTAGCAACAGCGAAGTGATAGGGTTGATGGAAGAGAGGAAAGATATGGATACCAAGATCAAGGATGATCTTCAATGTCCTCTTTTCAAGGAAGGAGACATTATTGAAAGCTACATGAGGCTGGGCTATAGGCCCATGTCGAAGGAAGCCCAGCTGGCGGGTTTTCTCACTTATTGGCTTCGACGATACGTCGTTCCTGGAGCCAGCACCGTCGATCGCTTTTATCGAGGCATACTATTTGCTGCTGTCCGCTTAGTCTTCGGCTACCGGATGGATCTATTGTCAGCGATGACTTGCAGAGTGAATGCTGGCCTCCGTCTTTTTGTCGATCAAATGCTTCGAAAAAAGGGCGAGAAAGGAAGCTTTCCTCGGCTGGAGCTACCATACACATATCTGTTCGGATGGCTGCTTCTGTACTATCCTTCACTGATGAACCCCAATATGGGGGCGGTGAGCGGCAGCTTCTTGAGGAGATTCTTCAAAAGCAAGTGGATATATACTACTTTAAGATATTGCAGACGCGCTCTGAATCTCGGAAAGGGATGGAATTTCTATTGTGTTCCCCCTCCAGCTGGCTACGAGCATATGTCCACCAACCTTATCGATTCTGGGAGGGCACAACCTCTAGACCACACAACTTTTGACTGGTTGAAGATGATGCGGCCATCTCACTTGGTGTACCTGTTTGAAGATGAATGCTATCTGGAGTCTTATCTCTCTAGCCGTTTTGTACGCCAATTCGGCTATGACCAATTCCATGTAGGCAACGCCATAACGTGCCTACATGGAAAAGGTTATCTGATCGATGGAGCCCGGGCTTGGGCTTACTATAATGCTCGGGACACGAGGACGACATTCTCGATGCCGCTAAAGAGCGATCATGGTCCTCGCATGTTATATACTTATTCGCTCTTCTATACATCGGCGAATACATTTGCTGAAAACTTCAGTCTAGTAGACAGTTTTGCGACTGCGGCCCGATTAAAGAAGGGAGCATCTGTTGTGTTGGCTCCTGGTAATGATGAAGAGGATGAGCCAGTTGATGCACCGTTGGAAGCTTCGAGGGAAGCCAACTTCCCTGAAGAAGTCAACGAGCCGCTGTACGTCTCTTTGAAGGTCGTCAGATCTTCAATCAAGGAAAGGAAGAAAAAGAAGGCGGAAGAACCTTCTTCTCCAGTTTCTAAGAGGAAGATTGTCTTAGAATCTTCAGAAAGGGTCAATACCCGGTCGTAATCTCGGCAGCATGCTGAGTCGACTCAGAGAGAAGAGGCGATGACTCCGACCTCTCTTCAAAGGCAAGTAGATGTTATAGATATAGAGAGTCCAAAGAGACCTTTACGCAGAAAGAAGATAGTTTTCAGGAGGAAAGTGGCCACTCCTCCAAGACCTATCCTGTCATCGGTCGTGACCAGTACTGTCATCGGAGTCATAATGTCGTCTCCTACACCTGCCCTTGAATCCAGGCAGGAAGCTTTCAGTCCAGAGAAGATGGACGAGGTTGTAGAGACCAGGGAGGAAATCGCGGAGTCAGCCGATGCGGCTGCGAAGTCAAATGAGCCAAAAACGTCTTCCAAAGCACTGCAATCTCCAACACTTGCAACAAAAATTGCCTACCTTCCAGGTTCTCCTCGATCACTACGTGCCGAAGAAGATAAGTTAATGATTGAGGCACTGACGATTGTGACTTTGGCTTTCACGATGATGTAGATCCAGTTACCGCAACTGATAGTGAAGAAGCACGAGAAGAGAGAGCAAATGATGAAGATATATCAGCAGAGGCTGTTGATGACACTCTGAATCCAGAAGAGGATACTGATGTACATATATCTCCAGAGAAGAATACGGTTAAAGAAGTAGCACCGAAAGGAGCTACTGTCACCCATCAAGGAGGTATTGGTATTGACTGATATTAATACCCTTCTTTTATGGATTAAATGGCTGACATCTTAATTTTTATCCATGTAGATATTCAACTTTCTTCGATTCCTCCAATATGCACTGATATAGTGCAAATAAAGACGATAGCCAGCAGTAGCCGTCATTTATCAGGCGGTTCTGAAGCGGGTAGTAGCCAGACAGTAATATCTGAAGCTACTTCTGTGAGGCTACAACCCATGTCAGCAGATGACAAACTTGTCACTGGTCCCAGCAATGGTAAGATTGCCCTTACTTTTGATCCTTTTCGATGGTTGCTAATGACCGCAAACTGATGGGATTTATTTGATTTCGTAGAGGAACATCTGGGAGGAGCAACCAGCTCTACCATGGATCCCTTGTCCAAAGAGACTATAGTTCATGATGCCAAACTTCTGCCTGTACAGGCACCTGCTGCTTCAATGTCCATGGGAGTAGCTGCTACACCCGGTGCCATAGCTACTAACAGATTTATAATTGGTTCCTTCACCAACCTCTTCTTCAATTCATTAGGACCCTTAGTAGAAAGGGTAATAGAGAAAGAAGATATTGGTTTCATCACTGTTAGAGGTCCAACCTCTTATCTGATCGGTGCCATCCGAAGTCAGGGTGATGAAGCTCAAGCTGCTTATCTTGAACACATACTGGATGAGCTGGAGGAATCAGTTAAGATCTACAAAGATCTTAATCGGAGAGAGGTAGAGCCCTTGATACATGCTGAGTTTGAGAGGATGTCTCGAGAGGCTGCAGTTACGAGAGCTGATTTCCAGGTTTTCTTGGACACTTTTGCTACCAAGTCTTCAGAGTATAATTCCCAGATGGAAATAATAGCATCTGCTGCTGGGGAGAAGGAAAAGAAAGTTGTCGAGCTGAAAGCAGACTTCGATCGACTTCAAGAAGAGTTGAGAATTGTTCAACTTTCTCTGGAAGAAGAGATTACTCAACATCAAGCTGTAGTCCAGCCACTGGACATTCTGACCTACGAAAGAAATCAGTATGTCAGGACTCATCAAGCTGAAATCTCCCGCCGACTAGTAACCCTGCCGACTTTTGATGATAAATCTGGAATGGAGGAAGCTAGAAGGCGGGTGATGGATTCTCGGGAGGAGCGACTTCAAACTTTAAAGCAGCAAATGGCTAGTTTGATGACCCCACCAGCTGAATTGGAAGATTTTTTGTATCTTCTGTTTTGTGACATGTCTTTTTGTAATGCCTTTTAATTTTGATCAATAAAAAGACATTCTTTTTGTGGCTCTATTATTTATTGCATATCTCATTCGGATATAAATAATAGCGATAGAAAATATATTCAGAGGTCCGGAACATGATATATTTCTTGATTTAAAAAATAATTATATTTATTATATCTGCTCAGAGGTAATGTGGACATGGCAGAATATAATTTGTTGAATATCATTATTTCTTGATTCGAAATGAATCGTTGAAATAAACGGAGGAACCGTTAAAATGCATGAACGAAATGAATCGTTGGAATGAACGGATGAACCGTCAGAGGAATTGAATGGACGGGTGATCCGTCGGATGAATGGATGAACGGGTGAACCGTCGGATGAATGGATGAACGGGTGAACCGTCGGATAAATATAATGAACGGGCAAATCATCGGATGAATGTAGTGAACGGGAGAACCGTCGGATGAATGTAGTGAACGGGCGAACCGTCGGATGAATGTAGTGAACGGGCGAACCGTCGGATGAATGTAGTGAACGGGTGAACCGTCGGATGAATGTAGTGAACGGGCGAACCGTCGGATGAATGTAGTGAACGGGCGAACCGTCGGATGAATGTAATGAACAGGTGAACCGTTGAATGAATGTGTCGCTTCGTTGTTTCACGAATCTCTGTCTATAAATAGAACAGAAATTTAGATGGAATGATCACTTTCACTCTTCAACATAAAAATATCGTCTGAAGATGCATCCAAGAAGGCAAAGATCGTCCCGAAGGTTGAAGCGGGCACTGAGGAACGTCTAATCGAGATGACCTAGCCAAAGCAGACAGAGGCGGGCGAAGGTTCATCTGCACCAAAGCTACCGCGGGATATCTTGGATTTCCTACTTGAACCAGGGACGACAGACGAGGAGGAAGCTATGAGGATGGCCGCTTGCAAATTTTTAGTGGGTTCGAGCAAAGATATCCTTGGCTCTTTTGTCGATTATGTTTTTGAAAAGGACGGTAGTGGTCCTCGTCCTGTCTTCAAGAAGGACGATAGTGATTCTCATCCCTGACATCTTGTAACACCATTTATGATGAAATAAAATAAAATTTTATTTATGAACTATTTTGTCATATTTACAAGAAATTCCTTTTACATTCATACATAGTATTTTTTAAGG
Source organism: Iris pallida (assembly GCA_029216955.1). NCBI lineage: Eukaryota > Viridiplantae > Streptophyta > Magnoliopsida > Asparagales > Iridaceae > Iris > Iris pallida. Next base: position 10,797,522 of record JANAVB010024400.1, on the reverse strand, counting down.
AATTTGCCATTGATAGGCATCATTGCAACTCGACCATCCAACTCTGTGAGTTGATAGGCTCCATTTGAGAAAACTTTGCTCATGATATATGGACCTTCCCACTTCGCGTCGAATTTGCCTTTGCTCATATGAGTCATGGTCATAGGACGTCTGACGGTTAGAACCAGTTCTCCTTTCTGAAAAACTCTGACCTTAACTTTGCGATTAAAAGCTTTTGAGATTCGGGCTTGATATAACTCAATATGCTGTTGAGCCAATAACCGTTTCTCATCGAGCGCTTCTAATTCTTGAAGTCGAAGAAGGTCGTTGTTCTCTGTAGTGAGCTCGTTGGCAATGGCAATCCATAGGGATGGGATCTGAAGTTCTAAAGGTGGAACTGCTTCACAACCATACACAAGAGAAAAATGTGTATAGCCTGTAGGGTTACGGACCGCAGTACGGTAGGCCCATAGACATTCTCTAAGTTTCTCACTCCAATTCCGTTTGTTAGTAGATACAAACTTCTTAAGGAATTTGATAATAGTCTTGTTAAATGCTTCAGCTAAACCATTAGCAGCAGGGTTGTAAGCTGTCGAAGTGACATTGTCAATCCGATGATCGTCACAAAACCTGGTGAACTTTTGACTGATGAACTGAGGTCCGTTGTCGTGAATGATCCTTCAAGGTACACCAAATCTATAGATGACATGATGTTTGACAAAGTTGATGATGCTACTGGTCTTAACTTCAGCTAGAGGTATAGCTTCAGCCCATTTGGAGAAGTAATCGGTTATAGCTAGTATGAACCGATGTCCTTTAGAAGAAGGAGGATTAATAGGACCTATAATATCCATGCACCAAGTTCAAAAGTCCAGGAAGCAGCAGTCGGATGAAAAAATTCTGACGGTTGGTGAATAAAATCTGCATGGATTTGACAAGCTCGATATTTTCTTACATATTCGATGGCATCAGATACCATAGATGGCCAATAGTAACCCATGCGTCAGATACGATCTTGTAGTTTAGGACCGGGTTGATGTGCTCCATAAACACCATCATGAGCTTCACGTAATACTTGCTTCGCTTAATCACCAGCAAGACAGCGTAAGAGAAGACCGTCATAAGTTCGTCGATAGAGGGTCTTGGTAGTCTGGTTGTAGTAGAATCGAAGAGATCGCCGACGAATACTCATGGCTTCTTTAGGATCTTCAGGGAGTATATCGTGAACCACGAAATCGATGAAGGGAGCTCTCCAATCTTCACTGATAACATTGGCTTCAATAAGATTACTGAACTCAATGTTACAATTGTTTTCGATGCAGAACAATTTCCGATTAGAGACAACCACCACCTGCTGTCTTTTGATAGGAATGACTAAGACTGCTGCAAGATTGGCCAAAGCATCTGCCTCAGTATTGCAAGCTCGACGGACATATTCAATAAAGAAAACCTTGAACGATGTAGCCATATGAGTCGCAGCTTCATGATAAGGCACTAGATCTTGATGACGAACTTCATAGGTTCCTCTAACCTGGTTAACAACCAGCTTGGAGTCGCCATAGACTTCATGATGTTCGACGTCTAGTTGTTTAGCTAATTGAAGGCCAATGAGTAGAACGTTGTATTCTGCTACGTTGTTGGAGCAGGGTTCATCTAGGGAATAGGCTTTTTGGATAGTTGACCCGTTTGGAGAAACAAGAACAACCCCAACTCCTGCGACAATGGTACCATTCGGCCCGATCCTGGATGCACCGTCAAAGAATAGACGCCAAGTAGGAAATTCTTCGGAGATCATATTTGATTCCAATGTCTCGTCTGGAATTTCATCGTAAAGTTTAGATGTTTCCAGAATAGGATGAGCCGCTAAGAAATCTGCCAGTGCTTGACCTTTAACAGATTTTTGTGGAACGTAAACCATGTCATATTGGGCTAGCAGAATGGCCCATGTAGCCAGTCGAGAGTTGAGTGTACTTGGCTTCTTCATCAGTACCTGAAGAGGATTAACTCGGGATATGACATGAATAGTTTGTCCAATGATGTAATGTCTTGTCTTTTGAACAACAAACATAAGAGCTAAGCATTCTTTATCAACCGGACTACAACGGTGTTCAGCACCAATCATAGTATGACTAAGATAGTAGATGGCTTGTTCATGGCCTTCTTTGTTCTTCTGGGCAAGTAAAGCACCTAATGAATGATCCATAGTACGGACATACATTAAGAATGGTATGCCCGAGATTGGTGGCACCAAGACTAGTGGGTTCATGAGATACTGTTTTATGTCGTCAAATGCTCGTTGACATTCTTCAGTCCAAAAGAAAGATACTCCCTTCTTCATTAACTGGGTAAATGGTCTACAGCGTCCAGACAGATTTAAAATGAATCTCCTAATGTACGCAAGTCGACATTGGAATCCTCGTAGCTCTTTTAGGTTGCGTGGAGGACGCATCTCTTGAATGGCTTTGATCTTCTCGGGATCTACGTGTATACCTTTAGAGGTAATATCGAAGCCGAGAAATTTACTACTAGAGACACCCAAGAATGACTTGGTGGGATTCATTTTCAGCTGATGTTGGCGCATTAGATTGAAGATAATTCTTAAATCTTGGATGTGATCTTCCTTTAGACGACACTTGACAACAATATCGTCCACATAGCATTCAACAGTCTTGCACAGATGATCTCAAAAGATGGTACTCATAGATCGTTGGTAAGTTGCACCAGCGTTCTTCAGACCAAATAGCATCACAGTATAGCAGTAGACTCCGCGAGGAGTGCGGAAAGAACTGTGTTTTTCATCTTCAGGATTCATTCGAATCTGATTGTATCCGGAGAATCCATCCATGAAGGATATTCGCTCGAACCCACAAGTGTTGTCAATCATGACATCTGTGATAGGGAGAGGAAACTCGTCTTTTGGACAGGCTTCATTAAGATCCCAAAAGTCAATGCAAACTCGAACTTTGCCATTCTTCTTCAAGACTGGGACAACGTTGGCTACCCAATCTGGATGTTGTTCTTCTCGAATAAAGCCACAAGCTATGAGCTTTTTGACTTCATCATCAATTGCGTCCATCATTTCTGGCTTGAACCGCCTCTGCTGCTGTTTAACTGGTTTTACATTAGGCAAAATATTCAGTTTTTGAGTGGCAATTTTGGGATCTAAACCTGGCATGTCTTCATAACTCCAGGCGAAGACATTAATGTATTCTCGAATAAGAAGAATTAATTCTTGCTTATCCGCCTCGGGAAGGTTCTTGCTGATGAATATTGGACGAGGTGACCCATTTTCTCCTACGTCAATTTGGACCAATTGATCTTCAGTAGGAGGTTCTCATTGTTCGAATCGGAGTTCCCATTGGATATCCATTCGTTGAGCCCAAGGATCTATTTCGGGATTTTCTTCGATATCTTCGTCATAACCTTCTGGAAGTTCAGCGGAGACCATGTTAGAAGATACAATCAATCGTTGAACTTGACCGATGCTGGTGTCAGAATCCCAAGATCTGGAATCAGAAGAGTTAGAGCGCTCTTCACTATCAGACTCGGAGGCTATTGGAGATAAGACTGGAGGTGATGCATATCCGAGACCTCTTTTTGTCCTGCTATAGTACATCTCTGATTTTTCTTCCGAAACAACTGTACGGATAGGAGTTCGTCTATCCTTACCATAGTTGAGGCCATTCTTGAAGTCATAACCCATCTTTCAGATGATGTCTTTTGATTGTTGACTATAACGACGGAGTTGTAGACGTCCCATATCGTTATTTTTGCTATCATCCGTATAGCTGAATTTTTGTTCTGGCCCTTTACTAAAAAGTATTGGACTCTCGCCTTTCTTTCGAGAAGTGACAACAAAATATGAATCATCTGGGTGCTCGAGTAAGACCTCTGTTTGAAGAGACTGTACAACTTCTATTGTAAATGACTGAAAGCTATTGTAGGGTATAAAAAAATTGTGACACGCTGACATAAGACTCAGCCAAAGCCATACGCTCAGCCAAAGCCATACGCTCAGCCAAAGCCGTACGCTCAGTGAATATTTTATCATTTCTTGAGTGACAGCACAGCATACATTTAATGGAAGATGAATCTGACACTTCGTCTTTCGTGCAAAGACAGCTGCTCTATGAAGATTAACCGTCGTATGGGTTTTCGAGAATTAATTTTGTCTCTTACGAGGACAGCTCATCAGCCATCATTAATGCACAGTCATCATTACTGTCATTTCTGACAGTCTGTCAGCCATCATATATGCAACACGACGCTCGAGAAATATTTGTCAGTTATTAGAAGATATGGCGTATTTGAGAAGATTGAGGACAACCATGTGTCTACTTCCTCAATACATACGACTTCTTGCCAACCAAGTGAGCATATGGACTCCATACGACTCCTTGCCAACCAAGTGAGCGTATGGACTCCATACGACTCCTTGTCAATCAAGTGAGCGTATGGACTCCATACGACTCCTTGTCAATCAAGTGAGCGTATGGACTTCATACGACTCCTTGTCAACCAAGTGAGCGTATGGACCTCATACGACTCCTTATCAATCAAGTGAGCGTATGGACTCCATACGACTTCTTGTTAAGAAAGTGAGCGTATCAGCTTTATATGACTCTATACCATCCAAGTCAGCGTATGACTCCTCTTCAACAAAGACAACGTATCACAGCAAATGTGTTCAAGATGACTTCAAACGTACAGTCAACACATGTTCTCACGTGTCCTGTACTCAGTTACCCACTTATTCAGAAGTTATGCAACGTGGCATCCATGCCATCAATCTCTCCTAGATATATTCCACTACTTTCAACTGCACTCCAATGTGTCTCCATCAGAATTTGCCACGCGTCCCTGCAGTTATGCACACGTCAAGTAACTGACTAAGCGTATGCTTAAGAACAATTATCCAGTACTCTATAAAAGACAGTTTCTTCATCTTCAACAGGGAGGACATTCAATTCAGAGAGAACAGAGAGATTGCCCAGTTGCTGTCCAAGTTCTTCGAAGTTCGAGTTTTCTTCATCGCATCGTCCAAGGGATAAAGTAATCGTCTTCTAGATTAGATTCCTACAGTTATAATTTTCCCAGAAACACAATAAATAAAGTAAATTTATTTATGGAAAATAAATTGGCGACTCTGCTGGGGAAAGCTGTCTCCTCCAACGAGATAGCAACAACTCAATACGATACTTCGTCGATCGGCTCGATGAAGAAAGTGATGGTTGTACAATTCGACCAATCTGCTTACGAAGAAATGCTCAAAGTGAAGGAGGGCCGAACTGCTTCCTCCGCTCTTCTTGCTGCCAAGAAGAAGGGACGCTCTGTCTATGTCCCTAAGTCTTCTTCGACGGCCCGAGATGCTTCTGTCACTCACGCTGACAAGAACACGTCTCCAACTTCAACGAAGCACGCCTCGGCTTCTCTGAATACGGCAACAGTGGCTTCTCCTAGTCACACTGACAAAGTAGGCTCTTTAACCAAGTCAGCATGTCCAAGGAAAACCATCTCTGGACATGTCAAAGTCTCTTCTCCTTCTACCCTTACGACAGCAGTCGGCTCTTTAGCCATTAATGACTCTGTGCGTATGGCAGTCAAAGGGCAGCGTACGGCAAAAGTAGCATACAACAAAAGCCAACAGCAGGCAGCGTACACTAAGCCAAAGCCAACGTATGCTGGTAAAAAGGCAGCGTATGACCAGAATTCCAAACTGAAGTCAGCGTATGCCAACCAATACAGTCCTTTGACTGTTTCTTCAAATCAGGCTGGGGGTTCCCTTCCACAGAACATACAAATGATTCCCCCACAACTTGCACATCTTGTGCCACCCAAGGAGAAAGACTCTTTATTCAACTCCTCTACTCCTAGGGTCTTTACCTCTGGAGTTAATTTGACTAGTACTCTTACTAGATCAAACAAAGGAAAACGCCTTTTGGCTACTTCCTCTAAAGATGGATTATTACCGACTCCCAGTCGGAATAATTTTCATCTTCCTTCTCTCAAAATTTCTCGATCCGAGAAAGGCAAATTACAAGTATCCAGGACTGATACCAAGGTTATACCTCCTATGGACCTTCGTGATAAGCTTAACCGGAAACATCTCGGTTCCACTTCCGGTATAAAGAAGCCTTATCAAACTGAGACGAGTATAATGGACCCTGATGCACACTATGCCAAGAATTATATCGCTCAAATTAATCGGTCTTTATACACTCAAGAACCGAGAAGACAGAAGAATAAAAGACAAGTTTCTACACAGAAACTATCTTCAAATACTTCCCAATCTGTTCCTACAGATCTCCGGGAACATTTGGAAAATAAACGGAGAATCGACACTCCATCTGGCTATGACATTGCTCATATTCGTCATAAAGAGCATGGTTGTAACTTCCAACCTCGAGTTGTCATCCAAAGTTGTTGTTCACCGAAAAGGCGATCTGTCTTCGAACGGATTCAATATGAATCAATATCAGACGAAGATGAACCTCTTTATGCTTCCATCAATATGACCTCCAAAAATACTGGGGGGAGAATACGAGCTGATTCTGAAGACGGTGTTTACCTTGGCACCAGATCCAGAATCGGAACTTCAACCAGTATCTCTTCTTCTTCCCATCCAAGTGATAATCCTGAAATCACGGAGGACTTCCTGGGAGAGTACAACTTCCCAGTATTAACTCCCGTGAATAGTCCCGGGAAAGATGTTGACTCTTATAGAGACGATTCGGAACAGACTGTTTCATCGACTATTCCTCGAACGATTACCGCTTATATGGTAGATGGTAATCAAGAGCCTTCGACTTGCACTGAAGCTCATGAACAGAGGATTTCTTCTTTGGAACAACAGTTGCGAGCTATGGCAGATACATTGACTGCTATGCATACTCTTATGCAAGCTCAACAACGAACTCAACAAGTTCAACCAACAGTACCACCAGTGGTATTAAATACTCCTGTTGTCCCAAACCCGGAACCCTCTACTATTCCGGGGGTATAGTCTAATGTTCCTGTACAACCCACTCCAAGTCAGTCCGGAGCTGGGGGTGATACATATGCTGCAGTCCCTCCTTCCAATTATACTCAACAAGCAATAACACCGCAACCTTCCGGAGCTGTCACTGAAGAGTTGAAAAATCTTCAGTCTCAGTTCGAAGCATTCAAGCAAAAAGATGGCTTACAAAGATTGGGTATCAAGCAGCCTTATCCCATACAATGGAAGGAGGTATCGTATCCCCCAAAATACAAACCTCCGACCATCTCTTTCTTTGATGGGACTACCTCTCCAAGTCAGTTCATTAATCACTTTGAAGTAATGACTGATCAGTTGCAACCAAGCGATGCCCTCTTCATTCGGGTATTCGTCGGTTGTCTTAAAGACTGATCAGTTGGAATCGCTTATGAATGGTATCGAAGTCTCCCTGATGGGTGTATTACTTCATTTGCTGGATTCAAACAGATGTTTCTAGAACGATTCTATGAAGGCGTCAACGACATGACCATGTCGGCCCTCATAAGAATTAAGCAGCAAAATAATGAAAGCACAGAGAGCTTCATTGAAAGATTCAGAAGAGAAGCCCTCAAAATGCCTCTCGGAACGCCCGATGCTGTTACTATCGACACTTGCAAGTCTAATCTCTTACCAATCGTCAGCATGTGGACAGGGTCCACTCAATTCTAAGATTGGCCTTCTTTCATCGTCAGTGCCAAAGCTGCCGAAGTCGGTGCTGAGACCTACAAAGGCCTTGGGGTACAAATGACTCCCAAGGAATCAAATCAGAGTACTGGTAATAGTGCTCGACCCAACAATCGCAAAGGAAAAAAGGCTCTTGAAGTCAATCTCCAGAGCAAAAATCAAGAGATAATGTCTGCTCAAGCTACCCCAGCCCCAACAAATCAACAGCAGAGACCTCCTCGGCCGAAGGAAGAGTATTCTTTCGACGATGACGATGTTCAGGGTATCTTTGAATGCTTGTTCAAAGGTAACAAGATACAATTGCCAGAAATTAAAAAGCCGGATGAAGCCAACAAGACGGATCATCCAAAATACTGTCCATATCATAGAATGCTGGGTCATACAATCCGATCTTGCTATGTATTAAAAGGAAAGATCCAGGAAATGATTAAATCAGGAGCTGTGACACTGATACCTAAAGACAAGACAGCCACAGCAAATGTGATTTCAATACAGTTCGGTGACTTCCCTCCGTTAATGGTGGAAAGTGGGATTGTTCCTATCCCAAAAGCAACTCTTGAAGTTGTGAACATCCCACCAGCACAGAATGAAGGACTTGTTCCTGTCACAACTAAAAAGGGAGAGATCATGTGGATTCACCCGAATTTAATGACGGAGTTCGAGGTGTCTTCCTCTTCTCCTCGAAAGACTCCTTTGTCTAAAAAGAAGCCTGGGAAGACTAAGTCGTGCAATGTGACTTCTAGTATTACACCCAATCTTTCTCTAACCTCTACTTTCATCTTGGCAGGAAATTTACCCCCTACGGAAGTAGAAACTATACCTCAATCCGAAGGCAGATACAAACCTGCGTTTCATCTATATAGTTCACAATCTCGTGAATTAATGGCGAAGATGGGTTATGATCTAGCCATTGCTCCTGGTTTGAATTCCGGCAAAGGACTCCGAGCACCTCTAGCCCTCACTTTGAGACATAATCAATCTCGTGTTGGTCTCGGTTTCTGGACTGAAACTATTATCAAGTACCAAAAAACCAAGAACAAGACGAAGAATTGCAATATGGTTTCAATAGACTCTGAACCTGAGCCTGAAGTTGAAGCTCTCTCCGGAACCCGGTCAGGAAAAACATACTTGAAAGATTATGCTAAAGTTCCTGAAGAAATTTCTGATGTCCCTCCGGTTGTAGCTCCAGAACCTATTTCTAATGAAGGACCTTCAAATGCTCCTGTTGAGACGGTTCCTTCTAAACCAACAGCAGCTGACAAAGGCAAACAACAAGTCTGCTTCGACAAACCATTGAAGAAGTCATCTCTTACAGGACTTGAAAGGCCTTATAATTTTGATATATTGGCTCAACTAGCCAATACACCAGCTAAATTGTCAATCTTCGAGCTCTTACGCCTCTCTAAAGAGACTCGAGAAACTCTGAGTGAAGCGTTGTTGCAAGCAGAAACCTGCCTGACTTTCCTTAAGAAGCCGAAAAAGAACCAGTCTCTCGTCTTCATTGCCATAATGTATTGGAATTAATTCCAAACATTACCTTTACGCAGGATGATATGCTGCTAGAGGATAATCGACATGACCGTCCTTTATATTATACAGGATATGTCAATTCTATGAAAGTTGATCGTCTACTGATTGATCCAGGATCCGCTCTCAGTATTATGCCAAAGACTATGCTAGATGTACTGAAAATACCCGTGTATAGTCTTTCCGGTACTATCACTACCATCTTGGGATTCAATCAAGGAAAAAGTGAGCCTTTGGGCAAAATTCGCCTCAAATTTCAAATAGGCAATCTTCGCACCAAGGTTACTTTCTACATCATCGACAATCATGGTTGCTCATATAATGCTCTATTGGGGAGACCATTCTTGCATAAACATAATATTGTTCCTTCGACTCTTCATCAATGCTTCAAATATGTTGATAATAATGGAGAGGTTCAAAAGGAAGTTGCAGATCTCTATCCATTCAGAGGAGTCGAAGCTTACTTCAGTGACTCTCGCATGTACAAAGATGAATACTCAAAAGTCCTGCAAGCTATGGATGACGACGATGAGACATCAAAAGTCGACACCTTTGTTATTCCTGTAAAAGGACGTATCACTGATCCGCAGTCTCTTAAACCATCTGAAGAAGACTCACTGATAATTCCTGTCAGTGGACGTACCACTTCATTATCTTCCCAAATCCCACAAAGTTCGCTGATAATTCCTGTCAGTGGACGCACCACTCCCCATCCATCTTCTCAGGCTAGACCAGATACTCTAGTCATTCCGGTCAGTGGACGTACTACTTATCCACGATCTTCTTCAAGGGAGCTCACCTCTTCTGAGCCTTTTGTTATCGACCTTAATCGAAATAAAACTTCTGCTCGCCCTTCTTCTCTCCCTTTAGTCATTAATTTGACTAAGTCTGATAAGGCTCAACCTTCTTCTGTAAATACAGCATCTAATATTAATGAAGCATCTCCTTTACAGTATATTGATGTCTGTAATCATGTACAAAGTTATTTACAATTGCTAGATAGCTTAGAGCCACTAACTATAGGAGTTGTTCAAAATCTTCACACAAAAATATCATTAGAATCTATACAAAAATCATACTTCATGGTCCCTATTAGAAAGTTGGGAGAAAATCCAATATTCTTCTATAAAGGACCCCAGAATCCTCCTAACCTAGAAGAAGATGACAAAAACGATGATACTGGAAGGTTACAACTACGTCGCTACAGTCAGCAGTCCAAGAATATCATCAAGAATATGGGTTATGACTTCAGAACCAGCCTCAATAATGGAAAAGGAAGAAGAATGCCTGTTCGAATTCCTCAATTAACATACGGAAGGACAAAATATGGTTTAGGTTACATTACTCCTATCTCCTTTATCAACGCAGTCCATGAGGATTCAGAATCCGATGGAGACGAACGATCTGAGTCTTCCGATTCCCTCTCTTGGGATTCTGACACAAGTATTGGCGATTTTCATCGTTCTATTTTATCCATCAATATGGTCTCCGCCGACGGTCCACAAAAAAATGATGAAGATGAGGATGATTTTAAAATATCACCCGAATCAGAACAATGGGCTCAAAGATTAGATAACCAATGGGAATTCAGGTTCGAGCAAAGAGAACCTCCCACTGAAGATAAATTGATCCAAATTGATGTTGGTGAAGAGGGGTCCCCCAAGCCAATATTCATCAGCGAAAGTCTTTCAGAAATAGATAAGCAAGACATGATCAAGCTTATTCATGATTACATCGATGTCTTCGCCTGGAGCTATGAGGATATGCCAGGGCTAGATCCGAAGATAGCAATGCATAAACTTAATATCATGCCAAATGCTAAACCGGTCAAACAACAACAACGATGATTTCGTCCAGACATTATGGATGCAATTGAAGCTGAAGTCAACAAGCTTATGGCTTCCGAATTTATCCGAGAGGAACAACATCCTGAATGGGTGGCTAACATCGTTCCTGTCCTCAAAAAGACTGGCAAGATCCGAGTCTGTATAGACTTTCGCGATCTCAATGCGGCTTGTCCTAAAGACGAGTTTCCTCTTCCAATTACCGACGTCATGATTGATAACACGTGTGGTTTCGAACGAATGTCATTCATGGATGGGTATTCGAGGTACAATCAAATCAAAATGTTTCCAGATGACGAGAGACATACTTCCTTCAGAACGTCGATCGGTACATACTGTTATACAGTAATGCCGTTTGGTCTCAAAAATGCAGGAGCAACGTATCAGCGAGCAATGAGCACTATATTCCGCGAACACCTCCGGAAAATAGTCGAATGCTACGTTGAGGATATTGCAGTCAAGAGTCGACAAAAAGAGGATCATATCCAAGATTTGAAGATTATCTTTGATTTAATGCGTCAGCATCAACTTAAAATGAACCCTACTAAGTCCTTCCTGGGCGTCTCTAGTGGTAAATTTCTCGGCTTCGTCATTATCGCTAAAGGTATACACGTGGATCCCGAGAAAATCAAAGCCATCCAAGAGATGCGTCCTCCACGCACCTTAAAAGAGCTACGAGGATTTCAAGGAAGAATTGCTTATATCAGGAGATTCATTTCCAACTTATCAGGACGCTGCAGACCATTCAACAAACTTCTGAAAAAAGGTGTATCCTTCGTCTGGAACGAAGAATGTCAAAAAGCATTTGACGATATTAAACAATACCTCATGAACCCTCCAGTTTTGGTACCTCCCATCTCGGGAATACCATTCCTTCTATATATTCGAGCTATGAATCATTCTCTCGGTGCATTACTCGCCCAGAAAAATAAAGATGGCCATGAACAGGCTATTTATTATCTCAGTCGCACAATGACAGGTGCTGAACCGCATTATTCTCCAATCGAGAAAGAATGCTTAGCATTAATGTTTGCCGTTCAGAAGACGCGACATTATATTATCGGTCAAACGATTCACGTCATTTTCAGAGTGAATCCCATCAGGATTATGATGAAGAAACCTGGTATTCTCAATTCCAGACTAGCTAACTGGGGAATCTTGTTAGCTCAATACGACATGCATTATATTCCTCAAAAGTCAGTTAAAGGACAGGCTCTTGCTGATTTTCTGGCAGCTCATGCGGTTCCAGAAGATTCTAAATTATATGATGAGATTCCAGATGAAGTTCTGGATTCAAATCAGATTTCTGAAGAAACTCCTACCTGGCGTCTATTCTTTGATGGAGCATCTAGAATAGGTCCTAATGGCGATATTGTCGCCGGAGTTGGAATTGTTCTCGTATCCCCAGAAGGACTAACTATTCAGAGGGCTTATTCTCTGGATCAGTCATGTTCAAACAATGTAGCCGAATACAATGCATTGCTCATCGGTCTTCAACTTGCTAAATATCTGGATATTCAATATTTAGAAGTTTATGGAGACTCCAAGCTTATCATCAATCAGATCAGAGGAACGTATGAAGTCCGTCATCAAGATTTGATACCTTATCATCGAACAGCACTCTCTATGGCCTCCTCTTTTGAAGGTTTCTTTATTGAACACGTTCGATGAGCCTATAATGCAGAAGCCGATGCTTTGGCTAATCTTGCCACTGTGTTAGCCATACCAATCAGACGTCAGCAAGTGATAGTGGTTCATAATCGAGAACTATTCTATGTTGAGAATAATTTAGCTTTGGGTTTTTCCCATAATCCAGACGAAAAATCTCTCAACTTTGATGAATTTTCATCCAACCTTAGCACTGGATTAAGGTTTGACAGAGTGTCCTCGTCTTCTTCCGATTCTACTCTGGAATATGTCTTTTCTAACAAAACAGAAGCCATAACTGAAGACTGGAGACGTCCATTTCTAGACTTTGTATTGTATGACATACTTTCCGACAATCCGAGCGAAGCAGCATCTATCCGGCGTCGATATCTCAGATTCTATTATAATCATACAACGAAGACACTATATCGTCGGGCCTACGACGGTCTTCTCCTCCGATGCATCGCTGGTGAAGAAGCACAACAGATTATCCGTGAGGCACATGATGGTGTTTGCGGAGCCCATCAACCAGGTCCTAAACTTCAAGATCGTATCCGACGTATGGGTTATTATTGGCCCACGATGGTGGCAGACGCCATTCAATATGCTCGGAAATGTAAAGCCTGTCAAATTCATACAGACTTTATCCATTAACCATCAGAGTTCTTACATCCAACAGCGGCATCATGGCCCTTTGAGGCTTGGGACATGGACGTAATTGGTCCTATCAACCCACCATCATCAAAAGGACACCGGTTTATTCTAGCAATAACCGATTACTTTTCCAAATGGGCTGAAGCAATCCCGCTATCTGAAGTCAAAACTTCCAACGTTATTAACTTCGTCAAATATCATGTCATTTATCGATTTGGTGTTCCTCGGCGTATTATTCATGATAACGGACCGCAGTTCGTCAGTCAGAAATTTATTCGATTCTGCGATGACCATCGAATCAATAATTTAGCTTCTACAGCATATAATCCAGCAGCTAATGGATTGGCAGAAGCTTTCAATAAAACGATCATCAAACTCTTGAAAAAGTTCGTTTCTTCCAACAAACGCAACTGGAGCGAAGAGCTTGGTGAATGTTTATGGGCCTACCGTACCACAGTTCGCAATGCAACCGGATGTACGCCTTTCTCTTTGGTATATGGGTGTGAAGCTGTTCTTCTCCTTGAGATCCAGATTCCTTCTCTGAGAATCGCAATCTCCAATGAACTTACAACAGAAAATAATGATCATCTTCGACTTCAAGAGCTGGAAGCTCTAGATGAAAAACGATTGTATGCTCAACAAAATATCGAGCTGTATCAGGCCCGAATTTTAAAAGCTTTTAACCGGAAAGTAAAAGTCAGAGCATATCAGAATGGAGAACTGGTCCTTACCGTCAGACGTCCTATGACTATGACACATATGAGCAAAGGTAAATTCGACGCAAAATGGGAAGGCCCATTCGTAGTAAACAAAGTCTTCTCTAATGGAGCATATCAACTTGCCTCTATGGATGGTAAAGTCACGATGATGCCTATCAATGGCAAATTCTTAAAGAAATATTATGTATAAATTTCATCAATATATAATGTTTTCATTATTTCCCAGCGAATATAAAATCAGAGTTAATTCTTTTCTACAAAAGTTATCTCGATATCGTTATCCCCAGCGGAAACTGATATTCTGCCACGTATCATCTTCCCAGAGAATTTAATATTCTGTCTTATTAGATCCCCAGTGGATTTAATAAAGATCTCGTATAGAAAATCACATCCATATTACCTCTGAATTTTCTATCTCAGTATCATACTTTCTATTCTATGAAAATGATATCTAGTCTTTTGATCTCCAAGTCCAAAGATCATGAAAAATAGAGTTCAAAGATATCTTTATATCTTTATGTCTAATCAGTATTAAACTAAAATTATATTTGGTTTAATATCATCTGATAGAATTACAAAGTTCATTTGTATATTCTATTCTATTGAAATATGTCATGTATTATTTACCTCTGAATATATTTTCTACAAAAATATCATCCATAGAATCGAAGTCAAGTCAAGATATTCATTTCTTCAATCAAAATCAAAATATTGATTACAAGTGGGTATCAAAAATTCAACACATGAAAATATAAAAGATCTATTTAGGAGGAGTAATTATCTCCTGAATACGAACAATTACATTATTCATCTTTTCCTCATGAGCTTTATGGATTCGTTCTGCTGCTTCAACTCCAATCATTCGTTGGTCATAATCCACGATAATAGAGCTACGACGATTTGTCTCTTCAATCTGATTAGCCTGCATCAGTTCCCGCTCTTGCTGTAAAAGTTGACAGCGTTCAGTTTCAGATATACGAGCAGTGGCAATCTCCGATTGCGCCTTTTCCACGGAGGCAATTCGCTCTTGAAGATGAGCCAGCTCCTCCTTCAACTTCTTAAGCTCTTCAGCTTTTGATGCTTCATCTTTCTCTAAACGCTCCATATTCTGACAAGTGGTTATTATTTCTTCATCTTTCGCCATTAACTCTTCAGAAGACAGAGCGAGGAATTCTTTCAAAGTAGTGTGCTGAGCTTGAGCTTCACTTTCTAATTGGGCAATCTCAGTTGCAGTCAAAGATTTAATATCCTCCTTTTTGATCTTCCAGTACTTATGGATGGTTGCTTCTAAATCATCCAGGAGATGCTCAAAGAAGACACACTGGGTCTCATAACCAGCCTGTCTCAAAGCTAAAAGCGGGAAACTAATCGTCGCTCGAAGATTCGAAAAAGGCATAGTTTCATCCTTCATAAGTCGCCTTGAGAATGTATCCAGATATGAATAAATAATCTCTGAATACATCCCCATGACCTTTGCTATCCCTGTTTCAAAACCGGGAGTCGCTGCAACTGTAAAGGAAGGAGCAGGAGTAGCCTCTATTCTGGGAGCTGAAGTGAGTACTTATGGAGAAGTAGGCAAATGTGAGCTCCCCTCACCCATATCAGTCTGGATAAGTGGGGCTTGAGTCGAACTCATTGCCGGTGCAGTTCCTACAACTGTTGGAATCAAAGAAGCATGATCAAAATTAAAAGACAATAAAGCAAGGAAAGGACAAAACTTTGCTGAATAAAATATTACCTGAAGCTGGTTCGTATTCTGTTTCTTTTGGATTATTCAGCCCAGCTCGTAGTCTGTTCAGAGTGTTTTTCGACACTGGATTTATTTCACTGCTGCCCGCCCCAGAAGTACTCGGAACATGGACTTCTATTTCTAGAAGTTTCTCCGGCTCTGGAGTCAACCCTGAATGTTGACCAGCTGTCTTCAGTACATCAATTTGAGTTTTAGATAGTGGCTCATCTTCTATCTCCATGTCCTCTTCTCCAAAGGAATGAGACGAAGGTTCATAGTCAACCTGTTCGTCGTCACTCGTATTGCTCTCCGAAACTTCAGCAATTGGCTTGAGAGTAGTGGCTTCCTTCACTGATTCTCTCGAAATCAGTAAGTCATTAGCTGTTTTAGTCTGATTCTCGGCCTCTACCGCGGGTTGACTAATCACCTGCGCATCGTCGGCCGTTGGCGGAATCAACTCCATATCAGAAGGCATAGATGGTTCAGCAGTTTCAGGCACATCCTCTTCAATAGGTTCTATCTTTACAGAAGAAGCAAAGGCAGCTTGCTTCTCTAAAGCCAATCGCTCGGCACGATTGGTGGGACTCTCTGCATCGAGACAAATCATAGATTTAGTCTTTGAAACTATCACCTTCCTTCCTATTCTTTTTGTTAGTGGAATAGTAGGATAATCATCTTTGGAGTCACTACCTGCTTCGTCCGCATCTCTGATTCGTCTTCCACGATTATGAGCCTCTGTCTGAGTAACCCTTTTTGGAGCAGACCCAGAAGCATCTTTGCCCCGTTTCCTTTTCGGTGTACTGTCGGCAGATATACTCTCTTCAGCACTTCCAATGGGTACATGTAATGGCTGATGAAGTTCATCAGAGAAGAAATTCTCTAAAACTTCATCATAAACTTCATCAGTAGCCATAGGATCTTCTCGGTCATGATAATCTCTTGGCAGGGCTGATTTGGTTGATATCTTATCAACATGGATGAAACTTTTACCTAAGATGCTAAATTTTTCATCAAAGGTATTAGCCGATACATAGAATTTGGCATAAGACGCCAACATTCTAGCTCCTCTCTGATAAGTAACCGGATCTGGCATAGAAAAGGTAGCCCCAGTACCTTTAGCAATATAGTATATCCAAGCTCTGGCGACATCGATTAATCCGCCCTGGTGGCCAAAACATGTCGTTGCATTTCCCACATGCAACTGATCATAGCCAAATTGCCGAGCAAACCTACTCGGAAGATATGGCTCAGATAGGTGACATCGTCACGGCGACAGATCAAGTAAGATGGCCTGATCCTTTTCAGCCATTCATGTTGAATATCATCTAACTCATTGGCACCGATGCCATCAATTAACTTCTCAGGCATGGTTTCATAACCAACAGGTGGAGGAACACAAGTGAAACTCCATAATTCTCCCTTGTTTAATATGGTTCTACAGTCTGTTAGAGTGTCATACTTCCACTTTGGTGTATGATGGTATTTTTCTAAAAAGGTATCGTCTGGTCTAGCCATTCCAACACTCATGAGAGATTCGAAATGGAGAAGCAGCCACCCAAATAAATATGTAAAGGGCATTTCTACCCACGAAAAAGTTGTGAGCTTCTTCTTCGCCAATTCAAACATCCTGTCTGTATATGCTCTTAAGCCAGCATTCAGACGGCATGTCATTGCTGTCAGCAAATCCATCTTGTACCCGAAAGTCAGACGAATTGCTGCAAAAACAACTCTTCTGTGTATCCTGTCTGCTGAACAGGTGCCGGGTACTACAAATTTTCTCAGCCAGAGGGATATAAATCCGGCCAGATGACCTTCATCAGATAATTTCTGGCCACCTTGCTTTATATAGGTCTCCAACCTATCACCAGCTTTGTAGGTGTCTTCGTCTTCTTCAATGATGATGTCGTCATGAGTGGTGTCCTGGATTAGTTTGTCAATCTCAGCTTGACTCAAGGGTTTAAAGCGACCGACATATTGACCAGTCTTCTTTTTCTTCTGGACTTCTTCAGTACGGCCTAGGAATAAATAGGCCATCCACTTAGAAGAATAGCAGTTGGAACCTCTCTCTGCACCTGGTGCCTTATAAAAAGCCTTACATATACTGTAATGGCACATTAATTCTTCAAATACATGAAGAACCAGTGGGTTGGCCTCGGAAATTTTATTCATTTCATCAATGAAAGGAATATACTCTTCATATGGCAAATCTCCTGTTGGCAGCTGAGAAATGTATGCCATCTCATGGAGGGCGAATCCCATCTCGCCTCTTGGAGTCATGAAAGTGCCGGTACGATAATTATACCTTTCTGCCAATGCCAAGAACAAATCTGGGTTTGGCCTAAAACCATTAGCGGTGTACTTAATGGCATTATATAAGCCTATCACCTTTAACTGTTCTCCAAAGTTGTTCAGAATCCATCTTACAAGAACAATCCATCTGGTATTCTCCGGGTTCACCAGACCAGTAAGCCTCATAGACTGTTTTGGGTAAACAGCATTTTCTAGCTGAATAAATTCATTTGTAAAAATTGGGACTCTAACTGGCCTCAGAAGTGCCGAGTCCTCAGGAGGAATGGTAGCTGGCAGCAATCCTCGCAAAACTGAGACATGTGGTTCAGTACCACTGCGGAATCTTCCTTGACTGTATCCTATCCATCCAGCTTTTGCTTGACGGAATGGAGTGATATCCCACTTCATTTGCCTTTGATGACTCGCATGGAATAAGCGAGATATGTTGATGCTTTTGGACAAACCAGTCAGATACATTGGCTGATTCGCATCACCATCTCTATAATATGAGTATGACACTTTATCGAGAACAGGCTGGGAGTTTATATCAATAGTATCTCCAAAAAGAAATGCTGGCTTCGAGTGGGTAGCACTATCTACACTCTGTAGAGGCAGTCCACTCATCATATTCAGCAGGGTGTCATTTTCCTGATTTGTCAGAATAGCTATCCTTGTGGAAGGTCCATCAAATTGAGGAAAACGGACATGTGATAGATCACTGTTATAGTTGTTCCCTACACATCCTTCAAATTGTGCATCCTGAGCCAGAATATCCACTGCAAAAGAAGAATAAGAAGTTAAAAATCTTCAACACAAAGAGATGACAAAGATCAATATACGCTCACTCTATCCTAAGCGTATGGCAGATTCAAAGATCAACATACGCTCACTCTATCCTAAGCGTATGACAGATTCAAAGATCAACATACGCTCAGTCTATCCTAAGCGTATGACAGATTCAGAGATCATTTTCTATCCTAGGTGTATGATAAATTTTAAGTTCAGTTTACGCTCAGCTTTTATTCAAAGGTTAGAGGACGATTGGATCTTTTTCTTAAGCGTATCAGCATATGGTTGACAAGATGTTCATCAAAAATACGCTAACAAAGGAGCTAGCGTATCTCAGTGAGACAACTTGACATAGCATATTCTTTCAAATCAGCGTATTTTGACATTTCTATCAAAGATATGCGTATCTTACAGAATACGCTCCAAACATATTTTTCGTATAAACGAAAAATATGGAACACGACTAAATCCTAAAGAGGGAAGCATATTTTCTGATATATTGACCCTAAAAAGGGGATACGTTTTATGATCTTGTCCTAACCAGAGCCCTAAATAGGGGATAGTTACTGTTTATCATCTCCATCCTCACTATAGAGGGGCTTCAATAGGCATTCACTTCGTCGAATACGCTCATCAGCAGTCTTCTTAGTAGCAGCGGCGGCAGGTCGAGATGACTCCACAGGAGCCTTCCCCTTTTCCTTCGCAGCAGCGTCAACTTTGGGCGCCATTGATGAAGATTGAGTCGAAGAAGAAGAAGTTTGAGTTTTGGGAGCTTTTTCTCTCTCGAAGACAAATGCAGAAGTAAAGAAATGAATTAGGTTTTGAAAGACCTATTTATAGAAGAAAAGAGAAGTGTAAACGGTGGCCGTTCTTTAAACAGAATCCCTAAAGATTTGCACTGATATTGAGGAAGATAACAAAATCATGCCAGCGTGTCAAGACTTATTCCCACTTTAAGTTCAAAGTAATTTCGAACTTTTGAAATTTATAAAGTTCGAAAACTTTGAAGGGGATCTTGTAGGGTGTAAAAAAATTATGACACGCTGACATAAGACTCAGCCAAAGCCATACGCTCAAGGCCATACGCTCAGCCAAATCCATACGCTCAAGGCCATACGCTCAGCCAAAGCCGTACGCTCAGTGAATATTTTATTATTTTTTGAGTGACAGCACAGCATACATTTAATGGAAGATGAAACTGACACTTCGCCTTTCGTGCAAAGACAGCTGCCCTATGAAGATTAACCGTCGTATGGGTTTTCGAGAATTGATTTTGTCTCTTACGAGGACAGTTTATCAGCCATCATAAATGCACAGTCATCATTACTGTTATTTCTGACAGTCTGTCAGCCATCATATCTGCAACACGACGCTCGAGAAATATTTGTCAGTTATTAGAAGATATGGCGTATTTGAGAAGATTGAGGACAGCCACGTGTCTACTTCCTCAATGCATACGACTTCTTTCCAACCAAGTGAGCATATGGACTCCATACGACTCCTTGTCAACCAAGTGAGCGTATGGACTCCATACGACTCCTTGTCAATCAAGTGAGCGTATGGACTCCATACGACTCCTTGTCAATCAAGTGAGCGTATGGACTTCATACGACTCCTTGTCAACCAAGTGAGCGTATGGACCTCATATGACTCCTTATCAATCAAGTGAGCGTATGGACTCCATACGACTTCTTGTTAAGAAAGTGAGCGTATCAGCTTTATATGACTCTATACCATCCAAGTCAGCGTATGACTCCTCTTCAACAAAGACAGCGTATCACAGCAAATGTGTTCAAGATGACTTCAAACGTACAGTCAACACATGTTCTCACGTGTCCTGTACTCAGTTACCCATTTATTCAGAAGTTATGCAACGTGGCATCCATGCCATCAATCTCTCCTAGATATATTCCACTACTTTCAACTGCACTCTAATGTGTCTCCATCAGAATTCGCCATACGTCCCTGCAGTTATGTACACGTCAAGTAACTGACTGAGCGTATGCTTCAGAATAGTTATCCAGAACTCTGTAAAAGAGAGTTTCTTCATCTTCAACAGGGAGGACATTCAATTCAGAGAGAACAGAGAGATTGCCCAGTTGCTGTCCAAGTTCTTCGAAGTTCGATTTTTCTTCATCGCATCGTCCAAGGGATAAAGTAATCGTCTTCTAGATTAGATTCCTACAGTTGTAATTTTCCCAGAAACACAATAAATAAAGTAAATTTATTTATGGAAAACAGCTATCAAACATATCCAAATAGCATTTAGTATGATAAATGACATCAGTATACTGGAAAGGAGATGTTTTTTATTGATTTGTACATCTGTATTTACAACAGGACCTTTAGCCTTAGCAGGCTTGGTCAGATTGATTACAAGAGGGAGAGAAAAAGAACGTGGAGGAGGCTTGCTACGACGAAGGTCGATAACAAGCGGCTCAGAAGAGGTGAGCTCCCTTTTATCCTTGTTATGAGATAAATCAATAACAAGTGGCTCAGGAGAAGTGAGCTATCTTTTATCCTTGTTATGACGTAGGTCGATAACAAGTAGCTCAAAAGAGGTGAGCTCCCTTTGATCTTGACCACCATCGGTTGGTTGCTTTCGGACTGGCAAGTGAATAGCCTGTGGTTTGGAGGACTGAGGATGAGAAACACGCCCTTTAACAGGTATGATGAGGGTGTCATTGGGCACTGCTTCTTGTTCTTCTTCAGTATCTAATGCCAGCACTACCTTCATGAACTCATCTTTATACATACGAGCATCATTACAATATGCTTCGACACCTTTGAAAGGGTAGAGATCTGCAACCTCTTTTTGAACCTCTCCAATGTCATCAACATACTTGAAACATTGATGGAGAGTTGAAGGAACAATGTTGTGTTCATGAAGAAATGGTATCCCCAAAAGAGCATTGTAAGAGCAACCATAGTTATCTATAATATAGAAGGTCACCTTCGTACGGAGATTGCCCATTTGGAGTTTTAGGCAAATCTTGCCCAGAGGCTCACACCTTCCCTGGTTGAACCCCAAGATGGTGGTGATTGTGCTAGAAAGACAATGTACTGGGATCTTTAGTGCATCTAGCATTGTCCTCGGCACGATACTGAGTGCGGACCCGGGATCTATCAGAATACGATCGACCTTCATCGAGTCGATGTATCGTGTATAGTATAGAGGACGGTCATGCCTATTGTCTTCCATCAGCATATCATCCTGTGTGAAGGTAATGTTTGGAATTAACTCCAACACACTGTGACAGTGGAGGCAAGAGACAGGCTCTGATTCTGGCTTCTTTAGAAAAGTTAGACAGGTTTTCGCCTGCATGAGAGCTTCACTCAGGATTTCTCGAGTCTCTTTGGAGAGGCGCAAGAGCTCGAAGATCGACAGCCTAGCTGGTGTATTAGCTAGTTGAGCTAAAATATCAAAATTCTATGGTTTCTCAAGTCCAGAAGGGGATGACTTCTTCAAAGGCTTGCCAAAGCGGACTTGTTGTTTGCCTTTGTCGACTGCTGTCGGCTTAGGGGGAATGGGTTCTACAACCGGTGAAGACACAGCAGGGATGCCCTCAGTAGAAGTAGGTTGCACTAGAGCAGACTCAGAAGACGACTCAGGGTTTTCTTGAGTTTCGAAAAGTTCTCGTAGATAGGCTTTTCCTGACCTGGTACCCAGCAGGATTACCTCTTCAACTATGGGGTCAAAAGACACCATATTGCAGATCTTTGTTTTGCCCTTGGAGCGGTCTTTTTTCTTAGAAGGAGCCTCGAAGTCTACAATAAGGTCCGGGTGGATCCACATAATCTCGCCGTTATCAAGAGATAAGGGAACGAGACCTTCACTCCGTGGAGGAGAGAGATTTTCGATCTCAAGGGTGGCCTTGGGGATAGGGATGACACCATGCTGTACCATCTATGGAGGAAAGTTACCGAACTGTACTGAGACCACATTCGCGGTAACAGTCTTCTCATCTTGTTGAAGAGTGACAACACCAGCATTGACTAACTCCTGAATCTTGCCTTTGAGCACTTAACATGTTCGAGTGGGATGCCCAATGAACCTATGATAAACACAATATTTGGGATGATCAGTCTTACCGATCTCGTCGGGCTTCTTCGGGTCTGGGAGTTGGAGCTTATTGCTTTTGATCAAGCAATCGAAGATGCTCACGGTGTCGTTCTCGTCAAAGGAGTACTCTACTTTGGGACGAGTTTCCCTTGGTGGAGGGGCAGAAGGAGTAGAAGCTGACGTAGGTGGAGCTACGTTGACAGCCATAGATTCTTTATTATTCAAATTGATGTTTAAAGTTTCTTTATCCTTACGGTTGTTCTGGCGATTACCGCTACTAGCTGTCGGGTGTTCATTCCGGTCGAGGTTAGACATGTGTACCCCCAACTGCTTGAATTTGTCAGCGCTAACTTTAGCTGCTTTAGCATTGACAATGAATAATGGCCAGTCTTGAAATTGAGTTGACCCCGTCCACATGCTGATGATAGGCAAAAGATTTGCCTTGCAGGTATCTATAGTGACAGCGGCCAGAGTTTCAGGAGGTATCTTTAATGCTTCTCTGCGGAATCTTTCAATGAAACTCTCAGCGGTTTTATTATGTCTTTATTTGATCTTGTTGAGGGCCGACATGGTCATATCGTTGATTGTCTCGTAGAATCGCTCCAAGAAGATTTGTTTTAAACCCGAGAAAGAGGTGATACAGCCATCGGGCAAGCTCCTGTACCAATCATATGCTACACCGGCTAAACAGCTGACGAACACCCTGTAAGAAGAGCGTCATTTGACTGAAGTTGAACAGTCATTACCTCAAAGTGGTTAATGAATTGACTTGGAGAAGTGCTGCCGTCAAACAGCAAAATTTTAGGGATTTTGTACTTTGGAGGAAATGTGACTTCCTTCCATTCAACTGGATAGGGTTGTTTGATCCCCAATCTCTGTAAATTATCCTAGTCTTTAAAGGCCTCGAACTGAGTGCACAAGAGTTTGACAGCTTCATTAGCATCCTCCGATGACGCAGAAGGAGCAGGCTGAGTGTTAGGAGGAGGAACATCATGGTAATTGCTACCCCCAGCGTCTGACTAACTGGGTGTGGGTTGAATTTGTATAAGGGGTATTTGAGGAGATACTTGTAGGAACGAAATCGTAAAGCACAATACTCTAGAGGGGGGGTGAATAGAATAGGCAGCGGAATATAGCTAATTAAAAATGTTAGCAGCAAGATCACAGAATAATAATCACAACTAAGTAAAGTAAAGGCAGAGATAAGAATGCAAACGCAAAGACAACGATGTATACTGGTTTTCCTCTGTTGAGGACTAATCCAGTCGGTAGAACTCTTGCTACCAGTTGAATCCACTATTGGCAAACCGCAAGTTTTCTTACGAAGTCCTTGCAACTTCTACAATGCGAGCTTTGATACGAAGAACTCGTCCAACTTCAAATGTGAAGAGGTATTCTTCAATCAAGCCTTCTGATTACAATCTCTCAGAAACTTTTAGACCGCACCGCACTGGCAAATCGACTAGAGGATTGTAATTGGCTTGGGATCTGAAATTTAAAGCTCAAGAAAACTCTTTGGAAGATTGAAAGCTTTAGATAGAGAGAAGATTGAAAGTGAATGAGTGAATTGAAATGATCAAAATCCTTCTCTATTTATAGGAATTCCAAAGACAGAATTCTGGCAGAATTCGGACAGAATTCGGGCAGAACTCTTTGAGAAAATCTCGGTCAAATTCGCAACTGTAGGAGGACCAAGTTTAGAAGAATTTAAAAATCAAATGGCCACCAACCGAACTCTGGCCGAACTCTGGCAGGGTTAGGTTAGGTTTTTAAAATCAGTTTTTGGGGATTTTTGAAAACCTTTTTGAAGCTTTTGTTAAAAAAATGTTTTTTAAAACAAAGGACATTTTAAAAGTATTTTGAAAATATTTTAGAATAGCCTATTTGCCAGTACAACTCGGTGTATAACGTATTCCTAGACTCAATAAAATGAAAAATATATTGCTTAAAGAAAGTACAGACTCGAACATGCAAACATAGCTTCGGTCTTGAACTGTGTAGATAGCTGTTCTTGTTCATGTCCAAGAGTCCGATACATCCTGACTAGCTTCATATATCTAGACAGATTTTGATCAATTATTAAAATCAGGTTGACCATATGACCAATGGGCCAACAATCTCTCCCATTTTGATAATTGACAAACTATGAATGATATAACATTTAAGCTTGAAATAAAATCAAAAATAGTTCATGTCCTACATTTTCTCAAAAGAAATGTTAGATCTTTATTTTTCTCCCCCGTTGTCATTTAGCAAAATAATTGCAAAAGAGAAAAAAAAAACTCCCCCGCAATCAATGCATAATTAACAAACAGTGAAGAAACACAAGAAAATAATCATGATAGTAAAGAAAATTTAAATGACATCACAGGCATGTATTTGTACTCAGGCAGTTTATAATAAACAAAGAATTATGTCACAGGCAGTTTAAAGTAGAGAAGCAGATAAGAAAATGCTAAGTAAATAAACTGATGTGAATTATAAAGTACGAATCTCATAAAGATAAAGATAAAGATGTTCAGATGACATCAAATAAAACAAATCCAGTACAAGTCCTCAAAAATACTGATAATAAAGTCTAAAAATAGAAAAACTTGGAATATCGGAGCATTTTCAAGTATACAGGAGATAATGTCAAAGTCTCAAAAAGAAACATATCATAACTCCTCATCATTATCATCATCGTCATCATCAGCATGACGACCAGCATGTCCAGAAGGACCAACTCCAGAGGTACCCGTGCCAGAAGGGTGAGGAGGAGCGCTAGTGTAAAACTCACCAACATAATCACGAGGAGGAGCACGGTCAGAACGGTACCAATCATATGCGTTACCGGGCTGGAAGTAGGCATGAACAGCCTCATCCTCACAGCGGTAACCAGAAAAAGCTGGATCTCTAGGGATGGAACCGGCTGAAAGTCCAGTCTGGGCGAAACGAAGATCAGCTAATGAGTTTACAATCGCCTGATAACGGGTGACGTCGCAGAACTCACGTTCGCGAGCCATGTTCGTCATGGAGACGTGCAAATCTGAAAGGTGCTGGTGTATGCCCTCAAAAGTCATAACATACTGCTGAGAAGGTGGAGGAGGTGGAGCAGTAGCAGATGCAGTCATACTGCGACGAGATAACTTGAGAACCTTGGGCTCAGGGTCTTGAGTACAAGTAGATAAGTCAATGTCGAAACGCTGAAAGATGCATGGGAGAATCATCGCATAAGAGAGATTTCTATCTCTTGCATGACAACGTCCCATCATCTGAATAATGGTCTTAGGGGCAGAAAATGGAATCCCCTTAAGAATGTGATACATAGCAGCTAATTCAAGAGACGTGACATCATCCTTCGAAGTAGATTTCGGAAGGAGAGTGGAATAAATGATACGGTGCAATTCATAATTAAACAAGTTCAGGTTGTTTGCCTTGAACTTTCCAGAGTGAACTCTATCAGGTGCACAAAGTTCAGCTTTGAAACTGGTAAGTGTCATGCCTTCGGGGAAATCAAACTCAGTGATGTCAACAAGCGGTTCACCTTCGTTGGATATACCAAGGATCTCTGCTAAGAGAACATCATTGAAATTGATATCTAATCCTCCAACACGTATGCTTACATCAAAAGTGTTTAATATGATATTGTAGTAAAATAGTCTAATGGCATTAGTTGCTACGGAAAACAGAGTTTAACAAAATATTGTAACCCTAATGCCTCAAAGAAATGGCGATGATCAGGAAATACAGTCCACTTGATGGGTGCGCCTGAGCATATGGATCTCATGGAGAAGTCTCCATACCACAGTAAGACTTGGTCTAGGGTTTGAAAGAAAAACCCGTCGAGCGTGCCGTCGCTAGATTGGACTGGCAAAAATAGGAAATTAGTGGGTGGATCCGAAGATGAACCTTCCTCACTTGGGTTGGTTGTCTTCTTCCTCTTAAAGGGATTGAATCCCTTAGGTGCCATTTGTGAAAAACAAAGAAAATAGCACGAAATTGAACGAAAAGGAAACAAGGAGTTATACCTCCTGAGATCGGAATATGTTGTAGAGAATGAAGAACTCCTCACGAATCCAAAGTTTGGATTGATTTTACCACTTCGATTGGAGGAGAGGGAGTGATGAAGAACTAGGGTTTGGGGTTCTCCTCGCGCGGCTGCTGGTTGCTGTTGATGTGGTTTAGAAGCAATGAGGAAGAAAGGCTCTCGGGTTCTGGTTATATAACCTGACACCCTCAACCTAACTCGGGTCGAATTCGGTCCGAAGTCTGGCCGAATTCGCCTGGGTTTGGTTTGGAACACTTTCTTTTTCATTGGCTCATTTTAAATATTTAATTCAAAGATTAGTAATTTCAACTTTCAATTAACATAATTAATATTATTTTATAGATTAAAAATTATTACACAGCGACTGTTTCAGATTAGCTGTAGGAGTACTGTCCCAGCTGGCAGAGGTTCACCGGAGAACTCTTAAGTACCGCTTCGCTTCAACCGTAGTTGTGGTGACAGACAGACTCTTTATTGGCTTATCTCTAACACAGTTTTTGCATATTGAAATAAAATCATAAAATAAAATCAATTAATATTATTGACGTCCAAAATTCCTAATTTTCGACGTAAATAATTGAAACGATCTTCTGCTAGAGGTTTTATGAAGATGTCAGCTAATTGATTTTCAGTATCTATGTATACAAGGTCAATATCTCCATTTTGATGATGATCTCTAAGAAAATGATGTCGAATCTCGATATGTTTTGTACGAGAATGACATACAGGATTCTTAGTTAAATTGATAGTGCTCGTGTTATCACAGAAAATGGAAATATGTGTATAAAATAAATCATAGTCTTCCAAGGTTTGTTTCATCCACAAAATCTGAGCACAACAACGTCCTGCGGCGATATACTCAGCCTCTGTTGTTGATAGGGCTACAGAATTTTGCTTTTTACTAAACCATGAGACTAAAGCTTTGCCCAAGAAATGACATGTACCACTGGTACTTTTCTATCAACTTTGCATCCGGCAAAATCTGCATCCGAATAACCAATAAGGTCAAAGGACTTAGTTTTGGGATACCACAAGCCAACAGAAGAAGTGCCCTTAAGGTATCGAAAGATACGCTTAACTGCGCACAGATGTGATTCCTTTGGATTAGCTTGAAAACGTGCACACAGGCAAACACTAAACATTATATCTGGACGACTAGCAGTTAAATAAAGTAAACTACCGATCATATCTCGATACTTACGTGTGTCGACCGGCTTGCCTTGTTCATCAATATCAAGCTTTGTTGAAGTTGCCATCGGAGTGCCAATAGGTTTGACATTGTCCAGATCGAACTTCTTTAGCAAATCTTTTGTGTACTTGGCTTGATTTATGAACGTCCCATTGTCAGTTTGTTTGATTTGCAGTCCGAGAAAGAATTTCAGCTCTCCCATCATGCTCATCTCAAACTCATTCTGCATACACTTAGAAAATTCTTGACACAGAGATTCATCAGTAGATCCAAATATGATATCATCTACATAGACTTGTATTAAAAGAAGCTTACCATTAAAAGACTTAATAAAAAGTGTAGTGTCAACCTTGCCTTTTGAAAAACCGTTGTCAAGTAGAAAAGAGCTTAGACGATCATACCAAGCACGAGGGGCTTGTTTCAAACCGTATAAAGCTTTCTTCAACTTGAAAACATGATCAGGATTTTTTAAAATCTGTGAAACCTGGAGGTTGTGCTACAAAAACTTCTTCTTTTATAAAACCATTTAAAAATGCACTCTTGACATCCATTTGAAATAATTTGAAATTATGAAAACATGCAAATGTACATAACATGCGAATGGATTCTAATCTCGTAACTGGGGCATAAGTCTCATCGTAGTCGATTATTCCTGATTGTATCCTTGAGCTACGAGTCGAGCCTTATTACGAGTCACTAAACCATTCTCATTCAGTTTATTTCGGAATACCCAACGGGTGCCAATGACCGGACGATCAATAGGCTTGGGAACATGTTCCCAAACTTGATTCCGTTCAAATTGGTTTAATTCCTCTTGCATAGCATCTATCCAAAAACTATCACTACATGCTTCATCAATAGTTTTGGGTTCTAGCTGTGAAATAAAAGCAACACTAGAAATAATATCTCTACTGGATGTACGAGTACTTACACCTTTGGTAATGTCACCAATTACCAAATCCTTTGGATGATCAGCCGTAAATTTTAATCTTTTCGGCAGACTCTGAAGGTAGCTGGTTCCTGGATCTTCTCTAGGAGGATCAGTTAGTGCCGAGCTTGGTTGAGAATCAGCTGTTAGCTTGGTACAGTTGGATCTTCGTCATTGTCATCGATAGTCATTTGATTCAGTTCATCAAAAGTGACGTTGATTGACTCTTCGATGATCATGGTTCGTTTGTTGAAGACTCTGTATCCTTTGCTCTTGGCCGCATAACCTAAAAATATACCTTCATCGGCCTTTTCGTCAAACTTTCCCAAATTATCTTTTGTATTAAGAATAAAGCATTTACAACCAAATATTCTAAAATATGAAACAGATGGAATTCTATCAAACCATAACTCAAATGGAGTCTTCTTCGATTTGGGTCGAATTAGAACTCTATTGAGAACAAAGCAAGCTGTATTGATAGCTTCAGCCCAGAAATATTTGGGTAGACTAAACTGGTTTAACATTACTCTGGCCATTTCTGATAGAGTTCTGTTCTTACGTTCCACAACTCCATTTTGTTGTGGAGTCCTAGGGCAGGAGAACTCGTGTACAAAATCGTGTGTGTCACAAAAATGCTCAAACTCTGCATTCTCGAATTCGCCTCCATGATCGCTTCTTATACGAGTGATCATGTAACCTTTTTCATTCTGAACTTTCTTGCAAAAGGCGACAAATTCGGATAATGCATCATTCTTGCGTGTCAAGAAGTATACCCACGTGTATCTAGAGAAATCATCTACAATTACAAAAGCATAAAGTTTACCTCCGAGGCTAGCAACTCTGCTAGGACCAAATAAGTCCATATGAAGCAATTATAGAGGTCTAGTAGTACATACTGCATTTACTGACTTGAATGTAGATCTGGTAGCTTTGTTCTTTTCATATTGGCTGCATACCGAATCCTTCTTGAATGTAATGTCCGGTAAACCGCGTACTAGCTTCTTTGTGGATAATCTTGATATTTTGTCCATATTTGCGTGACCGAGTCTCATATGCCACAGATGACTCCCATCGCTTTTAGCCATTAAGTATCTACCTGAAATGTTAGTTTATTCCAAAAAATAGAAAACATATATGTTGTCTTCCCTGATACCTTCAATGATAGTACTACCAGTTGAGCTATCAACTATATTATATTTGTCTTTGCCAAAGTTGATGCCATAACCATGATCAGCTAGATGACTTATGCTGAGTAGATTATGTTTCAACTCGGTAACCGGACAGACATCCTTAATCACAGGATAGGGAGACTTACCAACATCATCGATACCAATAATATACCCTTTCAAGTTATTACCGAAGGAGACATAGCCTTCCTTCTTTTTCTTCGACAGTGTTGCAAATAATATAGCGTCACCGGTCATATGCCGTGAACAACCGCTGTCGAGGATTTATTTGTTTCTAGCATGTGAAAGGTGTTCCACCTACAAAATAGTTTGCAGATGAAACTTTTGGTACCCATTTCTTGTAGGGTCCTGAAATGTTAGCCTTTGGTATCCAAGCATAAATATTTAAATCAACAAGCTTTCTGATTCTACATGCTGATAAAATATGACCAATGTGGCCACAATAATGACATTTTGCATGTGGAGTGTTGAAAGCTGAGTGCTGTGCATGGTTGGTAGGTTTAGATTTTCTAGTATAGAAGAAAGCATACCTATAATCCTGTTTGGGCTTAACCTTTTGGGGTAAAGGTTTGATAGGGTTAGGTCTGACAGTGTTTGGCTTGGAAATGTTCTAATTTTTCGGTAAGTGACACGTGTTAGGGAAGGAAGCAGCAGTCTCAGGCTGTTTTCCTAACCTAATTTCTAATCTTTTGGAAGTGTCATACAACTTAGTATAATCAGAAGTAAGTGTTTCCATTCTGATTTGTGCACATCGAAGACTTTTCTTCTCTGTAGAAAGTTCTTCTTTGAGTTGGTCAATAACTTTGTTTTTCTCTTCAGATGACTTGGTAGTCTCGTGTAATAAGAGCTTTATTGAAGAAAGCTCACCAGACTCACTAACATTATTTCTAACCTCAGCTAGTAGGTCGGTAAGTCTACCTATTTCACCTTTGCACTCTTTGAGTACCTTCTTAGAGGTCTGATACTTGCTATGCAGTTTCCTGTAATCAGTCATCAGTTCACTGAAGGCATCTCCTAATTGCTCAAAGGTGAAGTCATCATAAGTAACAACTACAGGTTCAGTAGGTACCTGATCGGATGCCATAAAGCATACGTTTGCAGCATCTTCTGATTATTCGTCTTCTGAGTCGCTGGCTTCACTTTCATGCCATATGCTGGTATTGACATATCTCCTAGATTTTGATCTCTTCCGGTTCCCTTTTTCATACCTGTTGCTCTTCTTGCTTGATGATGAGTTTGTAGGACAATCCTTCTTCATGTGTCCCTTCTTCTTGCAGCCGTAGCAGACAGCATCATCTTGATACCAGTTGTTGCTGCTGTTGTTTTATTTGGCTCTCTTCTCATATCTCATGAATCTTTTGAATTTCCTTGCTAGGAGTGCTTGATCTTCAGCATCAGACTGTCTGAGTCACCTTCAGCAGATTTTCTGAGCTGAGCCTTGAAAGCGATCGTCTTCTCCTTTGGTGCAGGCTCTTCAAAATCTTGTAGCTCCATTTCATGAGTGAGTAGCTTACCCATGAGTACTTCGAGGGACATAGTTGTGAGGTCATTCCCTTCAATAATTGCAGTAGCCTTTGGAATCCAGTTCTTGGTAAGTGCTCGCAGGAGTTTGCGAATCTTTTCATGGTTACTGTACTCTTTGCCTAGGGAGGACAAAGGATTTACAATATCCAAGAATCTTTCGAACATTTGAGTAACCATTTTGTTGGGCTTCATCTTGAATACCTTATACTCTTGAGTAAGTCTGCTGACTTTAGATTCTTTGACTTGAGTCGTGCCTTCATGTGGGACTTCAAGTAGCTTCCACACTTCATTAGCTGTTGTGCAGATAGACACCCTGTTAAATTTAGTTCTATCTAAAGCACAAAATAGAGCGTTAATAGCACGTACGTCAAGACTGGCCTTTTTTTTCCTCCTCTGTATATCTGCTATGGGGTTTTTCAACTAAAACTCCATCAACATTTATACGAGGTGGCTTTTGATAGCCATCAATAACAATAGACCATAAATCAAAGTCAAGAGATTTCAAGAAGAAACTCATCCGTATTTTCCAATAGGTATAGTTCGTACCATCAAACAGTGGAGGTATGTTTGTGGCCTGGCCTTCACTTGTGAATTTCAAAGTTGCCATGTGTTGTGCTGTGATCTATATAACAATTAATTAAATAAATAAATAATTGCAATGTTACCCTGCTTTACCTGTAACACCCGCTTTGATACCAATTGTAGGAACGAAATCGTAAAGCACAATACTCTAGAGGGGGGTGAATAGAATAGGCAGCGGAATATTGCTAATTAAAAATGTTAGCAGCAAGATCACAGAATAATAATCACAACTAAGTAAAGTAAAGGCAGAGATAAGAATGCAAACGCAAAGACAGCGATGTATACTGGTTTTCCTCTGTTGAGGACTAATCCAGTCGGTAGAACTCTTGCTACCAGTTGAATCCACTATTGGCAAACCGCAAGTTTTCTTACGAAGCCCTTTTAACTTCTACAACGCGAGCTTTGATACGAAGAACACGTCCAACTTCAAATATGAAGAGGTATTCTTCAGTCAAGCCTTCTGTAGTGACCCGCTCCGCCCTAGCGGAACGCCGATTCAAACGGCAAGTGCAACGACTCAAACGAGCCGTTGACCCGAAGAGTTGGCATCGACCTGATGAAGAATCGATGCAAGACTTACATTGGCCCGTCAAAGATGAATCCAGACTTAGACTTTCAAAGGCGCACTCGGAGTGTCACTCGGCCGATGCGAACATCGCTAAGGTGGGTGGCTCCGATGAACCCGTCTTTGCTTAGCCTAGACACATAACAATACGGACACTATCACTAAAATCGCTAGGCGATAACACCGTGCATGCTAATAAATGACTCAACGCACCTAGGTAAGGGAATAATCCCATCTTGTATGCTTGTATAAAATATGGAAAGGAACATGGAAAAATGTGAGAACTCTCGCACCGTACTCCACGTTCGTACTGAGGCACAGGCTTATATTCGAGTTCCCTATGCGTTCAACAATGAAACAATGAATGGATTACAATAATAAAACGGGAAGACTATCAATATAGTCGTTCCAAATAGAGTATAGCAACATTAAAAGATTATAGGGCCGATGGGTCATCAAGGCGACTCCCGCACGGGGAGTTGCATAATGTGTGAATGAAAGAATGAATGGGTAAGTGAATAAATGAACCAACGAATGAAAGAATGAATACGTAAATGAATCAATAAACGAACAAACAAGTGAAAGAAAGAAAGAATGAGTAAAAGATAAGAAGGAAAGGAATGGTTAGCGACAGGTATGACGGGCACGTGCAACGGGGCTCGCTATCCGCGCTGTACGGACGCCAACCTGGTCGATAACGCATTATGGCTAAGGGTTAGCCTACGGCTTGGAGACAGCCGTTAAGTTAAATAACAAATAATACGAAATGGTCGTGGATAATCCCCTCGTATACGGAAGGTGGGAGATATAAGGGATTTCCAGCGGCACGGTCAAATGGAGGACGTGGCCGGTCCGGACGGAAATCAAAATGGCTTACGGGCTGCCTGGGTATGGACTTGGCCATCTAGGGGACGTAAGTGCAGCAGTATTTTCAAGAGACTAACGGGGTGTGTGCCAGCCCGCACCCTACGTTAGTTGAGAAATACAACGGCTTGGATGTCCAAAATGGCTTGTGATGCCAGCGACCGGTGCATATAGATTTAAGTGGGCTTTGCTGGTGGCAATCCACGTGCAAGTCCTTGCATTAAAATCAAAGTGGTCTAAGTTAATCTGAACAAAACGTCCTCTGAACAGACATCAAATGTAAAGCACAAATGATCAAAAGTACTTTGTGGAAGGAGTTAGAAAATGTGCCTACGACGTGCTAGAACCCGAGGCAGGGACACGCCCTTGATATTGAAAGTTCACATGATTCACGTTAAGTTATTTCCTATGAATTGTTGACTAACTTGGTTTACTTTGGACAGGGAAGGCCGGACGGTAAGTATGGGTAAGTCGTGCATGTATTTCCATGCGATACTTGAATTTAGAAACACGAGATAGGTCATGATATGTGCCATGAAATTGACCCTAAGGCAAGATTAGAAAGACAATGAATGATAGAGATGCACAAAAGTAAATGGAACGTGTTGGGTAATGATAGCATTGTGGGTGAGCTAGCCTCCCCACCAGTGCATAACAATGTACTGATAACCCCACAGTCTGCTTGCAGGAAGCAGGAAACGTCGGCGGGTGCGAAGCTTCCCTCGAACGTGCTAAGGCGCGGAGCTATCTCTCGAGCCTTGGAGCGTTGTAAGGAGCTGGAGCACCATATACAGGACTTAATGTATTGGAACATCGCCATAAATCATTCCATCTTGTAAGCCACTTGGCACGCCTTTTATGTTTCAGAGAGAGAGAGAGCTTGAGCGACTTGTAAACTCGGCCTAGCGCCGCTTGTAAACTTCTTGAATATCAATAAAGAGTTGAATTCGCTTCAATTTGTGTTCATTTACTTTCTACTGCAAATGGGAACACTCTGTGCGACTCTGTGGCCTAGCTCAAATCGGCCATTTCTGGACTTAGCCTTGCACGGGCGCAACCTAGGCCCGTGCGGCATCACGCCTTAGCGAGGACGATCGCTCCTGTGGGAGCGGGGCGTGACATAGTGGTATCAGAGCACGGCTTTACGTCCTTGGACTTCATTTCGATTCTCTCAGTTTTGAAAGCTCGTTGAAACAAAAGAAGTGTGCGCTCTCTCTCATTGTGCCTTGGGATGTTCCATACAATAAGTCTAATATTTTCAAAAGCTCGTACGAGTACTCGGTTGGACGGGATCGATAGGCGAAGGCCTCTGTGCCACCACGACAGACTTGAGTTGGAAGGAACCGATATTAAGAGTTAGCAAACGTAGTGCGTGCTTGAATGAGTTTACGCTGACAGTAAACAAGTACACGAGGCCAAAGTATAGTCCGTACGAGATAGTTATGCGGCTCAACTTAGTCCGCGTGTCGTGCTCCTCGACTTCTGGTGCAATCGAGTTGCGAGCGATATCAAGTACCGCTCGGTCGGAAACGGAGATACACCTAGAGTGTATATCGATAGGAACATTATCAAACTAACGTCTAGGCGTACACAAAAGATTGGCTTGGATTTTGAGGATTAGTACGAACGACTTAGTACGTCGAGGCGACGTGAGCGATTACGCTAGAGATTCGTCAAACGAATCTGAAGGATGTCTTAGCGTATGACGCGAACGTGATTGAGGACTAGATCATATGGCTTGAATCCGAGTGGTGTATGTGGTAGGTTCGAAGAAGAATAAGAATGAGTGTCGACGACTAGTCGAGTGGCTTGAACCCTGAGTGGTGTATGGATGTCATAGAAATTGTTCGAGCGAGACTAAAGAATTTACGGATCGTACGAGTATGTCAGCAAGCGATGTGATCGCGCAAAGCCTTAGAACGCGTCACGCTTAGTTGGTCGTGACTTCGAATGTCCCGAACGAGATGTCGTTCGGACAACTTGTCAATGGGCAACGCAAGTTAGAAAATGGTTCGGAATGATGAATGAAAATGAATGATCTTGATCGAGAAAACTTAGAAGATCGCGCGTACAATTTCGGATTGATTCAAATGAATTATGACTTGAGTTTGAGCAATGATCTTGAAACTAGCTTGAGGAATAACAGTTGAACTTGATCGTGAATATTAAATAAAATTGTGGAATATCCAACTCGGACAATAGCATCAGTCGTACGACTCAAAATTGGTTGCAAAGGAATATCGTCAGGTTACGCATATCGTCGATGGTATTGAGGCGTATCAAAGATCGATATGCGATAACTCGGGGGTACTCTGACTCGACGAATGACGATCGTACAAAATGTCATTGTTCCGCTGGATGCTATACTTGGGATGTTAAAAATGTGTCGAGGAAAAGATAGACGTGGCTCGAGGATTTTCTAGTTGAACGAATGATAAATGGACTATCGAACTGGATCTTGACTTGGATGGAAATGAAATATTGGATTTGCTTCGTCGATAACCATAACTTGACGTTCTTGTCTTATGCGAGCGCAACTCCAGCCTCGCATATGCATCGCGCCGATTAGGATGATCACTCCGCGTGAGCGCTGGTATGGTAATTCATACAGCGGAGGTAATTGAACTAGCCTGGCGTGCCAATTTGTATGTTTCGACTTGTGGTTTGACGTGAAGGTGGACTCGGGAATGACTTAGCGTGCTTGATGATCAAACTTGAGGATTGAGTAGATCCAATCCGTGTATCGAGAATGGGTTAGTCTAAAACTCAAACAAGAGTTACTCCCCGATGAGAATGATTATTCCGCAGAAGCGTTGTATGGTGATTCATGAACCGCCGTGGATAATCGGACTCGCGTGAGATTGGGGCATAATGCACTGTCGAGCTGGATGACCTCGTGATCGAATACATAAATTGGTTAAAACTGGTAATTTTATGGAATTGAATATGTGCAACATAAGTCTTGATGCGAATTAGGTGATCATGCTCGATGTTTAGAAATTTGAGTGAAACGAACTTGGGTAGAAACTCCCGTACAAGCGAACAAATGGTTTGACCATAGAATTTGGGGAGAGCATCGTGCAACGACCTTGTACGATGAGCCACGGACCTAACGTGTAACAATGACCTTGTGAGCTGACCTAGCGGATAGGCGGATGACCCTATACCGAGTGATTGAACCTGTGCGATTGACATTAGAGTATCGTCTGGACGGACGATAGACTTGGGGCAGCAAGACTTAGAGTAGGACGGGAAACAGGGAGTGTGCGTGAACGACGATGAGATTGTCCCCAAACGAAGGGAATGATAGGAATAGATGATGCGCAAGTAAAGTTGGAATAACGAATTGAATCATTGGTCGGAAGACGTACTCGGTGATAGTACGATACTTGATCTGGAATTGGACGAAAATTACTTAGACTTGGCCGACTCCGCTAAGAAGAAATCGTATTAATTTCGTCGATAAGAGTGCTTGAGAAGCGAATTGAATCATCTCGAGGACCGAGATAAACGATATGTGATACACACATGAGTTCGGTTTTTAAATTGAAGTTAGCAAAACGATCGACAAATCGAAACTATCACGAGTAGCTTGTCTGACTTCGCTAGTCGCTAAGCTTGGTTGAAATGTACATATTCGGGGGACGCCTTGAATACGTGCACGATCCAAACTCAACGATATGATGAACTCGAATGCAGCTGCAAGTGGGTGTTGAGATACGCATGAACGGATGAGTGAGTTTGCCTCATCTTACATCTCTCACATTTGACGAAATATAACGTACCTCGTGCGATCGTTTCAGTCCTATGATACGTCAAAATAGCAACCAAGTCGAAGAAATGCGACAATTGAATAAGAACCATCAACTCTGAAATGAATGAAAAGCCATTCAATAAAATCGACCAAACGTATACGACACAGAACTTGGAAAGGTATCAAGTATAGTTCGGTGCCATAGAACAATAAAGCCGTTCGATAGGGATTGCCTAAGAAACACGACGACGCGAGTTAAGGAATGGTAGGATGACCTGCACTCAGGAAGTCTCGAGGATGAGACTTGTTTTGAGTGGTGTATTATGTAGTGACCCGCTCCGCCCTAGCGGAACGCCGATTCAAAAGGCAACTGCAACGACTCAAACGAGCCGTCGACCCGAAGAGTTGGCATCGACCTGATGAAGAATCGATGCAAGACTTACATTGGTCCGTCAAAGATGAATCCAGAATTAGACTTTCAAAGGCGCACTCGAAGTGTCGTTCAGCCGATGCGAACATCGCTAAGGTGGGTGGCTCCGATGAACCCGTCTTTGCTTAGTCTAGACACATAACAATACGGACACTATCACTGAAATCGCTAGGCGATAACACCGTGCATGCTAATAAATGACTCGACGCACCTAGCTAAGGGAATAATTCCATCTTGTATGCTTGTATAGAATATGGAAAGGAACATAGAAAAATGTGAGAACTCTCGTACCGCGCTCCACGCTCGTGCTGAGGCACAGGCTTATATGCGAGTTTCCTATGCGTTCGACAATAAAACAATGAATGGATTACAATAATAAAACGTGAAGACTATCAACATAGTCGTTCCAAGTAGAGTATAGCAACATTGAAAGATTATGGGGCCGATGGGTCGCCAAGACGACTCCCGCACGGGGAGTTACATAATGTGTAAATGAAAGAATAAATGGATAAGTGAATGAGAACCAACGAATGAAAGAATGAATACGTGAATGAATCAATGAACGAACAAACAAGTAAGAATGAGTAAAAGATAAGAAGGAAAGGAATGGTTAGCGACAGGTATGACGGGCACGTGCAACGGGGCTCGCTACCCGCGCTGTACGGACGCCAACTTGGTCGATAACTTATTATGGCTAAGGGTTATCCTACGGCTCGGAGACAGCCGTTAAGTTAAATGACAAATAATACGAAATGGTCGTGGATAATCCCCTCGTATACGGGAGGTAGAAGATATAAGAGATTTCTAGCGGCACGGTCAAAAGGAGGACGAGGCCGGTCCGGACGAAAATCAAAATAGCTTACGGGCTGCCTGGGTGTGGACTAGGCCATCCAGGGGACGTAAGTGCAGCAGTATTTTCAAGAGACTAACAGGGTGTGTGCCAGCCCGCACCCTACGTTAGTTGAGAAATACAACGGCTTGGATGTCGAAATTGGCTTGTGATGCCAGCGACCGGTGCATATAGATTTAAGTGGGCTTTGCTGGTGGCAATCCACGTGCAAGTCCTTGCATTGAAATCAAAGTGGTCTAAGTTAATCTGAACAAAACGTCCTCTGAACAGACATCGAATGTAAAGCACAAATGATCAAAAGTACTTCGTGCAAGGAGTTAGAAAACGTACCTACGACGTACTAGAACCCGAGGCAGGGACACGCCCTTGATATTGAAAGTTCACATGATTCATGTTAAGTTATTTCCTATGAATTGTTGACTAACTTGGTTTACTTTAGACAGGAAAGGCCGGACGGTAAGTATGGCTAAGTCGTGCATGTATTTCCATGCGACACTTGAATTCAGCAACACGAGATAGGTCATGATATGTGCCATAAAATTGACCCTAAGGCAAGATTAGAAAGACAATGAATGATAGAGATGCACAAAAGTAAATGGAACGTGTTTGGTAATGATAGCATTGTGGATGAGCTAGCCTCCCCACCAGTGCATAACAATGTACTGATAACCCCACAGTCTGCTTGCATGAAGCAGGAAACGTCGGCGGGTGCGGAGCTTCCCTCGAACGTGCTAAGGCGCGGAGCTATCTCTCGAGCCTTGGAGCGTTGCAAGGAGCTGGAGCACCATATACAGGACATAATTTATTGGAACATCGCCATAAATTATTCCATCTTGTAAGCCACTTGGCACGCCTTTTATGTTTCAAAGAGAGAGAGCTTGAGCGACTTGTAAACTCGGCCTAGTGCCGCTTGTAAACTTCTTGAATATCAATAAAGAGTTGAATTCGCTTCAATTTGTGTTTATTTACTTTTCGCTGCAAATGGGGACACTCTGTGCGACTCTGTAGCCTAGCTCAAATCGGCCGTTTCTGGACTTAGCCTTGCACGGGCGCAACCTAGGCCCGTGCGGCATCACGCCTTAGCGAGGACGATCGCTCCTGCGGGAGCGGGGCGTGACACCTTCTGATTACAATCTCTCAGAAACTTCTAGACCGCACCGCACTGGCAAATCGACTAGAGAATTGTAATTGGCTTGGGATCTGAAATTTAAAGCTCAAAAAAACTCTTTGAAAGATTGAAAGCTTTAGATAGAGAGAAGATTCAAAGTGAATGAGTGAATTGAAATGATCGAAATCCTTCTCTATTTATAGGAATTCCAAAGACAGAATTCTGGCAGAATTCGGGCAGAACTCTTTGAGAAAATCTCGGTCAAATCCACAACTACAGGAGGACCAAGTTCAGAAGAATTCAAAAATCAAACGGCCACCATCCGAACTCTGGCCGAACTCTGGCCGAGTTCTGTCAGGGTTAGGTTAGGTTTTTAAAATCAGTTTTTGGGGATTTTTGAAAACCTTTTTGAAAACCTTTTTGAAGCTTTTGT
Source organism: Iris pallida (assembly GCA_029216955.1). Taxonomy (NCBI): domain Eukaryota; kingdom Viridiplantae; phylum Streptophyta; class Magnoliopsida; order Asparagales; family Iridaceae; genus Iris; species Iris pallida. The sequence goes on along the minus strand of JANAVB010024400.1, from coordinate 10,757,139 downwards.
TTAAAAAAATGTTTTTCATAACAAAGGACATTTTAAAAGTATTTTGAAAACATTTTAGAATAGCCTATTTGCCAGTACGACTCGGTGTACAACGTATTCCTAGACTCAATAAAATAAAAAATACATTGCTTAAAGGAAATACAGACTCGAACAGGCAAACATAGCTTCGGTCTTGAACTGTGTAGATAGTTGTTCTAGTTCATGTCCAAGAGTCCGATACATCCTAACTAGCTTCATATATCCAGACAGAGTTTGATCAATTATTAAAATCAGGTTGACCATATGACCAATGGGCCAACAATACTACCCCCAGACCTGCATCGACAGGCACCGATGATACTATAATCTCAGGATTTACAGCAGGTACGGTCGGTGGTACTGTATGTTGGGCCACAATGATAAAATACATACTTACGACCATTTCAGCCATGGTCTTCAGCTTGTCTTCTAGGACAGCTATTCGTTGTTCTTGATTTGCTGAACTGGAAGCATCTGGGTCTTCAGTGACAACGTATGTTGTCACTTCTTTAGGTACAGTAGAAGACACTGTCTGTTCAGAACTTTCGTTGTATGCATCATAATCAGAGAAGGAATCATCTTCTGAATGAGAAGTAGGAAGATGACCAAAAGGATCTTGGAGAAGATTCCCATGCCCCATTGTGTCTCAACTTCGGGATCGGGTGTGTCGAAATACTCCTTCGGAAGATTCTTGAAGTAAATCTAAGTACCGCTGGCTGGGCCTGCGAGGTTTGTCGTGTTTGGAGCACTTTCTACCCCTAGTGTCTCGAGAAGCCATGTTGACGGAAGCATACAACACTTCGTCTTCATCTTCTGACATTGGTTCAGACATTGTAAAATTCAGACGATCGAAAATAGATCATTTTGTTGTCTGGCAACAGCACTTGATGACGACCTTGTGATTACAATGATGTTCAAGTGGTTGAACTGGAGGTGTTGAGATGTTGTCCCGTTTTTGCTTGAGGTACTCTCGGAGATCTGGAATAATGACGGAACGAGAAGAAGTCTGAGGGATATGTTCTTTAACCACATTCGGAACATGGTTTCGGTTCTTCAGATGTTTTATCCCGTGAGTATATAGAGAAGTACTCACTTCATTAGCATAGGTGTCAGGATTTTTCATCCTGGAAACTTGCCTCTGATGCAGGTTGATCTTCGGCATTGGCTGCTTGCGTTTTATAGAAGCTGGTCTATTGAGATAAGTCTTTAGATCAGCAAATTCACCCCAGGGAGAAAAGAGCTCTTGTTTGAGAGAGTTCTTGTACTGATTGGTGCCGAGGCACGTTCAGATGGATCTTCTACGGTAAAAACTGGAGAAGACTGAGAAAAGACCAAAGGACCTTTTTCCTTGTTTTGTGAAGAAGGGTTGGCTAAAAAGCATTTCCCTCTGTTATCTTCTAAGTCGTGGAATGAGGAAGTTCAAAAAAAGAACAACGGACCTTTTCCTTTGTTCTGAGGAGGAGGAGAAACAGTCAAGAGACTACCCCCAGTGGATTACGCTGGAGCAACAGGGTGCTTGGAAAGAGGAGCAGAGTTTTTTCCCTTGCTGTAAGAAGAAAGGAGATTAGCCAAAGGACTATCCCTATTAGACTGCGCTGGAACAGCTTGCACAGAGGTTGAAGTGGCAATATGCGCATTGGCTGATTGCGCTTGGAAAGCTTTGACAGATGGCCTTTTGGCCATAGAAACTGTAGTTTGCGCAGCATGAGTTCTGGCTTCAGTGGATTGCGCAGGAGGAAAAGAGGTCATCAACTGCGTCAGGGGGAGAGGAGTCTTGCACTTTGCCATAGCAGCATAGGAAGTGGCTTGCGCGACAGCAAGAGGAGCAGTACACTGTACAGGAGCTCTGGCTTGCGCTTTGATAGCGCGAGTGGTGTTTTGCGCAGAAACAGAAGTGGCCAATGGCTCCTTAGCAGCAGAGACAGCAGGTTGCACAGATGATTGCGCATAGGACTGCCCAGAGGACTTTAGAGTCCACACTAAACGAACCTTGCTCTTGGCAGAGGTTGCAGTGCGACGAGTAGTCCCAGAGTTGATTATCGCCTCGTAGGCAGTCTGATTAACCTTCACAACCAGCGTCTTCTGCGTTTTTCCGATAGACGCAACGTCACATTGAGTTGTCACTTCCTCATCGGAGGAGAAAGTCGTCCCCAGCAGAGTCGCCATTTTGTTTCCAAAAACAAAAATTCTTTTTATTTCACAAACTTTGTAAGAAGATTACAATTGAATTCTGGGAAAGTACAACTATAGGAATCCGATCTGAAGACGATCGCTTTATCCTTTGGACGATGTGAACTGTGAAGACGATAGCCTGTGAAGAATATAGCAGCACTTGGACAAGAACTCCCGATCTCTGATGATAATGATCTTATTTTTATAATGAAGGACTTGAAACTCTATTTATAGAGTTCTGAAAAATAACTAATTAGTAGTTATTTCTGGATTACGCAGACTGGATTGCACAGGCATTGGATTGCACAAACAGCGAACTGCGCTGGCAGTTACTCGATCGTGACTCAACTGTATTAGACGCGTGGCATTATTTGATTGAAATGCGCATGGTCGTGTACAGACGGTTGCCACGTGGTGAGCAATTGATGGCATGTAGGCCATATATAAAATATTAGTTATCTTGATGGATTGTGCCGCTTGAACTACGCTGGGATCGAACTGCGCTGAAGAGGATCTGGCAGACTGCGCTTCGGTTCGGCTGGCAGATTGCGCTGGCTGTACAGCTGTCCTCGAGCGCTGTGCTGCACAAGAAAGGAAAGGACTCCTTGTTTATCGGGCTGTCTGCTGTCAGAAGATCAGATTTTTGTCAGGTAATGATGACGTTGTCACGTCAGCTTAGCGCGCCTGGATGTTAGCGCGGTTCGGCCTCGTACAGTTGATTTGTTGCGCAGTCTGTCTCCTGCGCAGTTCATTTGAAGGGTGTGCCATTTGATTTTCATTTTTTTTGATGGGTGCAACTTGATTTTTAGGACCTACAATCATCTTCACTCGGATAACGTTTATAAGTGCTGAAATAGGCATTTTCTTCTCAGTCTTCATCCATGTATTGAATGACTCCACACAACTAGAAGCAACCTCTCCGTATCTTCATTCGGGGATGAATGCATTTGATAAATATTCAGGTTTTTATTTATCCATCCAAGTCACAACTTGACCACATTTTAGATCATAAATCTTCTTAAATGCTTGTTTATGCCCACCTTTTATACAAAAAAAAAGAAGAAAGTCAAGACACAAGAAGATGAAGAAAACATGGACCATTCTCCGTGTTAAAATCATGGAGATAGACATTCTTCGTTCAAAAATAATGGAGAATGGTTGTTCGCCGTGCTACGCATAACGGAGAATGGACATTTTCCGCGAGAATTACACGGGGAATAGTCATTCTCCGTATTAAAATAACGGAAAATGCACAAAAAAGTTGTATATATTTGTCTAATTTATACACCTGTTATGCCCCGATCACGGAGGATCAAAAATTAGCCACTGGACGTGATGTCGTACAAGTCTAGATTGCACTTGTACAAGGCAAAACCATTACGGTTCCTGGTATTTCTCAGAAAATAATGACAGCACAGTAAAACCAAACAGATAAATTGAAGTCACACAAGATATGAAGAAACGTATCTCTTTATTGATAATTGTAATGGATTACAAGACATGTAGAGGAATACAGAGTTTACAACTGATTACAAGACTCTTGAATAGCCAACTGAATATATACACTTTTCCTTTAGGCTACAACTGAATATACCGACTTTTTTACTCTGAACTTGCCAATTTGGCTACAATCTCTCTAGTACAACTGAGTTACACTGTTTCATACATTATGTCATATATAGCAGAAGACATCGTCTTGCAAGAAGAGCTTCTGCGCACCCATCCGAATAATCGATGCCAAGCACTGATCAAACCATTTTTCCTATACGCAAGCACCTGTAATATTGTCCTCAACGTGGGTCAGTACAGCATCCATGTACTAGCAAGCGGTGCTGGCCCAACTCACCTAAGAAAACAACACTAAGTAATCATGTTATAGAACATTATTAAAAGTGGTCTTTCTCGTTGCCTTAGGGCCGATTTCATGTTTATAGCCGACAAGAAGTAAAGCATGCAAATCTCATAGCGAACATAATTTAAAGCATACCGCTATCACCCTTTGGTGATTCTTATCCACGATCATGTAGCCATCAATGTACATTTATAATACTTACTCAGCCTCCATAAGACATTGTTAGGAACAATATCATGATTCAATATAATTATCACTATTCAGGTGATTCTTACCAACAGTCGACATTATTTCCTATATTTGAGTAATAACTTACTCTTCCTGCATAAGACATCATTAGCACTGGACCTATCTATATGAAGGTCACTAGCGAAACGCCATCTTGGACCGTCTTCCTAGCAAACGGCTAACTCCGAATGGGGTGCGAATCCATGGGAGGTTTTTGAAACACCGTGCTACTACTTCAACACCATGGGTATTTCGATATCCTTTCAGTGGGTGGTAGAAAGCCCCCACTGCAAGTCCCAAAATCCCGATGTCAGTACGTCGACACCATCCTTGTTCCCCCTAGAATGAACCAGGTCTGTGGCCGCGGAGTGTTGGCCCATTCCACGGTCACACCCGATTTCGATAATCAACATATACTTTAGTCAATACACAAAATATAGAAAATGCTGCTAACTATTTCAGGATGCATGAAATCATATTCAACGGACGATGTACTGCATAAATCAAAGCGTCAAAGTCATCAAAATCTTCTGAATACTCTTTTCTACTTTTATTCTGTATTTTACATTTTATTGAGTCTAGGAATTACTTTGTAAAATCAATTATGGTAATACTGGCTTAGGGTTAAAATTGTCCTCCTTTCTAGAATCCTATTTTTTACCCTTTCCTATTTTCGGTTACAAATATTTCAAAAACATATTTCGAAAATATTCTTTTCAAATGATTTTACAAATAACCAAAAACCAGTTTGAAAACTGTTTTTACAAAAGAATTTCAAAATATCTCCTGACAGAACTCCCAGCCGAGTTCGGCCCGAGTTCGGTCAGTTTGTATTCAAACTTCAGTTGCCTCCAAATCTGCGAGCAACGTCTATTTTTGTGAGATATTTGCACCCGAACTCTGCCCGAGTTCTGCCCGAGTTCGGTTGGTGAAAACACCTATAAATAGAGAAGAACTTTTTACTTCAAATCATCAATTCATTCTTCATCTTCTCTTCTCTACTATTCAAGTGTTTTCTAAACGATCTAAGATTTTCAAATCTCACCTACACATCTCTTAGCCAAAAGCCAGTACTATCAGAGTTGATTTAGAGTCTTTTGGTTACTCAGAGTTGTAAGAGGTCGTTCAAGTTTCAACAACTTTTCTGTTGTGGAGCTGGTCGTGCGCTCGCCACCAAGCACGGTGTTGTGAAGCCGGTCGTGCGCTTGTCAACAAGCACGGTGTTGTAAGAGATTGCAAGCTCTCAGTTAAAGCTTGTGCCATAGTGGATTAACATCGAGCAAGAGTACTCGAGACTGGATTAGTCCTCTCAGAGGGATACCAGTATACATCGTTGTGTCACTGAGTTTGATTCTCCTATCTTTATTTACTGTCTCTTACATATCTGCCATAGTTTAATTTTTTAATTGGTGATTATATTTCCGCTGCACACACGCACTCTATCACCCCCCCTCTAGAGGTGCTCAACGATCCTACAATTGGTATCAGAGCAGGTTATATTCTTATATAACATACCCTAGAGAGTATATATATGGCAGCCGTGAAATCTATATTCAACGGTGAAGGGCAATCCACAAATAGACCTCCCCTATTTGATGGAACAAATTACACTTACTGGAAAACACGTATGACTTTCTTTCTTAAGTCTCTAGATTTTGATCTTTGGTCAATAGTCATTGATGGGTATAAGAAACCACCACCTACAGTGGTTGAAGGTATTCTTATGGAAAAGCTGCATGACAAGTACACCGATGCTGAAAAAGCAAAGGCTAGTCTTGATGCTCGAGCCATCAATGCACTATTCTGTGCAATTGACAAAATCGAGTTCAACAGAGTTTCAACCTGCAAGACGTCTCACGAAATTTGGAAACTTCTTGAGGTAACCCATGAAGGGACTTCCCAAGTGAAAGAATCCAAAATTAGTAGACTGACTCAGGAATATGAATCTTTTAAGATAAAACCCGGTGAGTCAATTACACAGATGTTTACTCGTTTCCTTGATATAACTAATCCTCTGCAATCTCTTGGTAAAGATTACAGCAATCACGAGAAGATTAGAAAGGCACTGCGGGCTCTAACAAAGAATTGGAATCCAAAGGCCACAGCAATTATTGAAGGAAACGACCTCACCACAATGTCGTTGGAAACTTTGATGGGCAAGCTCATGACCCATGAACTCGACTTGCAAGATTTTGAAGAAGCAACACCAAAGGAGAAAACTATTGCCTTCAAAGCTCAGGCAAGAAAGTCGACATACAATGATTCCGATGAAGAATCCTCAAGTGGTGATGAACAAGCCCTACTTGTGAAGAACTTCAGAAAGTACCTAAAGTTTACAAGCAGAAAGAAGAAAGACGTCCAAGAAAGCAATGAAGATGAAACCATATGCTTTGGATGTAAGAAGTCAGGGCACATGAAGAAGGACTGTCCAGCTACCAAGAAGAGCAGTCCATATGACAGATCAAGATCAAGCAGAAAAGCTACAACTGGTCGAAAGTATGCCAACACAAGTATCTGGCATGAAAGCGACGCCAGTGATTCTGAAAAAGAGGATAGACCCTGCGGAAATACAAATGTCTATCTTATGGCATTTGACAAGGTATCTTCAAACCCTCTATATGATGAATTTACTTTCGATGAGTTAGAAAATGCCTTTAGCGATTTACTTGAAGAACACAAAAATGTGCTTGACAAGTATAAGCAATCTCGAAAAGAGATTAAGGCATACACAACCGAGTTAGCTAGACTGTCCAATCTTATTCAAGATATTAAAGAGACGTCTACTACCGGTAACACGAAAGAGATAGCCAAACTCAAGGTAGACTATCATGAGGCTATCCTCACTATTCAAAAGAAAGAAAGAGATTATGGTAAGATGCAAAAACTGTATGACACAGAGAAGAGGATGCACTTAGTAACAGAACAGAGACTCTCAGTTATGACTGCTAAATATGAAGAGTCTATTGCGATTTCTAAAAAGTTAGAAATCAAGTTAGGCAAACAGGAAATGCCTGTGACACAGCCTAATTTTAGTCCTAATGCAAAGCATACACCTAAGAGGACTAAAAACAAGAAAGCACAGAAGAAACACGAGTATCATCATGCTTTCACTTATAGGTTCTCCAAGAAACCAAACAAGCATGTGAACACAGTTTCAACCACATCTGGTTCTAAACTGACTTGCACTTATTGTGGTACACACGGACACATATCACAGTATTGTCTTGCAAGAAAGCTTGTTGATAATCATACTTTAGTCTGGAGACCTAAAGCTAATCAGCATGGACCCTTCAGAAAATGGGTACCAAAGGATTCATCTACTTGTTTTGTAGGTGGACCCTCAACCCTCTCATGCTAGAAGCAAATGGATCTTCGATAGCGGATGTTCGCGACACATGACTGGTGATGCATCTTTATTCGCTACGCTATCGATGAAGAAAGAAGGATACGTCTCCTTCGGAAATAACTTGAGAGGTGATATTATAGGTAATGGTACTGTAGGTATTTCTCCTTACCCAATAATAAAGGATGTTTGTCTAGTAACTAAATTGAAACATAACCTATTGTGCATAAGTCATTTGGCAGATAATGGTTATGGTATCAATTTTGTGAAAGATAAATGTACCATATATGATATGTCATCCGGTGATCCCGTATATAAAGGGATTAGAGAAGACAATATTTATGTTTTCTTTTTGGAGAATACTAATAATGCAGGAAGGTGCCTAGTAGCCAATCAAGATGAAAGCTGGCTATGGCACATGAGACTAGGACATGCAAACATGGATACTATCTCACGTCTGAACACAAAGAAGCTGGTGAAAGGACTCCCAGAAATTCCATTCAAGAGAGACATGGTATGTGCTGACTGTGAAAAGAACAAAGCACATAGATCTTCTTTTAAATCCATCAACGCTGTAAGTACTTCGAGACCTTTGCAGTTGATTCATATAGATTTATTTGGTCCAAGTAGAGTCGCTAGTCTTGGCGGTAAACTCTATGCTTTTGTCATTGTTGATGATTTCTCTCGTTTTACATGGGTTTACTTTTTATCAAACAAAAGTGATGCTATTTTTGAATTTCAGATATTTTGTAAAAAGGTACAAAACGAAAAAGGCTTCATGATTACTCGTATCCGAAGTGATCATGGTGGCGAATTCGAAAATTCTGATTTCAAAAAGTTTTGTGATGATAGTGGATATTACCACGAATTTTCTTGTCCTAGAACTCCCCAACAGAATGGTGTTGTGGAGCGGAAGAACCGTACTCTAAGCGAAATGGCTAGAGTCATGCTTAATCAGCATAATCTTCCTAAATATTTTTGGGCAGAAGCTGTTAGTACAGCCTGTCATATTTTAAACAGGGTGTTAATTCGACCTATCTCGAAGAAAATACCATATGAGCTTTGGTTTGGAAGAATTCCAAACATTTCTTATTTTAAAGTTTTTGGTTGTCGCTGTTTCATCCTGAACACCAAGGATAACTTGGGTAAGTTCGACTCCAAAGCAGATGACGGGATATTTCTCGGATATGCTGCTAAGAGTAAGGGATATAGAATTTTTAATAAAAGATCTTTGATTGTTGAAGAAAGTATTAATGTTACCTTTGATGAGTTGAATAGTCATAGATCTAGCGACAGTGATGATGAAGATGCACCTACAAAGACAAAGAAGAGTTCTGAGAAAGATCCTACCAAAGAGGCAAGAACTGATAAAAGTTTCGAAGATGCAGGAACTGAGAAGAGCCTTGTGAAAGGTATGGCCCAAAGATTCGAATCATTGAGATTCAAACCAGATCATCCAGAAACTCTCATAATAGGTGATGTATCCAAAGGTGTAAGTACTCGTTCATCTCTTAGAGATTCTGAAGTAGCAGCTAATGTAGCATTTATTTCACAAATAGAACCTAAGAATGTTGATGAGGCTTTTTCTGATGAATTTTGGATTTATGCCATGCAAGAGGAACTTAATCAATTTGAGAGAAACCAAGTTTGGGAACTTGTTCCTAAACCTATTGGTCAATCGATAATTGGTACCAAATGGGTTTTCCGAAATAAACTTAGTGAAGATGGACATGTTCTACGCAACAATGCACGTCTAGTTGCACAAGGTTATAATCAAGAAGAAGGAATTGATTATGATGAGACCTATGCTCCTGTTGCTAGACTAGAAGCCATCCGCATGTTTTGCGCTTTTGTTTGTTTTAATAATTTCAAACTTTTTCAAATGGACGTGAAAAGCGCATTTTTAAATGGTTATTTGAAAGAAGAGGTTTTTGTGAAACAACCCCCTGGTTTTGAAGATTTTCAAAAACCTGATCATGTTTTCAAGCTTAAGAAAGCACTTTATGGACTCAAACAAGCACCTCGTGCTTGGTATGAACGCCTAAGCGCCTTCTTACTTGAAAATAGTTTTTCAAAAGGCAAGATTGATACTACTCTTTTTATTAAATCCATGAATAATGATATACTTCTAGTGCAAATTTATGTAGATGACATTATGTTTGGTTCTACTAATGAACAACTCTGTCAAGAATTTGCCAAGTATATGCAGAGTGAATTTGAGATGAGCATGATGGAAGAGCTGAACTTCTTTCTAGGATTGCAAATCAAACAACACTCGAACGGAACATTCATCAACCAAGCCAAGTACACGAAGGACATACTGAAGAAGTACGACTTTGAGAATGTAAAGCCAATTGGGACTCCTATGGCTACATCTACAAAGCTTGATGCTGATGAAAGTGGCAAACCTGTTGATCAGCGTAAGTATCGAGGTATGATTGGTAGTTTATTATATTTAACTGCTAGTCGCCCTGATATTATGTTTAGTGTTTGCATATGTGCACGATATCAGGCAAACCCTAAGGAATCACATCTTAGTGCCGTTAAGCGTATCTTCCGATACCTTAAAGGAACTTCTACAGTTGGCTTATGGTATCCCAAAACCAAATCCTTTGACCTTATAGGTTACTCGGATACGGATTTTGCTGGATGCAAAGTGGACCGTAAAAGTACCAGTGGCACATGTCATTTCTTAGGAAAGGCCTTAGTCTCTTGGTTTAGCAAGAAACAAAATTCAGTAGCATTATCAACAACTGAGGCTGAGTATATCGCCGCAGGACGTTGTTGTGCTCAAATTTTGTGGATGAAGCAAACCTTAGAGGACTACAATCTGCACTATACAAATGTTCCTATTTATTGTGATAACACTAGTGCAATTAATTTGACTAAGAACCCTATCTGTCATTCACGCACAAAGCACATAGAAGTTAGACATCATTTTTTACGTGATCATCAATAACACGGGGATATTTGCTTAGAATTTATTGATACTGAACATCAACTAGCTGATATTTTCACTAAACCATTGGCTGAAGACCGTTTTAACATCTTGAGGCGTGAGCTCGGCATTCTTGAATTCCCGAATTCTTAAAACATATGGTAATTAAAACTGCATTTATAACTTGACAATTTATTATTTAATGAAAATTATTTTTGGGGACAAAGTTACAAAGGGTATGTCTGTCACCACGGCTACGGTCGAAGCGAAGCGGTACTTAAGAGTTCTCCGGTGAACCACCGTTAGCTGGGACAACCCCTATAGTTAACCCGAAAATAATAGCAGTTATTTAATAAACCAGTCAAATGTTACTTTTTACAGTCTTTATTTACCTGACTGCTTTGACTGTCTCGGGAATGCAAGTGGCCGAACTCGGCCCGAACTCTGACCGAGTTCGGACCGAGTTCGGTCGGCGCTGTGATGGTTCCAGAACCGAACAGCCGGCCCTAGCACCTATTTATTTCATCCTTTCTTCCACTTTTTCTCCACACCAAAACGTGGAATACTTCCATCTCCTACTAGAAATCCTTCCTCCTCCTTCTTTGCAAGGAATCGACAAGTTCAAGTGGGCGATCTTCTTCCTCATGGCTCCGAAACGTCAACGAGGAAATTTTTCTCAAGGTGCTTCCTCCTCATCCGACTACACTCCGGCAAGTCTCTTCAGTCCAGCCAAACCTAGCGATCCCGAGGAATATGATAGCACTTTGTTTCCCGACAAAGACTTCTCCGATCTCTGGTTTAATTCTTTCTCTCTTCGTCGTATTTGTGCTGGAGCCTTCGTCAATTTTACAACTTTCTTTGAATATGCTCCTGTTTTTGATCAACTTGGATTCCGTGACTTTTTCGAGGTCCAAGATAGCATTTACGACAATGCAGTCCGTATGTTTTACTGCAATTTGCAAGTAAAACAAAACGGAAATTTTTATTCCTGTATTGCTGGACAGGAATTAGAATTTAGCGCCACCGATATCAGTGAATATTTTCACATTCCTGATCTTGGTGATGCACTTGTTGACATCCACCATGTTCAATTCCCTGCCGATGTCACTTTAGCTTCCTTTAGGGAATTGATTTGTCACCCTAATCCTCCTCCCCGGAGAATCTTTTCTAGAGATCTAAACCAAACCTTTTACGAGCTTCATCGTATGATTTTCTCTGCCCTTCTTCCGAAGAAAGGCTCTACCGATGAAGTTACATTTTTGGAACTTTCTGCTCTTTATCACATTCATTTTGGAATTCCTTTCTCCGTTCCAAAAACCATGATGTCTTGGATGCTCAGCTGCAAGAATGCAGGTAGGAACTTAATCTTTCCTATGCACCTTGCTAGTATATTTCGACGTTTTGAGATTGATCTTGAAACGTGTGCCATTTCTTCTCCACCTGTTGAGTTGACCCGCTCTCGTCGGTTTCCTTAACCTCCTGGTGCTGCTCTTACTGTCCCAGCTGCTGATGCTGAGGCCCCTCCAGCTGATGCTCATCCTGCTCCGGCCCCTGCCCCAGGACTTGATCAGGCATTCTACCAGCGGTTTGATGATTTCGTTGCCGTTTCCACGCAACGTTATTAGGACTCTGAGTTCCGACATATTTCTCAGGCCCAGGTGCTGAGAAACAGTATTGCCGATCTCCACTACAGCCTGGTTCAGGATCCAGTCCGTCCACTCACTATCCTTCCACACCCGGCTTTCCCTGGTCCTCGTTTTACTGATGAGGTCACTTTTCAGTACTTCGACCCGACCACTGCCTATTTCCCTCATGATCCTCCCGGTGCGGACGACCCAGCGTTGTGATATGGATTCAGCCATGGGATAGTGGATTTAGTTTTGATTAGTTGATGCAGTTTATGTAGTAGTTTTTCTTTTATTTCATGTCTAAACTGTTTCAGTTAGACTTTATCAGTTGTATTTTTTTGGATTATTAGTGGAACCTCTATGATATTTCAGTTTATTATAGTTCATTTTATTCCAGTTGTCTATGCTGTGATTCTTCTTTTTACTTCACTTTGTCGTGTTTATTCTATTGTTGGCTTCATGATTTACGGGGGAGCCTATTCATTTTACTACTTGACAAAGGGGGAGAAAAAGAGTATACCAAACGTATATCCAAAACAAAAACAATTTTCAGGTATTTTTTGTTATTTTGTTCTATTTAATATAAATATATTTTGGTATAGACTCAAGTTTGTCAATTATCAAAATGGGGGAGATTGTTGGCCCATTCTACGGTCACACCCGATTTCGATAATCAACATATACTTTAGTCAATACACAAAATATAGAAAATGCTGCTAACTATTTCAGGATGCATGAAATCATATTCAACGGACGATGTACTGCATAAATCAAAGCGTCAAAGTCATCAAAATCTTCTGAAGACTCTTTTCTACTTTTATTCTGTATTTTACATTTTATTGAGTCTAGGAATTACTTTGTAAAATCAATTATGGTAATACTGGCTTAGGGTTAAAATTGTCCTCCTTTCTAGAATCCTATTTTTTACTCTTTCCTATTTTCGGTTACAAATATTTCAAAAACATAGTTCGAAAATATTCTTTTCAAATAATTTTACAAATAACCAAAAACCAGTTTGAAAACTGTTTTTACAAAAGAATTTCAAAATATCTCCTGACAGAACTCCCAGCCGAGTTCGGCCCGAGTTCGGTCCGAACTCTGACCGAGTTCGGTCAGTTTGTATTCAAACTTCAGTTGCCTCCAAATCTGCGAGCAACGTCTATTTTTGCGAGATATTTGCACCCGAACTCTGTCCGAGTTCTGCCCGAGTTCGGTTGGTGAAAACACCTATAAATAGAGAAGAACTTTTCACTTCAAATCATCAATTCATTCTTCATCTTCTCTTCTCTACTATTCAAGTATTTTCTAAACGATCTAAGATTTTCAAATCTCACCTACACATCTCTTAGCCAAAAGCCAGTACTATCAGAGTTGATTTAGAGTCTTTTGGTTACTCAGAGTTGTAAGAGGTCGTTCAAGTTTCAACAACTTTTCTGTTGTGGAGCTGGTCGTGCGCTCGCCACCAAGCACGGTGTTGTGAAGCCGGTCGTGCGCTTGTCAACAAGCACGGTGTTGTAAGAGATTGCAAGCTCTCAGTTAAAGCTTGTGCCATAGTGGATTAACATCGAGCAAGAGTACTCGAGACTGGATTAGTCCTCTCAGAGGGATACCAGTATACATCGCTGTGTCACTGAGTTTGATTCTCCTATCTTTATTTACTGTCTCTTACATATCTGCCATAGTTTAATTTTTTAATTGGTGATTAGATTTTTGCTGCACACACGCACTCTATTCACCCCCCCTCTAGAGGTGCTCAACGATCCTACACGGAGTACCATTCTGGAAACTATCTTGTGCACAAGTTATCCATGATAATGCAAGTATATACAACTTATCTATGAAGAAAACATATAATGCATGATAAGAAAAACTAAGTGCTTCAGTCACCATTCTCATTCGTATTGCCATCTTTCTCATTCCAGGGTCTTGGCGTAATCAACATTCTACATCGGCAACAGGATAATAGAATGTTGTTACCCAATTCTTTTCCTACATCTTTGATACCATATATTTTTTTCCACCAACTCAACGTACTTACCGCCCAATTCTTGGGAATCAGCATCTGTTTAGCATATGTTCATTCGAACATAATTCAAGCATACTCACTGCCCAGTTCTTAGGTCTTATTATCTGCTCTACCATCTATTCATCGAGCTAAGGCTCGATATACTCACCACCCAAGTATTTGAGACTTTTCCTCCACCTATTAAGTATTTTATAGCACAACACGCAAGTATACAATTCATTGAAATGATTCAAAGCACACAATTCACAAAATGATTCACAATAGTTTTGGATCTTGTGATTCATTATCTTTCTGACTTTCATGCAAGGTATTATTCAGCAACTCGATGAATAAACATAGCATACTATCCTTTTATTAAGCGTGAAGCTAAAGGATCTTCGAAGGGTTCAACACTTCTCACATTTATAAGACGATTTTGCCTCGATCGCATAGCCTTCCAAGCAATCCTTCCGAATATTCCCAAGTCCAACAAGACTTCATCGAACCAACCATCCATCATAAGGCATCTTGCGGTTCGGAGCACTACAATATATACCACTCGAAAAAAGTTTTGTCCTCGAAACTCAAAACAAAACTCATTTCCAAAACTTCAACCGACTTTTATGAAAATTCTCAACGATCAACTTGCACCATTTAACATTTCTTTGCAATGTCTCGATTGATTTCAAGTAATGTACCATCTCATCACAGCATTCCAATTTGATTCAAAATAGTTTACCATCTTTGTTCTTCCTCCAATACTCGTATAATTTCCTTAGCACATGATAATCCTTCCCGTGGCTTCGTTTGAATTCAGCATACCACTTCGTTGGAATCATACACATACTTTAGGCATCCCAAAAATACATGCACTTCAGCCAAGTTTAGTGATAGAGAAAACGAATGAGCTAAGGTGTAACTTCTTTTCCGAACATCAGTGATTGCTCTGAACATCTCATATATTCCCAACTTGTCATTCAATTATCCAACCAACCAATAACACAACGAATGTTACAATTTTTAACTTGAGAAATTTTCTACAGCCGGTCCAAAGTTTTTCAAAGTACTCCGACTTAGTTATATCAAGTATTCCAACGAATCCAGAGTTCCCTTTTAAGTATATTATCATTCATGCCACCAAAATTGATAAATCCTATAGCCATATTTTATTTCGATGTCCCAATTCTCATCGATCAAATCTTGTACTCGTTATCGTTCGCATCCATACACTTTATTTACAACTCGTTAGTTTCTCGGTTATGATCCATCTTCCAAGTCGTACCATCATTTAACTCTAGTAAAAATTTCTCGATGTACTTAAAATATTTTCTAGTATTGATAAGCCAACATATTATCATCTCACATAGGCAACTCTCATTTCCAGCAACATTAATCTTGAGGGTCATTCCTATTCATATTCGCTCTCGCTGATCTCGGCTTCATGTACTATCGCATTCCGTCGTACACCTATTCTCAATTCGATCTAATTAACCATCAATAAAATTATTCCAACTGTCTCAAGGCACTACCATCAATTTATGCAGTTCAATATGAATCAACCAAATCCAACTAGTTCTAACAATTTTTGACATTCCAACAAAGACAACCAAGTTTTCGAAACCAATATGATCCGTCATCCCATCCAATATTATAACATCGAATTTCCCAATCTCCATTCCATTTCGAAGTTTACTTTCCGACATATCTTACCCATTTCGACTATACCCATGCAACATCAAAAGGGACATCTTACGAGTTTCCAACAGTCAACTTAGCATTCAGTTAAGTATCTACGGTCAACTAATCTAAGATAAACTAGACATTCAGCTAACTCATATGAGATGGATAGCTATCAGGGACATACTTATTTTTTATCTTATAGGCAACCAATTCTTATTATAGGGACAACTCTATCTTATCTCAGGGATAATCTATGATCCGACCAACTTAAGGGACATGGGACACCACCCCAATCTTATGAACTTATTTCCAAACTCGAACAACTGAAATGATATAGGCAACCAATCTAAAACTTAGGCAACCAACCGACACTCTAGGCAACCAACCGACATTCTAGGCAACCAACCGACATTCTAGGGTCAAGTCTTTCTACCCGTATTCATCCTCGGCTATACCCAACAAAGTCATTCTAGACTTACCCATAATCGACAAAATCTATCCAACAATTCTTAAGGGTCAATCCCGAAGCTATCATATAGAACTTTATCAATCGAACATCCAAACTTTTAGTTTTCACTTGCATAGAAATAGCATTACATGTTCAATCTGACTTGTATTCTCATATCGTACTCAGATTGTGTCTATTCATTTGGCCAACTATTCTGAGTCAAAAATCCTACATTGCTATCTCAATAGTCTATCATTTATGATCTCTTTCCTTCGGTCTCTTCGCGACATATTCAATTTCCATATTTTTAAATCATCGATACGGTCTGTACTCTTTTAACTAACAAAATAGACAACTATATAATCATATTTCTTCTGAAAGCATCCTTATGAGTTTTCGTTAGCACCAACACGGTCATCTCTTAGCAATTCACATGAACCATCAATATTCATTTTCTATTATCTTCTTCTGATTCAATAAGAAGATTTACTATTCATGATTCGATCCAATCACTATGTTACCAATCATCTAGCATCCGTATATCGATCATCTTAGTGGATATGACATAACTCATTAGCTAAGTCATAATCCAACAATTCTATATTCCACCCAAACTCGTTATTTATGCGATAACGTTATTCATTGACACGGTCTATTACATATCGTTGTACCTCAATATTTCTTTGTATCCCAGCCAGCCGACTCTTATAAGGAACTTTTACTCTTTCATGCATCAAGGACAAGTACTCATTCTCTATGCCTCAAAATAATCAAGGATCATAACTTGTTAATTCGAGACTCATCTATTCTCTAACTTTTCGGTCATTGATGCAACTCTCTACATCTTCTAAATCATTCACAACATTCGATAAGCGTCTAATATCACCATCAGTTTGTCGATGTCTAACAAGTAATTCGATTTACTTAATTCCAATATCGTTTTATATTCGGTCCATACCATTCTTCCAAATCTTTCGATAGTAACACCCCACCATCGTTACTAAGCCTACAATCTATTTACCCAACAGATTCAATTTGTCACCTGAATTTATAATTCGTACCATTCCCAACCAAGGCATTTATTTCATATTC
The DNA here is from genome assembly GCA_029216955.1 of Iris pallida. NCBI lineage: Eukaryota > Viridiplantae > Streptophyta > Magnoliopsida > Asparagales > Iridaceae > Iris > Iris pallida. The sequence goes on along the minus strand of JANAVB010024400.1, from coordinate 10,739,735 downwards.
TCAATTTTTTATTTACCCAGCATAATGCTAACCATTCCAATCTCGCATCGGATCATCTGAACTTAATAATCAAGGAACGCGTCTAGCCGTCATGTATCAATCGTAATCCCAACTACGACTCGATACTACCTAATACCTTACAGGTAAAGCAATTACTATGTCACAACCATGGTCAACGGACATCTTATCACGACGAGGGTATATGCAATATACCACTCAGAGCTCAAGCAATTTCTGACACAATATTCCCTTCGCATCAAACCAACGTCCAATATGGACTATCCATCCTGTAGTGGTTATGCTGACCATAAATACCGACTCAAGATTCTGTCGATTCCCATTCACTGAAATCCATGCACATTCTGTTCCAACATACCATGCCATCACCCACAGTCGATTGATGCATAACATTCGACTTCAATAAATCCCATGCATAGGACATGCAGCATGTATACCAACTTATTATTGCAGCGTATCATTGTTATTCGTTTCGGTATCTTTTTAGAAATTCAACAAAGCACACATATCACGGTCCATATATTTAGACTTATTGTATGGAACACCCAGTGAGTGGCTAGAAGGATCAACAGACTTACAGTCAAGGGAACAACGTAGAATAATTTTGAAAGAACACTGAATAATCGTCGAAGCACTTTGAGCCATCGTAGAGGCACTTTTGATTCCATCATGGAAGCAACTTTGATTCACCGCGGAAGCAACTTTGAATAATCGCGAAAGCAGTCTTTGAATCATTGTGGAAGCAGCTTTGAATTATCTTAGTAGCAACATTGATTTGAAATAAATCGAATAAGAATCCAAGGACGTAAAGCCGTGCTCTGATACCATTATGTCACATCCCAATCCCGGAGGATCGAAAACTAGCCACTGGGCGTGATGCCGTACAAGTCTAGATTGTACTTGTATAAGGTAAAACTATTACGGTTCCTGTTTTTTCTCAGGAAACAACGACAGCGCAGCAAAACCAAGCAAATAAATTGAAGTCACACAAGATATGAAGAAACGTATCTCTTTATTGATAATTGTAATGGATTACAAGATTTGCAGCAGAATACAAAGTTTACAACTGATTACAAGACTCTTGAATAGCCAACTGAATATATACACTTGTCTTTTAGGCTACAACTGAATATGCTGACTTCTTTACAATGAACTTGTCAATTTGGCTACAATCTCACTGGTGTAACTGAGTTACATTATTTCAAACATTATGCTCCGTATAGCAGAAGACATCGTCTTACAAGAAGAGCTTCTGCACACCCATCTGAATCATCGATGCCAAGCACTGATCAAATGATTTCCTCCATACGCAAGCACCTATAATATTGCCTACAACGTGGTTCAGCACATCATACATATACTGGCGAGCGGTGCTGGCCCAACTCACCTAAGAAGACAACACTAAGTAATCATGTTATAGAACATTATTAAAAGTGGTCTTTCTCGTTGCCTTAGGGTCGATTTCATGTTTATAGCCGACAAGAAGTAAAGCATGCAAATCTCATAGCCAACATAATTTAAAGCATACAGTCATCACCCTTTGGGGATTCTTACCCACGGTCTTGTAGCCATTCCGGTACATTTATAAAACTTACTCAGCCTGCACAAGATATTATTAGGAATAATATCATGATTCAATATAATTATCACCGTTCAGGTAATTTTTACCAACAGAAGACATCATTCCCTGTATTTGAGTAATAACTTACTCTTTCTGCATAAGACATCATTAGCACTAGACCTATCTATGTGAAGGTCACTAGCGACACGCTATCTTGGACCGTCTTCCTGGCGAACGGCTAACTCCGAATGGGGTACGAATCCATGGAAGGTTTCCAAAACACCATGCTACTACTTTAGCACCATGGGTATTTTGGTGTCCTTTCAGTGGGCGGTAGCAATCCCCTACTGCAAGTCCTAAAATCCCGATGTCAGTATGTCGACACCATCCTTGTTCCCCTAGGATGAACCGAGTCCGTGGCCGCGAAGTACCATTCTGGGAACTACCATGTGCACAAGTTGTCCATGACCATGCAAGTATATGCAACTTATCTATGAAGAAAACATATAATGCATGATAAAGAAAAATAAGTGCTTTAGCCACCATTCTCATTCGTATTGCCATCTTTCTCATTCTAAGCTCTTGGCGTAATCAATATTCTACATCGACGACGGGATAATAGAATGTTGTTACCTAATTCCTTTCCCATACCTTGGATACCATATATCTTTCCAACCAACTCAACATACTCACCGCCCAATTCTTGGGACTTAGCATATGTTTAGCATACGTTCATTCGAACATAATTCAAGTATACTCACTGCCCAGTTCTTGGGTCTTATTATTTGCGTTACCATCTATTCATCGAGCTAAGGCTCGATATAGTCACCGCCCAAGTATTTGAGATTTTTCCTTCTCCTGTCAAGTATTTCATAACACAACACGTAAGTATACAATTCATTGAAATGATTCGAAGCACACAATTCACAAAATGATTCACAATAGTTTTGGGACTTATGATTAATTATCTTTCATTATCTTTTCGACTTTCATACAAGGTGTTATTCAACAACTCGACGAATAAACATAGCATACTATCCTTTTATTAAGCATGAAGCTAAAGGATCTTCGAAGGGTTCAACACTACTCAAATTTATAAGATGATTCTGCCTCGATCGTATAGTCTTCTAACCGATCCTTTCGAATATTCCCAAGTCCAACAAGGCTTCATCGAACCAACCATCCATCATAAGGCATCTTGCGGGTCAGGGCACTACAACACCTGGTGTTAGAGCATATACTGCTTGCCTACAAGCTTCAAGTAAAAGCGGATACACTTGTCACTCCCGTTTCCCGTTATACGTATTTTCGTATACGTATACGATATTTCTGGCATTTATCAGGTGAATCGTATTTAGACTTGTTTTGCTTAGCCTAGTCTTGGTTTAATCTTGACTTGATTGGTTCAACTTGGTTCAACATGACTTGACTTGACTTGACTTGACTTGGCTTGGCTTGGCTTGATTTGGTTTATTTTGGGTTGAGATGAGAGGGATTGTTATATAAGTCAACTCCTTCTCTCTCCTCCATTATTTGTATTTACTTCTTCATCTTCTTCATTTACTCCTCCCACCTACCAAGCCCTAGGCAAGTGCAACTTGCTTCATGATGGATCTCAAGTTTTATTTTTCCATTCTCTTCCTTAATTGATTCTAAGCCTATTTAGAACTTGGCATTTTTGGATTTGATGGATGAATTTTTATAGATCTAAGTTTGTAACCTTTTCAGTTTTATCTTGGTTTTGATCTCTTAAAATTGTTTATTTTTGAGATCTAATGGTTCCTTATTGCAGGGAATTCAATTCTACCCAATTTTGGCATTTGAACCGCTTGATTTCGAGTTCGTATGAGCAAGTTATACCATTTTTATGTTCAAGGGTTCCCCACACCTTTTGGTGCTGTCGGGACGATGAACAGTATCGCGCGCTGTGTGCCATGCTTGCATGCTGCGTGCCGTGCTTGCGTGCAAAGTGCTCCGTAGGCGATTTTGCCAGCACGTAACGCGCAACTTGCGCGGCCGCGCGCCTACGCAATTTTCTGACGTACGGACGCGCGCCGTGCTTGCGCGCAACGTGCGCCGTGGGCGATTTTGTCCGCACACAATGCGCAACTTGTGCGACCGCACGCCCACGAGATTTTCTGTAGTGCAACGTGCACCGTGCTTGCGAGCAACGTGCGCCGTGGTTTTGCTCGCGCAACTTGCGCAGGTCACTCCAAATGACTGTTTTGTCTCTTTGAGCTGTTTTGTAGCTAAAATCTTGAAAATCTTGAAACACGAAAGTTGTAGATCTTTTCCTTGGCTTCAAGAATATGTTACTACCTATTTTATGAAAGTTTCTCTCATTCATGATAATGTAAGGATAGAATACGATAGTAACCTGTTAAGACGCACTCTTAACAAGTATCAAGTAACATGATAATTCTTGATAGTGACCCGTCGTGGTGGACTCTTGACAAGTAACTTGACATGATAATCCTTGATGGTGGTCCCGTGTGACGCACTCTTGACTTGATAAAGTAACCTAATATGATAATCTTGATATGTTGTTGTGACGGCTATCTTGACTTGCTAAGTAACTCTTGCCTTGACACCGTGGGTGTTTGTGCTTGTATAAGCTACATGTCTCATATTGCATCATGTCTAGGATATGGATTTCTGGTTACCATGGTCAGGGATTCATACTGAATCTGACTAGGATAATGACTAGATTGATCAAGTAGTCCATGAAGAGATTTTCTAACTACATGCAATCCCATTATCTGGGTGCTTTAATTGGACTTGTAGCATGCCGTCGAGTAGGAAACATTTCCAGCACACTGTCATGTGTTGCACCCCTAAGTCACCTAATCCAACTCTTTCAACTTGCAACTGGATAACCTGGATTAAGTCTGCAGGACTTGTGGCTGTCGAAACTTCTCATTGCATCTTGCTAGTAACTAGGCTTGTGATAACCCTAGTTAGTTAAAGTATCAAGCCGTACTCTTTGCTTGGCCGTGAATGATGGATGGAGTCCTATCTTGTCTAGTCTTTTCTAGATCCAGCACATAGCTATCTCAGGACATGCTTGTTTATGCTTTACTTTATCGATAATTGGTTAGAGACTAAGTTCTCTTCAGGTGAAGGATTACAACCCCGGTCCTTGTTTGGTTTACGGGTTGTAACTTGGTTACCAGAATGGTCCTTTAGTTATCTTATCGTTTATTACCCTGTTTTCTCTAACACATGTCTTTCGTTATCCTTTATGTATTATGTGTTAATATACTGGTTTTAGTTCTTAAGTGAAGCCTTCCTTGTGGCACTTGCTCTTTCTGGGGTCTGACCCAGCTGGTTTTGTATAGCCAAATTTTGGAGTAGCTTCCATGGATCTCCCTGTCTTCCAGCCAGATGGTGAACACCAGACATTATCCTGGCAACGAGTGGATTTCTTATTTTGCTCTCCCACTTTATTGTAAATTATTCTTTTGAGGCGTTTAGCCTCCGAGCAAGTGTTAGCTCGTGTTGAAATTTTAATTTCTTTCTGCCTACGGGCTGTTATATGATTGACAAATCCTAGGGTTGATCATGTATGACTTAAACTCTTGCTAGTCTTCGTATTTTGTATGACTAGCTTCATGATCATCGGAATATGTGATGTTTGGAATGCCTTACTTTGTATGTCTGATGATCTTACTTCTTGTAATAATTACTTGCTTGTTGAGATTGAGATACTAGGCTTGTTCATGACCATAAGAGTCTGTTGGCTTGTAGATAAACCCTCATGCATCTAGACAGTCGTGACCGTATATCGAGATAGATTATACTTTAATATACGTTGCTGGCTGTGCCTGTCTTCCGCTTTCCAGTATTCTTGTTCTGGGGTGTGACACAGTTTAAATGGTAGCCCACGCAGGTCTTGTAAATCAAGATGTGTGAGGGTTTTACTGAATAGTTATCTCAATCAGTACTCGCCCTTGATCTCTACTCGTGTCTTCTAATCTTTTTGAAATCTTGACCTGATCACATGTTTATATCCTCGATCTATCATGGTCCTTCCTTATTATTTCCTATGTCTTTTCTTCAGCGGCATTGTTCCTGGTCCTACCGATCAGCAAGACGGAGCACCTCCAGTGAACCAGCAGCATCCTGGAGACCAAGCCTAGCACTTTGAAGCAGCCTTCCGAGTCATGCATTCCGGGGATCCAGAGCCCCCAGTTCAGCCAGTCCAGCCTGCAGAGCCTGACAATAGAACCCTGGTGGGTGTCATCAGGGAATTACTTGTATCTCAAGATCGTCGGAGCGATGCCCTGCACCAGACAGTACAAGATGCTATGGGCAGAGTTGGTTACCAAGGGAACAATGCGGCCAACAGCTTCAAGCGTCTGAACCCTCCTTTCTTTGACGGCACTGAAGATGCTATTGCTACTAATGCATGGCTTCAGAAAACATAGGTTATCTTGGAAATAGCTAGGATTCTTGAGGATGAGAAGGTGGCTATTGTGCGCCTGCAGTTATTAGACTTAGCCCGCAGCTGGTGGGCGATACTATCAGTTGGATTATCGATGCATGTCTCATGGGAATTATTCAGCAACAAGTTCCAGACCAAGTACTTTGATGCAGTAGCTCGGTATGATCTGCAGACGAGATTCACCAATCTTAAGCAGATGGATAAGACAGTCGATGGATATGCAGCTGAGTTTTTTAGACTCAGTCGGTTTGCTCCTACCTTGGTGGCAACCGAATTGGATCAAGCCCAGCAATTCCAGCAGGGGCTCCACCTAGAGATTATCATATCAGTGGAGCAGTTTGAGCACTAGACGTTTGATGTCGTCTTGCGAGCAGCGAAGAGGCATGAGTATACTTCGCACACTACACCAAAATAGTAAATTAGGAACACTAGACGTTTTTCAACCTGGAACGCTTATTTTCTGTACCTAAGTTTTGGAATGGAACCAAAGCGTTCCAAATTTAAAAAGTGTGCCTAATACATTTTATTTTAATTTTTATAAATACTATTTGTATAGGTACACTTTTTTGATGTTCCAAATTCGTTCCGAATTAAGCTCTAGATTGGAAATCATTCAAAGCCAACAGGAGGGTATGGGGGAGTTTTTCCCAAATACTTTCCAAATTGCATAGGAAAGCATCACACTGCCCTAGCCAACAAAAGTGAAGAAATCTACCTGTTCCTCCTCCACGACCTCCGCTGTCGTCGCATCGATGCATCCGAACGCCCGTCGTCCCTTCTTTCCTTCGCCGCCTTCGTCACTAGGCACTGTGCAGCTGGACCTCCTCATCTTGTGTCGCTGCTTGACTTCATCACCGTCGTCGTCACCCTCCACGTCTTCGTCAATGTTCTTTCCTTTAAGAACATCTCTGATGTAAGAAAAAAAAACCCTATCCTAATGCCCAATTCCTCACACCCAAATATTTGAATTTTTTTATTTGTGAAGATTTTCGACGAGATATTCTGGTGCTACGCGGTCGTGATCGTGCTCTTCGTGGAAGTGGCAGAGGCGAAATGAGGCTTAACAATGAAGTTCTGGAGAGTAATTTTCTCGATTCAAAATTTTCTCTATTTTTAGTAAGATTTATTTAGGGTTTCTCTGATCTGTTATGGGTTCGTTTAGGTGCTCGATTATTGGATTGCAAGGGGAATGCTGCAGACTGGTATGTTTTTTTTATTTGTGATTTTTTGCATTTGAGGGATTAGTTTTGTTTGAGTAAAATGTGTGAAGAATAATATAAGCTTTTCCAGTATTGTCCATTTTATAGAATTGACTGTAACTACAGCTTTAATTTTGTCTCCTTTTAGACAATGCTCTTAGTGGTAGTCACGGGTACCTAGGGTACACTTCAAATGGTGGCAAGGTGGATACTATGTGATGGTAAGGTCAGGAACATCTTCCCGACATGAATCTTATATAAAGCTTTAATAAATTTCAGTATGTTGAGAGGAAAAGTGAGTGACTTTTGGATGATAACTCTTCTGCGACCTGACTTCAATACCTATTTAGGTGTTATCGTAAGCCTAGGTATCCCCCTTGTAATGAACATATTGACAAGAAGACCGAGGGAGATATTCAAAGGTCATCTCTTCGTAATATGTGTTTTGTACGTTTCAGTATAACAATTTCTTGGCGAGTCCATTGTCAATACCATATACACCTAAAGAGTCTTGATGGAATCATTAATTTATGATGAACATGTTAGGTTGGTATCATCAAGTTGACCTGTCTATTAGCGTGGTCAAGTTTGGTTTAGGATATTATAAAGGATCCGGTCTATGGGGCAACTAACTATGGGCAAGATGTTAACCTCTGGTGTGAGCCCCTATTTTTCAAAATTTAATTAATTAGTGTTAATTAATTATTAATGACATATTTAGCCTTAAAAATATTTATTATGATTTTTAGGAATTTTTCTAGAATTTTTAAATAAATTTTAAATGAGTTTTAAATACAAAAATATCATTTTGTAATTAATTGGAATGTTTTAATATCATTTTGTAATATTTAGACTTGTTTTAATATAGTTATGTAATTTATTAAATTTTTAAAATAGCAGTTTGTAATTAATTATTTGTTTTAAATTGCGAAATGCAAATTTCTTTTTGTATTTAGTTTGTTAGGGACCTACTTGTAATTCCTAAAACTATAGGGACCTAAATGTAATTCCTAATCTACCCACCTCCGACGACCGCCGACTCACTGCCCCCGCCATTTTCGGCCGTCCAACCGACCTAGGACCGACTCGAACCCCCTATAAAAACCCCCTCACTCCCCTCAGCTCGACCACCACCACCCCGACCCACCTACGACGACCACAGCCCTAATTCTTTCCTAAACCCCTAACCGAAACCCTAACTCCGGCCATCTACCCAGTGCCGCTTCCCCGACGGTCGCCACCCCCATACACCACCATCAACCGACGCGCAGTGACGAGGCGAGTCGATCGCCATCCGAGCGCCACCGCCCCATCGCCTCCTACGCCGTACACGGCTCTCGAAACCCCCACCGACTGCCGGACACGTAAGTCGTAGCGTCCAAACTTGTCGTACGTGTCTCGTACACACGTATTAGGGTTGCTCGGACACGAGGACCCTAGTCCAGTGCTTGGACACGCGAACCAATATTCGTGCGTGTCATAAATAACCCCGACACTTAGACTCTGTGTCCCAAACAGTCAGGACACAGTTTCAATTTATCGGGTTTACTGTTATTTAAATTAAAACCTAAATAAATTAAAGGAAAACCTAATCCTAACACGGAGCCGAGTTGGCCCACTGGTCAGCGCGCGAGTTTAATAACCCCGCTCCCCCCCCCCCCCCCCCCCCGCGCGCGCTCAGTGGCCCGAGTTCGAGCCCCCTGTGCTGTGTTTGTTTTCTTTTTCTTTTTTTTCTTTTTGTTTTACTTTATGTTTATATATATATATATATATATATATATATATATATATAAATACTGTACATACGTATATAACAGTATGTATATATATATAAATATATATATATATATATATATATATATATATATATATATATATATATATATATATATATATATATATATATACATACTGTTATATACGTATGTACAGTATTTATATATATATATATATATATATATATATATATATATATATATATATATATATATATATATATATTATATTTATTTCTTTATGCATATATATATATTTTCTATATATATACATATATGTTATATATGTATATGTATATTTTTTTTTTTTACATATACATATATACATATATGTTATATATGTATATGTATATATTCATAACTATTTAGCCTAAGTAATTTACGTAATATTATACATATGTATATTTTTAATATATGTAAATATTACTTGTCATATTTTTATGGCTACTATGTAAAATTTTATCCTATTAAAATATTAGTATTTATTATGTATTTTTACGTCTTTGTATTTTGTGAATTTTAATTACTGCAAACATTTGATGTCCAAGCCTAGCATGAGTTTTTTGGGCCCAAATGTGTTTTCACACATTCAAGACCTGTACAAGTCATATTGGACTTGATTCATGGCCTTGGGTCCTGTATTTGAACGTTGGTTCAAATTATGTGCATGGACAAAATACGCAGATAATTAATTATTTAATTTCAATTGTATACAATGCTGTTTTTGAATTTCTAAAAATACTTAAATTGCTGTTAAAATTCTAGAAAAATAATATTTAGATACTATGTTAATTTAGCTAATTTATCATAATTTTTACAATATTTAATTTACAGTTTTGCCACTATTTTGACATATGAAACCAGAACTCATTTTCTGTGTACTTAGGAAAACTGATTTTTATAAAATACTTGTACTGGTTAATAAATTCTAGAAAATTATAATAAATTTCTATAATTAACAAAGATCATTTTGGTACTTTATTTTATGTAAAATTAAGCTTTTTGTCTATTTCAAAAATTGTTGGAACACAATGTTCATTTGATTTATTTATTGAATAATTAAGACTTGCAACTTTTTGTGTTATTTTGAGTTATAGCCGTATTGAACCTCACCCCTCACTAATGTAAAGACCCTAGAAAGTTAGTTATAGTAGTGTGTCACCTTACATTGGTCTCCTATGCTAAAGTCATCATTTTGGCTAGGTGCCCAGTCACAAGTCGTGTTTCACAAATTAGTGTCTTAGTGTTTTAGCTTAGTGTAAAAACTAAGTTTATGCATTTATTTCTACAGTGACGAGTTACCAGACATCTATAGTACTTTTATCGCAACTTGCTTTGCTAGAGGCAAGTACTTTCTACAAACTTTACATACTGTTACATAAATGAACTGCAAATCCAACCATGTTAAATGCTGATCCTTGGGGTAGCAAATTAAAATATCACATGTTGTACTTTCCATTACAACCATGCTTAGAACAGTCTTTATGTATCTCTCACATGATTAGAATATGGGTTATGGGGAAACTGACAGTTGAGTACGTGATCATGCCCCCCATAGTAGCGAGCGAGGTCGCATTTTATATGCATACCTTGCCGCAGGCCATTATCCAACATTTTTGTACGGATGTACTCCTATGCTTGTAGACTTGTACGTATGTACATTTTATTTACATGTACCACAGTATATTGTACACCTATTGACGATCATGTACCTGCTACAGTTTTAAACATTACATATACATCTGTCTCTATGACATATGTGTCCTTGCCATGATAGATTATGTGATGCCATGTTTCCAGTTATTCCTCTTATGTTCATTTTCATGTTTCATATGCTAGTTTGTTAGAATCAGTACTTACTCTCGTCTTGACAGGATAACGTTGTAGGTATCCTTACTGAGGAGGAGTTACTCTGCGACTCATATTATGGAGATACTGTCGAGGACCAGGCTTTGCCTTACGAGGATGTACCTGTGGGAAAACTCGTCTAGTTTGCGTAGTCACTTGGGATACTTAGTGTAGTCATGTATTAGACTACGTGTTTTGTAACTGGACATATATCCAGTTTTACATTTCAGACTTGTAATTGGACTTATTACTATATGAGACGACTTTTGTGTTTGGAGCATTTATGACTTTTATTCACTTATAGAACTGTTAGCACATTTACTCTTATCCTGTTATCTCTAGAATAGCTTACTGCACTTTATCTCAAGCACAGGCTGGACATGACTCGGCCCGGCCCAACAATTTGGGTAGCGGGTCGTGACATCTGGTCACTAGGCAACATTTTTGCAGAGCTTCTTGGTCTAAAGCCTCTCTTTTCTGGGACGTCGAACCTTGATTAGCTGGCTAAAATTATCACAGTCTTGGGAGATATGAATGAAGAAACATGGAGGGGTTGTTCAAAATTACCAGATTATAGCAAAATTTCCTTTAATAAAGTTGACAACCCAGTTGGCGTGGAAGCATGCCTGACTAATAGATTCCCTGTTGAAGTCAATCTTGTGAGGAAACTTATTTGCTATGATCCTATGAATAGAGCCACTGCAAAGGAGTTGCTCAATGACAGATACTTTGGTGAAGAACCTCTTTCTGTTTATGTGAATGAGTTGACAGTGCCCTCCAGAATAGATGGCCATGACGAGAGCTCAGAGGAAGAGTGGGGAGGTCATAGGGGTATGGAATCGGGTTCTGATTCTGAGGAGTTCGGAAGAATGGATGTAGTGACAATTGAAAAAGGTTTTTTCTTGAAATTTTCATGATACAAGTCAAATGCCTTGCGGGCCCTTGTTTATTTTTGGTTCAAGAGTGCATCAATAAAGCTTACCCATTGAGAAGAAGGATAAGGTAGATGGTTATTCTTAATCTCAGAAGACGAAGTCATTTGCTCCAATGTTTATTGTTCTTGGCTGGTTAGGATAAGATTGTGTACGGGAAGCGCTACTTACAATTTGTAGTCATAAGTAATATAATAGACAAAATTGTATCCGACATTAATGTGATAAAATTTAAGGACTCATGTAGATGGACAATATTGAATAAGTATTTCTATTGGTTACAATGATAGGTAAATATTGTTTTGTGCATTTTAGCTTATTGTGAATGTTGCCAAGTAAATCTTAACATTTTGATACAAACATTGTGTAGTGGAAGATGTGAGAAGATGCGTTGGTGTGGGTTCTGGTTTAGCAGACTTGTCAATATCATTAGTGCACAAGTTTTTGCATGTGTCCTTAGTACACAAATTTAATTAACCAATGACTCCTTTCTTTCGTCCAGTGCGTTACCTTTGTGTTTCTTGATATCAATTTTCTTGCCATGATAAAACAGCTTGTAGTGATTATTAAGTTCCTTATTTTGCTTTTTTTAGGTGATGGAAAAGTGAAAACACCACTTAGTCCTACAATTGCAGACTCTGAGTAGCACCCATTTGGCATGGGCTATAGGCTGGGAGGCAGCAGTGGCATTCACCTTATGGAATCTCCTTTCCAGCCGATAGGTTTTCAACACAATATTTCTTCAGGAAGCTTAGGTCAGATGCGGCTTGGCAGCGGATCAGCGTCATCCTTCATGACACCCCTCCGTGGCCAAGCAACACTCCAGAGCCGCAGATCCCAATCTAGAGAAGATCTAATTTCATCATTGGTGGAAGCCCAAGCTGCAAAGGTCTTAGCATGCTCATGCAGATGAGAAAATAGTATGAGCCCTTTTTCTGTATCAGGCTATTATTCTGTAAATGATAGCACAAACAGTGAGATATTTTGGCTAATAAAGCTCTATACTGACTATAAAGCTAATAAAACAAGTCAAAGGCCTTGCGGGGCCTTGTTTATTTTTGGTTCAAGAGTTCATCAATAAAGCTTACCCATTGAGAAGAAGGAGAAGGTAGATGGTTATTCTTAATCTCAGAAGACGAAGTCATTTGCTCCAATGTTTCTCATTCTTGGCTGGTTAGGATAAGATTGTGTACGGGTAGCGCTATATAAAATTTGTAGTCATAAGTAATGTAATAGACAAAATTGTATCCGATATTAATGTGATGAAATTTAAGGACTCCTGCAGATGGACAATATTGAATAAGTATTTCTATTAGTTACAATGACAGGTAAATATTGTTTTGTGCATTTTGGCTTACTATTAATGTTGCCAAGTAAATCTTAACTTTTTGATAAAAACATTGTGTAGAGGGAGACGTGAGAAGATGCGTTGGTGTGGGTTCTGGTTTTGTCAGTCAGGTATTCTATTATATCATGGTAGTTGTCACTAATGATTCAAAGTATTTTCTCTCATATTTCTACTGTGCTCTTGCTTGATTGGTAGTTGTTGAATCATTATTTTTCTACCCAAGTAATCATATGTTGGATCATTATTTTTAATTTTTTTACCTCTGATGTTTTTAAAAACAACTAGCAGATGTTATAAAGTCTGCAGATTTATAAATAGCAACCTGTGACAATCTTAAATCCTGGAGCATTTTATGGCACGATGGAAGGCTTGATGCTTCCCGTGGTGGAACTATAGATTGCAGCAGCAAGTGTGGGTCAAGATGTGTGGTGTTACTTGTGTATGTGCTAGAGTGAGTAGGATTGCATGAGTGTTTCGGTTGGGGTACTGCAGTCTGCTATTTCATGTATCTTTGGGTAGTATCCTAGGAACTGTGTCAGTGTGCAGGAATACACTAAAGTCCAGTGTGTAGAACAGTATGTGTATCAATGATACCAATGTGTATCTGTAGAATAGGTATCAAGGAATATGGGGAACAAACTAAAGTCCATATGTATAAGAGTGTGTATCAGTGATACCAATGTGTAGGAATACACTTTCTTTGCCTTGCCTTTTAACTCAATCTCTCTCTCTCTGTGTGTACTTTTCCACCTGGCTTATATTTTGGCTTCTTCGAGGATCACCTGCGATCCCGACCTTCTGTGGGTCACGTTGAGCCTGAAAAGATTTGTTAACATCATGCAAGTGAAACTGATGATGACTGGATTATAAGTCGTGACAAGATGCTTAGTGGAAGAAGAACAAAATACTATGTGAATGCCATGGTCTTCACAGAGTACTAAAATTTGGCATGTTCAAAATTTTAATTTTATGTTTAATAGAATATTATCAGAGTGTATGTACTATTTATGCAGTATCCATATCAGTCTCATCTTCCTCACATGGATATTTAACCACATGTATCATATTCGGACTTTATTTTGGAATATTCACGTGCATAAAGCCTAGATTTTTGTTACCTTTTCACATATTTATGGGCTTTCTCGTTACTTGTGGTTAGACCAGTTGGCCTGTTGTTGCTTACTATATATATTTGATAAATCCTAATTTTGTTTTTTGGACTAATAGTATCATTTCATTTTCAGAACTTTGTCAGCATGGTGGGTGAAGGGAGTTAAAAACATCCAACAGTGAAGAGGAGCGAGAAAAGGAACACGACAAGATGGATCATGCTGGAGACAACTCAGACGCTAATGCTGATATTTCACAGGCAATGGAAACTGGTCACAAAAGGAAGCATCACCGAGCTTGGACTCTTTGCGAGGTCTTGAAGTTAGTAGGAGTTGCTAGGTATGGAGCTGGAAGGTGGTCTGAGATGAGACGTGTATCCTTCGTGTCTTATTCATATCGCACCTCAGTAGATTTGAAGGTAAGTTTTGGGGTATGAAGATTGTTTATTTCCCACATGTTTTTTCTTCTTGCTTTCATTTACTGTATCTCTTCCTTTGCTTTAGGATAAATGGCGAAACCTGCTTAGAGCTCGCTTTGCACAAGAGCCTTCAGATAAAGGGGTAAAAACTCTTATTTTCTAATTTGTCTCTGATTCAATCTCACTTCATTTTGTCCGGCTGATGAGCATAAACCCTTGTTTCTGGTACGTTTGTTAGGAAAGCAGGTTGACAAGTACCAATTGGTGTTAAGAACCTTTTTTTCCTGTGGAAGTTTATCAAAGTGTTCTCTATAGCTGACATTTGGTAGAATTCTTTTTGAAGAATCATCATGTTTGTCTTCATATGTTAAATATCATTCTGGAAACATCCTTTTTTGATCTTTTTTTCCTCTACTAATTTTTTTTAACCTTTCAACTTTTGCAGGCCCAATGTCCATCCCAACAATTGAAGAGTTTGATCACAAAGTGATGAAAAATTAGTTATGGGGAAAAAAAGAACGAGGAAAATATCTCGAATTATTTTCACATCACTAGGATATTTTGTTAGAATCGTAGTATAGTAAAATTGTATTAAACATAATACAACATTATTATGTAAGACATTTTGACTTCATTAGTGATATGCAGATTTATCTTTATCTATTTTGTGTGTACTTGTGTTATTGACATTTGTTTACTTCCTTCTATATTATAATCAGATTTAGTTTTACAAAATCTTATGCGGGTTAAAAATCATTTATCTATATATAAATTCATATTATAGGTAATGGTATTTTAAAGAATATAAGCAATTGATAGGAAAATATTTCTACCATTCCAATATTGGAACACATTTTATTCGTTCCAGTATGAATGCACAAATTAATTTGGATTGTTCCTTATTAGGAACACTTTATTGGTGTTCCAACACCGGCACACATATAATGTGTTCCAAAAATTATCCTTTGGAACCCTTTATTAGGAACGCTTTGTAGGTGTTCCAACACTGGCACGCATATAAAGCGTTCCAATAACCGTCATTTGGAACACTTTTATTCCGTTCCAAGAATTTGGCAGCCCAAAAATAGGCATAGAATAAAGGCGTTCCAAAAAAATATTTGGAACATAATTTCTCTGTTCCAAAAGGACCATTTTGGTGTAGTGACAGAGGATTGTAGATAAAAGTGGAGGACGGAAGAGGTCCCATGGGCAGATGTTCCAGTCATCAGCACCAGCCCCGGCAGCTAGGGCTTTGACTATTAGAGCTCCTAGGAGGGCGACCACAGTTTCGTCGGTTCAGCACTCGACGCCGGCGTATCCTCAGCAACAGAAGCAGAAGCAGTCTTCCGCAACGGGCTGCACTCATTTTGGAAAACCAGGACATGTAGTATCAGAGTGTCGCAGAGCACAGGGATTGTGCTTGGCTTGTGGGGCACCGGATCACAAGATAGGGTCATGTTCGAATAGAGCCAGTTCGTCGTCATCAAACCTAACCAGTCCATCAGTTAGGGGTCCAGCACCAGTGCAGCAGTAGTACCAGACTCCGAGCCCAATGCCGCCTCAGGCTCAGCAGTATGCCCAAGCTTAGATTCAGAATAGGCAGAAAGGTCACCAGCTGAGGGGACCAGCACCAAGAGGGCAAGGTCAAGCGATGGCTCTGACCATGGCAGAAGAATTGGCATCAGGTAAGGTGGTGGCAGGTACCATTCTCGTTAACTCTTTTCCAGCATCAGTATTATTTGATTCGGGTGAATCACATTCATTATGTCTGCACGATTCGCAATACGGATATGACTGGTGTCCAAGTCATTATCAGTAAGGCTCAATATACTTACTAGTAACGGTCTTGTGGGAGTAGATAAAGTGTTTTCCTCGTGTCAAATCGCAGTTAGCGGTAGAGAGTTTTCTACTAGATTGATAGAATTTTTGATGGACGACTATGATGCGGCCCTAGGAATGGATTGCTTGAAGGATCAATACGCAAGAATAGACTGCCATATTTGCAGGATTATTTTTGGTATTCTAGGAGAACCAAAGTTTTTATTTTCCAGGGGCAAAGTAGAACCTTCTCCCCCAGTCTTACAGATGGTAGTAGCAGAGGCAGTTCAGTTTTCCAGAGTCGTTGAAGAGTTCCCAGACATGTTCCCGGAGAGCTTCCCGGCATGCCCCCAGAGAGAGAGAGTTCACTATGATTTGCTTTCCGGGACGGCACTAGTGTCAGGGGGAGTCTACAGGATGACACCTTCAGAGTTAGAGATCTTGTACAAGATGATTGAAGAACTCAGAACTAAGGAATTCATTCATGCTAGTGGATCACCTTGGGGAGTCCCGATGCTTCTTGTGAAAAAAAGGATGGTATGTTAAGATTATGTGTTGATTATCGTACCTTAAATTCTGTAACAATCAAGAACAGATATCCCCTACCAAGGATAGATAATTTATTTGATCATCTCAGAGGAGCAGCAGTATTCTCGAAGATTGACTTGCGATCAGGGTACCATCATATCAGAGTTAGAGAGCAAGACATCCCAAAGACAGCATTCAGATCTAAATATGGACATTAGGAGTTCCTTGTTATGCTATTTTAAGCGACCAATGTGCCAGTGGTATTCATAGATCTCATGAATCGTATCTTCATGCCCTATTTGGACCAGTTCGTGATAGTGTTTATAGATAACATCTTAGTCTATAGCAAGAATGAGGCAGAGCATGAGCAGCATCTCCATGTAGTTCTTCAAAAACTCAAGGAACACCAGTTGTATGCGAAGTTCAGTAAGTACAAATTTTGGCTGGATCGCATTTCGTACTTAGGTCACATCATCACCAGAGGCGGAGTGAAAGTGGACCCCCAGAAGATAGTGGCTATAGAGACATGGCCAGTACCTAGCACCGTCACAGAAGTTCGGAGTTTCCTAGGATTGGCCGGCTATTACCGGCAGTTTGTGTCAGACTTTGCTCGAATTTCAGCACCATTGACGTAGTTGACCCTCAAGGATGTGCAGTTTGCTTGGACAACAGAGTGTCAGAGTTCATTCGAGAAGTTGAAGCGAGGATTGATGACGGCTTCCATTCTCACGCTTCTAGATGGGACTGGAGAATTTTCAGTTTATTATGATGCTTCTGACACAGGATTGGAATGTATCTTGATGCAGCATGGTAAGGTAGTGGCTTATGCATCACGTCAGCTTCGTGATTATGATAGGAATTACCCAACCCATGACTTAGAATTAGCAGCGGTGGTTTTCGCACTCAAGTTGTGGAGGCATTATTTGTATCGAAATCGGGTGGAGATTTTCACCGACCACAAGAGTCCTAAGTATGTGTTTACCCAGAAGAATCTCAATATACGTCAGAGAAGATGGCTAGAGTTACTGGTAGATTATGATATCAACCTGCAGTATCATCCTGGAAAGGCCAACGTAGTTGCAGATGCGTTGAGCAGAAGAACAGGAGCTTATTTTCTAACAGCACAGCCAGAGTTATTAGCAGATCTTCATAAGATGGGAATAGAAGTAGTTCTTCCTACAAATGTGGCATTGATGGCCAGCATGCAAGTTCAGTCCAGCATAGTTGAGAGGATCAAGAAGGCACAATCAACAGATTCTAAGCTTCAGCGGCTTAGAGCAGAGTGTGAAGCAGGACGAAGACCAGAGTTATGTATTCACGAAGATGGTACTCTCCGACATGGAAGGCATCTTTGTGTACCCAGTGGTGATATTAGACAGGAGATCATGGCAGAGGCTCACAGTTCTCAGTATTCAATTCATCCTAGTGGCACGAAGATGTATCGTGATATCCGTCAGCATTTCTGGTAGAATGGCATGAAGAGGAAGATAGCCCGGTTTGTCTCTCGTTGTTTAGTTTGCCAATAAGTTAAAGCTGAACATCAGAGACCAACTGGACTTCTTCAACCTTTATCGATCCCAGAATGGAAATGGGAGCACATTACCATAGATTTTGTAATTTGGTTACCTAAATCCCCATCTGGAAGAGATGTTATCTGGGTTATAGTTGACAGACTCACCAAGGTAGCTCATTTTATCCCTTTCAAAATTGGCCAGTCAACGGATCAGCTTGCAGGGATGTACCTCGGGCAGATTGTCAGATTGCATGGAGTGCCAGTTAGTATCATATCAGATAGAGATTCAAGATTCACATCATACTTTTGGCAGAGTCTTCAAGAGAGTTTGGGGACTCGTCTCAAGTTCAGTTCAGCATATCATCCGCAGACAGATGGTCAGTCAGAACGCACGATCCAGACTCTTAAAGATATGTTGTGGTCATGTACACTCAACTTCGGTGGTTCACGGAAAGATCACCTGCATCTCGTGGAGTTCTCCTATAATAGCAGTTTCCAGGCCAGTATCCAGATGGCACCCTTTGAAGCACTGTATGGCATGAAGTACAAATCACCTTTAGCTTGGGATGATATCGACGAGAGACAGATGCTTGGTCCATAGATGATTACACAGATAATCGAGGTGGTCAGACAAGTCAGAGATCATCTTCGAGTTGTCCAAGATCGCCAGCGCCATTGGGCTGATTCTCATCGGCGTCCCCTTGAGTTTTTAGTCGGCGACCATGTGTTCCTTAAGATCTCACCTACCCATGGCGTCATTCGATTCGGCGTGCGAAGAAAGCTTAGTCCTAGGTACATAGGGCCGTTCGATATCCTTGAGCGAGTAGGTGATGTGTCCTATCGTCTCGCTCTTCTACCGTCATTATATGAGATACATGACGTATTTTATGTATCTCAATTGCGACGGTATATCCCAAATCTGAGTCATGTCCTTGATTATTCGGAATTGGTTGTTGGTACCAACCTTTCGTATGAGGAAAGACCTGTATCCATATTGGACCGAAGGGAGTAGGTACTCAAGAACAAGACTATTAGTTTTGTCTGTGTTGCTTGGGGTCACCACTCTTTGGGTGAGTCAACGTGGGAGCGTGAGGATGATATCCGCTCGCGATATCCACACCTGTTTGACTCATAAGGTATAATGTCTTCCTTATGCCTTATGCTTTTAATTCCTTGCTTGCATGAATGATTGCTTGATTGACTGCTAGCCGTAGCTTGCTTATGATTAATATATCTTGCCCCGACATCTCTAGCCTCTTGATTAAATTTCGAGGACGGAATTCTTTTAAGGTGGGTAGAGTTGTCACTCTCGTTTCCCGTTATACGTACTTTCGTATGCGTATACGAGATTTCTGGCATTTATCAGGTAGACCGTAGTTAGACTTATTTTGCTTAGCCTAGTCTTAGTTTAATCTTGACTTGATTGGTTCAACATGACTTAACTTGGCTTGGCTAGGCTTGGCTTAGTTAGGTTTATTTTGGGTTGAGTTGAGAGGGGTTGCTATATAAGTCAACTCCTTCTCTCTCCTCCATTATTTGCATTTACTTCTTCATCTTCTTCATTTACTACTCCCACCAACCAAGCCCTAGGCAAGTACAACTTGCTTCATGATGGATCTCAAGTTTTATTATTCCATTCTCTTCCTTACTTGATTCTAAGCCTCTTTAGAACTTGGTATTTTTGGGTTTAATAGATGGATTTTTGTAGATCTAAGTTTGCAAATTTTTCAGTTTTTTCTTGGTTTTGATCTCTGAAACTTGGTTATTTTTTAGATCTAATGGTCCCATGTCGTAGGTAATTCAATTCTACCCAATTTTGGCTTTTGAACCGCTTAATTTTGACTTCGTATGTGCAAGGTATGTCATTTTCATGTTCATGGGTTCTCCACAGCTTTTGGTGCTGTCGGGACGATGAACAGTGCTGCGCGCAGTGTCTTTGCTGCAGTGCTTGTGCACAACGTGTGCCATGGGCAATTTTGCCTGCGTGCAATGCGTAACTTGCGCGGCCACGCGGCCGTGTAATTTTCTGCCGCACGGTCGCGCGTAACGCGCAACTTGCGCGACCGCACGCCCGTATAATTTTCTGTCGCACAACGTGTAGTGCTCCACTCCGCAACGGCACTAGATAGACAGAAAGATCGGATTGCTGGCTCTGCAACAGAAGACGATTGATCTGGGTGAGTGGACGAAGTCTCATTTGCTGATTCGCTTACGCCTTAATAATATGAGTTTTTGATTGAATGCTTTTGTTAATAACAAGATGGTAAATCATTGAGTATACAATAAGAGAATTCACATGTTGCCCCGCTAAGAAATGAATGTTGCCTTGATAAAGAGAACCTTGCCATGCTAAGAACAAGAAAAGAAATAATCTGCATGCTAATAAGAAGACAAATGAATCAAATTGAATGCTTGATATTTGCTTGCTGCTAAGTATGCTTGAGAATTATAGACATGTACAGACGGACTTGTACATGTTGACCTGAATAAAAGAAAGGCACGAATTGAACGTATCGTATATCTGCAAAGGCATGAAAAAGAAGAAGATGAATATGTTTGCGAGTTGCTTGATTGATGCATGATTGTTTATATAATAGTTGCATTTGCATTGGTCTAGACGGCTTGTACACAAGTGGTAGTCTCTCGACGATTCTGGGGGCGCCCGGAGTCGATCGGCCTAGGAAAGAACAGGACACCTGGGGCTAGAAGTCCCCGCAGTTAAGAGGGGGTGTCAGTCTATTAGTAGTTGGACAAGAAGTTCCGACTGCTAATATGGGTATTGCCCATGGACCACAAGAGTTATTGTCATGCTGCATATTGATAAGAGTTGAGAGAATGTTTTGCTAAGAGCTAACAATGCAGAGACGAACAGGGAAAATTGTTGGTTTTATCGTGTTTATGTTAATCCTTGTCTTGTGCAGGGATGGACAGTCGGCTATGGTAAGAATCACTGAAAAGTGATACATATGTACTGCTTAAGTTTTTGACATGAATTGCTTGCAGAGATTTATCTATGCCATGAAATGTTATGTTCCACAAAAGAAAAGATATTGTATCATGCTTGTCCTGACCCTAACAGTTGCTCGAACAAAAGAAATGATATGCTCATGAAACACGCTGCGCACTGCACAAATGAATACTCATCGTGCGCAAATTGAATAGTCCCTTGTATGCTTGAGATGAAATAAAATAAAACAAATGTTGGCTTTTCAAAGATGTGTTTTCAAAAAGGTATATAAACTGACTCTGTATGCATGGAATGATTCTAGGTAAAACTAGCAAGATAACATCACAAGAAACGTTTTCTCACTAAATGAACAGTGATCGTTTTAGACAAATGTAGCTCTTTGTCCACAATTCACCAGTATGCTGATATACTGACCCACCATCAGTCTGCATGCAGGTGCACTATGCATCGAAAAGGATAGTCCGAAGCGATAGCCCGAGCCTCATCCTCAGGAGCCAGAAATCAGAAGAGATGCCAAAAGATGACATCTGTGCAAGAGTTTGGTTTTGTATATAAAAGGATGTAATATATGGGAACGGGATCATTGTAATCTGTAAAGTTCTGAGAGAATATAACCTTGTATCAGAGAGAATCGAGAGCTTGTAATCTTCAAATGAAATCAATAAAGAGAATTGTTTCTTATTACCATTGTGTTCAATGCATGTATTCTGAAATATGTCCGCTGCTGCTTCAATTATCTGCGATATGTTCCGCTGCGTATTGTCAACCTTGTCTATCTTGTCTTGTTCCAGGTCTTGGCCTTGTGCAAGCGCAACATAGGCTTGCACGACATCACGCCTTAACGAGGACAAACGGTCCCAAAGAGTCCGAAGCGAGGACGAAAGGACTTTGCGGGATCGGGGCGTGACAGAATGGTATCAGAGCAACACGATCCTCTGGCCAATTTTGATTCAATTGAATTTGTACATGTCTTCTGATCGAAATTCTGTTGCCTACTCGATATCAATAATGAGATGAACGTTCCATACAATAAGTCCGTAAATATTTTTATGATGCCGGCAAAAGTTTTATCGATTTGATTGATTGAGATTGAAATGCTTTATTGAACAAGAGTTTTGACATGACCTGAATTGTGATTTTATGGATTGATGATGGCGAAGGATGAGGACTATCGCTGCTAAGGATATCGTAAGTTTCTCCTTTAGTTTCGAGGACGAAACTTCTTTTTGGTGGGTAATTATGTAGTGCCCCACTCCGCAAAGGCACTAGATAGACAGAAAGATCGGATTGCTGGCTCTGTAACAGAAGACGATTGATCTGGGTGAGTGGACGAAGTCTCATTTGCTGATTCGCTTACGCCTTAATAATCTGAGTTTTTGATTGAATGCTTTTCTTAATAACAAGATGGTAAATCATTGAGTATACAATAAGAGAATTCACATGTTGCCCCGCTAAGAAATAAATGTTGCCTTGATAAAGAGAACCTTGCCATGCTAAGAACAAGAAAAGAAATAATCTGCATGCTAATAAGAAGACAAATGAATCGAATTGAATGCTTGATATTTGCTTGCTGCTAAGTGCTTGAGAATTATAGACATGTACAGACGGACTTGTACATGTTGACCTGAATAAAAGAAAGGCACGAATTGAACGTGTCGTATATCTGCAAAGGCATAAAAAAGAAGAAGATGAATATATTTGCGAGTTGCTTGATTGATGCATGATTGTTTATATAATAGTTGTATTTGCATTGGTCTAGACGGCTTGTGCACAAGTGGTAGTCTCTCGACGATTCTGGGGGCGCCCGGAGTCGATCGGCCTAGGAGAGAACATGACACCTGGGGCTAGAAGTCCCCGCAGTTAAGAGGGGGTGTCAGTCTATTAGTAGTTGGGCAAGAAGTTCCGACTGCTAATATGGGTATTGCCCATGGACCACAAGAGTTATTGTCATGCTGCATATTGATAAGAGTTGAGAGAATGTTTTGCTAAGAGCTAACAATGCAGAGACGAACAGGGAAAAATGTTGGTTTTATCGTGTTTATGCTAATCCTTATCTTGTGCAGGGATGGACAGTCGGCTATGGTAAGAATCACTGAAAAGTGATACATATGTACTGCTTAAGTTTTTGACATGAATTGCTTGCAGAGATTTATCTATGCCATGAAATGTTATGTTCCACAAAAGAAAAGATATTGTATCATGCTTGTCCTGACCCTAACAGTTGCTCGAACAAAAGAAATGATATGCTCATGAAACACGCTGCGCACTGCACAAATGAATACTCATCGTGCTCAAATTGAATAGTCCCTTGTATGCTTGAGATGAAATGAAATGAAACAAATATTGGCTTTTCAAAGATGTGTTTTCAAAAAGGTATATAAACTGACTCTGTATGCATGGAATGA
This sequence comes from Iris pallida, assembly GCA_029216955.1. Taxonomy (NCBI): domain Eukaryota; kingdom Viridiplantae; phylum Streptophyta; class Magnoliopsida; order Asparagales; family Iridaceae; genus Iris; species Iris pallida. The sequence goes on along the minus strand of JANAVB010024400.1, from coordinate 10,715,850 downwards.
ATCTAGGTAAAACTAGCAAGATCACATCACAAGAAACGTTTTCTCACTAAATGAACAGTGATCGTTTCAGACAAATATAGCTCTTTGTCCACAATTCACCAGTATACTGATATACTGACCCACCATCAGTCTGCATGCAGGTACACTATGCATCGAAAAGGATAGTTCGAAGCGATAGCCCGAGCCTCATCCTTAGGAGCTAGAAATCAGAAGAGATGCCAAGAGATGACATCTGTGCAAGAGTTTGGTTTTGTATATAAAAGGATGTAATGTATGGGAACGGAATCATTGTAATCTGTAAAGTTCTGAGAGAATGTAACCTTGTATCAGAGAGAATCGAGAGCTTGTAATCTGTTCAAATAAAATCAATAAAGAGAATTGTTTCTTGTTACTATTGTGTTCAATGCATGTATTCTGAAATATGTCCGCTGCTGCTTCAATTATCTGCGATATGTTCCGCTGCGTATTTTCAACCTTGTCTATCTTGTCTTGTTCCAGGTCTTGGCCTTGTGCAAGCGCAACATAGGCTTGCACGGCATCACGCCTTAGCGAGGACGAACGGTCCCAAAGAGTCCAAAACGAGGACGAAAGGACTTTGCGGGATCGGGGCGTGACACAACGTGCGTCGTGCTTGCGCACAACGTGCACCGTGGGCATTTTTGCCCGTACAACTTGCACGCAAGTCACTCCAAGTGACTGTTTTGCCTCTTTGAGCTGTTTTGTAGCTAAAATCTTAAAAAACTCGAAACACGAAAGTTGTAGATCATTTCCTTGGCTTCAAGAATATGCTACTAGCTATTTTATAAAAGTTTCTCTTATTCATGATAATGTAAGGATAGAGCACGATAATGGCCTGTTAAGGCGCACTCTTAACCAGTATCAAGTAACATGATAATTCTTGATAGTGACCCATCGTGGTACACTCTTGACAAGTAACTTGACATGATAATCCTTAATGGTGGTCCGTTGTGATGCACTCTTGACTTGACAAAGTAACCTAATATGATAATCTTGATATGTTCTTGATATGTTGTTGCGACGGTTATCTTGACTTGCTAAGTAACTCTTGCCTTGACACCGTGGGTGTTTGTGCTTGTATAAGCTATATGTCCCATATTGTATCATGTCTAGGACATGGATCCCTGGTTACCACGGTCAGGCATTCATACTGAATCTGACTAGGATAATGGCTAGATTGATCAAGTAGTCCGTGAAGAGATTTTCCAGCTATAGGCAGTCCCGTTATCTTGGCGCTTTAATTAGACTTGTAGCCTGCCGTCGAGTAGGACACATTTTTGGCACACTGCCATGTATTGCACCCCCAAGTCACCTAATCCAACTCTATCAACTTGCAACTAGATAACCTGGATTAAGTCTACAGGACTTGTGGCTGCCAGAATATCTTATTACATCTTGTTAGTAACTAGGCTTGTGATAACCCTAGTTAGTTAAAGTATCAAGTCGTACTCTTTGCTTGGCCGTGAATGATGGATGGAGTCCTATCTTGTCTAGTCTTACCTAGATCCAGCACATGGCTATCTCAGGACATGCTTGTTTATGCTTTATTTTATCGATAATTGGTTAGAGACTAAGTTCTCTTCCGGTGAAGGGTTACAACTCCGGTCCTTGTTTGGTTTACGGGTTGTAACTTGGTTACCGGAATGGTCCTTCAGTTATCTTATTGTTTATCACCCTGTTTTCTCTAACTCATGTCTTTCATATCCTTTACGTATCATGTGCTAATATACTGGTTTTAGTTCTTAAGTGAAGCCTCCCTTGTGGCACTTGCTCTTTCTGGGGTCTGATCCAGCTGGTTTTGTATGGCCAGATTTTGGAGCATCTTCCGAGGATCTTCCTGCCTTCCAGCCAGATGGTGAACACCAGACGTAATCCTGACAATGAGTGGGCTTCTTATTTTGCTCTCCCACTTTATTGTAAATTATTCTTTTGAGACGTTTAGCCGCCGAGCAAGTGTTAGCTCGTGTTGAAACTTTAATTTCTGTCTGCCTACGGGCTGTTACATGATTGACAAATCCTAGGGTTGATCATGTATGACTTAAACGCTTGCTAGTCTTCGTATTTTGTATGACTAGCTTCATGATCATCTGAATATGTAATGTTTAGGATGCCTTACTTTGTATGTCTGATGATCGAACTTCTTATAACAATTACTTGCTTGTTGAGATTAGGGGTGAGCAAACGGTCAGTTCGGTCCGACCGAACTGACTTTTTGGACAACCGAACAGCAACCGAACCGACCAGATGATAGCCGAACCGACCCATTTCAAATTCAACTCGATCCGAACCGAACCGAATTTGAAATTTCGGTTTGGATCGGTTAATTCGGTCCATGGACTTTAAAAAAAGGCCGGCCCAAATTATCCAAATAGCAGCCCAAATGTCAATAAAACTACAGATAACAGCAAAAAAAATTCTTGCCAAATAAACTTAGCCTAAATATGAACATATACTAACAGTAGGCTGATACATGGGCTTCCCAACTTAGCCAAAATATGAACATATACTAACAGTAGGCTGATACATGTACAATACAAAACTTAACCAACTTAGCCAACACAAATAATATCCTTGCCAAATGAACTTATACATGTACAATACAAAACTTAACTTCCCATAACAGCAAAACTGAACTTCCCATAACACTAACAGCACAAAATTAAACTTATACATAGGCTTCCCAACTTAGCCAACACAAATAATAGCCACTGGAACATATACAATCCACTGATCCAGTCCAGTCCAAGCACAAATAATAGCCACTGGAACTTATACATGGGCTTCCCAACTTAGCCAACACAAAATGGCTTAAACTTGAACATATACAATCCAGTCCAAGCTACTGATACAAATTTCATTCCAAGCTTGAAGCTGCTTATACAATCCACTGGAACATATTGAATCCAGTCCAAGCTGCATATACTTGAACATGCTGATACATTAGAAATTAATCTAAATAAAAATAAACTCATCCACAACATATAAATTAATAGAAAAATAAAACTTACAGAGCTATAGATTAGGGTTTGGAAGAGAAAAACCCTTATTCGGGACACCAACAGAGCCATAGCTCTAGAGGTTTGGGTTTGAAGAGGAAAACCCTTGTTCGGGACACCAACAGAGCCACAAATGTTGAGATTAGAGTTCGAAAGAGGAAAACCCTTGTCCGGGACACCAACAGATGAACAAAGTTATAAATCTAGAGATTAGGGTTTATCATCGAGAGGAAAACCCTTGTCTCCGACCGTTTGCTCACCCCGAGATCAAGATATTATGGTTTGGGAGAGGACAACCCTTGTCTCTCTGAAAATGGGGGCAGATTGCTGGAGTAGGAGGGAGCAGCGGAACGGAATGAGAGAGCAGAGCGGCTCAGGCTCAGCGGCCGACCGGCGGTAGGAGAGAACAAGAGAAGTCTGGGTCTCTGAGTGAATGAGAGAAGAAAGAGAAATTTAGGATTTTTTTAACTTTTATATAATGGGGGTAAACTGGTAATTTTATAAGCCAAGTTCGGGTTTCGGTTCGGGTCGGCCCGCAAAACCCAAAACCGTAATCTGACCCGAAACCCGAACTTCATATATCTGAGACCCAAATTTCGAACCAAAATTAAAAAAAAGAACCAAACACTGATTTCGGTCTGGTTCGATCGATTTTTCGGTTTAGACCCTTATATGCTCACCCCTAGTTGAGATTGAGACAAGCCTTGTTCATAACCATAAGAGACTGTTGGCTTGTAGATAAACCCTCATGCATCTAGACAGTCGTGACCATATATCGAGTTAGATTATACTTCAATGTACGTAGCTAGCTGTGTCTGTCCCCCGCTCTCCAGTATTCTTGTTCTGGGGCATGACAACACTCCTTCATTTTCTTTCTCCTTCAGCAGTATGTATTCTTCATGTGATGATAGCAATAGCTATGATAAGTAGTAGGAAACACTTTAGGAACTTCAGAAACTAAATCGGTGCCTTGATCCAAAAGAAAGACTATACGCGTACTACATCCAACAACATTCTTGAGATTTTTAAGGAATCATTCCCAATTGTCACCATCTTCGCCCGAGACTATACCATAGGCAAGATGATAAAACTATTGGTTACCGTTCTTCCCTATAACAGCCATCAAACAACCTCTAAACCTCCCTTTAAGGAAAGTCGCATCCAACTATAGCATCGGACGACAGTATTGAAAGCCTTTGACGCAAGCCCTATATGAAAGAAAAAGTCGCTAAAACCTCATTGTTGTATCATCTTTCTGAAAGTCGATAACGGAACCAGGATTGGTTTCCTTTACCTTGTCGAGATACCAACACAAGTCGCTATAAGCTCTAACATCATCTCCGTACATTTCTTGGTGCACCAGTCTAATGTCGTGGTATGTCTGCCCGTAGGTAAGAGATAAACCGTAGTCAACCTTGAATTCGTCGACAACTGATTTTGTCAACTTTTTAGGATCCATCCGAACAATATCACTAACCAAATTTTTTACTAACTTTGCTGGAAAAACTAGATGACCTTTATCCATATAGCCAGCTCCACAATTGTGTTTGTGACTCCTCTTTCCACATTTTTTTTAAAATTATTTTGTTTATTTAATTATTCTATTTTTTGAATATTGAAATAAATCCTCTTTGAAAACGTATAATACTATTTTGCTATTATTCTATCATTTCAAAAGACTTGTTAACAATTTAAAGTTACTAAATTATTTTAGTAAAATTTCATATCTTATTCTTGGAATTATAAAAGATGATTTTATTTTATTTTAGACTTTCAAAGGATTCGATTCTGAAAAGAGATTTTTGGAATTTTATATATTTATAGACAAAAAGAATTGTCAATTTATCTTCGAATGTCATGTTTCTAAATTTTAGTTTATTTTACTTCACGTCTATTAAAGTGAATTCTTCCTAAGCAGTTAGTATAAGAAATGTGTCATTATTTTTATGCGTTCCAAACTAATTGAATTTATGATCACGATTACCGTTTACTTTGCGTACAAATATTTATTTCGTATTTTAGCAGTACAAAATATTCAGTAGTAATTATTGGGCTTTCAAATATTTATTTTTGAAAAATGGTTCAGAATATTAATTTTTGTTCATTATGCCCCGGTATTGGGCTTAAACTAGCTCGCATTATTTAGAAGTAAAAAATTTGGATTATATTGGATTGGGCTTTTATATTTATACCTTTAAAAATAGGTTTATATAGGTATATTTTTCTAAAAAAAATAATCTATATATCCATAAGTGTATTTAAAATATGTCCGAATAATTTATGCTAGTAGATGTTCTAAAATAAGAACTTGGGTTTAAATAATCTAGACTAATTGATTTTGATATATATAGCTTATTGTCTAAAGCATATCTTCTCATATGATTTTTATATGAGATAAGATGTTTCCTCAAAGAGTCTATCTCCCAGCGGGTACAGGAGATTGACCCTTATCTGATTTAAATTTATTTGACTTCTATTTGATCTCAATTAAATATGGTCATTATTGGCTTTGATTAGATTAAGTTGTTTTAAATGTTTATTTGATTTTAAATAAAGGGAATAATTATCTAATTGGAATTTTGATCCTAATCCAATTTAGGAGTTGCATGTTAAGCTTCTCCTATTTAAAGAGAGTCTCTTGTTATCTTTTCCTATATACCAAAATGCCAACAAAATAGTCACAGAATCCATCCCTACGTATCCCTCCAAATAACCATTCCCATCACAAACTCCACTGCCATGGCCACTCTGACAACAACCCCGCTATCATCTGGACGACCACCCCTCTCCGACCAGCATCATCGCCAACCCGTCACAACCAATACAACAGCTTGTGCCGATCGTGTCTGCGTGTCCACCACAGAAAAGAAAAGTGCCAAACCGTGTCCGGACCTGTGTGTCCGTGTCCATCCTATCTTATTCCATTACAAACCCAGCCCCGTCGGACACACCCGACACGAGCAGTACCATCACCAATATTGACCATCTTGCCACCACCAAACGACATTCATCAAATTACCTCCTTGCCATGTCGACCCCGTCTAAAACAAGCGGCGACATCCTCCTCCTTGTGTCGCGGCCAATTGAAGTTCAACCATCTCCCGAGCCAGTGCCCGCGCTCCGTGCTGCATCGGCGATATCCTCCGCGCCACGGCCGCCCATATGCGCGCGCACGTGTGTCTCACCGGAGTTCCTCACCGTCGTAGCCGGTCGACCCAGCTCCCCTCAAACAGACCAAGTCCAACCAAAGCCTGCCGAGAACCCATCCGCCTTCTCCGATGCCCATCTCCACCACACCACGAACCCCGAGTCGCCGCTCCCGGCGTCGACCACGCGCAGTGGTGTCGCGCGTGCTACAGTGCCACGTTTGTAAATATCTTCCTAAATATATATAATTTCTAAATAAGAATTATTCTTTCTAAAACCAATTTCCTCTTATACTAGATTATTCTTTTGACCATGACTAAACTAATCATATCCCTATTTCTTTTGCCAAATATGGGTTTCTTCATATCGACACCAGGCTAAGTGGACTATTCCAAATGCAACGGGATTTTCGGTTTCACCAGCAAGGACCCCAGGCAAGTATACGTTCTGATTGCTTTTTGATTCATAGTAGTCTATACATTTCATTTTTATACATATGTCTTGCTGCTTGTTGACACGCTCGTCACACGGAGTAGTCGGAAGAAAAAATATCTTAGTAGACATGTGGACTACCCAGAACTATCCCCCGTATCTTTCGTGGAGAATAGCAGCTGCATACGACATGTACAGGGTGCCGGATTTATCTCCTAGCTGTTTACATGTCGAAACGGATATTTCAAATCACATAAATAGTTGTAGTTTATTTATTTTCCTTGTCTTCTCCACCACTTGCCATGTCATCAGTACTTTCTAATTTTCATCTCTCATATGATATTTTCATGTCTTGTTAATTCTATTGTGTTCGCGCATAGTCGTCGGTTTGTGTGCTTGTTCCATTCCTGACTGAAAATCAACATTTTTCAGGTTAGTTGTGGCTCCACTTAGCTTTGGGAGATACGGGTGTACTTGCAGACAAAAACCTAGAAATAGATAGCAGTTGTATCATTTTCATTAATTATGAGAACTTTTTATTTTCGTTAAATATAAATGTTGTAAGTGTTGTAATCAAATTTAGAAATGTGAATGAGCAATAAAGTTTACTTTGAGCATTTATTTCTTGCGAGCTTGACAGCATTCTACCGTCGACTCTGCGGCGTAGGCTGGCTTGGACACGTCTCGTATCCGAAAAAGCGGGTGTGGGTCGTGACAAATTTTTGTGGTGGCCCATACAGGTCAGTTTTTGCAAAATTGTGCGAACTCGTGGTGGTACCATGTTAGTCGTACTACTGCGAGCCTGCGACTAGTAAATGCTCATTCACAACTAGGAGTAAGTCAATTTAAAGAGAATGGTTAGGACTAGGAGTCCATAATTTAATTCGACATTGGGTAGTTAAGGTTGCTACATAGGTCTCACTAGATGACATTCATAGAAGGATACACTATCGTATTTCGATTCAACGGTATTTCTAAGGAGGGTAGATTCGTAACACCCTTTCCAAAATTTTGAGAATATCCATTTATTTATTTATTTGAATTAAATATGATTTTTTAGAAATATTTAATTTAATTAATTATTATTATGGAATATCTTAGTCATAGTTAAATTTGGAATGCCAAATGACTAGAAATAATGGCACGGATAGTGCAGTTGCGTGCTTTGACTAGTGTATTAGCTGTGGTTGGGAAGATCGAACAATAAGTGGGTTCAAACTAGGAAAACCAGTCCAAGTTGTGACTTGACCCAAAATATGTGTATAAATTTATTTATTTATTACTAGGATTATTGGCTTATAGAAATTTCGATTGTTCTAAACTAGCCCGAACCCAACCCAAGCCATGATAGACATGTAGAGCGACCAACGACGTCCATGTAGATATATGGATGTGCGTACATATTGGTAGTCTATTTGTCCTTGTGAATAATTTCTATAAATTATATATTGAATATAATGTATGTATTATTGCTATTTAAATTTATATTTTCCTTGGAAGTAGGATAACCTTCTCTTATGTCACGACCCGCACCCAGTGTAGGGGCACGAGAAGTGGGTACGTCCAGCCTACGCCGCAGTGTCGGCGGTAGAATGCTGTCCTAGGTTATTATCTAATCAACAACTCATGCAATTATATAATGTACTTGTCAAATATCAACTCCAAACTGAGGACAAGTATAGATATAATGAAATCTCAATCACAGTCTAAGCACGATAAGATAACACAGAAGTTTATAACTAAGACTAACTAACAACAACAAAACTAACTACTAAAATAATAATAATCTCAAACAATCTCGAAACGAAACAATATCTCAACTTATTACAATTCAAGTTCTAAAACATGAAAACTAAACCAAGTTTACTAGCTAGTCTCTTGATCACTCCTGAGTGTCGGGGCTAAAGGTAGCTAAGCCATCTCCTGCTCCAAGGCAAGTAGGGCAAATGTCCTCAGGACAATCATCTGTAATATTTTCCACAGGTCCAGTCAAGACAGAAACGAGCACAATTCATCTAGAAAATCCAAGTAAATAACAGAGAACTATAAAGCAGTTATAGATAGTTATATTGATGAACATGGCAGTTTATATTTAGGTGATGGTATAGAGAACAGTTGAGATACAAAGAAAGTATAGTAACTAAACAAGAGAAGAATCATGGCAATGAAGACTGTAAATAGAAACTAGCTGAACTAGAGTAACATGATATAAGTCCAGACAGTAAATGTAAACAAGTATAAATCCAAAGTAAGTCCAGACAACATAAATCTGATACCAGGTAACTCCAGTACAAGATGAGTCCAGTATAAGATGATTCCAATCAGTGATCAAAGATTCCAGGGTGAGTCCAGACTATACTCTAACAGTGTGTTTTAAAATACCGAGATCGACATATAAACGGCTATAGGTAATCCGGCACATCACACACCTGGCCGGGTGTGAGATGGCTATCATTCCAGTTTGATTCCAGCATTTGGGGTGATTCCAGATTTAGTGTATGTCTACATGTCTTACTCAAGTATTTTCTCTCCCAACAAGTACAAGTGAATCCAGAATACGATACGAGAATCGAGATGAGTCCAACCAAACATGATGATACCAGCAATAATTCCAGAATGATTCCAGTATTAGAAGCCAGACATAATGATACCAACAATGATTCCAGTAATAGAGGCCAGACAAGATGGTATGTGTGTCGCATACATGAATCCAAAAATATTCATATGTGTTGTAACATAGAATCACATAAAACTAACTAGAACTGAAGTATAACAATTGACAAGTAAATAAGAGAACTATCAGAGAATGTACTCGTCTGACACTCTGAAAAGAGTAGTATAATATCAGATATCTGCACCAGAGTCACAATGTCCTAAATAGAGCAGTACAGGTTATAATGTGTTTAAAATAAGATAAATGAAGTTTACGATACAATCTACATGATTTCTAGGTCAATTTAGGTCAAAGTCAACTCTTGGTCAACTTTGGGTCAAACCAAGTCAAACTAGATCAAACTGCTCAACGGTCTAGGGTATTGGTCAACAAGGTCTACAATGGTCAACTAGTCTAGGTTAGTCAATTCTAGGTCTAAACAAACTAAGTCTATGCAAATCAAGTATCCAAGATAGCTACTAACTCATAGCCTAAGTCACTGGCTAAACCAAGCACAAAACTAAACTATAAGCTAACAAGACACAAACTTAGTCATATAATCACATATTCATATACATAGATATATATAGGAAAGCTATATATATATATATATATATATATATATATATATATATATATATATAGAAGGAGAGGTAAAAGAGTAAGTGAGTGTGTGTGTGTGTGTTTGGCATGTGTGTGAAAGGATATGTGTTAATGTTCTCAGATTTAGTGATAGGTAGGTGTATGTGACATGGGATACATGGTGTCAAAGGGTGTATGAATGCATGTGTGTAAAAGGTTATATGTTAACTCAGCTTATAGAAATGCGTACATACATACTTACATTGCTTACATGCATACATAGATATCATGTATACATACATACATTGCATACATGCCTGCATACATATCATATATGCATACTTGCATTCATTCATGTACCTATACATACATACATAGATGCATACATACATATTTGAATACATTATATACTTGCATACAATATATTCATATATGCATACTCTACATTATATTACATTCATTCCAGCATACATGCATACATATAATATATGCATAAACTCATATATTTAACTCAAATATATGTGAATACATATATTATATTACCTTAACACACACACACACACACACACACACACACACACACACATATATATATATATATATATATATATATATATATATATATATATATATATATTTTTATATATATATATATATATATATATATATTATTCATTCATATCCCATATATATGCATACTGCAGTTCATGTATTATATCCATTCACATATCATTAAGTTGCATACATATACTTATTTTCATTACATACATGTCATTCATGCATATTATATACTTACATGCATCTATACATTATATACATTGTATATAACATGTAAAAATAGAAGAGGGGAAAAATGGGGAAATTTGAAATAGAAAGGGAAGGGAAGGAAAAATATAAGAAAAAAAAACAGTGGACATATACATGCTTGTATCATATATTCTACATTACCATACATGCTATCATTATATATTGTATTATATTATGTATACATTATGCATTCATATCTATCATTACATGTATACCTTGCATTCGTATCTAGCATTCATTATATACTTTCATGCATACATTGTATATCATTCTATCATTCATGCATTTATGCGTTGCTTACATATATTACATTAATTGCATTCCTACATGCTTGTATTCAACCATATATATACATTAATGTAAAGAGAATACATATCATATATATATCATTTCATTCATCTGACATATCATGCATTACATAATCTATATTCATTTAATATCCATACTACATAGGCTCATAGGTTACACAAAATACCTATGTCGTATAGTCACTCTTCTACTTAAAATCAATATTGTACCAATTAGGCCTTCAAAAAATTCTAGTATTAAAGTATGTCGTAGCCCTTCATGTTAGCTTTTCGAAACTTCAAACGGATCGTATTTTTGTGTCCGGAAGCTCCCGAAATCGCAAAAATACCGAAACGCATTTGTCTTTTGGACAGCTGACACTCAAATAGTTTTACAGAAAGTTTTATAACGAATTTGGCTTATTAAAATATATATTTGGAAAGCTAATTCGATACGGTTTTTTTAAAAAAATAAAAGATTAATCGGAGTTCTGAGCTAAAAGTTATGACATTTCTAAGTTGCTTTGGTTAATAAAAATGTGGATGAATATTATGACGAATTTGAGTTGTTTTGGACAAAAGAAACACATGTAGGCCAAGATACTTGGATACCAACATAGGTATCCAAATGAACCTCATTCTAACCCTCCTAACTAAGATCAATCCATTCTCTAACCATTCTAAAACTGAATTTAAATATCTATTTAAACTATTAGCATACATACATACACATGGGGTATCCTAATTTGGGATCTATCAAGTAGGACACAAGACACATATCTAAAATCCTCAAAAGAGCTCCAAATGGCCTCAAATTTGAATCTAAATGGGGTACATGCATGGGGGTGGATCCTATGGATTCAAAACTAACTAATATGCATAAAAAATTAATTTAGAGAGTTGGTTTTACCTATTGGGAGTGGAATCCCAATGATACTCCCAAGGACACGGCTCCGACACGAAGATCTTCCAAAAAGGACACTCCTCCTTGCACTTTGCTCCAAATCGTTGCTAGCACCCTCTCTTGGTAGTATGAAAAGGTTGGATGGAAGTTTTGGTAGAGGGATGTAAGGATTTGAAGATCAAATCAAAGAGGGACGCTCTCTAATTTGGGGAAGAACACTTTGTGAAGGAAAAGAGGCAAGATGGAATGAAATGAAAGGAAGTGAGGCTAACCTACCTATAGTGGCTGCCCTTAGATGAATTAGGGTTAGATTTTGATGTAGATGAGTGGCTATGGCTTGTCCACCCAATTTTAAGTCCTCATATTGGTTCAATTAGTCCTAAGACTTTCTTTTTCACAAATATCTCAAAGAAGAAATATCCTACTTAGAAATATCTAGATATTACTAACCTTGGCAATTAGTAGGAATGTTCTAACCATGATTCTAACCTCAAGACTAATCTAGGTTAGGTTAAACTTCTAGGTTAAGACTTAACTAAAAGATTAGCACAATATTTAATTAATCAAAATTATAATTTCACAAAATTATCAAAATGACCAAAATACCCCTAGGCTAAAAGTTGTAATTAGTCATCCTAATCACATGACTAGGCTCCCTTGGTCATGGTTAGTCTCTAGTCTTAGCAAAACTAGGGTTTAACTAGTTAACCACCAAAATCACGATTCAACATTTTAAATAGTTTTAAATTGATTAAAAATCACCAAAAATCATAATATAGTTTATATATCATTATTAAATAATTATAATTACAAAATTTTAAAATTACCCTCATTTCTGAAAAGTGGGTGTTACAAATCTACCCTCCTTAGAAGAATTTTGCCCTCGAAATTAAGATGATCGTACTCCCTTCTAGGTCAAACCCCCAATAATCAAGGTCAAGATAATATGCAATCATAGTCCTACTGTTGTGATCCCACAGTCTTGAACAGGGTAACTATGCTATCTAGCATATCACAAGAATATCCTGACAGGTACTAATGGAAATCACACATGAAGGTATGGAAGAAGAACACGAAGACAAACCTGCTAACCCATCACCTGCAGCGTCGGTCTCCTCGACTGCCAGCACAAAAGCTCCACCCCTCTGGGCATGGTGCTGTGCTACAGGTGGCCTAACTCTCTCTATCTAATCCATGATACTCAAGTAACATCCATGTTGATATTCCATTCCATCATACTAGGGCACCATCTATATGGTATCTATTCAGCAATCTGATAATCATACATGTCTATTCAGAACCATGTTACCAGAATTCTCGTTACGCTAGTAAGTACAACAGTGATAATTCATAGAGTCCACAACTAAGGTACATACCTCTAGAATTATGGTATTTAAAATTTTTGTATTGTCGCTAGCTTGGCTGCGAAAACTTTAAATTCCCACACCTGAGAAATACATCCAAAATCAGACTCTATCTCATCGCCAAACTAGCTAATATGGCTGTAGAAGACTCTAGATTCCATGACTGAGGCAATCTAGCCCATAATGTTATCATGGTAGAAAATTAAGTCAATAATGAATACCAAGAATCAAATTCAACGATGAACAAGGAAGATAGACAGATACTGTCAGAATCGAATTTTGAGATAGTTTATAATGAGATTCTCAAGGTTCATCCCAGGAATCTTCTCAAGTAGTCCTAATTGTGATTGCGTACCTCTCCGTTAAATCCTATCTCTCAATCCTATCGCAGGTTGTAGTGATATTCTAGTTCGAATACCACTACATAAAATCGACCTATATGGGCCACCACTAAAAATGTGTCACGACCCGCACCCAGTGTAGGGGTACAAGAAGTGGGTACGTCCAGCCTACGCTGCAGTATCGGCGGTAGAACACTGTCCTAGGTTACTATCTAATCAACAACTCACGCAATTATATAATGTACTTGTCAAATCTCAACTCCGAACGGAGGACAAGTATAGATATAATTAAATCTCAGTCACAGTCTAAGCACGATAAGATAACACAGAAGTTTATAACTAAGACTAAATAACAACAACAAAACCAACTACTAAAATAATAATAATCTTAAACAATCTCGAAACGAAACAATATCTCAACTTATTACAATTCAAGTTATAAAACATGAAAACTAAACCAAGTCTACTAGCTAGTCTCCCGATCACTCCTTAGTATCGGGCCAAAGGTAGCTAAGCCATCTCCTGCTCCAAGGCAAGTAGGACAAATGTCCTCAGGACAATCATCTGTAATATTTTCAACAGGTCCAGTCAGGACATGAACGAGCACAATTCATATAAAAAACCCAAGTAAATGACAGAGAATTGTAAAACAGTTATAGAAAGTTGTATTGATGAACATGGCAGTTTATATTTAGGTGATGGTATAGAGAACAGTTGAGATACAAGGAAAGTATAGTAACTAAACAAGAGAAGAATTAATCATGGCAATGAAGACTGTAAATTGAAACTAGCTGAACTAGAGTAATATGATATAAGTCCATACAGTAAATGTAAATAAGTGTAAATCCAAAGTAAGTCCAGACAACATGAATCTGATACCAGGTAACTCCAATACAAGATGAGTCCAGTATAAGATGATTCCAATCAGTGATCAAAGATTCCTGGGTGAGACCAGACTATACTCTAACAGTGTGTTTTAAAATACCGAGATCGACATGTAAACGGCTATAGTAATCCGGCATATCACACACCTGGCCGGGTGTGAGATGGCTATCATTCCAGTTTGATTCCAGCATTTGGGGTGATTCCAGATTTGGGGTATGTCTATATGTCTTACTCAAGTATTTTTTCTTCCAGCAAGTACAAGTGAATCCAGAATATGACACGAGAATCGAGATGAGTCCAGCCAAACATGATGATACCGGTAATGATTCCAGTAATAGAAGCCAGACATAATGATACCAACAATGATTCCAGTAATAGAGGCCAGACAAGATGGTATGTGTGTCGCATACATGAATCCAGAAATATCCATACGTGTTGTAACATAGAATCACATAAAACTAACTAGAACTGAAGTACAACAATTGACAAGTAAATAAGAGAACTATCAGAGAATGTACTCGTCTGACACTCTGAAAAGAGTAGTATAATATCAGATGTCTGCACCGGAGTCACAATGTCCTAAATAGAGCACACTACAAGAAAAATCTCCTTTTACAACGTTCCATCTACAACACTTCCTAAAAATGTTGTAAAAAATGGGTCTTCTACAACCTTTATTGTAAAAATGTTATAAAATACATGTGCAAACAATATTTTATATTCAAACGTCAAGGCTTCTACAATGGTCATTCACAAAAGTTGTGTATTATTGTTTTTAACAACGTTTAATTAACATTGTAACATTTATTAAATTTGACAATAATTATTTATTGTTGTCAAAGTTAATAATTTTGACAATGTATTTAAAATATTATAAAAATGTCATGTTCAACAACGTTTAGGAACAGTTGTATATTGTTTATATTGCACAATGTTTGTTTGATGTTGTAAAATTAATTTTATTTTACCACTTTATGTAGATGTTGTATATGTAATATCATTTCGCAATGTTTATGGAACATTATAAAAGGTTATATTTAATAACTTGAATAAAATGTTGTAAAAATATGTATTTTATAATATCTAGACAACGTTGTAAATATATCTTTAAAATATTTCTAGGATGATATTGTTCAAAATGTTGGTCTTATTATGTCAACACCTCACTTGGTAGCAGTTCAGGGTTAAATGGATATGTCACATGTTGAACCCATCCCTTCTACGGCTTCGAAAGACAGACCTAATGTATCAGCTTCTGGCATCAATTCCTTCCACCGCTTCTTGCTTGTTATAACATTCTTTCTTGTAAAAATCAGCACTCCTCCACCTCTATTTTACTATTTAAAATAATGCTTTAGCTTAGGGTGTGCCATGTATTCAATTAATGAATTATTAAAAATATCTAACAACAATTAAAATTTTAAAGCGTAATCATCGAGATAAATAAATTTTCTTTATTTACATGTTTTTACAAGTTACTTTGCTTTTACACCCTTCATTATTGGTCTCTTTTGTTCAATTATCTTTGATAAATTTTTTTTAATGTTTCTATATATTTCTTGTTGGTCTCAATCTTGATTTTCTCATGTTGGTTCAAGAATTATGTTTTGCTATTGACAGATGTATAACTTTTTTTTGACCCAACAGATGTATAACTTACTATGCAAATATCTTACTCCTCATAAAGTATATACAAGGATTGGAGATTTTAGTCTTATCATTTTGCTCAATTCCAATTTTGGGTTCCCTTTTAGATCTTATAAGATCATCAACTTAAATAAAATTATGAATTGTTTAGAAATTTGTTTGAAAGCAACTCAGAAATTTGAAATGTGGTAGGTACCATAGTCGGACTTGATATAAGACCCATAAGGCGGGTGCCTTAGGCCCAAAATTTTAGAATATCTAAGGGGGTTTGGTATCCTGTATTTTTTTTTATTCCTAGAGAATTTTAGCGTGGGAATCTATTACCATGTGTTTGTTTGGGGTATAAAAAATTTATACCCGAAAATTAGAAATACCTGGACAAATAGCTTACCCATAAAATATGGGAATCATATCCCTTAAAAATGGGTGGGTAGATTTTTATTTTTGCCCGACCAAAAAAATATTTGTTTAAATTGTCTTCTTCTCTTTGATCATTTTTGAATTTTTTTTCATTTTTAATCATTTTATTTCATTTTTTGTTGTTTTTATCGTTTCTTGTTGCTTTTTGGTAATTTTTTGTCATTTTAATCATTTTTGTCAAAAAAAAATTTATCATTTTTGTCGTTTTTAAAGTAATTTTTTGTCATTTTTCCCCTTTTGGATTTTTTTTGTCGTCTTTTGTCCTTTTTATTGATTTTTGCCGCTTTTTGGTCATTTTTTGTCTTTTTATCATTTTTTGTTGCTCCTCTTTTTTTGTGTCATCTTTGGACATTTTGTCGTCTTTATCGTTTTTATCTTTTTTTGTCGCTTTTTGGTCATTTTTTTGTCGGTTTTTATCCTTTTTTGTCACTTTTGTCGTTTGGTAGTTTTTTTGTCATTTTTTGGACTTCTTGTCATCTTTTGTCATTTTTTGCTGCTTTTTTGTCATTTTTTGTCCCCTTTTTTTTTCATTTTTTGGCTTTTTTGTCGTTTTTGTCATTTTTAGTAGTTTTTGTCATTTTTTGGACTTTTTGTCTTTGTTATCGTGTTTTGCCGCTTTTTGGTCTTTTTTTTTTTGTTGTTTCTTTTTTGTCGTTTTTGTCACTTTTTTGTTGTTTTTTTGTCCTTTTTATCGTTTGTCATTTTTGTCATTTTTTGTCATTTTTTGGTATTTTATCTATTTATTTATCCGTTTTTGGTTTTTTGTTGTTTTAGTCTTTTTTTTGTCGTTTTTTTAGTAATTTTTTCTCGTTTCTGGTTTTTTTTTTTCATTTTTTTTTGTCCTTTTCTTGTCTTTTCTTTGTCTTTTTTATAGTTTTTTGGTCATTTTTTTTTTTGCTTTTTGTGGCTTTTGTCATGTTTTGGTCGTTTTTTGGTCATTTTTGTCATTTTTTGTTCTTTTTTTGGGTTTTTTGGGTCGTTTTATTTTATTTCTTTTTGTTTTTGATTTTTTTTTGTTTTTTCTTTTGATTTTTTTTGTCGTTTTTACTTTTTTGTTTTCCTTTTTGACGTTAATTCGTTTTTGGGAATTTTTTTCTTTTTTTATCATTTTTTCGGAAATATTTATATAGTCACCAAACATGGGAATGTAATTTTTCAGAGAATTTAATTACTTGAAATTTGATTTCCAGGAATATAGAATTTTCGGCTATATAGTATTCCGTAATACCAAACGTCCTGTGAATGACATATACTATATTACCAAAAGACAAATCAATTAGTCAGCAAATGACCTCTAGCCTAGTGGTTAAGAGATATGCATGCGGCCCAAGTGGTTGGGAGTTCGAGCCCCAGTGGGAGGCAAGTTCGCCATAAGTACCCATTGCTTCAAAAAAAAAAATAATTAGTCAGAATGAAGAAAAAAAATTGGTGCAGTCGCTGTCAAAATTAAATCCTCTCTTTTATTGTTGGTCTGACATTCTGATGCTCCAATCTACTTATACATTTCTGCCATTGCCAATCCCCTTTTTTCCTTCCGTCGTTGTCAATACCCTCTCTCTCTATGTCCTCTTGGATTTAGTTGAACAATAGAACAAGTTACAAATTTTTGATATTTTTATTATTATCATAAGAATTATTTGAAATATTATTAGTTATTTATTTGTTTAGAATATCAAATTTTGAACAATAGAACAAGTTACAAATTTTTGATTTTTTTTATTATTATCATAAGAATTATTCGAAATATTATTAGTCATTTATTTGTGTAGAACATCAAATTTATTTTTCTGCTTGGAATATTTTCAATTTTATTAGTATTTTTTATGCCATATATTATTTATTATTTTTCTTAAATTTTGTGATGATAATACTATTTTATTGTTGTCCATAAATATATATATATATATGAGTATTAAGCTTTGAGGGCACAACTTTTAGAGTTTGTCTTAGGCCTCAAAATTTAAAGTTCGGCATTGGTACTTACCCTTGTAATTTCAACAAATGACAACTAACAATCCAGCATCTTCCCCATTGATACAATTAAAACCTTTTAATGATAGTTGGTGTTGAAGCAACCAAAACATATGACTATACATACATGTACAATTGTACCTTATGTTAGTAAAGGCTATCATTCTTCTTCATGCGATATTATGTATAAACTCCAGCAAGAGTTGAAAGGCAGAAAAAAGATCATACTGTAATTTTTTAGATATCCTCCCTTTTCGTATAGCAAAACAATAACTTGCCTAGAGTATAAAAAAAAGCTTATTTAGTATAACACTAGTCTAGTTTACGTGCGTTGCACGTATAAAAATAATCTATGATATTATTTTTAAAAATAGATAAAGATTTAAATTGTATTATAATTTTCTAAATATAATTTAAATATATTTTAATTATGATTTATTATAAATATATTGTTTGAATATATTATTAAAAATACTATGTAGTTAGTTTAAATATAACTAGTATAACGTATAGTAAGAATATTATCCAATTATAGTCAAATATCGTTTCTAGCTCATATGGTTAAGGTGAGAGGTTTTCTTCTTGTTTGGTTGAGTTTGATTCCCTATTTTGCATATATATAACAAATTTTTACATAAATTTTTTTAAATGGTTGATGATATACACGACTTAGACTGCTCAATCTTGAGCCATTTTGAAGCCCCTTTATAATAGTAGAGATTTTAACGTTGAATATATTATTTTATTTTCATGTTGTTTTCAATTTTTTTCCAACAACTGCGTAAGAAGAAAACATATACAATAGTTATTTTTTAAATTTTTTACATGTTAATAAGTAAAATATACATACGATTTGGACGACTCATTTTTGAGCAATTCTAAGCCGTATTTAATATAGAGAATGATCATGTATGTATCAATTTGAATCCGAATCTGAATCTAAAAATCGAATACAACTAGTCTCTATTCTATCTCTCACGTTTTCTTCTTTTTCTTCTCTATCTCTCGATTACATGTTACTCATGCCTTTTTTTTAATTTATTTAAGGTTTATAGTGATTCCAAATTTATAAGAAATTATTTATAATTTTTTATCATTAAATAAAAAATACACTAAATATTTTAGTTGTTTTGTGATAAATATTTGGAACTCCTTATTCCGTCACTAATAAAAAAAATTATACTAAATAAATTAATAAAATAATAACAATTTAATAAATATAAATATTTGTTGGACTTGACTAGCAGAAATAGAAAGTAGGCACAATTTTTTTCTTTTCTGCCACTTTTTTTCTCTCCAAACATTCCCTCCTCCTAAAATATTCCCCCCTTCATCAAATTTTTCTACTCCCCACTAATAAAGGAACGGACTCCGCCACCGCCACCCGCCACACCCCGCCCCCCCCCCCCCCCCCCCCCCCCCCCGCCCGGTCTACAGTTCATAGGCCGCTCTCCTCCTCTCCTTTTCGGTCATCTAGGGCTGCTCTCCACCTCTCCTCTTTCTCAGTTATCTTGGTCAGCGGACCGCTCCTTCTTCATCTTCTCTATTTTTATTCCCTCCACTCTTCCGATTATTTCCTCCTCTAATATTTTGTTTTTGTTTTACAACTACTCATCAAGTCCTTTGTCCAGGGAGGATATCCCACCCGCCGGCACCGGTATATTTGAAAACCCTAACCTTATTTTTTTGTTTTTGTATTTTTGAGTTTTTTAAAAAAAATTGGGCAGATTTTCTTCTTCTATATCAAAATTTTTATATCTTTTTGTTGCTTTCTTAAAAAAAAATCGCATATTAGGGCTTTTCCCACTTGAAGTTGAAAGGTACAGGTTTTCGAAGGGTCATGATCTTCAGTTCGAAAATTACTATCATTTGGTTGTGGGAAGAGTTTTGGTTGAACTGATTATTGTAGTAGTATTTACTATCCTTTGGTATTTTCAGACACTGATTATAGTTTTAATGTACTCATTTATTCTGCCTCAAAAAATAGATTTAAATCCACTGCCTGAGGTACAAGATGAAGGGAATTGTTGAGTTGCTTTTATATAGAGTTTGAAAATTCAGTATTTAAAGCAGGTGCATTAAATATCGAAGAAATAGAACCATCATCTAAAAAAGTCGAGACATTTTCTTCTTTGACCACGAGTAAAAAGTGTTATTGTATTATTCAAAAAGTTTTGGTTTTCCTGACAAAACTATATATCCTATGTCTATAGTCTAGGTACAGATACTACTTTGCACCATATCTTAAGAACATATAATATTTAATTTTGTAATTATTCAGTATTTTTGTTTTTTTCTTTGATATATCCTATGTCTGACATATCAAGCCTTTGCTGATACTAAAGACTAAAATTCCTTCATTTATCATCAGAAATGATTAAGTAGATCAATATAGCATAAGATGAAGTCTTCTCGATGAATTAGACCTTGGAATAGATACAAATTGTTCACAGGTACGAAAATAGTTGCTTATAGAAGATCGGCTTGCTTTCGTAGACGATAAAATAAGTTCAATTGAAATAGCTTTTCACTATGTTCGTAGGCACTGAGACAAGATAATCCACAAATACCGTCATTTGTTTCGAATGAATCGCTGAAGTTAAGGCTAATATGCATCAAGGATGCACAATATCTTATTAGTTTATTTTCTTAGGGAAGGGCTTGGTTGCCCTTTCCCAAGTTTGCCCATGGATCTACTTAAACCAACTTAGTGATGATAAGGCATCACGCTTATCATTTACCATGTATTTGTCACTGCATACTTACAGTTGTCATTAGAATACTTTATGAATTAAAAAGATACTTAGTTAATGACACATAATTCGGAACAAAGAAATCGTCTAGTAGTTCTAACCTCGTATCCAGAAGTGATTAGCTTGTAGAAAATTAGTGTAGTTCATTCATATAGATGATTCACCAACATTATCATCCAATCTTTTCTCCACCAGAATGAGGTTCACCTCAGAGTGTGACAAGTTCCCTAAATAATCTGACTAAATTTTGTGCCCTTAACCTGATACCAACCTCCAAGATTTGGTTCAAATTCTTTGTGAAGGCAACTTATGCAAGATGACATGTTCTGTTAAACATCAACGTTTGTTGCAGGTACATTCACATATTTTACTCACAATCTTTAAGCATATACAGCCATTGACGCAGCGTAACAAACTAAGGGGGCGTTTGGTATGCGGAATACTATATAGCCAGGAATTCTATATTTCCGGGAATCAAATTCTAAGGAATTAAATTCCAGGAAAAATTATATTCCCATGTTTGGTGACAATATAAATATTCCCGGGAAAAAAATAAAAAATAATAATAACGAAAAAAATGAACAAATATAAAAAAACAGATAAAAGGACAAAAAACCGGCAAAAAACGAAAAAAATCGTAAAAACGACAAAATAACAAAAAACGACAAAAACGATGAAAAACGACGAAAAATCGGTTAAAATGACCAAAAAGCGACAAAAAATGTATGAACAACAAAAAATAACAAAAAAAGGGTAAAAACGAAAAAATAACCAAAATATGACAAAAATAACATAAAATCGGTAAAAAAGACAAAAAAAACCAAAATGTGGCAAAAACGACAAAAAAAAATCGGTTAAAACGACAAAAAAATCGGTTAAAAACAAATAATCGATAAAAACGACAAAAAAGAACACAAAATCGGTTAAAAAACGACAAAAAATTTGTTAAAACGACAAAAAATAACCAAAAAGCGACAAAAACGACAAAAACGGTAAAAGCGACAAAAATGATAAAAAACGACATAAAATAAGTAAAAATGACCAAAAACCGAAAAAAACTACAAAAAACGACTAAATATCGGTAAAAACAGCAAAAAAACTACAAAAACGACAAAAAAATCGCTTAAAAACGACAAAAAAGCGACAAAAAGGACAAAAGTTGGATAAAAACGACAAAAAATAATCAAAAAGTGACAAAAAAGACAAAAGGGTAAAAACGACAAAAAATTGCTTAAAACGACAAAAAATGGGTAAAAACGACAAAAAATGACAAAAAAGCGATAAAAACGACAAAAAATAATCAAAAAGTGACAAAAAAAGACAAAAAAATGAGTAAAAACGACAAAATTTTGGTAAAAACGACAAAAATTGGTAAAAACAAAAAATGACAAAAAAGCGATAAAAACGACAAAAAATAATCAAAAAGTGACAAAAAAGACAAAAATGGGAAAAAAACGACAAAAAAAATCGCTTAAAACGACAAAAAAATTGGTAAAAACGATAAAAAATGACAAAAAGCGATAAAAACGCAAAAATTAATCAAAAAGTGACAAAAAGACAAAAAAATGGGTAAAAACGACAAAAAAATTGCTTAAAACGACAAAAAATTGGTAAAAATGACAAAAAATGATACAAACGACAAAAAATAATCAAAAAGTGACAAAAAAGACAAAAAATGGGTAAAACGACAAAAAAATCGCTTAAAACGACAAAAAAATGGTAAAAACGACAAAAAATGACAAAAAAGCGATAAAAACGACAAAAAATAATCAAAAAGTGATAAAAAGACAAAAAATGGGTAAAAACGACAAAAAATTGCTTAAAACGACAAAAAATTGGTAAAAACGACAAAAAAACGACAAAAACGACAAAAAAAAGAAAAAAAATGTTCAAAACTAATCAAAATTGATCAAAAAAGAAGAAAAAAATTTAAACAATTTTTTTTTTGCCCGGGCAAAAAAAAAATACCCACCTATTCACAAGGGATAGAATTCCCATATTTTGTAGAAAAACTATTTACCCCGGGTATTTACAATTCCCGGGAATAAATTTTTTATAAGCCAAACAACGTAGTAATAAATTCCCATCTTAAATTTTTTCGGGAATAAAAAAAAATACCGCGTACCAAACGCCCCCTAAAGCAAACACTATGGTGTAACTTGATCTACTTATAGTTTAATGAAGACACCACTTGCAGCCTTGTATCTATTTTGAGGCCACTTTTAATTGCATGGTTGACCCTTCTAACAAAACCATTAGGGATGCAGGTTTGCCAATTCAATCATTGCAGCAATCTCTACAGTAGCCATTGCAACATGCTGTTGGAGTGGGTGGGGTTCCCAACCTATGTGGAGAAGACCCCGGAGTGCGACGAGCGCCGTTCGTGTGTCGAAGAAGCTCGGAAAGTAGGCGACGCGGAGTCGCTGCTGCTGTTGGTGACCCAGAAGGAGGTTCTGGAACGGGGCAGCCGAGTTCGGGCCGAACTCGGTCCCAGGCCGAGTTCTGGCCGAACTCGGTCTGGCCATTCCAGAATTGTGGCGCTAGGTTCTGTTTGCTCGACACAGAGTTCTGGCCGGACTCTGTGTCGTCGGGGCTGATGCGGGAATTTGGATGAGTTTTTATCATTGGATCTAATCCAACGGTCCAGGTTGGTTGCGGGATTGGGGAGTTAAGTTGAGTTTTCTCAACCCTAATTCATTACGCATTGTAACACAAGAAAGAGAGAGGAAGGAGGCAAGAGTGCCATTACAACTTCGGAAGAGAAGACGGAGGATTGAAGGTCGTTTTCGAAGGAGATCGTGTTTCGGGTAATCTCTACTCGTCGTTCTCGCTCTTCGTAGCCTTGTAATCATTGTTCTTACTTCTGAGTGTTGTGGGGATCCGATTTGGATCGGAAGGAGTTTGTAGAGGGTGTAATTCTTCTATTTCATTAGTGGAGGCTTCTCAGGGTTGGACTCCGATCGTCCCATGGTTTTTCCCGCAAGGGTTTTCCACGTCAAAAATTCTCTGTGTCTGCGTGGATTGTTTTGTGTGGTTGTTTTTGGGTTCGTACGTTTGTATTGCTCGGTCCTCTCGCAGGTACTCTCCGGTTTGGGGAAAGGTTTCTGCGCTTCTTTTCCAACAGAGTGGTATCAGAGCCAGGTTCTGGAATTCAGAAGGAGTGTCAGTAGTTGACAGAGAAACCAGAGAGGAGAGATGGACGCGAAGCCGGTGCGCATGGTGAACCTGAACGGCACAAACTATCATTATTGGCGGAGCAAGATGAAGGATTTGCTGTTCGTCAAGAAGCTGCATCTGCCCGTATTTGCATTCGAGAGGCCCAGTGATAAATCCGAGGAGGACTGGACATTCGAGCATATACAGGTGTGTGGGTACATACGGCGGTTTGTTGATGAGAATGTGTACAACCACGTTGCCAATATTGAGCACGCGAAGACTTTGTGGGATAAGTTGGAATCCTTGTATGCGAAGAAGACCGGAGTAAACAAGTTGTTCCTGATCCGAACGATGATGGGTCTGCGATACAAGGATGGGGCATCTATTTCGGATCACTTGAGTGAGTTCCAAGGCGTGGTTGACCAGCTATCTTCTATGGGAGTCAAGTTCGACGACGAAATTCAGGGACTGTGGCTGCTGTGTACTTTGCCAGACTCGTGGGAGACCGTACGAGTATCTATGATCGCTTCTGCTCCAGAGGGCGTGGTCAGTCTGGAGTTTGCCAAGAGCGGGGGTGTTGAATGAAGAGATGCGGAGACGTTCTCAGGGCACTTCATCCATATCCCACCACTCAGAGGCACTTGTCTCAGAGAGCCGCGGAAGAGGAAAAAGCAGGGGTCCAGGTGGTGGCAGAGACAAGAGCAGGAGGAAGTCCAAGGGTCGTTACGAGGACTCGGAGTGTTACCATTGCGGTAAGAAGGGCCATATCAAGCGAAATTATTTCGCTTGGAAGAGAGAGAAGAAGGGCGACAAGGGGAAGCAAGAAGAGAACACTACAGCGGCGGCCTCGGTGCATGGAGGCGATGTGAGCGTCGTAGGTGATGAGGTCATTACTAACCTCGCCTGCGATGACAATTCTTGGCTGGTGGACTCAGGGGCTTCAGCACATGTATCTCACAATAGGGCACTGTTTGCCACTTACGCGACAGGCGACTGTGGCTTGTTGAAGATGGGCAATGGAGATGTGTCGAAGGCGGTTGCCGTTGGAGATGTGCATTTGAGAACGAAGACGGGTGCGGTTCTTGTTCTCAAGGATGTTCGTCATGTCCCTGATATCCGTTTCAACCTGGTGTCTGTTGGAAGGTTGGATGACGAGAGATTCTTCAGTCTCTTCGGGAACAGTCAGTGGAAGCTTTCCAGGGGTTCGATGGTGATTGCCAGAGGAAGCAAGAAGTCCGGTCTCTACTATATGGAGGGGAGCGCAGAGGGGGCACAGGAGGTGAACGCAGTCAGTGATGCGTCTACCGAGTTATGGCACAGGCAGCTCGGCCATATCAGCGAGAAGTGGATGAGCTACTTGGTGAACAGGAAGGTGATTTCGGGGCTCAAGTCTACAAAGTTGGAGAAGTGCACGCACTGTTTAGCTGGAAAGCAAAATAGGGTGTCTTTCCAAAGTCACCCAAGTTCAAGGAAGCCGGCGTTGCTCGAGTTTATTCACTCGGATGTCTGCGGTCCTATGAAGGTAAAATCTCTTGGTGGTGCTTCTTACTTTGTAACCTTTATTGATGACTGTTCCAGGAAGGTTTGGGTCTATGCCTTAAAGACCAAGGATCAGGTGCTGCCTACTTTCAAGGAGTTTCAGGCCTCTGTTGAAAGGGAGATGGGCAAGAAGTTGTTGTGTGTTCGATCCGACAATGGCGGCGAATACATCGGTCCCTTTGATGCGTATTGCAGAGAGCAAGGGATACGACACCAGAAGACTCCGCCAAAGACACCTCAGCTCAATGGTGTAGCGGAGCGCATGAACATGACACTGATGGAGAGGGTGCGGTGTTTGCTGTCAGAAGCAAACTTGCCGGGCAGTTATTGGGGTGAGGCTCTTCTCACAGCTACTTATGTTATTAATTTGTCTCCTAGTGCTCCTTTGCAGGGTGATGTGCCTGACAAAGTATGGTACGACAAAGAGCCGTCGTACAATCACCTGCGGGCGTTTGGTTGTAAGGCCTTCGTGCATGTACCGAAGAACGAGAGGACCAAACTTGAGCCGAAGACGAGGCGATGCGTCTTTGTCGGCTACGGTCGGGATGAGTTTGGCTATAGACTCTACGACCCGGTGGAAGGAAAGCTCTACAGAAGCAGGGACGTGGTGTTCGTCGAGGATCAGACCATGACCAACACTCAGGATTCCGAGACGCCTTCTGAGGCTGAGGAATTGCCTGAGTTAGAGTCATTTCGCTTCGAGCAGTTTCCAGAGGACATCGCAGAGGATCCAGTTATGGGGGAGCCAGTACATGGAGTAGCTTCCAACCTTGATCATCAGCCTGCTGATGGTGGTCAGGGTGTCCCTTAGGAGGATGAGCATGCCGGAGAGGTAGTTCCTGAAGGGGAGGAGGCTGTCGGTATACATCCAGCACCAGTGGTTCCTTTGAGGAGGAGTGACAGGGATCGTCGACCATCTACGAGATACTCACCAGATGAGTATGTGCTATTGACTGACGGAGAAGAGCCCGAAAGTTTTGCAGAGGCTATGGAAGACGAACACAGGCAGGAGTGGATGGAGGCTATGCAGGAGGAGATGAGTTCCTTGCACACCAATTCCACTTATGATCTGGTGCGGTTGCCAAAGGGCAAGAAGGCTTTAAAGAATCGATGGGTGTTCAGAGTGAAGCAGACGGATGATGCTACTCGCCCTCGATACAAAGCGAGGCTGGTAGTCAAAGGCTACTGTCAGCGGAAAGGCGTGGATTATGATGAGATCTTTTTGCCTGTCGTCAAGCATTCGTCTATTCGGGTGGTGCTAGCATTAGCAGCCAGTCTCGACTTGGAGGTCGAGCAGATGGACGTGAAGACGGCATTCCTCCACGGTGATCTTGAGAAGGAGTTATACATGGAGCAGCCAGAGGGATTCTGTAAGAAGGGCAAGTCACATTTGGTCTGCCGGTTGAGGAAGAGCTTGTATGGTCTGAAACAGGCTCCGAGGCAGTGGTACAGGAAGTTCGAGTCGTTTATGGGGGAGCATGGTTATGTACGGACGACGTCGGACCATTGTGCATTTGTGAGGTATTTTGTCAAGGATGATTTCATCATTTTGTTGCTCTATGTTGATGATATGCTATTAGTGGGTCGGATTGCCACTAGGATAGCGGAGTTGAAGCGCCAGCTGGGCACGGCCTTCTCTATGAAGGATTTGGGCGCAGCGAAGACTATTCTTGGGATAGAGATCAGCCGAGAGAGAGAGTCCAAGCTGCTACACTTGTCCCAAAAGAAGTACATTCACCGGGTACTTCAGCATTTCGGGATGGACGGGTCAAAGAAAGTGAGTTCCCCCCTCGCGGCTCACTTTAAGCTCACTGAGGAACAGTGTCCATCTACCGAGGATGAAAAGGAAGATATGGAGCGGGTTCCATATGCCTCAGCTGTGGGGAGCCTTATGTATGCTATGGTGTGTACGAGGCCAGATATTGCTCATGCAGTTGGTACGGTTAGCAGGTATCTTTCAAATCCTGGAAGGGTAGATTGGAGTGCGGTCAAGTAGATTCTACGATATCTTCAGGACACTGCTGGTTGGAGACTTTCCTTTGGTGGTGACGAGCCGAAGCTGGTTGGGTATACCGACGCTGATATGGCTAGAGATGTAGACACGAGGCGATCGACTTCAGGCTACGGGATGATGTTTGCGGGAGGAGCGGTATCGTGGCAGTCGCGGTTGCAGAAGTGTGTTGCCTTGTCGACGACAGAGGCAGAGTACATTACGGCGACGGAGGCTTGCAAGGAGCTGTTGTGGATGAAGAAGCTGCTGCAGGAAATGGGACTGAAGCAAGAGCAGTATACTTTGCTTTGCGACAGTCAGAGTGCTATCCACCTTGTGAAGAATCAGACGTTTCATAGCTGGTCCAAACACATCGAGACTCGGTATCATTGGATACGGGATGTGGTTGAGAAGAAGGACGCGGAGCTTGAGAAGGTTCATACAGATGACAACGGAGCTGATATGTTCACGAAGATTCTACCAAGGGAGAAGTTTGAGTACTGCAGGCAGATCGTCGGGATGACGATATCCTCCCCATAGTTGTGAAGGGGGAGATTTGTTGGAGTGGATGGGGTTCCCAACCTATGTGGAGAAGACCCCGGAGTGCGACGAGCGCCGTTCGTGTGTCGAAGAAGCTCGGAAAGTAGGCGACGCGGAGTCGCTGCTGCTGTTGGTGACCCAGAAGGAGGTTCTGGAACGGGGCAGCCGAGTTCGGGCCGAACTCGGTCCCAGGCCGAGTTCTGGCCGAACTCGGTCTGGCCATTCCAGAATTGTGGTGCTAGGTTCTGTTTGCTCGACACAGAGTTCTTGCCGAACTCTGTGTCGTCGGGGCTGATACGGGAATTTGGATAAGTTTTCATCATTGGATCTAATCCAACGGTCCAGGTTGGTTGCGGGATTGGGGAGTTAAGATGAGTTTTCTCAACCCTAATTCATTACGTATTGTAACACAAGAAAGGGAGAGGAAGGAGGCAAGAGTGCCATTACAACTTCGGAAGAGAAGACGGAGGATTGAAGGTCGTTTTCGAAGGAGATCGTGTTTCGGGTAATCTCTACTCGTCGTTCTCGCTCTTCGTAGCCTTGTAATCATTGTTCTTACTTTTGAGTGTTGTGGGGATCCGATTTGGATCGGGAGGAGTTTGTAGAGGGTATAATTCTTCTATTCCATTAGTGGAGGCTTCTCAGGGTTGGACTCCGATCGTCTCGTGGTTTTTCCCGCAAGGGTTTTCCACGTCAAAAATTCTCTGTGTTTGCATGGATTGTTTTGTGTGGTTGTTTTTGGGTTCATGCGTTTGTATTGCTCGGTCCTCTCGCAGGTACTCTCCAGTTTGGGGAAAGGTTTTCATGCTTCTTTTCCAACACATGCAACGGTCACTGTCACTATCACTGTTCTATTAAGCATCCTTTAGTTTCTTCTTTCACAACATTAAGGTTGCTACAACTTGCTCATAACCTATTTGTAGTGTGTCCTGGTATCCTCATCATTCAACATCAATTATAGACAAGGATATCTTTGCCGTATTTATTCACTTCCACTAAATGGCATATGATGCGAGCTTGGTGACATGGTTTCGTTTGTCTCCTAGCATGTGTTTGAGCATGTACTAGCAATAAAGAATTTCCATTCGATTTAGGCATGGAAAGGGTTTTGATGTCTTGTTCTAAGAGGGGGCATTCTTGACAACCTTTTAGTCCAATTATGGTGCCGCAGATTTAATAAGGTCAATTTTAAGAGGGCAAGATGTAGAGGATAAAAAGAGGGTCAGGTTTGGTTTATTTTTGTACTAATCTGGTTTACTTAAGTTTCGTTAATTTAGTTTGATTATTATGCTTTATTTGTTTTATTTTTGTCCAAAACAAGTAGGCTTGTTCAAATAGAAAATCTATGGTCGATTCTTTCTAATTAGATCTGTGATTAAATTTTGTCTGAAAAGCAGGTAGAGGTTTTCCAGGAAAGTAATTTTCTTTGGCTTTTATATATATATATATATATATATATATATATATATATATATATATATATATATTTGGAATAAGGGTGAATTTATTCCTCGCATATAGCGAAAAAGGTATTAAAGTACAACATCACAACTTTCCATGCCCCAATAATAATATTATGGGGCCATTACAGATACATCGAATTCTATATTATGTAGAATTCCAATAGGTGGGGTAGTCGAGCCCTCAAAGATACGTCTGTTCCGCTCCTTCCAGATGTGCCAAACAGACGCAGCAAGACGGACTCTGGCTCTTCTAGTCCAACCCGGATCCCGGCCAATGTGATCTCGGATCCAGCTGAGAATGCTCCGGAAGTCACGATCAATCCCAACTCCTC
This sequence comes from Iris pallida, assembly GCA_029216955.1. Classification (NCBI taxonomy): domain Eukaryota; kingdom Viridiplantae; phylum Streptophyta; class Magnoliopsida; order Asparagales; family Iridaceae; genus Iris; species Iris pallida. Next base: position 10,685,623 of record JANAVB010024400.1, on the reverse strand, counting down.
CTCTCAGCTGTACACACTGCTCAGTCCAGATGTGCCAAGTCACAGGGCAACCAAAGAAGAGATGCCCCATAGATTCATCTTCCTCATTGTATAGCACACATTTGGCATCCGGGATCTGCATCCCAAACCGGAGGAGTCTGTCCCTCGTCATCAGTCTACCCCGGAGAAAGCGATATGCACAAAGTTGCATTTTTTGAGCTACGCCCTTGCCCCAGATAAAGTCCACCTCCTCAGACTGGTCGTGGTGGGTCCGAACCAAATCGTAGCAGCTACGAAAGCAGAAATGACCTGACCCACCCCCCCCCCGCTCCTGGGCCTGCCCAGCTCCATGTATCCTCAGCTTGGCTAGCGTCGATAGTAATAAGGCGAATCTTCTTGGCTAGCTGAGCTGTATAAGGATATCCCTCTGGCCTCCATACTCCATCTCTAATGATCCGACTGCAGGTGAGCCCCCTGCCCGTTTTTCTGTCCAGCTGCTCTCCCAGAATCTCGAGCAAGGATCTGGAACCCAACCAAGGGTCCAGCCAGAGGTCTGTAGTCGTCCCATCCTTCATGTGTCTGCATATAGCGGTCTGGAGCACCGGTCTACACCTCAGGATGGCCTTGAACGTGACCAAAAAATTATTGTCTATCCTGCAAGCCCAGAAGTTGGTCCTCCTCAAGTATCTGCTCGCCATCCAATCTGCCCAGAGCGATCCTCCCTTGATGAATCTCCAGGCCATCTTCACACAAGCTGCCGTCCTGACTGTGTGAAGAGGCCTCAACCCCACCCCTCCTTCCTCCCATGGCCGACATAACTGGTCCCAGGATATCGTATGCATCCCTCCCCTCCAGATGAAGTCAGCACAAATAGCCTCCACCTTACGTATAGTGGCCGAGGGAATCTGGATAAACTGGAACCAGAACATCGTGATGCCTGCAATAACCGAGCGTACCAACTCTATCCGGCCTCCGAAAGATAGACCTGCAGCTTGCCATCCTTCCACCCTCCTCTGAGCAAAGTCCACCAAGCTGTGACAATCCTGCTCTCTGGCATAGTTGACCGTTAGCGGGACCCCCAGGTATTTCACTGGGAGCTCGCCTCTGTCCACTCCTAAGGCGTAGGCTCTCTCCTCCTGCTGTGTGCATCGTGAGCTAAAGTAGACTCTGCTCTTCTCTCTGTTTAATTGGAGCCCAGATAGCCGCCCGAACTCCTCCATAATATCAGAGAGCGCGCTCATTCCCCGTATGGTAGGCTGGAGAAGCACCAATAAGTCGTCAGCATAGATCAAGTGGGATACAACTGGGCTCACCAACCGAAAAAGGGGAACAATCCTCTTGCTATGCACTGCCATATCCATCATGCAGGTAAAGTACTCCATCACCAAGGTAAATAGATATGGGGAGAGGGGGTCACCCTGCCTCAACCCCCTGTTGCTACTGAAGTAGCCATGCGGCGTGCCCTGGATGAGGGCAGAGAAAGTAGGAGAACAGATGCACTCCCTCACCATCGCAACCTACCTCGCGTCGAAGCCCATGGCAAGCATCAAGTGACACAGGAAGTCCCTGTTGACCGTATCATACGCTTTCCGGAGTTCTAGCTTCACACAAGCCTTCATCCCTCCAGGCTTGCTGAACTCCCTCACCATCTCATGAGCTAGCAGGCTGTGCTCCGCTATCGACCGGCCCTTGATGAACGCTGCTTGATTCTGGGATACCAATCCCTGCATAATCCCCTCCATACGCCTGCACATAAGATGAGTGATAATCTTATAAAGAAAATTACAGCAAGCAATGGGTCGAAAATCTGCAAGTGAGGTCGCTCCCTCCTTCTTAGGCACTAGCGTCAAGAATGTGTGGTTCATCTCCTTCAGAAGCCTGCCCTCCACAAAGAACTCCTGAACCGCCGTAAGGATCGGGGCCTTAAGCACACCCCAGTGTCGCTTAAAGAACCCAGAAGAGAAACCATCCGGCCCGGGGGCTTCGTTGGGATTAGCCTTTATCACAATGTCTTCCACCTCCTCCATCCGCACAGGTGCCAGAAGTAGACTGTTCCCGTGACAGGACACCAGTCTCTTCGTGACAAGGGCTGGAAACGTGCTAGTGTAGTCCGTCTGCTGATATAAGTCAGTGTAAAATTGGACGGCCTCCTCCTGTATCTCCACCGGGTCCCCTACTAGACGTCCCTCAGCATTCAGAAGTCTGAGAATGTTGTTCCGGTGCTGGCGGGTGCAGATCACATCGTAGAAGAATTTGGTGCAGCGATCTCCATCTTTGAGCCAGGTACACTTGGCCCTCTGTGCCGCACTAATCTCCTCCTGCAGTCTCATGGTGCTGACCTCCTCTATCAGGATCTTCTCCTTAGCCGCCAGCTCCCCGTTCAGAATGTCAGCTTGGAGGGCCACCTGAGTGTCCCGGAGTTCAGCTTCCTTATCCGCCAGAGAGGTTCGCGGTCTCGTCTTCACCTACCCTCTGATGGCCCGCTTCAGCTGCTTGAGTTTGTGAACCATACGGAACTGAGCCGTGCCATCCCGGAAGAGCTGCATCTCTCCCATAACCACCTTCTCATATCCAGCCGACAGGTACCAGCTGTTGTTGTACCTGAACGGCCTCGCCCTCAAAATAGGTCTCTCACAGAGGCCTACCCGGATGGGACAATGGTCACTAGTACCCGCCGCCAGACCTTCCGCCACCGAGTTCGAAAAGCATCTGAACCACTCACTATTGCCCAAGGCTCGGTCCAACTGACAAGCAATCCGATTTTGAGTAGCCTTGTTGTGCCAGGTCCAAATGTGTCCTGTCCTCTCCAGCCCTCTCATCCCAGACATAAGCAAACACCTCTGGAAGTCATATAAGATCAGGTCTGGAACTGGACGACCTTCCAACTTCTCGTGGCAAAGCAGCATAGCATTGAAGTCCCCCATAATGAGCAGAGGGAGATGCATGTTGTTCGCCATAAGACCCAGATGTACAATGTCCTCCCATAGAGCCTCCTGGAGTCTTCGGTCATTGTGCCCATAAACAGCACCCAGGATGAAACGGAACCCACCTTTGTTCTCTAAAGTAACACCGATGAGTTGCTCAGATTTATGGATCTGTACCCCCTCCCAGCTACCTTTGTTCCACCTAACCCAGATCCTAGCCATACCGCAAAGATCTAAGTTGTGAATGTGATTCCAGCTTGCCGGAGTCCTACGCGAGAGCATAGCGGCCCCTCTAATCTTTGTCTCCAGCAGGATAGCAATGTCACACGCTTCTCTTCTCAGAACTCCTCTAATCTCCCTCCATCGTCCAATGGAACACCCCCGCTAATGTTCCATGCTAGGACCGACATTTAATTTAGAGAGGAAGGGTCCCCCTGGAACTCGTCTGGATCGACACTCGAGGGAAGTGTCTCATCCGCCTGATCAATGTCAGCATCTACCATAGAAGGAGCAAGATGGGCCTGTATCCTGCTGAGGGTAAGAGTCCAGTCAGGGTTGTCTTCAATCTGGTCATCCATATCCCTCGCCTGAGGGATATCCTCCCGAGTGGCCGGGGCGTGCCTTTTCCTGCTGCTGTACACCATGATCGCCGGGGAGGCCTCCGTCACCATCTGACTACCACCAGCCGCGCTCATACCCCTGGTCACGATGTCCCTCTGTGGCCTGAACGGAACCAGAGCACCCTGCGTGCTCTCCTATCGCTGCGGTGATCCTGACTCCAGCCTCCTATCAACCTCCATCACGGTGTCCTCCTCCATATGTCTGACAGGCTCCGTCTCCCCCGGTAGTTGACCGGGGGTCGTCTCCTTCCCCAGTGCCTCCATCCGAGTTGCCTGTGGCCTGGCATGCTCCTTCCCCTTGTATTTGCACGCACTGGTGGTGTGCCCAAAACACTCGCAGTGAGAGCACATTGGGGGAACCCAGTCATACTCCACCGCCTGGGTCAGAACCTCCCCAGACGGTACCTGATACTCAAGCATACTTGGTAGCTCTGAGCCCGCCTTGATCTCCACGAAGACTCTGGCATACATCAGTCTAGTTCGAAAGTAGTGGCCTCGTCGGCTTTGATCGGCTTCCCCACAAGACTGGCAAGTCGCATGAGAAGTGGAATACTCCAATACTTTACTGGGAACTCAGGAAATCTAACCCAGATGGGGATAGCATTCAGCACCTCCTTCTCACACCTCAACTCCGGCGTCCACTCCTTCAGAATAATGAGTCTCCCATCAAATGACCAAGGCCCCCCATGCAGGATACTGGACACGTCCTCCGCTAACCCAAATTTGATATAGTAGAACCCGTTCTCCCGAGAGAAGAACTCCATGCTACCTTTGGGTCTCCAGACACGCTCCGCATACCCCCGAATTTGGCCATAGAACGGTTTGTTTCCTAACACATATTGCACCAGAGTGTTCTTTCAGAATTCGGAAACAACCGCTATTTCTTCTGCAGGGAAATACGCCCGAAGTCCCCTCCAACCGACATCGGTGGAACAAACTCCATCGACATTGGACTTTTTGCAGTCACTGGCGTGCAGCCCTCTTTCCATGACCGAGGCCTCTGCTCCTCAGGGGGTGACCTGATCAGGGGGTTAACAGGGCCCAGGCCGGTCTTACCGGTATCGGTAGCAATACCCTTAGCCTTCTCGGCCGCCGTTGCCTTAGGCCTCCAACCTGGAACTGATCGCACCGTGCCACCCCCCCGGCGCCGGAAAACCATATCGCCAATCAGGGACCGATTCCCCAGAGTTCCTGGCCCCGCCCTTCCCGCACCTTGGGCCTGTGCTCCTCTCCGTCCTCCAGTCCGTCGTCTCGTCACGGTCTGCCAGCCGGCTTTCCCAGAGTTGTCCCCTCCGGACCCGAACTCGAAAACGGAATTCATTCCTCCGGGAGTGCCACCACCACCTCCGCCCGACCCCTCCCCGCATGTAGGGTTCCCGCCGCTACCACCCGACCCCCCTCCCCCCCCTCCCCGCGAGGGGCAGTTCCTCCGATGCCGCCAGGCCTGGGATCGCCGGACCCGGCCTTGCTGCCGTCCGATCCCCCCCCCCCCGCCTAGGGGGGACCCGCCAGGCCTGGGGTCGCCGGTGCTGCCCGACCCCCCCCCCCTCCGCCTGGGGGGGTCCCGCCAGAGCCTCCCGACCCCCCCTCCCCCCCCCCCCCCCCGCGTGGGGGGGTCCCGCTGTTGACGCCGCCCAGACCGCCCAGCAGCCGTCCTCCCCCCCCAACCCTCCCTGCCGTCGAGGCCCCTTCCCCGCAAGTGGATCGGGGGGTCGGGGGGAGGGAAGTTCGAAGCCCTAGGGTTGGTTGCCCGATCGCACGAGGAGAGCGCCGCCATTCATATATATATATATATATATATATATATATATATATATATATATATATATATATATATATATATATATATATATATATATATATAAAGAGTGGATCTTAATCGTAACGGAATAGTAATTGCTATCAATAAAAAGCTGTTTTGGATGTGAATTCCTTCCTTTTTGTATGATTCTAGGTTTTTTGTTTGGTTCCAAGTTAGCTATCTAGTCTCATAATGATTCTCTTGTTACTAAGTGATTTATATCACCTCCTTTTCATCAAGTGGTTTGCTAAAAACTTTTATGGACCAATCTTCTAGATCTATCACGAACACCTTGATTCTACGTGTACACTGTAACAAAGAACAGAATGTGCCAGGTGATCCATTATTATTTGTTCCTAGTGTCGAATGATCCGTTTGATCATAGTCACAGGTCCTGTGAATGCGTTGTTAGATGACCAATTGAGTTGATCATCCAAAGTGACAACGCCCTAGCTAGCATGATGACCCACACCAAGGGTCAGAGTTCCAATTGTTGTTTGTCAGATATACATACTTGCTTTTGTGTCCTTTCTTGTTCAGTTACTCCATTGACCAGTTTTTCTTGGCCTCCCTTTTCTCCTAAAATAATTTGTTCACGCTTCTTGGACCTTCGTTTTTTATGCCCATCTAAGAGTCAAAAAACATGTATCCCCAGATGTAGTGGCATAATTATTGTGCAAATCTTAGTCAATAATTTAATGGTATAAAGGATTTTAGGCTTTGTTGTTTTTGTTGTTTTATATAGTTTCATTTGTCAATGCTTTGCTATTGTCTTGGATATTAGTTGTCTTTTAACCAAATGTTGCTCATTATCTCATTTTGCAGTGAAGAAGGCAAGGTTGGGAAGGTTCTAAAGGCAGAACCTCTTCCAGATGGCAGTGGACGATTCTTCAATTTCAGTAATGCTCAAATATTCTAAATCCTATGATTATAATGTATGGATAGGCACTTGCTGTTGTATTAGAGAGCATAGCTCGATGAGGTGGTGCTCTTCATGGGCAGCATTCAGTAATGTTAGCAGAAGACACTCAAAAATACATGGAATACCCCAATGAGAGAAGTGATAATGGAAATTTGCTTCCTAGCTCTCATGAAATATATCTTACCTTTCCAGCCGAGAGTACATCTACCGATGAAGATGTTCTGAGATACTTTATGTAATCTTTTATTCTCTACCTTTCCATGTTCTATGCATAATTTTCGATTTTGGCATAATTGCTGTAGAAGACTTCTGGTAGTTGTGATTGCAAGTAATATTATACTGACTGAATAACTCTACAGGAAGTTTGGTCATGTCCGTAATGTGAGAATTCCTCGACAAAAGAAACGGATGTTTGGTTTTGTAAGCTTTCACTATCCAGAGACCGTGAAAACTATCCTTGGAAAGTCGCATCCACGTAAAATTTGTGGCTCACATGTTCTGGTTAAACCCTATAAGGAAAAAATGAGGGTCTATCATAGGTAACTGCATTCTTATTTCAATTGCATGAAGCATTTGTTCAGTTGTACTCCTTTTCTTATCTTTGTTTCCAAAACTCAAAGTCGAATTGAACTTGCCCTAGCAAATTGTTTTGTTCTAAGTTAGCCCTTACACAAGGATTATGTACGAGCACAAATTTTACGTCATTCACTTGCAAATGGAGTAGTGTTCTCAATACCAGGCAAATGTTATTTTTTTAATAAATGATAATATTGAAGCTGTCTTATGATTTAAGTTAATGCACTTGTGTAGTTGCAATTGAGTTGCATAAATTATGAAATCGGCCTTGGGTCCTTGTGTAGTTGTGTATTACTTATGTTAAACTGAAAAAAATGTGTTAGGATTGTAGTTTTAATTTGCACTACAAAGGCTTTTGATTTAGAAGAATGCTCCGATCTACTCTTATATCTGGAAGGTTCAATTTATACAACGACAAATAACAAAACCTTTATTCCAAAATATTGGTTTACTCCAAATATATCCTGAAAGTACAACCAATATGTTTCACACGTCTGATTGATATTAGTATAAGACTCAAATTTGATTCTTTTATTACTTCATTTTTCAAATTAATCTTCTTTTAACTTTGTATTTATCTGTCCAATATTTTAAGTGACATCTAACTCATGAATATTTTTTTCCTCATATACTGTTTTGTAAACGTTTTCTTGCCTGTTTGTTATGTATAGATTTGTACATGGTTAAGTCTGATGATTTTGATTGTCTTTATACTTTTAATGTACACTGCAGAAAGTATCCTGAAAAGATGGAGCTTCCTTTGTGTTACCCTCATTATTTCAAAATTGAGCGAGATATAAATACGGGTTAATGGAGATCCACATATCAATCATTGTCTAGAGTAAGAAAATGTATTTTATTTTTATTTTTTGTGATCGTCTCCAATACAAGATATCAATTGACTTCCCTTTCAATATATGTTTTGTTGCATCTTGAGTTTACAGTCCTCAATAAAATTTTGTTATCCAATGGACTAATAACTCTTCCCTTTCAGTTCTATTATCACTACTTGATATTTAAATATCAAGTAGTGATATTTCAAATCAACAAGCTTGTTTTTTTTCTTTGATGTTTTGTGTGAGAATCTTAAGTACGATGACCATATATTCATGACCATGTAGTGGTAGGCAATATTTTAATGGCAACACTACATGTTTGTCATCATTGTCTTTTTTTCCTTAAAATGTTTTTCTTCTTAACTTAAAAGGTTCTCTGTATTTCATTTCTGCAATGATCAAAATTTCAATTAAGGTTATGCACATTTTCGTAGATTCTTGTCTTTATGTATTCATATAGTTGATATCCATGTTATAAACATCTACATATCTGTCAATATGTGGGTGAGGTAGATGTATGATTTGATGGTACACCACATCACAACTGCCAGAATTTTTAAACTGAATCATTATCATATTGGGGGTAATAAATTTCTTTATCTATTCTCCTGTAGAATGCATTACCATAGGTCGCCAGATGTGTATCTTTTTCTGCTAAGAAATAAATCATATCTTGGTATTTTCTTATGTTGAATGATGATAGCTTGTAGTCTTAATTGAGATACTAAGACGTCATAGATGACATTCAGATTTATGCGCCTTTTCTCATTCCTTGGTAAAAATATGTTTCTGATATCATCAACTATAGATTATCATAGCGTGCCTTCAGTCTAGTATCTTCATTTTTGATAGGCTTGGTGGTGGAGTTGCTGAGAAAGTGACAACAAGAATAATAGCAACAACAACGGTAGCAATATTAACAACGGTAGCAAGAGCAGCAGCGGTAGCAACAACAACAACGACAACTGGAGCAAAAATTAGAATGATGTATTTGTATTAGTATTAAAATTGGATTCAATATATTTTTATTTGTAAATTATTTTTTTAATGGAAACATAATCAACAATATTTCAAAACTGTTATAAAATAATATTTTAACAACATTAATAAACATTGTAAAATTTATTTACAATACTTTTAAATTATTATTGATATTATAATTACAACATATGAATATTAATTACAATGTTTGGCAAACATGATTGAATAAAATATACAACATTTTGTAAAAGTTGTATAAACCCTTTTTACAATATTTGTACACTGTTGTACAAAATATATGTACAATGTTTACTGAACGTGATAGATATTGTTTTTACCACAGTTGCATAACGTTGTTGAAATTATATTTACAACACGTGTAATTTGTTTTAAAAAATATTGTTTACAATACTTAAAACCTGTCGTAAAAAGTTTTGGTCAGATTTTAAAAATTTTAACAATGTTTATAAACTGTTATGGAAAGAACTTCGACAACATTTTTACAATGTTTAAATGAACATTGTGGATGATATCCCTCCTTTTACAACCCTGGATATAACAACCTTCTATCAAACGTTGTAAAAGATCTTTTACAACGTTTTTTTATGTTGTAAAAGGAGTTTTTTCTTGTAGTGGCAGTACAGGTTATAATGTGTTTAAAATAAGGTAAATGAAGTTTACGATGCAATATACATGATTTCTAGGTCAATCTAGGTCAAAGTCAACTCTTGGTCAACTCTGGGTCAAACCAAGTCAAACTAGGTCAAACTGGTCAACAGTCTAGGGTATTGGTCAACAATGGTCTACAATGGTCGACTAGTCTAGGTTAGTCAATTCTAGGTCTAAACAAACTAAGTCTATGCAAATCAAGTATCCAAGATAGCTACTAACTCATAGCCTAAGTCACTGGCTAAACCAAGCACAAAACTAAACCATAAGCTAACAAGGCACACAAACTTAGTCATATAATCACATATTCATATACATAGATATATATAGGAAAGCTATATATATAGGCACATATATATATATATATATATATATATATATATATATATATATATATATATATATATATATATATATATATATATATATATATATATATACATATATATATATATAGGAGAGGTAAAAAAAAAGAGTAAGTGAGTAAGTGAGTGTGTGATATATATATATATATATATATATATATATATATATATATATATATATATATATATATATATATATATATATATATATATATATATCTTTTATATATATATATATATATATATATATATATATATATATATATATATATATATAAAAGATATATATATATATATATATATATATATATATATATATATATATATATATATATATATATATATAGAAGGAAAAAAAAAAATATATATATATATAGAAGGAGAGGTAAAAGAGTAAGTGAGTGTGTGTGTGTGTGTGTGTGTGTGTGTGTGTGTGTGTGTGTGTGTGTGTGTGTCTGTGTGTCTGTGTGAAAGGATATGTGTTAATGTTCTCAGATTTAGTGATAGGTAGGTGTATGTGACATGGGGTACATGGTGTCAAAGGGTATATGAATGCATGTGTGTAAAAGGTTATATGTTAACTCAGTTTATAGAAATATGTACATACGTACTTACATTGCTTACATGCATACATAGATATCATGTATACATACATACATTGCATACATGCCTACATACATATCATATATGCATACTTGCATTCATTCATGTACCTATACATACATACATAGATGCATACATACATATTTGAATACATTATATACTTGCATACATTATATTCATATATGCATACTCTACATTATATTACATTTATTTCTGCATACATGCATACATATAATATATACATAAACTCATATATTTAACTCAAAATATATGTGAACACATACATCACTACAAAAATTTGTCAGATTAGCGACGTTACAAAACGTCGCTAAACTCGACAAAAACGTCGCTAAGTGAATTTAGCGACGTTTTGAAAACAACGGAAAAAACATGTCGCTAAACGAGAAAACGTCGTAAAACGTCGCTAGGACGACGTTATTTGGCGGCGTTATTAGCGTCGCTAACTAGCGACGTTATTTGCGACGTTTGATTATTGATGCTAATTAGCGACGTATAAGGCGACGTTATTGTGTTGTCGCCGTTTAGCGACACTGTTGCGACGTTTTGGCGACGACGAGCTGACATCATATTATGGTGCCACGTGTTGCCACGTCAGCATTTAGTGACGCTTTTAGCGACATATATTAACGTCGCTAATATTTAGCGACTAATGGTAACGTCGCTAAAAACGTCGCTAAGTTAATATATATATATATATATATATATATATATATATATATATATATATATATATATATATATATATATATATATATATAAAAGGTTCCAGAATGCAAATGGAGCTGGAACCTGTGCCAAAATATTACAGAATACAAAATACAAAATACATAATCCAATCCCTGGGTTCGCCGACCCCCTCGGTGGAACACTCAACACCGGCACGCACAATACATTCCAGAATATACAAAAAATATAAAAAAAAATACTATCCACAACGAACAATATCAATATATAATATCCTCAACAAACCAAACTAAATCAATATCCGCAAATACGTACAAACTCAGTATCCTCAACAAAAAAGGGAATATCTCCAAATACGTACAAAGTCAAAATACAAAATATAGAATCCAATCCCTGGGTTCGCCGAAAATACAAAAACAAAAATTGACACACAGTACTAATTCATATGTGTTTTAAGTGTAAGAACGGATGGCTCAGAACACAACCCAAAATTTATTCTTGCATACATTAGTGTGAATCATCTATGTTCTGTACATATGGTGTAGTATACGTTCTTATCGAATCTAGTATCTAGTATCTGAAGAATGTAACAGAATCAAGATGAACTCATATAATGTAATACGAAAATATCATCTACTACTATATAAGATATAGTGATAGATTGTCGTATCATTATTGCTGAGGGATGAGGGTCGGAGGACAGTCAACTTCAACTACGGCTACATAGTTAAATGAGCTAGTCGTCGCGAAACGTCGCTATGACGTCGCTAATAGCGACTAATTTAGCGACGTTAGTATGAACGTCGCTAAATTCTAATTATATTCCCCCACCAATTCATTTTCCTCCATTTTACTCTCTCACTCTCTCCTCCTCCCCCTTCGGCGCTCTCACTCTCTCCGGCGCTCTCACGGTACTAATTCATATCCATTTAAATGTGAGAACGGATGGCTCAGAACACAATCCAAGATTCATTCTAGCATACATTAGTGTGGATCATTATGTTCTGTACATATGGTGTAGTATATGTTCTTATCGTATCTAGTATCTGAAGAATGTAACAGAATCAAGATGAACTCATATAATGTAATACTAAGACATCATCTACTACTATATAAGATATAGTGATAGGTTGTCATATCATCATTGCCGAGGGATGGGGGTCGGAGGACAGTCAACTTTATCTACGGCTACATAGTTTCTGCCTCGCCAGTCGAATGGCTGCAGGGACTATGTCATGATCACCATGTCGCACCGTAGATTAATGCAAATGGAGCTGGAGCTGGAGCCAAAATACAGAATCCAAAATACAAAATACAGAATCCAATCCCTGGGTTCGTCGACCCCCTCGGTGGAACACTCAACACCGGCACGCACAATACATTCCAGAATATACAAAAAATATAAAAAAAAAATACTATCCGCAACGAACAATGTCAATATATAATATCCTCAACAAACCAAATCAATATCCGCAACTACGTACAAACTTAGTATCCTCAACGAAAAAACTGAATATTCCCAAATACGTACAAATTCAAAAATATAGTACAGTCCAAAAATGCAAAAACGAAACTACTGATTGCCTGGAGCTGGACCCGGAGCTGGAGGAGCGCCACCAGATGACGCACAAATACCGCTCGAGTGAGCCAAACGCATGCAGCCACTTCCCTCCCTCCATTCTCCCTCTTCCTCTCTCATGCTATCAACGTCACAACTTTTCCACTGTTGCTCCCTCTAATGATGATTAATGAAGAAATCAAAGACCCCCCTCTCCTTTCTCCCTCTTTACAGTTCTCACAACAGGAAGGATTAGTGCTTTCTAGTTCTCTTCCATCCATCCATTCCTCCGTTCTGATCAAGCATCTTCCTTCTCCTCTCCTCCACTATGGCTCTGGACCCATCTGCTCCTTCCTACTTCCCTTCTTCTTATTTGACTCTCTCATATGATATCCAGCTCAAGTGTAGAGTCAGGGGAGAAGAAGTAGGCAGGAAGAGGAGGGGGGAACAGCACAGCCGGCGGCATGACCCAGAGGAAGTACAGAGGTTTTCTTCAACATCCGTAGGAGAACTATAAGGATACATCTTTTCACAACATGTCACCTTGTCAAAGACCCTTAATGTGACAACCATGTTACCACGGTGTCGGAAGACTAACATGTCATAATTTTCTAAGCCGTGTGTTTTGACATAATTCTCCCAACTTTTTCCTCCTATGTAGTAATCTTGTATTTCTTTATGAAGTTCAAGATGGCATATTTTTCCATTACGAGTCACTATATGCCATCTTAGACTTCATAAAGAAATGCAAGATTACTACATAGGAGGAAAGAGTTGGAAGAATTATGTCAAAATACACGGCTTAAAAAATTATGACATGTTAGTCTTCCGACATCGCGATAACATGATATTCACATTAAGGATCTTTGACAAGGTGACATGTTGTGAAAAGATATATTCTTATAGTTCTCCTACGGATGTTGAAGAAATCCTCTGTACTTCCTCCAGGTCATGCCGCCGGCTGTGCTGCTTCCCCCTCCTCTTCTTGTCCACTCTTCTCCTCCGACTCTACACTTGAGCTGGATATCATATGAGAGAGTCAAATAAGAAGAAGGGAAGTAGGGAGGATCATATGGGTCCAGAGCCATGGTGGAGGAGAGGAGAAGCAAGATGCTTGATCAGAACGGAGGAATGGATGGATGGAAGAAAACTAGAAAGTACTGATCCTTCCTGTTGTGAGAACTGTGAAAAGTAAGAAAGGAGAGGGGGGTCTTTGATTTTTGCGTTCATCATCATTAGAGGGAGCAGCACTGGAAAAGTTATGACATTGATAGCATGAGAGAGGGAGAGGGAAAATGGAGGGAGGGAAGTGGCTGCATGCCTTTGGCTCACTCGAGCGGTATTTGTGCGCCAGATAAAATAGCAAAATTTTGATTTTTCTCCAAGTGTGAGAACGGATGGCTCAGAACATAACCTAAAATTCATTCTAGCATACATTAGTGTGAATCATCTATGTTATATACATATGGTGTAGTATATGTTTTTATCGAGTCTAGTATCTGAAGGATATAACAGAATCAAGATGAACTCACATAATGTAATACTAAAACATCATCTACTACTATATAAGATATAGTGATAGGTTGTCGTATCATCATTACCGAGGGATGAGGGTCGAAGCACAGTCAACTTTATCTACGGCTACTTAGTTTCTGCCTCGCCAGTCGAATGGCTACAGGGACTATATCCTGATCACCATGTCGTGCCGTAGATTAATGCAAATGGAGCTGGAGCTGGAACTGGAGCCAAAATACAGAATACAAAATACAAAATACAGAATCTAATCCCTAGGTTCGCCGAAAATACAAAAACAAAGATTGACACACAGTTCTAATTCATATGTGTTTTAAGTGTGAGAACGGATGGCTCAGAACACAACCCAAAATTCATTTTAGCATATATTAGTATGAATCATCTATGTTCTGTACATATGGTGTAGTATACGTTCTTATCGAATCTAGTATCTAGTATCTGAAGAATGTAACAGAATCAAGATGAACTCACATAATGTAATACTAAATCATCATCTACTACTTTATAAGATATAGTGATAGGTTGTCGTATCATCATTTCTGAGGGATGAGGTTCGAAGGACAGTCAACTTTATCTACGGCTATATAGTTTTTGCCTCGCCAGTCGAATGGCAGTAGGAACTATGTCCTGATCACCATGTCGTACCGTAGATTAATGCAAATAGAGCTGGAGCTGGAGCCAAAATACAGAATAAATGAGAGAACTATCAGAGAATCACATAAAACTAACTAGAACTGAAATACAGTAATTGACAAATAAATAAGAGAACTATCAGATGTGATACTTGAGTATCAATGCGATACTCGAGTATCGGTATTGTGAGCTCCGGGACAAAGTTTTGGCTCAGAGCAAGAATCTGTTGACGGAGCACATCCACCATGCTGTCAGAAAAAAATAGTAATGGTGAGAGACCCATCTGAGTAGGACGTATACTCTGATTATCTCCTCCAATACTCAATCACACTACTGATATCATTCTTGTAAAGGTGATCTCTCAGAGTATACGCCCTACTCAGATGGATCTCTCAGAGTATCCTCTCCGGTTGGTTGTCGAGTGGCTGCAGGGACTATGTCCTGATCACCATATCGTACCATAGTTTCTGCCTCGCCAGTCGAATGGCTGCAGGGACTATGTCCTGATCAGCATGTCGTAGTCCAATACAATCCAGAGATTGATACAGTACTAATTCATATATGAAGTCCAATATAAATAGTCTACTACAAAAATAACCCAATACAAATAGTCCAATACAAATAAGTACTAATAGCTAATAAGAACCACGCAGCTCACGCAAACGCTCAGTGATACGATCATGCAACCATCTCGAATAAGTGGGATCGACGGCTGCAGGAGAGATGTAGTCCCTTGCAAGTGCTGCATGAATAGAACTCCCGGTCTCACTAGCTACCGGTGCTGGATGAATAGAACTTCCGGTCTCACTAGCTACCGGTGCCACTTCCTTCTTAACAGTAGGAGGAGCCACCTCAGCATTCACTATTTCCCTCAAACGACGTGCCGCTCCTCGGGTCATGGGTGCCACCTGGTAAGATCGATACTCACAAATAATATAATTGTAACATAAGCAAGCTAACTAAAGGAACCATCATATAATTTAAGTACATTTTCGAAAGCAGATAAAGTACAGAAAATTCAATTTTTTGCCAAGTGTGAGAACGGATGGCTCAGAACATAACCCAAAATTCATTCTAGTATACATTAGTGTGAATCATCTATGTTCTGTATATATGGTGTAGTATATGTTCTTATCGTATCTAGTATCTGAAGAATGTAACAGAATCAAGATGAACTCACATAATGTAATACTAAGACATCATCTACTACTATATAAGATATAGTGATAGGTTGTCATATCATCATTGTCGAGGGATGAGGGTCGGAGGATAGTCAACTTTATCTACGGCTACATAG
The DNA here is from genome assembly GCA_029216955.1 of Iris pallida. Taxonomy (NCBI): domain Eukaryota; kingdom Viridiplantae; phylum Streptophyta; class Magnoliopsida; order Asparagales; family Iridaceae; genus Iris; species Iris pallida. The sequence continues at coordinate 10,669,621 of JANAVB010024400.1, read as the reverse complement.
TTTCTGCCTCGCCAGTCGAATGGCTGCAGGGACTATGTCCTGATCACCATATCGTACCATAGTTTCTGTCTTGTCAATCGAATGGCTGCAGGGACTATATGTCCCGATCACCATGTTACCAATTAACCAACCAACAAAACTACTTGTTACAAATATCGGCACTATCGGTGCGTTCGAATCGGAGTATCATATTTTTCGGTGTCCGAAAACAAATAATTATTACTAAATTATCAGATTTTTTGGCACTATCGGTGCCCTTGACCAAGTCCTCCCTACACCACCCCTAACCCGAACCCTAACCCTCCCCTCCCCCCCTGCTCCCCTCCCCCAGCCGCTCCCACCCCCCTGCTCCCCTTCCCCAGCCGCCCACACATACCCACCCCTAACCCTACCCCTACCCCTAGCTCCACTCTCCCAGCCGTCCTCGTCCTTCATGCCCCACCCCTCCAGCCACCCCCTACTCACCCCCGAACCACCGGCATCCCCCCCGCCCCTCCTCCCAAGCCACGCGCACCCCCCCAACCACCAACAACCAAAACAGCCGGAGAGAGAGAGACAGAGAGAAAGAGAGAGGAAGGGGAAGAGTACAATGTACCGGAGAGGGAGGAGAGTCGCCGAAGAGAGTGAGAGTCGCCGAAGAGAGTGAGCGCGGGAGAGAGAGTGAGAGCGCCGGAGGGGGAGGAGAGAGAGTGAGAGAGTAAAATGGGAGGAAATGGACGCTAACCCGAACCCTAACCGTAGCTCCCCTCCCCCAGCCGCCCTCGTCCCCTCTGCCCTACCCCCCAGCCACCCCCCACTCACCCCCAACCACCCGCATCCCCCCTACACCTCCCCCCGAGCCACCCGTACCCACCCAACAACCAACAACCAAAACAGCCAGAGATATATATATATAGGAAGGGAGAGAGTCACGTACCGGAGAGAGAGGAGAGTCGCCGGAGAGAGTGAGAGTCGCCGGAGAGAGTGAGAGCGCCGGAGAGATTGAAAGCGCCGGAGGAGGGGAGGAGAGAGTGTGAGAGAGTAAAATGGGGGAAATGAATCGGTGGGGGGATATAATTAGAATTTAGCGACGCTATCATTACCGTCACTATGTTAGTCGCTATTAGCGACGTTGTAGCGACGTTTCGCGACGACTAGCTCACGTAACTAATATACGTCGTTGTCACGTCGCTATTTGTATCGCTAGTAGCGACGGTTACCGACGTTTTATTTATACGTCGCTAATGTATACAATTTAGCGACGTTTTGCTAACGTCGCTAAATTTATGTCGCCAATTAAGCAGATTTTAGTAGTGCATTACATTACCTTAACACACACACACACACACACACACACACACACACACACACACACACACACACACATATATATATATATATATATATATATATATATATATATATATATATATATATATCATTCATTCATATCCTATATACATGCATACTTCAGTTCATGCATTATATCCATTCACATATCATTATGTTGCATACATATACTTATTTTCATTACATACATATCATTCATGCATATTACATACTTACATGCATCTATACATTATATACATTGTATATAACATGTAAAAATAGAAGAGAGAAAAAAAGGGAAAAATTGAAATGGAAAGGGAAGGAAAGGAAAAATGTAAGAAAAAGAAAAAATAGTGGACATATACATGCTTGTATCATATATTCTACATTACCATACATACTATCATTATATATTGTATTACATTATGTATACATTATGCATTCATATCTATCGTTACATGTATACCTTGCATTCGTATGTAGCATTCATTATATACTTTCATGCATACATTGTATATCATTCTAGCATTCATGCATTGCTTACATACATTACATTGATTGCATTCCTACATGCTTGTATTCAACCATATATATACATTAATATAAAGAGGATGCATATCATATATATATCATTTCATTCATCCGATATATCATGCATTACATAATCTACATTCATTTAATATCCATACTACATAGGCTCATAGGTTACACAAAATACCTATATCGTATAGTCACTCTTCTACTTAAAATCAATATTATACCAATTGGGCCTTCAATAAATTCTAGTATTAAAGTATGTCGTAGCCCTTCATGTTAGCTTTCCAAAACTTCAAACGGATCGCATTTTTGTGTCCGGAAGCTCCCGGAATCGCGAAGATACAGAAACACGTTTGTCTTTTGGACAGCGACACTCAAATAGTTTTACAGAAAGTTTCATAACGAATTTGGCTTATTAAAATATATATTTGGAAAGCTAACTTCGATACGGTTCTTTTAAAAAAAATAGAAGATTAATCGGAGTTCTGAGCTAAAAGTTATGACATTTCCAAGTTGCTTTGGTTAATAAAAACGTGGATGAATATTATGATGAATTTGAGTTATTTTGGACAAAAGAAACACATGTAGGCCAAGATACTTGGATACCAACATAGGTATCCAAATGAACCTCATTCTAACCCTCCTAACTAAGATCAATCCACTCTCTAACCATTCTAAAACTGAATTTAAATATCTATTTAAACTATTAGCATACATACATACACATAGGGTGTCCTAATTTGGGATCTATCAAGTAGGACACAAGACACATATCTAAAATCCTCAAGAGAGCTCCAGATGGCTTCAAATTTGAATCTAAATGGGGTACATGCATAGGGTGGATCCTATTGATTCAAAACTAACTAATATGCATAGGAAATCAATTTAGAGGGTTGGTTTTACCTATTGGGAGTGGAATCCCAATGATACTCCCAAGGACACGGCTCTGACACGAAGATCTTCCAAAAAGGACACTCCTTCTTGCACTTTGTTCCAAATCTTTGCTAGCACCCTCCCTTGGTAGTATAAGAAGGTTGGATGGAAATTTTGGTAGAGGGATGTAAGGATTTGGAGATCAAATCAATGAGGGAAGCTCTCTAATTTGGGGAAGAACACTTTGTGAAGAAAAAGAGGCAAGATGGAATAAAATAAAAGGAAGGGAGGCTAACCTACCTATAGTGGCTACCCTTAGATGAATTAAGGTTAGATTTTGATGTAGATGAGTGGCTATGGCTTGTCCAACCAATTTCAAGTCCTCCTATTAGTTCAATTAGTCCTAAGGCTTTCTTTTTCACAAATATCTCAAAGAAGAAATATCCTACTTAGGAATATCTAGATATTACTAACCTTGGCACTTAGTAGGAATGTTCTAACCATGATTCTAATCTCAAGACTAATCTAGGTTAGGTTAAACTTCTAGGTTAAGGCTTAACTAAAAGATTAGCACAATATTTAATTAATCAAAATTATAATTTCACAAAATTATCAAAATGACCAAAATACCCCTAGGCTAAAAGTTGTAATTAGTCATCCTAATCACATGACTAGGCTCCCTTGGTCATGGTTAGTCTCTAGGCTTAGTAAAACTAGGGTTTAACTAGTTAACCACCAAAATCATGATTCAATATTTTAAATAGTTTTAAATTGATTAAAAATCACAATATGATTTAAATATCATTATTAAATGATTATAATTACAAAATTTTAAAATTACCCACATTTCTGAAAAGTGGGTGTTACATCTTAGAATGATATTTTAGGATTTTGGAGATTTACTTAGACTATGCATATATACTTGTGTATAAATATGTTCATTATAGGTAGACATAGTGCTTTATACATATTTTTCCTCGACCTTGAATATTGGAGAAATATAAATTTAAGTTTATATTTCTTTTGCCTTCAGTCATTTTCTCCCTAATCATGATCATTTGTACAATGTTATCTTATGTCTTTTCTAAGCATTGTCATATTATAAGTTCGTATCACTTATATTCTTTCCCTTGGACCTAAGGAATTATTTTTAAAATAACTTCTCAATCAATTGTCTATTAATCTCGAGTTAAGTTTTTGGATTTGAAAGTTTTCTCTCAATCGTTGAATATTGAATGTCCGTGAAATAAGAATTATAAGATTTTTACTTATCTTGCCTTCGACCATGTCCTTCCTAATCAATCGTTTAATTTTTAAAACTGATATCTCCCCTTCAAGGATGGATACGTACACTTTCCTATAATGATCAATTTGTTCAAATTTCTAGCTTTCTCCATCATGGTTAATTTATTTCAGGATTTTTGGACCTCCGTTGAGAATTTAAGGATGTAGTTGAAAGGATGATCGGTGACTTATGATGGCAGAAAGCCGCGCACTGTCGCCACTTATTTGACTTATAGAGACTGTGGGTTCACTGCAGCCAGCAGCGCACTGGCGAGGCATGATCCCTAAGTTGAAGTAATGTCACGCCCCAGAACCAGAATACTGGAGAGCGGGGGAATGACTCAGCCAGCTACGTATTACGGGTAGATAAATACCGTATAATACGATCAACGCTGTCTAACCAGACGAGGGGGTGCATACTACATAAAAGTCTTACTATGGTCACTCCACATCTATTGTCTCAATCATTCAAACAAGAAACAGAAATAGAGAACATGTGAGATAAAGCAGTAAGGTGTCCCAAACGCTTAGTCAAAATGTTTCTGATATCTGGTTTTACAAAACATAGCCAGAAGATGTAGCAAAGTACACATAATTGTTTATCAGCTGCAGCCTGACTTTAGTTACAATTATGAAAAAGTAAGTACAGGACAATCCGACTAACATGTCGGTGCCAAACGGCAAAGTTTAAAGTAGATAACAAAACGGGTGGAGAAGTAAGAAACCCACTCGAGTCCTCCTGTGATCATCCCTCTAGTGTTGACCATCTTGGAGGCAGAAGTAAGCTGGATCCTCGAGGACTGGCTCTAAATCTGGCCATACAAAACCAGAGAGGTTAGACCTCTAATAGCAAGTACCGTAAGGGAGCACGATATGAGGAATGAAGCCAGTAATAAGAGAATATGATAATAGATCTCTGCTATCTACTAGGACTCACACAACATCACGACACTTCGAACCAACCTCCCAACCAAACAAGGACAGAAGTTGGCCCGTCATGTCCTGACATTCTGATCATCTCAGTTAAGTAACAGAGTAGGTACAATACACAAACAAATCAATTTAAACGGCCAGGCAACTACTACAGCTTGCTATTGTGAGTCCCAAGTTATCCTGGAATTATGCAATAAAGATTCCTCAGTTCTTACTATGTGCGAGCAAGGCTAGTCTATCCAGTCAATCAATTACGCCAATCATGAATTAGACGAGTCCCAGCGGGACGCCCGTCATCAATATATAATATACAATAATAATATAAGCAGATACCGCTCCCTGTCCGTGTGGCAGGTTTACAGTATCTGTGGAAACCAGCCGGCCTATCGGACACTACTAGTCCCAAGAGGGCTGCCATGTAAGAACTCGGAAATCCATTCTCTCCATGCCATCATTATTTTATTTAACTTAATAGTCTCTATGTTGAGTGAAATCCCATGCCGTGGATCATGGTTATTCAAATAAGTACTTTCGTACGGGGTACGATATGCGCAACTCTACAACGATACCCGTGCGGCTAGGTTGTAGGTCTTACATAGCGTAATACAACAATCAAATCTAACCACGGAGTAATCTTGCCTTGACCATAAAGTACACATGCTGCTTTGTAGAAAAATAAATAAATTGAAGCCTGCACATGCCTGTATGTCAATATTCGGGATCGGCTAATCGATTACAATAGTTCATTACATGAACGTGTCTCATTCATTTAATTCAATAAAATGACTAGCCAGTCTGTTAGTTCCAACTAGGAACGCATGATCAATTTTAGTCAAGATAACCATCGTCATCAATGGTGACAAGGCATGAAAGTCAATTAGTATTAAATGGGGTCGAGTCTATAACTCCTCAGGGCTAAGTTCCAGTCTTACTGGGTATCCATAAACCAAATCAAAACACAGGGCACGTTCCACACAACCATATATATTAAAAATATTAACATGCTAAGATTATCGAGTTCATAAAAAGGCGTAAGGATATAATAGAAGAATTATCATGCCACCATTAAATGAATAAATTATAGAGCAAATAGAAACACCCAGGTTAGATTACACCAAGTCTATGCTAAGGTCAACAAGTCACGCCAACAAGTCTATGCTAAGACCAACAAGTCACGCCAACAAGTCTATGCTAAGGCCAACAAGTCACACCAAGTTTAGTAGGTAGGAGTGAGCGTATAAACAGCATGAGCGTGAAAAGTGGTTCACGTTGGCACGCACAGCGTGAGCGTGAAGGGTAATTCACGCACTCATAACGTGAGCGTGAAAAGTAACTCACGCACGCACAGCGTGAGTGTAACTCAAAAGTCACGCTGGCACGTAAAAACGTGAGCGTAACTCAAATGTCACGCTGGCACGTAAAGACGTGAGCGTGACTCAAAATTCACGCTGGCACGTAAGAACGTGAGCGTAACTCAAATGTCACGCTGGCACGTAAAGACGTGAGCGTGACTCAAAATTCACGATAACACGTAAAGACATGTGTGTGACTAAAAATTTACGCTAACACGTAAAGATGTGTGCGTGACTCAAAATTCACGATAACACGTAAAGACATGTGCGTGACTAAATCTCTTGAACTCCAATATTATGGAGCCTTCGTTCCAAGCCAGAAATGAGGTTCCCATGGTTCAGAATGGTGTGGAATGAGAAGCTCTACAACATGAACTATCTATTCCGAAAAGCACGCCAGTTTGGTGGATCAAAACCCATGAACAACCGAGAATACTGTTACTTAGATCTAGAATAAACAAGCCAAAGAAATCAAAAATGCTAAGTAGTAAACTCTCTTAGAATCACAAGAGGAAGACAAATGAACCAAAAAAATGGGTGAAGGAGAAGCAAGATGTACTTGCCTTCTCCTGGTAGGGGGAAGAGAGTGATAAGGAAGAAGAAGAAGTAATTGGTGAAGGAGAGTTATGAGGAGAGAGAAGGGGATGGGAGCTTTAAATGGAAGGGGTGGTGGTAGGTGGGGTTCGGTTCATGTGAACCACCATGAACCCGAGAAAAACCCTCCTAGGTCGAACCTAAAAGCAAGACTAAAAGCAGAGAATAACAGCAGGAAATAAAAATACAGATAATTAATTAACATGAAATTAAAGAAATTTAAATACAGGATAATACATGATAAATACTAAATAAATATATATGAGTTGTACATGTATAAAAATACGCATTCTGGGAACGGGGAGTGACAAGTAATCTTGAGTAAGTATAAGTTATCGAATGTTGTCAAAACTATATCTTGGTCTTCCTATCTTCGTCTTTAAGTTGTTATGTCCATATTTGATAGAGTTGGTAGGGTATTCGTTACCGTATTCTTGCTTGAGTCGTGGAATCAAGAGTTTATTACAGCTAGTTGTGTTAGGATTATATACTAAAAGCATCACTTTTGTAGTAACCTTATTTTCCTAAATTTTGAATGAGAATCATATGGGCAAATGTTTGTATATTGTATTTGTTGCAAGTGTTAATGCAAATGTCTGATATTCTATATTGTAGATAATATGGTGTGTGGTGTCACACAGAAGATCATATTATCAGTTTTCTATGGAGTATATAAATAGTTCACAACCTAGATGGACTTGGACAATCTATTGAAAAGGTTATAGTGTAATCTGGTATTAGTCTATCTTGACTATAGGTTTACACTAGTACACTTTGTGTGTATTGAACAGGACCACTTGAGGTTGTTCTCTTTGTACTGACTACATAAGAGAACAAATACCTCTGTTATTATGGATGCTTGTACTCTTAATCCGGATATAATAACGGACATATATATGCAATGTGCATTACTTTGACTCATAAAAGAGTGAGATTCATTATGGATCAACAACCTCTATGAATTGGGTAATAACATTATATGTATGATGGGCTGTTGATTATAAATGGAATCCATGTCCCGATACATCGGGTTGATGATGTCCTCTTAAGGAGCTCATAAGGATTGTCATGTAAACCCTGTAGGTGGATTATATCCGACATGACAAATAAAGTTGAGCGGTACTACTTAAGGATAAAAGATGTCGAATCAATATAGTTGTCAGTAACTTAATTTGATCGACGGACATACGATATCTTAACATGGGGAGCCAAACGAGCATATAATAAAAGGAGCCCACAAACATAATTTGGGATTAGGGAGGTAGTGCAACAATAGCTCATTAGTGGACCGAGCTATTGTTAATGGACCTGGATTGTGTGTTGGGCTAAACACGGGATATCCAGATCCGTTAGGAGGCCTAACCCTAATTTTTCCTCATGGTTCCTGCCGTAGCCTATATATATCCTCTATTCTATGGCCGCCAGATTACTGATCAGAAATCTAAAATTTTTTCTAAATTCGTGATTCACGTAAGAAGAGAAAGAGAGTGCTGCCAAGGAGAAGAAAAAGTTGGGAGATCATCGCCCACATGACGTCCAACTCGAGAAAGGAATACGTGCAGAAGATCTTGGGGTCGTCCGCTCGAGATTGCCAGGAATTACTTATCTCCTTTCCGTCGCAGGTATAATTTGTGAACCCTAGTTTCCGTCTATGAAGGGTTAGAACACGTATTAGATCTGTTTAACTTTCTATCGATCAATACGCACACCAAAGGAAGGGTCCTGGGAATCCCCAGTTCCATCAATTGGTATCAGAGCCACTTTGGATCTATGTATTGATTGATACGTCCATGTTGTCCAATAAAACTTGCACTATGTAATAGTCGGTAGATGTAGATCTGTTCTAACTCGGTTTTGCAGGCATCTTAGATCCAACTATTATTGTCTAATACATGTTTTTTGATTGTGTTGTTTAAACCACGGACATGTCGTGGATGTTGTTGTTGCTGTGGATGTAATTAAAATTACGAGGGTTGATCGTGCTTATTAATTTAATTTTTCAATCTAGATTATGTGTGAACTCCTTCGGGAGGCATAGGATTGATGTAATTTTAATTATTTTTGATCAATCGTGATGGCGGTGGTGGCCGTTTCTGACGCCGAACAAGATGCTGGTTTTGAGCAATCCAGAGGCAGACAGATGATTTTCGATGAAGGAATAGACAGCCAAAACCTTTTTTTTTAAATCGGGGCGCTGCCCCGAACCCCGCGACCTGACCGGGCAGGTCGAACCCCGTATAGATCTGCGCAGCCCTAGATTTTGGATTCGGATAGTTGAGGATGGAGCAGCAAAGATGACCATAATAGTTGGATATTTTCTCTTATTTTTGTCATTTTGCTTTTTCTAATTATGCATGTTTATTATTGTGTGGTTGTTTTTTTTAAAAAACCAAGCCTACATTAATAATAGACAACATGGACATAAATATCAACTAGTAGAAAAATCCTCATTGTTAAATAACTAAGTGGGAGAAGATTTTTATTTAGTATAAATCCTATGGTCTCCGTTACTGGTTTGTAGGTGATGTAATTATACTTGCGTGTTGGCTTTAGTGCTTTCCTCCATATCGGATGAGTATAATTATGGATCACCAGTACAAACTTTCTTAGGGATAATTGTAGAAAGTTACCTAGTATGTGTTCACTTCTCCATCTGAAGGAACTCATTACAAGGTAATGGACTTAGTATTAAGTAATGGTATACACTTAGATACAAATAATGGTATCCTCCCCATCGGAGTCACTGCTATTATTTGTATGACCAGAGCAAGACCAGCATATTAATTTTATTTATCATAAAGTTATATTGACATGATAGTAAACTTAATAAGAAAAATCTACTTGAACAAAGTTGAATTTGTATACGTCCACACTATCGTGGCATGCTAAATTCATGGTGTTCAAGGTGTTGGTGAATTTCTTTTGAGGGAATCAATATTTAGTTAATTCAAAAAGTTTTTTTTGCCCTACATAATTTTATTTATGTGATTCTCAGGATTTCAAAAAAAAATAGGTTCTTTCAGTCCACTTATGGTGATTCTTAAAGAAAACAAACTTACTGGACCTAATTATATTGACTGGAAACGTAATTTGGACATTGTTCTGACTGCTAAGGAGTACAAATATGTACTTATTGAGGAATGCCCACCTAAGCCTGATGCTAACTCTGATGAAGAGGTCAAAGAGGCTTATAAGAAGTGGAAAAAGGCAGATGAGATGGCGCGGTGTTACATTCTGGCATCTATGTCAAATGTACTGCAACATCAGCATCAGGCCATGACCACAGCTTATGACATGATGTATAACCTCAAGGAACTCTTCGGACATCAGAGTAGAGCAGCTAGGCAGTTTGCTATGAAATATTTGATGAATACAAAAATGGCTGAGGGCACACCAGTAAGGGATCATATTCTCAAGATGATGGGTCATCTGAATGAGATGGAGATCCTTGGTGCTGAAATCGATGGGAAAACCCAGGTCGATATCATTCTCGGGACTCTGCCTAAAAGTTTTGACAATTTTTGCCTTAATTACAACATGAACAAAAGGTTGTATAGTTTGGCAGAACTTGCAAAAGAGCTACAGGATACTGAATCTCTCTTTAGGCAGAGTGGTCATGTTTTTGTTTCTGAAAAGGCTTCTACTTCTAAGCCAAAAGGCGGTAAGAAGAAGAATAACATTCAAAAATAGGCAAACTTAGCAAAGAAGGGCATGAGACCTCAAGGCGCGATAAAAAAGCCGAAAGGCAAATGTTTCAAGTGCAAAGGGCCAGGACATTGGAAGACTGATTGTCCACTTCTCAAACAAGGGAACAAAGAAGGTATATCTCATTTACTAGTAGTTAAAACATGTTTAGCGGTGTTATCTAACGGCACCTGGTATGTAGATACAGGAGCCACTAATCATGTCTGCAATATATTGCAGGGGTTCCAGGAAACCAGACGGCTCAGTGATGGAGAGATATGCTTGTTCATGGGTGATGCTACAAAAGTATCGGTCGTTGCATTAGGAGATGTTACTTTATCTTTTGGTAGAAATAAGTCTTTGACATTGAGAGATTGTCTTTATGCACCTTCACTTAGAAGGAATTTAGTTTCTGTTTCTATGTTAGTTAAGGATGGATATTCAGTTTATTTTAATGACAATATTGTTATTAGAAAGAATAAACATTTTATCTATTCTGGTGCATTGGTTGATAATTTGTATGTCATTAATCCTATTTCACCCACAATGCAACTTATAGAAATGAATAATATGTCATCTAACTTAAATAAGAGAAAAGAACCTTCTTGTATGAACCAAACATATCTTTGGCACATACGATTGGGGCATATTAACCTAAGAAGGATTCAAAGACTGGTTGAAGATGGACCTTTGAGTTCATTGGAAGTTGAGGCACTACCAGTCTGTGAATTCTGCTTGGAAGGTAAAATGACCAAAAGGCCTTTTACGGCAAAGGGGTATAGGGCCAAAGATGTGTTAGAATTGGTTCATTCTGATTTGTGTGGACCCATGACTATCCAAGCTAGAGGTGGCTTTGAATATTTTTTTATATTTATTAACGATTATTCAAGGTATGGATACATTTATTTGATGCGCCGTAAGTCTGAGTGCTTTGAAAAATTCAAAGAGTACAAGGCTGAAACGGAGAAACGTCATGGAAAATGTATCAAGTCATTACGATCAGATCGTGGTGGCGAGTACCTCTTTGGAGAGTTTAGGGATTATTTATCAGAGGCTGGAATTGTATCACAATTGACTGCACCTGGAACGCCCCAACAGAATGGTGTAGCCGAAAGAAGGAATAGAACTCTTATGGAGATGGTTAGATCAATGATGAGTTATTCGGATTTGCCAGATTCGTTTTGGGGATATGCCTTAGAGACTGCAGCTTATATTTTGAACTTGGTTACTTCTAAGTCAGTACCTCTTACTCCCACAGAGCTGTGGATTGGGCGTAAGCCTAGTCTGAAACATGTTCGCATTTGGGGTAGTCCAGCACATGTGCTGAATGGGAAAGCAGATAAGTTGGAATCTCGTACAGAAGTACGCTTGTTTGTAGGCTATCCAAGAGGAACAAAAGGAGGTTTATTTTATAGTCCTAAGGATCAGAAGGTCATTGTTAGCACCAATGCCCGATTCTTAGCGGAAGACTATGTGATGAACCATAAACCTACAAGTAGATTTGTTCTAGAAGAACTGAGATGTGAGACACCAAGTACTTCGGTACCAACAGTACAAGAGGATGAACCACAAATAACTGCACAACGTATCACAAATGTTACACCACAACCGATAGTGCCTCGTCGTAGTGGGAGGGTTGTGATACAACCTGATAGATATATGTTCTTGGGAGAGTCATCAGACTTCATCCCTGAGGAACAAGATTATGATCCTTGTACCTACAATAAAGCACTCCAAGATAAAGATACAGAGTCTTGGCAAAAAGCAATGATATCTGAAATAGAATCTATGGATTCTAATCAGGTCTGGGAGCTTGTAGAACCACCCGTTGGTGTAAAAGCCATTGGATGCAAGTGGATCTATAAGAGAAAAAGAGGATCAGACGGTAAGGTTGAAACCTTTAAAGCTCGGCTTATAGCAAAAGGTTTTACTCAAAGAGAGGGTATCGATTATGAGGAAACATTTTCTCCTGTAGCCATGCTTAAGTCTATTCGGATTCTTTTATCTATTGCAGCTCATCTCGATTATGAGATTTGGCAAATGGATGTCAAGACAGCTTTCCTTAATGGAAGTCTTGAGGAAGACATCTATATGAAGCAACCAGACGGGTTCATTGAAAAGGGCCAGGAGCATCTTGTTTGTAAGCTCAAAAAGTCCATTTATGGACTTAAGCAAGCTTCCAGATCTTGGAACATCTGTTTTGATCAGGTGATAAAATCCTATGGATTTAATCAATGTCAAGATGAATCATGTGTATACAGAAAGTGTGACAAAAACGTGGTGGTGTTCCTAGTACTTTATGTGGATGACATCTTGCTCATTGGAAATAATGTAAAGGTATTATCTGATGTAAGGGTATGGTTATCCAAACAGTTTGATATAAAGGACTTGGAAGAAGTAGGTCACATCCTTGGGATCAAAGTTCTACGAGATCGTAAGAAAAGGATGTTGGGCTTATCCCAAGCTTCCTATATCGATACTGTACTAACTCGTTTTTGTATGCAAAATTCTAAGAAAGGTTTTTTACCTTTTAGACATGGAATTGCTCTATCAAAGGAGCAGTGTCCGAGGACACCTAAAGAGATAGAGAACATGAAGGCAGTTCCTTATGCTTCAGCAGTAGGAAGCTTAGTGTATGCAATGCTATATACGAGACCAGACATCTGCTTTGCCGTAGGCATGGTCAGCAGATATCAGTCTAACCCAGGACAAGAGCACTGGACTGCCGTAAAGCATATTTTGAAGTACCTGAAAAGGACTAAAGAGTATATGCTAGTTTACTAGGCAGATAGTTTAGTTCCCTTGGGGTATACAGACTCAGATTTTCAGTCAGATAGGGATTCCAGGAAATCTACCTCAGGTTATGTGTTTACTTTGGGAGGTGGAGCAATTGTATGGAGGAGTATCAAGCAAAAATGTATTGCTGATTCCACCATAGAAGTCGAGTATATGGCAGCCTCTGAGGCAGCCAAAGAAGCGGTTTGGCTCAGAAACTTTCTGTTGGACTTAGATGTGGTACCTAGTTTGCCTAAGTCTATTACACTTTATTGTGATAATAGTGGTGCAGTGGCAAACTCGAAGGAACCACGAGCCCATAAGACAGGCAAACACATTGAGCGTAAGTGCCACCTGATATGAGATTTCGTAAAGAAAGAAAAAGTTGATGTGATCAAGATAGCATCAGCCGACAACCTAACTGATCCCTTTACAAAGAGCTTACCAGCTAAGGCTTTTGACAGTCATGTTGAGGGAATGGGAGTCAGATGTGTAGCAGCATGGCTTTAAGTATAAGTGGAAGATTTGTAACAGTATACTGAAAAGCAATGCTTTGAGTATAAGTGGGAGATTGTTAGGGTTATATACTAAAAGCATCACTTTTGTAGTAACCTTATTTCCTTAAATTTTGAATGAGAATCATATGGGCAAATGTTTGCATATTGTATTTGTTACAAGTGTTAATACAAATGTCTGATATTCTATATTGTAGATAATATGGTGTGTGGTATCACACAGAAGATCATATTATCAGTTTCCTATGGAGTATATAAATAGTTCACAACCTAGATGGACTTGGACAATCTATTGGAAAGGTTATAGTATAATCTGGTATTAGTCTATCTTGACTATAGGTTTACACTAGTATACTTTGTGTGTATTGAACATGACCACTTGAGGTTGTTCTCTTTGTACTGACTACATAAGAGAATAAATACCTCTGTTATTATGGATGCTTGTACTCTTAATCCGGATATAATAACGGACATATATATGCAATGTGCATTACTTTGACTCATAAAAGAGTGAGATTCATTATGGATCAACAACCTCTATGAATTGGGTAATAACATTGTATGTATGATGGGCTGTTGATTATAAATAGAATCCATGTCCCGATACATCGGGTTGATGATGTCCTCTTAAGGAGATCATAAGGATTGTCATGTAAACCCTGCAGGTAGATTATATCCGACATGACAAATAAAGTTGAGCGGTACTACTTAAGGATAAAAGATGTCGAATTAATATAGTTGTCAGTAACTTAATTTGATCGATGGACATACGATATCTTAACATGGGGAGCCAAACGAGCATATAATAAAAGGAGCCCACAAACATAATTTGGGATTAGGGAGGTAGTGCAACAATAGCTCATTAGTGGACCGAGCTATTGTTAATGGACCTGGATTGTGTGTTCGGGCTGAACACGGGATATCCAGATCCGTTAGGAGGCCTAACCCAAATTTCTCCTCATGATCCCTGCCGTAGCCTATATATATCCTCTATTCTCTGGCCGCCAGATTACTGATCAGAAATCTAAAATTTTCTCTAAATTCGTGATTCACGTAAGGAGAGAAAGAGAGTGCTGCCAAGGAGAAGAAAAAGTTGGGAGATCGTCGCCCACACGACGTCCAACTCGAGGAAGGAATACGTGCAGAAGATCTTGGGGTCGTCCGCTCGAGATTGCCAGGAATTACTTCTCTCCTTTCCGTCGCAGGTATAATTCGTGAACCCTAGTTTCCGCCTATGAAGGGTTAGAACACGTATTAGATCTGTTTAACTTTCTATCGATCAATACGCACACCAAAGGAAGGGTCCTGGGAATCCCCAGTTCCATCAAGTTGTACACTGGTGAGGCATAAATTTTTGGTAAAACGACTTCGATTATGTTTATGAGTTTCGAATACCATAGAGACTACGTCTTATTGGCATATGACTATTAAGTTTTCAGATTGATTTGTGCTTATTCCTAGTCACAACCTTCTCAATAAACTGGTAATTCTCCCTTCCTTTCTTATTCTACTATTTTACAGATTGTCACCTTTTAATGTAATTTTGACTGAGAAGGTTGTGACTAGGAATAAGCACCTTTTAAGCATATCGAAACGATTTTGGATTTGATCATCCTTGAACAATTTCGATTATGACTAGACTCCTTTTATTATATTTCGATCGAATCAATTCGTATCCTTTCCTAGGATTTGATTCTATGTTCATGCATACACAATCGATCGTGTTAGAACGATTTCGATCGTGACAATTCGTCTGTCATCCTAGAATTTGATTCTATGATCGTGCCTAAATAATTTTGTTTAACCAGTTGTTCGTACCAAGATGATTTCAATTTTGATCGATCTTAAACCATTTTTATCAAGATTAAATCGTAACCGTGCCTATAATTTTAAATAAATCATAGCTGAGGTTATACTTTCATTCTAACTATGGTCATGACTATTCTGATCATAATCATGCTCGTGCCAACTTCCTATTTTTACCCTACTTGGTTGACTTGCACGATTAGCCTTGGTCGTGACTGCATCTTAAATGTGACTAAAATCCTGTTTAGATTTCATCGAGAACTTTGGTCATTCCTTAAAAAGCTGGTAATGACTCAACCCTGCTGACCATAGATTGGTCGTACCCAACCATTTCAATCTTGATCATTCTTAAAAATATTTGATCATCGACTAGACCATTTGACCAAAAGTTGATCGTGCCCAATCACATTTTCTTTTGGCTATCAATTTTCTAATTATTATTTTGATCCCATCCGTGATTACCGTATCATTCTCTTGATTATATCAATTGTCGTCCTTATTCAGATCGACTGAAACTTTGTCCTTGATTATATTTTAGTCACACCAAATCGTGATCTTTGAAATTTCTCGGATGAAACATTCTAAGGTGGGTAGATAGTAAGCCCACTCCCCGAAGTTTGGAAATATTGTCTTGGAAAATAAAATTTCTTAAATCCTATTATGGATGTCTTTGAAAAAAAAGGGAGTTTTGCCAAAATCTTCTTTTATAATGACAAAGATCGACTTGTAAGGATTATGGATCATTACCAAATACTCCTACGATTTTAATCTATAAATATATTTGGTTGATATTAAATATTACTTTATAGTCGTATAGCGGCAGATTATTAGATGAAGTTTTATTAAATCTTGCTTAGATCTATACGAATGTATTTTAGAAGTTAAATAATAACACCCAGTGCCCTTAAGGTTATTTATCAAATGTTATATTTAGATTTGATTAAAGGTAAAAAAAATTTAAATATCATCAATAAAAAGCTAGAATTATTTTCAAATTATTATGGATTATTATTGATTTATTGGAGTTAATATTCATTTTAGAATCTTGGAAAGATTTGATCAACCAAGTCCGCCTAACCTACTAGTCCTTAAATTCGAGGACGAATTTACTTCTAAGGTGGGTAGATTTGTGACTCCTCTTCCCACATTTTTTTTGAAATTATTTTGTTTATTTAATTATTCTATTTTTTGAATGTTGAAATAAATCCTCTATGAAAACGTATAATCTTATTTTGCTATTATTATGTCATTTCAAAAGACTTGTTAACAATTTAAAGTTACTAAATTATTTTAGTAAAATTTCATATCTTATTCTTGGAATTATAAAAGATGATTTTATTTTATTTTAGACTTTCAAAGGATTCGATTCTGAAAAGAGATTTTTGGAATTTTATATATTTATAGACAAAAAGAATTGTCAATTTATCTTCGAATGTCATGTTTCTAAATTTTAGTTTATTTTACTTCGCATCAATTAAAGTGAATTCTTCCTAAGCATTTAGTATAAGAAATGTGTCATTATTTTTGTGCGTTCCAAACTAATTGAATTTATGATCACGATTACCATTTACTTTTCGTACAAGTATTTATTTCGTATTTTAGCATTACAAAATATTCAGTAGTAATTATTGGGCTTTCAAATATTTATTTTTGGAAAATGGTTCGGAATATTAATTTTTGTTCATCATGCCCTCGTATTGGGCTTAAACTAGCTCGCATTATTTAGAAGTAAAAAATTTGTATTATATTGGATTTGGCTTTTATATTTATATCTTTAAAAATAGGTTTATATAGGTATATTTTCTAAAAAAAAAATCTATATATCCATAAGTGTATTTAAAATATGCCCGAATAATTTATGCTAGTAGATGTTCTAAAATAAGAACTTGGGTTTAAATAATCTAAACTAACTGATTTTGATATATATAGCTTATTGTCTAAAGCATATCTTCTCATATGATTTTTATATGAGATAAGATGTTTCCTTAAAGAGTCTATCTCCCAGCGGGTACAGGAGATTGACCCTTATCTGATTTAAATTTATTTGACTTCTATTTGATCTCAATTAAATATGGTCATTATTGGCTTTGATTAGATTAAGTTGTTTTAAATGTTTATTTGATTTTAAATAAAGGAAATGATTATCTAATTGGAATTTTGATCCTAATCCAATTTAGGAGTTGCATGTCAAGCTTCTCCTATTTAAAGAGAGTCTCTTGTTATCTTTTCCTATAAACCAAAATGCCAATAAAATAGTCACAGAATCCATCCCTATGTATCCCTCCAAATAACCATTCCCATCACAAACTCCACCGCCATGGCCACTCCGACAACAACCCCGCTACCATATGGACGACCACCCCTCTCCGACCAGCATCATCGCCAGCCCGTCACAGCCAATACAACATGTCACGACCCGCACCCTGATTAGGGGCACGAGCACGTGGTTACATCCAGCGTACGCCACAAAATCGGTGGTAGAATGCTGTATAGGTCGTCTACAAAAACTATACTAAACAGTATAAAGGTACCTGTCATCTCCGCACGGAGGAATATATATGGCATAACTCAATCACAAAACAAAACTAAGATAGATAGCACGAAAAGGAAATATGATAGATGTGAAAACAAAAAATGAGTTCAACATCCAACACAGCTGGAGAGAAACAAACAACATCACAGAGTCACAAAATATAAATATAAGCTACTACAGTCTAAAACAAAAGCTGGATCGCAGTCCAGGCAAGCCTAACTAAACTAACTACTCTGGGAGTGCAAAGTCTAGTGGCTCAACTAACAAGCCATAGTCCTGGCCTAAGTCTCTATCTGTCTCGACCCCATAGTAGGTCGAGCAGTCTGTCTCAAAAACATCTATAATATATCAACGATATCCTGTCAGAAAAATGAGCAAGTACAAACACTAACAGAGTTCCATATGAATTGACAAATTCTATAAGAGACAATATAATAAAATACAAGACAAAGATATGGGAAGACTTGGGAGCTATTCGGAAGCCGAGTTACAACCCTTAAACCAAACAAGGACCGGGGTTGTAACCCTTCTCCCGAACAGAGCTTAGCCTCCAATCAAGGTATAGCATAAGAGCATGTAGAATATGTGAAGTACAAGACAGAATCAACAGGAAATATATAACAGGATGTGAGTACTGAATAGGACGACAATTTATAAGATGACTTGGGAACTATTCGGAAACTAAGTTACAACCCGTAAACCAAACAAGGACCAGGGTTGTAACTCTTCTCCTGAACAGAACTTAGCCTCCTATAATAAATAAATATAAAATGTGCCTTGAATTATTAGTGCGTTATGTGATCGGCTCGGGAAACATGATCAGGCTTTCCATCTAACCGGCTATGAACAAGTGTACGACGGAGCATGATCAGACCGGCTACCATAGAAAATTGTGAACAAGTGGGGTCAGGCTTTACCCGTCGTGAGCGAGGGTATAGCTATGCACAAGAACAAGTACAAGTGTGAAGAACAAGTAAGAATTTTGATCACACAACCACTAATAACTCTCCATCCCCGAATAGTATAAAGGATCCAGACATGACACGTCATGACACGGGATTCCATAAGATGGTAGCAAGTCCCCTTAGGAATCGGTGTCTATGCAAGTACAGGGAACAAGACAGGAAATGTACCAATATACGAAAAAATCTAGGAACAACATCTCATGTCATGATCCAACATATACTAGTCCGTGAACTATCGTGTCTGGAAATCAAGTAAGACACTACAACTGAATCAAATATAGCAGATATCAAGACAATAAAAACTATCAGTAAATGTACTCGCTTGTGGTCATGAGCTGATAAGGTGAACAGATGCTCAGAGTAATCACAGACCTAAAGATGAGATACCATGAGTCCAAACATGGTTTAATAATAAAAGGAAGCTAATCTAGTCATGATATGCAAGTCTAAGTCAAACTAGGTCAAAATAAGTCACACCAAGCTAAACTAGGTCATACTGAGCCAAACTAGGTCATACTAGGACAACCAAGGTTAAACAAGATCACAGGAAGTCAATCTAAGTCAAACTAGGTCAATCTGGGTCAAAGGTTGACTTACAGTTGACTTTTGGTCAACTGGTCAACACTGGTCAACTCTAGTCAACTCTAGGTCAACCCTAGGTCAAACTAGTCTAATGTTGACTAACTGTTGACTTTCAGTCAACTGGTCAACTCTGGTTTGGTTTTGGGTCAATTCTAGTCATTATTAGGCTAAGTTTGACTTTCGGTTGACTTTCGTTGACTTTTGGTCAAAACGGTCAAACGAGGTCAAAACTAGTCTAAGGGCACTAATCCTAACCATTACCAACCAAGAGAACCTATTTCTAGCCACATCTTAAACTATCTAACCCCATCTTAAACTTTACCCCAAAATCTTACTTTTACCTTTTACAAGGTATTCCCAATACCTTGCCCCGATACAAAGGCAACCCCTCCTAATCTTGGTAGACTGACCTAGGCTTCTTAGGATAGCTAGAAACTAACCTATCTAGATAGTACTAACCAAGAAATCTAGGTATCTAGCCCATCCAGCCCATCTTATCTCTATGTTGGTCATTCTCAAAATTACCTTAAAGTATCGCAGATACTCTATAGTATCTTGAGATACCACACACCACCCAACTAACTTCAGTCTAACTCACCTCTCAACCACCCTCCTAGCACTTTAGAGTACCCCTCTCACTCTATCATCTATCTAATCTTATCCTAGATAGGATACTAACATAGATAGGTCACTAAGCTATCCACTAACCTTCTAACACACTAGCCAATACTACTTAACAAACCACTCACTAACCCACCTTACTAATACTACCACACTAACATCTAACACTACAACTAAGGTCTCTAACAAGGTCTACAAGAGGTTATACTAGGGGGTTAAGTGACCGAATGGATGAATGAATGAATGGATGGGTGAATGGTGGATGAATGAATGCATGAATGTTTGACTGAATGGGTGCATGAATGGGTGGCTGGATGATGCATGAATGTGTGACTGAGAGGATGAATGAAGGGGTGGAAAAATATATGAATGAATGTATGAATGAATGGGTGAAATGAATGGAAGAATGAATGGAAGAATGGATGGATGAAATGAATGGAAGAATAAATGATGAAATGGGGGAAAGGGCTGAAATGTGTGTTCACATATTGGACAGAATTATGGATGCTTGGATAGCTGAATGGATGCATGAATTAATGGATTTATGGGTTGAATGAATGAAGGAATAGATTAACAAATGGATGTGTGAATGGATGAATAAATGTATAAAATGGGGGGGGCTGATTTGGTGATACTGCTGCTGCTTGCTGCTGCAATTGCTGCTGTGCAGTCCCCATAGGGGACTGCTGCTGCCACTGCCTGTGTATGCTGCTGCATATGGCAGCAGCTCCCCCTCCTCTCTCTCCCTCTATCTCACTCTCTATACCCCTCAATCACTCTCACTCCTCCCTATCTATCCCTCTATCTCACTCTCTAAACCACACTCTTTCTAAACTCCACACACCCCTACATATACATATATACATCCACACTCACATATTTATATATACACATCCACACACATACCTATATATATATATATATATATATATATATATATATATATATATATATATATATAAATATATATATATATATATATATATATATAGAGAGAGAGAGAGAGAGAGACACTCATATAATATATACATGAATATATATCTATATATGATACATGAAAATGGACACACACACCCTCATACCAATACATATATATACTTGGACACTCACATACAAATATATTTATATAAGACACACACACACACAATATATATATAAACACAAAAACAAATAATATATATAAGGACACACAAGAACACATCTCATGACACAAAAATCTGAGAATAAAATAGGAAATAAATCATTCACACAAATATCAACCACTTGGTGTGTCCAAAATTGGGAGTTTTTCACATGGACACAAAGCACAACGAGGACACTCCTAGTAACTCCAAATGGACACGAAATGGACACAAATGGAGACATAATTATGGGGGTCATTCCTATGGGTTCAAAATAATCCTATATGCATGTAGGATTGAAATAGAGGAGAGATTATACCTTCCGGTAGACCAAAACCAATAAAACTCTTCCCGATACGACACCGACACGAAGGGATCTCCAAATGGACACGAACCAAAGCCAAATCCTCCCAAACTTGGCTAGCACCCTCTCTTCATGGAGTAGAGAAGAAATGAAGAAGATTTAGTAGAAGAAGGGATTGATTTGGAGATGAAATCAATGGTGGTTCCTCTCAAAATTTGGGAAAGAACAAGAGAGAGAAATTTATGGATAAAAATGAAAGAAGAAAGTGACTCATCCCTCCCTCTCATGGACGGCAAAGAATGGCTTGGTTTCCCCCATTTTGGAATATCCAAAATGCCCTCCATTGCCTCATTAGGTTCAACTTAAAATAGGGTTTTGGTTTGAGGCTAAATTAGTCTAGTTTAAGTCTCTAATTAGCAAAACCTAGTCATGAAATTTAGTCTAACTATACTAACTTAAACATTATCATATGTGGACCATATCTAACTAATAAGTGGGTCCCACTAGAGTCAAAGCTACCCCGGATCTCCGATACAAGTCAGATTGAGTTAAAATTCGAACCCGACTCAAATAACCCCAAAACAATATCATAAATAATAAAATAAATTTCAAAAATGAAAATTGACCAAAATACCCCTATTCTTGAAAACTGGGGGTGACAAATCTATCCACCTTAAAAAAATTCCGTCCTCGAAATTAAAATACAGCAATCACAAAAAAATTATGCAGTTCGATAATCATATGCGTTTGTCCAAAATCATGATACTCAGAATCTTCGTCATCCTAGTGAGCACGGCTACGATAATTACAGAGTCCTCGACTAAGGTATATACCTCTAAAATCATGGTATTTAAAAATTTTACATTATCGCATGCTTGGCAGCAAAAACCTTAAATTCCTACACCCGAGAAATACATCCATAATCCGACTATATGTCCTCACTATGCCTGCTAGCATGACCCTAGAGAATTCTAAAATCTCATAATCGAGGCGACCTAGCCCATACGACTTATCTCAGAAGAATATCACATCACAAAAACAAAATTTTATCAAACGATCAAGGAACAGATGGAATCAAATTTCAAGACAGTTTATAAGGAGGCAAATACGGAAATGAGATCGAAAGATTGGAACCTATAATCTGCCCTGCTACTGCCTGCATGTCCTCGACTGCCATGACAAAAATTCGTCCCTGCTGGCCTCCCCTAGCCTGTTGTACTCTGTCCGGGCCTGCCTGTCTGGCTGCACGAGCAGCACAGTTCTTCATCTGGTGATCTGAAGCCCCACAGAATAAACAAACTCCCAGCCTCATCCTGTAAACCTCCCAGGAGTGCCACATCTTCATGCAGAAAGTACACTGGATGGCCTGCCTCTTGCCCTGACCCTGCTGCTGGTCGATACGTACTGGTGCATGTTGAAGCTGTAACTGAGGCTACTGCTGAATCTGCCTCTGCTGGAAATAAGGGTGCTTCGCCGGCTCCACACTGGAACTCGCTCCAAGAACGTCACTGGCCCTCTTCGGCTTAAGGCCGAAGTCCTCCTCTGCTATCTGCGCCTCCATCAGCATCTGCTCGAAGGTCGCATCGCGTCGCCCGGAAATACAACTACAAACCGCAAGAATAAGGCCCCTGCGGAACTTGTGGGCCTTATACCCCTTATCCTGGATCAGATCTGGTGCAAACATACTCAGACGAAAGAACTCCGCTGCATACTCATCTACCGACGAGTTCCCTAGCTCCAATCCGATGAACTAGGCCTCCAGAGCTGTCACAGCCACATCGGGGTAGAACTTCTCCTTGAAGAGCCGCCTGAAGTTCTTCTATGTCAAACCACTCACTGACGTACGAGCATCCGTGCGAAACCACGTCAAGGCGATGTCGAAGAACTGACTCGCCGCAGCTGTGACCCATAGTCCCCTCGGAATCTCTACTAACTCCAGGCTCCTCTGGACGTCCTCCAACCAGTCATTTGCATACAGGATACCCTCGGTACCCTTGAAGTCCCTCGGGTTCATCTTCCTGAAATCTAGACAAGTGCCAGACCTCCCCTGACTCTGCTGCTGAACTAGGGCACCCTGAACTGTACTCGAGACTACCCTGTCAACTGCTGCCATCGCCAGCTGGTGGGAGTTCTCCATACTCTGCCATAGCACCTCTGTCTGGTGGTGGGATGCGTCAGCCTGATGCTGTTGTGCCTCTGCCTGGGCCCTCTTGGTCTGCATCATCTGCTGTAGAAGGGTCGTCATCTGCTGTGCATCCGTCGGTAGCGGAGGCGGCGGTGGAAGAGTCTCAGGAATGACTATAGACGGTCCCGCTGTTGGAGGTGGAAGACCTCCTGGAATTATCGCTGCTACTCCCGCCTGAAGGGCAGGAACTGAGGTGGCATCTCCCTCAACTGCAGCTCCCGCAGCCGGAGGTGGAGGTCCTACCGAATCGGGCCTCTCTGGAACAGCACTAGATCCTGCTGCCTGAGAGCGGCTAATCGTCATCCTGAGGATAGATTGAAACAATGAGATCAATAAGACACATGATAAGGAATATCAAGGAAGGACAATTGAATTCAATGCAAGAAGAGTTGTCATGGTAATCAAAATATCAGAATTTTCCTAAAATGTGATTGAGTAACTCCTATCATATCCTAGATCCTATGTCCTAGTCGCAGGCTTGTAATTAGTACTCTAAGTCAAGCACCATTACGGGATCGCACTAACTGCGACACAAACCTGCATGGGCCACCACAAAAACGTGTCACGACCCGTACCCTGATTAGGGGCACGAGCACGTGGTAACGTCCAGCCTACGCCGCAGAATCAGCGGTAGAACGTTGTATAGGTCGTCTATAAAAACTACACTAAACAGTATAAAGGTACCTGTCATCTCTGCACGGAGGAATATATATGGCATAACTCAATCACAAAACAAAACTAAGATAGATAGCACAGAAAGGAAATATGATAGATGTGAAAATGAAAAATGAGTTCAACATCCAACACAGCTGGAGAGAAACAAACAACATCACAGAGTCACAAAATATAAATATATGCTACTACAGTCTAAAACAAAAGCTGGATCGCAGTCCAGGCAAGCCTAACTAAACTAACTACTCTGGGAGTGCAAAGTCTAGTAGCTCAACTAACAAGCCACAGTCCTGGCCTAAGTCTCCATCTATCTCGACCCTATAGTAGGTCGAGCAGTCGGCCTCAGAAACATCTGTAATATATCAAGGGTATCCTGTCAGGAAAATGAGCAAGTACAAACACTAACAACAGTTTCATATGAATTGACAAATTCTATAAGAGACAATATAATAAAATACAAGACAAAGATATGGAAAGAATTATGAGCTATTCGGAAGCCGAGTTACAACCCATAAACCAAACAAGGACCGGGTTTGTAATCCTTCTCCCAAACAGAACTTAGCCTCCAATCAAGGTATAGCATAAGAGCATGTACAACATGTGAAATACAAGACATAATCAATAAAAATATATAACAGGATGTAAGTACTAAATAGGACGACAATTTATAAGATGACTTGGAAACTATTCGGAAACTAAGTTACAACCCGTAAACCAAATAAGGACCGGGGTTGAAACCCTTCTCCTGAACAGAACTTAGCCTCTTATAATAAATAAATATAAAATGTGCCTTAAATTATTAGTGCGTTATGTGATCGACTTGGGAAACATGATCAGGCTTTCCATCTAACCGGCTATGAACAAGTGTACAACGGAGCAGGATCAGGCTGGCCACCATGGAAAGTTATGAACAAGTGGGGTCAGGCTTTACCCGTCGTGAGCGAGGGTATAGCTATGCACAAGAATAAGTACAAGTGTGAAGAACAAGTAGAGATTTTGATCACACAACCACTAATAACTCTTCATCCCCGAATAGTATAAAGGATCCAGACATGACACGTCATGACACGGGATTCCGTAAGAGGGTAGCAAGTTCCCTTAGGAATCGATGTCTATACAAGTACATGGAACAAGACAGGAAATGTACCAATATACCAAAAAATTTAGGATCATGATCCAACATATACTAGTCCATGAACTATCGTGTCTGAAAATCAAGTAAGACACTACAACTGAATCAGATATAGCAAATATCAAGACAATAAAAACTATCAGTGAATTTACTCACATGTGCTCCTGAGCTGATAAGGTGAACAGATGCTCAGAGTAATCACAGACCTAAAAATGAGATACCATGAGTCCAAACATGGTTTAATAATGAAAGAAAAGCTAATCTAGTCATGATATGCAAGTCTAAGTCAAACTAGGTCAAAATAAGTCACACCAAGCTAAACTAGGTCATACTAGGTCATACTAGGTCATACTAGGTCACACTAGGATAACCAAGGTCAAACAAGGTCACAGAAAGTCAATACAAGTCAAATTAGGTCAATCTGGATCAAAGGTTGACTTATACTTGACTTTTGGTCAACTGGTCAATCCTGGTCAACTCTAGTCAACTCTAGGTCAACCCTAGGTCAAACTAGTCTAATGTTGACTAAATATTGACTTTCAGTCAACTGGTCAACTCTGGTTTGATTTCGGGTCAATTCTAGTCATTATTAGGCTAAGTTTGACTTTCAGTTGACTTTCGTTGACTTTCGGTCAAAACGGTCAACCGAGGTCAAAACTAGTCTAAGGGCACTAATCCTAACCATTAACAACCAAGAGAACCTATTTCTAACCACATCTTAAACTATCTAACCCTATCTCAGACTTTACCCCAAAATCTTACTTTTACCCTTTACAAGGTATTCCCAATACCTTGCCCCGATACAAAGGCAACCCCTCCTAATCTTGGTAGACTGACCTAGGCTTCTTAGGATAGCTAGATACTAACCTATCTAGATATTACCAACCCAGAAATCTAGGTATCTAGCCCATCCAGTCCATCTTATCTCTATGTTGGTCATTCTCAAAATTACCTTAAAGTATCGCAAGATACTCTATGGTATCTTGAGATACCACACACCACCCAACTAACTTCAGTCTAACTCACCTCTCAACCACCTTCCTAGCACTTTAGAGTACCCCACTCACTCTAACATCTATCTAATCTAATCCTAGATAGGATACTAACATAGATAGGTCACTAAGCTATCCACTAACCTTCTAATACACTAGCCAACACTACTTAGCAAACCACTCACTAACCCACCTTACTAACACTACCACACTAACATCTAACACTACAACTAAGGTCTCTCACAAGGTCTACAAGAGGTTATACTAGGGGGTTAAGTGACCGAATGGATGAATGAATGAATGAATGGATGGGTGAATGGTGGATGAATGAATGCATAAATGTTTGACTGAATGGGTGCATGAATGGGTGGTTGGATGATGCATGAATGTGTGACTGAATGGATGAATGAAGGGGTGGAAAAATATATGAATGAATGGGTGAAATGAATGAAAGAATGAATGGAAGAATGGATGGATGAAATGAATGGAAGAATGAATGATGAAATGGGGGAAAGGGCTGAAATGTGTGTTCACAAATTGGACTGAATTATGGATGCATGGATAGCTGAATGGATGCATGAATTAATGGATTTATGGGTTGAATGAATGAAGGAATAGATGAACAAATGGATGTGTGAATGGATGAATAAATGTATGAATGGGGGGGGGGGCTGATTTGGTGATACTGCTGCTGCTTGTTGCTGCAATTGCTGCTGTGCAGTCCCCATAGGGGAATGCTGCTGCCACTGCCTGTGCGTGCTGCTGCATATGGCAGCAGCTCCCCCTCCTCTCTCTCCCTCTATCTCACTCTCTATACCCCTCAATCACTCTCACTCCTCCCTATCTATCTCTCTATCTCACTCTCTAAACCACACTCTTTCTAAACTCCACACACACACCTACATATACATATATACATCCACACTCACATATTTATATATACACATCCACACACACACCTATATATATATATATATATATATATATATATATATATATATATATTTATATATATATATATATATATATATATATATATAGAGAGAGAGAGAGAGACACTCAATATAATATATACATGAATATATATCTTTATATGATACATGAAAATAGACACACACACCCTCATACCAATACATATATATACTTGGACACTCACATACAAATATATTTATATAAGACACACACACACACACACAATATATATATAGACACAAAAACAAATAATATATATAAGGACACACAAGAACACATCTCATGACACAAAAATCTGAGATTAAAATAGGAAATAAATTATTCACACAAATATCAACCACTTGGTATGTCCAAAATTGGGGGTTTCCTACATGGACACAAAGCACAACAAGGACACTCCTAATAACTCCAAATGGACACAAATGGAGACACAATTATGGGGGTCATTCCTATGGGTTCAAAATAATCCTATATGCATATAGGATTGAAATAGAGGAGAGATTATACCTTCCGGTAGACCAAAACCAATAAAACTCTTCCTAATACGACACCGACACGAAGGGATCTCCAAATGGACACGAACCAAAGCCAAATCCTTCCAAACTTGGCTAGCACCCTCTCTTCATGGAGTAGAGAAGAAATAAAGAAGATTTGGTGGAAGAAGGGATTGATTTTCAGATAAAATCAATGGTGATTCCTCTCAAAATTTGGGGAAGAACAAGAGAGAGAAATTTGTGGATAAAAATGAAAGAAGAAAGTGACTCACCCCTCCCTCTCATGGCCGGCCAAGAATGGCTTGGTTTCCCCCATTTTGGAATATCCAAAATGCCCTCCATTGTCTCATTAGGTTCAACTTAAAATAGGGTTTTGGTTTGAGGCTAAATTAGTCTAGTTTAAGTCTCTAATTAGCAAAACCTAGTCATAAAATTTAGTCTAACTATACTAACTTAAACATTATCATATGTGGGCCATGTCTAACTAATAAGTGGGTCCCACTAGAGTCAAAGCTATCCCGGGTCTCCGATACAAGTCGGATTGAGTTGAAATTCGAACCCGACTCAAATAACCCCAAAACAATATCATAAATAATAAAATAAATTTCAAAAATATTCAAAAATGAAAAATGACTAAAATACCCATGTTCTTGAAAACTGGGGGTGACAAATCCATCCACCTTAAAAAAAAATTGTCCTCGAAATTAAAACAAAGCAATCACAAGTAAAATCATGCAGTTCGATAATCATATGCGTCTGTCCAAAATCATGATACTCAGAATCTCTGTTATGCTAGTGAGCAAGGTTACGATAATCACAGAGTCCTCGACTAAGGTACATACCTCTAAAATTATGGTATTTAAAATTTTTGCATTGTCGCATGTAGGGCTGGCGATGGGTAGGGTAGGGTAGGGTAAGGGCAGGAAGAGGGCAGGGTAGGGTAGGGTATTGACCTTTTTTGATACCCTAGGGGAGTCATGAGGGTAGGGTAGGGTAGCCCTCTTCCAAAAAATCAATACCCATTACCCGTCCTTGCCCTTTACCCTCACAGGGTAGCTGAGGGTCAGGGTAGGGAGGATAAGGGTATTACCCTTGCCATTTCATTTTTTTAACTTTGAAAATCAAATTTTTTGCTAGTAAACAGGGGGGAATATTTTTTCTTTCCATTTCATTTTTTTCAGATTTTAATAGCATTCAAAAATTATAACAACTTAACAAGAAATAACTGGGAGAATATTTTTTTTACTAAGGGCACTGAACCCAGTTATATAGTAGAACCTGGGCTGCCTACATACCCAAGGAGGACGCTAGACCTGACTCCTTAGGATCAAGCACCATGTAGTTCTCCTAATCCTAAGTACTAATTACAAAAAACTACAAGTAGTAGTAATACTATGGCAGTGGGACTATATAAAATTACAAAGCGGGTTGGGAGAAGGGTAGGATCGAGGGTTTTAAAGGGTTAGGGTTAACGGGTAGTGGATAGGATAGTGATTCAGGGTAGGATAGGGTTCAGGGTAGGGTTACAAGGCAGAGGGTAGGGCGGGTAGGGCGGGTACCCGGGTAATTGCACTAGGGTAACAGAATAAAACCCTTACCCTACCCTAATTCCAAGAGGGTAAGGGTAGGACATGCCCTCGAAGGGTAGAGGGTACCCGTGGGCACCTGAGGTTACAGGGTACCCGGCTCGGGTAGAGGGTATGAGGGCAAAATCGCCACCCCTAGCCGCATGCTTGGCAGTGAAAACCTTAAATTCCTACACCCAAGAAATGCATTCATAATCTGACTATATGTTCTCAATATACCTGCTAGCATGACCCTAGAGGATTCTAAAATCTCATAATCGAGGCGACCTAGCCCATACGACTTATCTCAGAAGAATATCACATCACAAGAACAAATTTTCATCAAACGATCAAGGAACAGATGGAATCGATTTTCAAGCCAGTTTATAAGGAGGCAAATGCAGAAATGAGATCGAAAGATTGGAACCTATAATCTGCCCCGGGTCTCCGATACAAATCGGATTGAGTTAAAATTCGAACGGACTCAAATAACCCCAAAACAACATCATAAATAATAAAATAAATTTTAAAAATATTCAAAAATGAAAAATGACCAAAATATTCCTGTTCTTGAAAACTGGGGGTGGCACAACAGCTTGTGTCGATCATGTCCGCGTGTCCACCACAGAAAAGAAAAGTGCCAAACCGTGTTCGGACCCGTGTGTCCGTGTCCATCCCATCTTATTCCATTACAAACCCAGCCCCGTCGGACATACCCGACACGAGCAGTACCATCACCAATATTGACCATTTTGCCACCACAAAACGATATTCAATAAATTACCTCATTGCCGTGTTGATCCCGTCTGAAACAAGCGGCGACGTCCTCCTCCTTGTGCCGCGGCCAATTGAAGTTCAGCCATCTCCCGAGCCAGTGCTCGCGCTCCGTGCAGCATCGGCGGTATCCTCTGCGCCACGGCCACCCATATGCGCGCGTGCACGTGTGTCTCACCGGAGTTCATCACCGTCGTAGCCGGTCGACCCAGCTCCCCTCAACCGAACCAAGTCCAACCGAAGTCTGTCGAGAACCCATCTGCCTTCTTCGATGCCCATCTCTGCCGTACCATGAACCCCAAGTTGCCGCTCCCGGCTTCGACCATGTGCAGTGGTGCCGCGCGTGCTACAGTGCCATGGCACCGCGGTTCCGGTGCCGCATCCAGGCCGCGCCCAAGGGCATGCCTCCTCCGCGCGTCGTCCAGCCATCGGCGCCGTCCTATGTCGACGTGGTGCCGAGCCCAGCCATCCCCGAACCGGCCTTCCCTCGCCTCCACCGGAGACGCCGCCTACGCCAGCCCGCCCTCCGCCAGCCTCCACGCCGAACGACGCACGCGGCTGCGCCACTGTACTTCTTCCCGATAACCCCGGTAAGAAAAACCCCTTCTCCTCTTAACCACTCTTTCCTTTTCTTTTTCCTTTGTCCTTCTCTCTCTCCCTATTAAAAGGGGCGAACACCTGTAATGCTGTTGTTATTATTAGTATTATTAATAATAATAATATTTACTATTGGGTTGTTTAGTAATGGACTTAGCATTGGCTTATTTGAGTAGGGATTCAAACCAGAGAGCAATGAATAGATGGGTAGATGGGCCTGAATAAAACATTTGGGTTTGGTTTTGTTAGGCTTATGGTTAACTGTTGGATTAATTTATGGATTTTTTAATATTGGGTTTAAGCCCACAACAAGTATTTTGTTGAATAATTATTTACTTTTGGCTCATGAGCTTGATCAAATGGGCTGGACCTTGGGCTGATTTATTTTGAATAATATGAAATTTAGTAAATAAATATATGGCTTTTGGGATAATAGATTATTTAAATAATTTTGGCCATATGAATATTCGGGTTGGGTTGGTTCATATATATTGAGAATATATATTATTGAGTTTTTCTGAAAAGATTTATAGATAAATTTACTTATATAATCATTTGGGCTATTATATATGTATAAGTAAATTCTTTGGGCATATTATATTGGGTTATACATGTATGAATTTTGACTAATAATATAATATTATTTTAGATTTATAGTAAGTACATTTCTAATAAGTCTTTTTTTTATTTTAATGGTTGTAAATATATGTTTAGTAATAAGGCTAATAACCTTTCATGTACTTTTATATATCTTCTTAATAGGTTCATATATGAGAGTTGTAAATAATTTCTAATTAGTTTGTAAATATCTTTCTAAATATATACAATTTCTAAATAAGAATTATTCTTTCTAAAACCAATTTCCTCTTAAACTAGATTATTCTTTTGACCATGACTAAACTAATCATATCCCTATTTCTTTTGTCAAATCTGGGTTTCTTCATATCGACCCCAGGCTAAGTGGACTATTCCAAACGCAACGGAATTGTCCGTTTCACCAGCAAGGATCCCAAGCAAGTACACTTTCTGATTGCTTTTCGATTTATAGTAGTCTATAGATTTCATGTTTATACATATGTCTTGCTGATTGTTGACACGCTCGTCACACGGAGTAGTCGGGAGGAGAAATATCTTAGTAGACATGTGGACTACCCAGAACTATCTTCCTTGTCTTTCGTGGAGAATAGCAGCTGCACACGACACGTGCAGGGTGCCGAATTTATCCCCTAGCCGTTCACATGTCGAAACGGATATTTCAAATCACATAGATAGTTGTAGTTTATTTGTTTTCCTTGTCTTCTCCACCACTTACCATGTCATCAGTACTTTCTAGTTTTCATCTCTCATATGATATTTTCATGTCTTGTTAATTCTATTGTGTTCTCGCATTGCCATCGGTTTGTGGGCTTGTTCCATTCCTGACTGGAAACCAACATTTTTCAGGTTAGTTGTGGCTCCACTTAGCTTTGGAAGATACGGGTGTACTTGCAGACAGAAACCTAGAAATAGATAGCAGTTGTATCATTTTCATTAATTGTGAGAACTTTGTATTTTTTTAAATATAAATGTTGTAAGTGTTGTAATCAAATTTAGAAATGTGAATGAGTAATAAAGTTTACTTTGAGCATTTATTTTTTGCGGGCTTGACAGCGTTCTACCGCCGACTCTGCGGCGTAGGCTGGCTTGGACACGTTTTGTATCCGAAAAAGCGGGTGTGGGTCGTGACATTGTTCTCCCACATACCTCTTCACCTCAAAATTTTGATTATCTTCCGAACTAGATATAGCATGAAAGCTCCACAAACAAGCATGGGTCTTGTAATTCTTGAAGCAAACGGTGTACCTCTCCGGCTCAGATTTTAAAATATGGAATGGATGACGAGATTCAAAACAAACCTTTTTAACAGCGTGCTTAACTTCTTCAACACCATTTAGAAAAATTTGACCAACGCCGGTAATTAATCCAGGCCACATATTCGATTTTATCTTCTTTACTATCTCAAACGAGCCCTCATAAAAATCTACTACTCGTTTATCCTTTATAGTAGGAGAACATCTACTCAAAGATCTAGAAGAGAAAGATGAAGGTACCATGGAAATATTTTGACAAGAAAAAGATATCGATGAAGAACATAGAGGATATACTTGCTCCACAAATAGATCAAAGCTCACGTGATGGGTATCGTGGAAACCACCAACCATTGGCCGAAGCCAAAAATTACTGTCAACGTACAATTCCGTCCCATCAGAATGCAAAAACTTGAAACGAAAGGAACGTGGATCCAAAGAAGTCCATCGATTGCACACTTGATGCTTTAAAAATTCTACGATAGTTTCATAAGTGACACGGCAGGAAAGTAGGTCTCCCTTGAAACAAAGATTAACTAAACAGCTTGAATCCATCCTCCTAAAAACATAAAAACAGAAGAGATCACAAATCAGAACAACACATTTCTGATCATTCGCCGTTCTAATATAACGGAGAATGATCATTCTCCGCTTACTACTCACGGAGAATGATTATTCTCCGTCTTCCGGTAACGGAGAATGACTATTCCCCGTCATGTATAAAATGGAGAACGGTTGTTCTCCGTGAGAGGGGAACGGAGAATGATCTTTCTCTGTGACAAGTGAACGGATGATGACCATTCTCCGTCATATTAGCACGGCGAATATCATTCACCATCATATTCGCACGGAGAATATTACGAAAAAGGTTGCATCGCTTCTGAAATCAGATTTTCAGGAGAAAAAAAAACCAAAATAGAAGTTCTCTGGA
This sequence comes from Iris pallida, assembly GCA_029216955.1. Classification (NCBI taxonomy): domain Eukaryota; kingdom Viridiplantae; phylum Streptophyta; class Magnoliopsida; order Asparagales; family Iridaceae; genus Iris; species Iris pallida. The sequence continues at coordinate 10,635,673 of JANAVB010024400.1, read as the reverse complement.
GTTATTCAAGCTCAAATCAACACAAAAGAACCAGATTAAAGATCTCTCTAATCGTTTCTCAATTAAAAATCTTCATAACAAATTCAAATTCAGCAAAAATTTCAAGATCCACGAAGATGATGAATAAATTTCTACATATATGAACTCTCACCTTGTTTTAAGATCTACAGAAAAAGAAGAAGAAGATCTTCTCTCCACAATTGACCTAATCGCCAAAAATTTTTGAATCTCTCCACGAAGATGATGATGAGGGATGATCGGAGTTCGACTGAAGAAAAGCATAGTGAACTACGAACGATCTTTACGATCTCTGCTGAAGATGAGAGCAATAGAATTCAGATCTCTCGTAAAGAAGAAGAAAAAGACGAAAATTGCAATCCAAATCTGAGTTTGTGAATTCAAATACATATATATGACCAAATTTGCGCGAATGGGTAGTTATGGTATTATCAAAATGACAATTTTATAAATACAGAACATCTAAAGGGGATCTTGGAATATTTAACCTGAAAATACATAATTTTGGGTATTTCATAAAACCCACCCTGCGAATGAGTTTTTCATAAACACCCACCCCGAAAGTGGGTATTTCAGCAATTTTCAGTTCCATATAATTGGACTTCCAGTTATGGCAAGCCAATTATGATTGGATTTCAATTAAATATATGATTGATGCATATTGGAAGTTTATATATATATTGACCTTCCATGTATGGATTACCACGGGCTTATAAAAGGGTGATGGATGTAAGTTGAAAATTATCTCACAAACAAGAGTGTTTTACAATATTTGAAAGATAGAGAGGATTAAGGACTATTGTGAAGGAGAGATTGCTTCGAATAATTTTTCGGCATCTCTTGTTCTTCAGAGTCCGCGATCAAAATTTTCTTCTTTCAAGTGAGTTGCGGTGATCCATGTTGGATTGGGAGGAGCTTGTAGAGGGTGTATTCTCTTTATTTTATTAGTGGAGGTTCTTCGGAATTGAACTCCAATATTAGTTGTCAGTAATGTTCTACGTAACCTCGTGTGTAGGTAACAAGTGTGTTGTATTGTTGTTCGAGCAAGGAGCTATTACATAAGATGAAGTAGAAAACGTGAATGCCTTAAGAGGATATCCAGACCTGATTCTTTAGTAGGGCACAAGATATATCAGTCAGGTCTTAGTGATATTTTTATAGATTTTAGTGGAACATCAGGACCCAGTCCGAAGTTAATGGTGAATAGGTCAGATACGATATCCGTGTAGAGGATCCAAAACCAATCTATTACTGACCCAGAACTTTTAATGGGTTTGGTTTCTTGAATTTAAAGTTTTGGAATTTCTGATTCCAGGTCTACTAGTTTTGGGGCCTGATCTGAGTAGCAGCCTAACAATTGTAATTTATATGATTTGATAAAAATGAGACGGAATAAAAGCTAAACATAAAATATTCTATCCTGTAGCATCTCTCTTCCTCTCTTCCAGGTAAGGCTAAGAATATGTACATAATGATTGCAGTTTGACCAGACCTAAAAACTTATTCTACAGATTTGGTGTGTTGAACAAGTGCAATTATTGCTTTTAATTTGCACTTATTCCATTATATACTCTTAATGTCCGGAAAACAATCTTGCTACTAGTTGTTTTGGAGCAAGGAGCTAAGATTCTTGAGAATGAAATGATAGAGATCCCCTTTAACAGGATGTCTCCTTACTGTAATCAATAACTCGTGGATTAGATTGTGTGATTGTTAAATTTTGGATCTTATCGCGAATCCTTTGTTTGGTCTGTCGAAAAGGGTATCGGATTCTTTATGGGGGCATTCGGGGTCATATTTTTTTGTTTGTTTGAAACTAAATCTCAGATAGTTAGGTACCGTAAACAGAACTTTGGGGTTAAGCCTTCGTAATAATAATTAAGTGTAATCAAAGAAGAAAATACGATATCTCAGAGTTTATTCCCAATATCAATAAATTTAGATATTTGGCTTGTATCATGCCTCGGTGATGAATCATTTCAGAGCGTCACATGAACTTTGCAGGGCTTGTGTTCTAGGCACGAGCTTGAGCTGCAAGCCCTTTGCACTTAAAGCTGCAGTAGCTAGGTATTTCTCGAACTCAGAAAGTCGATGTTGCTTTGATCTCTGTTTCAAAGAAGGTAAATTTTATTTAGGTCCCTCCGAGAGACTATAATTCGGCCAATAGATACAATCTTTCCGAGAGGCTATAATTCAGCCCGTAAGCTTACAACCAATCCAACCCGAAGTTCGGCCAATAGATACAATCCCTAGCACGAAGGCCCCGTCCTAGCCCGAAGGCTACATTCCCGTCCAAAGTCTCCATCTTATCCGGGGACCTCATGCAGCCGAAGCCGCACCGCGCCACACGAGCTCCCGCATATCCCACCACTTAATTCTTCCAAAGAAAAATTAAATTGCATCCATGTTGCTCGAACTCGCAACCTCATGGGGGAGTGCATCGGTCTTAACTGCTAGGCTAGACTTCATTGCTCAGCAGTACAACTTGATTCAATGACCCTGTAAATTTTATAAATGTAACAGTTTATGCTTTTTCTGTCTCTATTTTATTAGATTGTATCTCGTTTCCGGTAGAGCGTTCAAAAGGGGGGTGACAATGGAGTTGGTAATTTAGTCCCACATCGGGTAGGAGGTGGGATCATGTGGTGTAGATAATTGAGATTGGTTCAGGTCTTACAAGAGAATTCTCTTTTAAGACATATGGGTCCAATTAAATATCGCACCTCAGAGCCAACTCCGATTCGGGTCACAATATATTGGATCTCCTGGGTGCTCGGCTGGCAGGGACGGGATCATGTGATGTAGATAATTGAGATTGGTTCAGACCTTATAGGAGAATTCTCTATTAAGACATGGGCCCAATTTAATATCGCACCTCATGGACCAACTCCGATTCGAGTCACATCGTGTTTCCAACATATTTTGATGGAAAGAACTTGTTTGCCTGTTGCTTTACTTCAGCTCACGCTTAACGCGCCTACAATCATTTAAAAGGCTTCTATTGGCCATCAAGGGTCCTTTCTTCTAAATTGGATTTTATTTCTAAACTTGTAAATGTAGGACTTTAGGGTGTACGGAGAGCACAACTTAGAGTTGTTTGAAGGAATATCTAAGGTGGATTGGTCATAAACTTCCTGCTTCTTCTTTTAGGGTTTAGTAGACATTATTCTAAGCTGTATGGAGATCCTTTTGGAATCAAATAACATATTCAAAGTCAGGATTAATTCGTCTGTACTCAGTAACTGGAATGATTCAATTAACTTTATAGCTTATCGTTACTTATGATGGATTATGGAATGATCCTTCTAGAAAATAATAATGCCTTGTTCTCATTGCTAGGATTTGTTACAATATATATAGTGTCTACATTTGGACTTATGGGTATGGACCATATTTATATTACAAATATAATCTAACATCCCCCTCCCTCAAGTTGGAGCATGTAAGTCACAAATGCCCAACTTGGGAAGGAAAGAATCAAACACTTACTTTCCAAGGGGCTTGGTGAAGATGTCAGCCAGTTGAGAAGAAGTAGGAACATGCGAGGCTATTACGGTGCCATCTCTAATAGCATCGCGAACAAAATGCAAATCCACCTCAATATGCTTACTGCGCTCATGAAATACCGGGTTCTGAGCCAGGTGCAGGGCTGACTGACTGTCACAATACACCGACATAGCAGACTTCTGGCGAACGCCCAAACACACCAATAACTCCTTTAACCATTTCAACTCACAAACAAGCGCAGCAAGAGATCGGTATTCAGCTTCAGCGGAAGATCGAAAAACAGTTGATTACTTCTTGATCTTCCAAGAAATAGGAGACCCCCCAGAAACACCAACCAGCCTGTAACAGAGCGACGAGTCAAGGGACAACTGGCCCAGTCAGAATCACACCAACCAGAAAGACGGGATCACAATCAGCTTTCAAAAGAATACCCTGTCCCGGTGCATATTTGAGATATCTGACCACTCGCAAAGCAGCATGCCAATGATCTTGTCGAGGCTCCTGTAAGAATTGAGACAAGATATGCACAACATAGGCTAAGTCAGGGCGAGTAAACGATAGATAAATCAACCTCCCAACCAGCCTCCGATAAGTCTCTGCATCCGCCAGCTTTGGACTAGTCGATTCTGCCAGCTTGTGATTGGGTTCCATGGAAAAGCCAGCAGGTCGAGACCCCATCAAGCCGCATTCTGAAATGATGTCCAAAGCATACTTCCTTTGACACAAGGAAATTCCTTCTCCACTCCGAGCCACCTCTATGCCAAGAAAGTACTTCAACACACCAAGGTCCTTCACGTGAAAACAAGAACAAAGGTACTTTTTGAAAGCATCTAAAGCACCTGTGTCATTACCAGACACAATCATGTCATCCACATAGATCAAAACATGCAACTCTACATTCCCTTTAAAAAAAGAGAAAAGGGAATAATCGAAATGAGATTGAATAAATTCATAGGATATCAGAGAAGCAGCAAGCTTAGCAAACCAACAACGTGGGGCCTGTTTCAATCCATATAGTGACTTACGTAGGCGACACACTTTGTTGGGTTCACTATGCAAAAAACCTGGCGGCAACTTCATATACACTTCTTCTGTCAGATCTCCATGAAGAAAAGCATTGTGCACATCCATCTGGTGCAAAGTCCAGCCTCTCACAGCTGCAACAGCCAAGAACGTCCGAACTGTAGGCATCTTAGCTACCGGGATAAATGTCTCTGAATAATCGATCCCCTCAACCTGATGATTACCGAACACAACCAGCCGTGCCTTTAAGCGCTCAACACTTCCGTCAGATTTGTACTTTATTTTGTACACCCATCTACTTCCCAACGCTTTCTTCCCAGGAGGTAAATCGACAAGACTCCATGTCACATTATCTTCCAGAGCCTGTATTTCAGTTTGCATAGCCGCGCGCCAGCTCGAATCTCGCGAGGCCTGGCGATATGAAGTAGGCTCAACACCTGCAGTGATAGCTGCAAGAAAATCTCTGTGTCCAGCAGTAAATATATCATAACTTAGAAATTGTGTTAGAAGATACGAAGTACCTGAGAAAATGACGGGAACAGATAAACTGTGGTGAAGGGAGGACTTTTACTTCGAACAGCATTTGTCACAAAATTCTGTAATCGTACTGGCTGTGATTTCTTTCGCATTCCTCTTCCCAATACTACCTCGTCGGGAACCTCTGGCAACACTGTATCCCCTGTATCATTAGTAGTATCCGCATCACCCCCAGCGAACTCTCCTGTCAATACTTCTGCATCTACCTGTGCATCCTGACCACTCGGTGCCGATCCACCAACAACCACTCCGGCCTCAGCAACCGTAGCCGGCACCATCCCAAAAGTCTCTATATCGTCTCCTGGCACCTCAACAGATGTATGACGTGTCGCAGAAGACATCTCGCTAGCAAAGTCACATCCAGGAAGTTCTTTTTCATAAAAAGTAACATCACGGAACACAATAAATTTACCAGTCTCCAAATCATACAGTTTCCATCCCTTTTTATCAAGTGGATACCCAACAAAGATACATTTTCTCCTCCTGCTAGCAAATTTATCATGTCGGGATTTCAAATCATACGCATAGCACAGACAACCAAAAATACGTAGATGATCATACGAAGGAGCCGAGCCATATAAAACTTCATAAGGAGACTTAAAATGCAAGATACTAGAAGGGATTCTATTTATCAAATAACATTCAGCCAGAACACATTCCCCCCAAAAATCCACGAAAAGAGAACCCTAAAATCGCAATGCCCTGGCTACATTTAAAATATGTCGATATTTTCTTTCCACCCTTCCATTCTGTTGAGGTATCCCAACACAGGATGTTTGGAACAATATACCTTGAGATGAAAAATAATCTCGTAAATAATTAAATTCAGTGCCATTGTCACTCCGCACACGACGTATATCAGCCCCAAACTGACGCTTCACCATAGCAACGAATTTAAGAAAATATAGAATAAACAGCACACTTATCCGTCAATAAAATAATCCAAACAGCTCTAGAAAAATCATCCACCAAAGTCAAAAAATATCATGACCCATTAGATGACGGAACACGATATGGTCCCCACAGATCACAGTGTATAAGTTCAAAGCATCTCAAAGCACGACTACTACTATCAGGAAAGGCATCACGAGTCTGTTTAGCTTGATGACAAATATCACAAGCCTTATGAGAAAACACACTACTACCAGAGAGAAAAAGTAAAGTCTACATTACTTTATCTGAAGGATGTCCCAGTCTATTATGCCAAACCTCGGAATCATTCTCTTTGCAGGCCAGAATCACTGAAGCCAAAGAAGCTGGAACCTCCCCCAAGAAGTAAAGTTCACCCCTTTGTTCATCTGCTCAAATCACCATCCTCGTACTTCGGTCCTGAACAAAACACAAATCATGAGTAAATAACATATCACAATTTCTGGCACCAATCAATTGGAAGACAGAGATCAAATTGCAAGTTAATGTCGGAACATAAAGAACATTCGTCAACACCAACGAAGCAGTCAAAAATACTTTGTCTCTCAGAACAGCCTCAATAGTGCTCCTATCAGGCAAAATCATAGGACAGACAGGGCCCTCAAAGCAATCAACTAAACAGTGACGAGAGCCAGTCGCATGAAGAGTAGCCCCGGTATCGAACATCCAAGGTACAGAAGAATTCTTACCCATCAGACGATCAGAGTTTGAAGAACCAGGGTTGGAAGAATTGTCGTTACCCAGCAAGCTCATCAGTTTCTGCCATTGTTCACCTGAGAGTGGTGAAGGATACCCTCCATGCATCATATCCGTCGAACTCCCAACAAGACCAGCAGGGACACCATGACCAGCAGCGGCGATATAATGAACAACCCCTACGCCACCAGCACCACGTCCCCCATCACGTCTCTGCGGTGGTACCGGGCCTCTGCCACCACCAGCACCACGTCCGCCCTCACGCCGAGGACGAGTCTCCTACCACTCTGGATAGCCAATCTTGGCAAAGTAAGTTGCAACATCATGACCTGTTTTCTTGCAATGAGTACAGATCATACCTGATTTGTCCCTGGAATCTGAGGTTCTACTATTAGAAGTAGTAGAAAAACAAGGTGAAGTCTTGAAAGCCAGCGCCATCACCTCCTCAGTAGCGGATTGAGATTTTTGCATATCCTCCTCCTCACAGACTGCCTGGTATGTCCGATCTAAACTTGGCTGAGGATCCTGAACCAGGAGATTAGATCGGGTATGACCGTACAACTCAGCATTCAACCCATACATAGAGTCCTGAAAGTGGTCTTCATCCCTCATAGCCTGTAGCTTTGCAACAAGTTTACCACAGGTACAAGTAGGCAATGGGAAATAAGCAGCTTGTTCATCCCACAAAGACTGCAAATTTTCAAAGTAGGTTTCCACAGACATCGACGCCGTTTATTTGTACTCGGCCAAAGCCACCTTAATTTGCTGCTTCCGAGTGCCATTGCTAACAACAAATCTTTTCTCCAACAAGTTTCATAATGGATAAACCTCCTCAAAGTACGGCAAAGATTTCTTCAGAGATGGATCAATGGTATTAAGAACCCATTGAACCAACAACGCTTGCACGCATCTCCAATCAAGCAATTTACTAGCATCATTAACAGGTTTGACTTCAGTACCTTCCAGAAAAGTGATCTTCCGCCTAGAGATCAGAGAGAGACGTATCGACCGAGACCACTCAGCATAGTTCGGTCCACAAAAAATAATAGGAGTAATGATATTTCCTGGTTGATCAGCAGAACTCAGAAAATATGGACCCTTCGGATTAGGATAATTTGAATTGTGTGCACTGCCACCGCCAGTCGCGACGGAATAGCTGGATGCAGCATCATCTGCTATCGCGGATGTCGGGTGTACAAAATTTTGTACAACGCCGACGAATCAACCGCTGATGGACGGGGTCGGTGGCGAATCGGCCGCGATCAGGGGCGCCGGATCTGGCGCGTAGGGACGAATGTCGGGTGTACAAAATTTTGTACAACGCCGACGAATCAGCCGCTAATGGACGGGGTCGGCGCGTCGGAATCGGCGCGTTGGGCGCTGTCGGCGCGTCTGGATCGGCGGGGTCGGCCGGTGCACGGTCTGGCGTTGTTCTTAGTTTTGATGTCAGGATGCTACCAGGTTTTGATCAAATTAACATGTTTTGATCAAATTAACAAGACCTAGGAAAGGCATAACAAGATGGATGCTACCATGTTCCACAAAGGGGAACTTAGAGAAGGTCAGCGACATTGCAAGGCAGCTCCTCCATCGTATTTACTGCTGGCACCACGTTGTAGAACTTCTGGATATCGAAGAGTATCTTCTCGTCGTCACGAGTGACGAAGTTGATCGTTACACCCTTCCTTCCAAAACATCCACTTCGTCCAATACGATGGAGGTAGTTATTGCTAGTGGCAGCAGCGAGGCGTCGGATCGGCGCGGCGGGCGCGTAGGGGATGGTGAATATGACGGCTAGTTTTTTTTTTTTTTTTGAGGCTCTGATAACATATAGGAAATAATAATGCCTTGTTCTCATTGCTAGAATTTGTTACAATATATATAGTGTCTACATTTGGACTTATGGGTATGGACTATATTTACATTACAAATATAATCTAACAATCCTTTTAGTCCAAATCTTGTAATATTATTCTCCAAATTTTGCCTTTTTCTTTCTGGGAGCTTTTGCTTGCCACTACCGTTTGGTTCTTGCTTTGTCCACTACAAACATTATAGATATACTCCCTTCGATGTACCATTACTGTATAGTTTCATTTTTTTTCTAGATCAGACCTATCTGAACTTGTTGAACTGATCATGACAGAAATCCAGCTTCACTCTTGTATCCATCTACTTTGAATTTGTCTCAATATTAATGAATTCATCGTTTGTTTGGACCTTTCAACAGTATGATCATGTCCTATGAAAATTTGGAAGCAAGTTACTGCATTTATCGGCCAGATCTAGTTTTTATTTGTCCGCTCGTTCGTTCCCTGCAGTGCAAGTCTGACTTTTAACTTTGAATTCAAGAAATAATTGAGTTTGGATTAGTCTTTGATAGGGTTGTAGGAGATATTGGCGGCTGGGATTTAGATTCAGGAAAAGTCTGGGTTTGAAAATCAAAAGGAAAAAAATTCCTACGAATATGACAGCTTAGTTTATCTAGAATGAGATGATATGATGTGGAGCCATCAACACATTCTTATCAACATGTATTTATTATTCTTAAACACGAACTCTCAAGGAAAAAAAAAACAGCAGTGCTGTGACATACTTTCTTTTCTATTCTTTCGTATATTACTATTAAAATAGAGAGAAAAATTAACAATTTTTATTTTTATTTTTTCCTCTCCTAAACCTTGTACATCTTCAATTCAATGAAAACGACTCTTGGATTTGAATGCTTTTGAAACAAAAACATTTTGAAGCACTTTTAAATATTTGGAATGTACTAAGGGTCTTTTTGGCAATTGTAAGGGTAGCGGTTATGAGATATTTTTAGAGTACCGATTATGAGAGGTCCGATTTTGGGTGATTTTTACGTAGCGATTTTTAAATCAGTCCAATCCATGCTTGGTAATTCACTAACAAACGGTTATAAAAATTCTTTACACGAATAAAATTAATTTTGGAAGGGTATTAGTAGTTATAATTTTATATTTTTCGTGAGGATATAAATGGAATAAAATAATAATAATTTTCAAAATCCACCGATTTTGGGGTCTATAAAGCCACCTAAAATTACATTACACCAGTTTTGGAGGATTTTTGAGCCAGCCAAAACCAGTGTCTCAAAAAAAATTAACAACGCAGAAATTTTCATAAACAATCGGTTCAAAAATATCCAGTAACCGGTAAAAACACCGTTACCAAGCAGACCCCCTAAATAATTTTACTCCAGCATGGTTTGGGATTGTTGTTGCTTCTCAAAAAATCGGCAGCATAAAGTTGCTTTCAAAAATTGTTCCAAAATTGGATCTACTTTCCACCAACTTTTTTTTTTCTCTCGGAAACACATAAACCAGTTGTTATTTAGAACATCAGGGTTTGTTATTTAGAACATCAAGACAAGCATCAAGACTGGTGTGCGCTACGACGAGCCACTAAGGTAACTGGACATGTACTGGAATCAAGAGCGCACCATGACAGGCCACTATTTAGTGAGCTAGAAAAGGACATGTACAAGAGTGCACCACGACGGGTTACTATCTAGTAAATATTGGACATGGCATAGACTGTAAAGTACAATAAATCTGGAAGGGCATAACAATACATAGTGAGTATAGAGAACATATGAACATAAGCTAGTGTCAAGTGTATATAGGGTGTATAATCATTCTTTAAGTATACAAGGTCATCTAATCATGTTAAGAATTTATTACAATCGAAAAAAAAATCAAAAACGGACAAAAAGGGCAAAAACAGACAAAAACAGCCTAACCGGATCATCCGGCGGATTACTGCGGATTACTGGCGAATTTTCCGAAATGTCACAGCTAGGGAAGAGTATTCGATTTATTCGGTTCCAACCGAACCGAATAACCGAAAACCGAATTGGACCGAAACCGAATAAGCAAAATCGAAACCGAACCGAATTGGTTAATAACCGAACCGAACCGAACCGAATTAAATCGGTTCGATTTTTGGTTTATTCGATTTTTGGGTTTATTTGTGTTTTTTTTTGTTAATATATATAATAACTAAATATACACACACACACACACACACATATATATATATATATATATATATATATTTTATATATATATATATATATATATATATATATATATAAATATATATATATATATATATATATATATATATATATATATATATATATAAACTAAATTTTCTTATTCGGTTTTTGGTTTTTGACCGAAACCGAAACCCAAAACCGAAACCGAAACCGAATAAGTAAATTTAGTATTTTCAAAACCGAAACCGAACCGATTTTTTTAAAACCGAACCGAATCTCTTATTCGGTTCGGTTCGGTTCGGTTCGGTTTTCGGTTCAAAACCGAATAATGCTCACCCCTAGTCACAACAAATTTAGTAGTGCAAGTTCGGATTTTTCAACGGATTTCTGCGGATTTTCGAACCGTCACAGAAAGTTGATTCTTGAAAACTCAAAACTTGTTTTGGGCACAAAAACTTCATTTTAAATAGAAATTCAGATTTTTAAAAGTCAAAATCGCATAAAATCTAATTTTCTACAACATGGGAGTATTTGTTTTCACAAATTCAAAGATTTGATAGATGAATACCTCAAAATACTCTAAAAATAGGTTTTCGGAAAACCGAAACGGGTTCCGATTTCCACCAAACCCAAAATCTATGTATACAAGCTTGGTGAGGACCTCATATATGCATATGTGACCAGGATCCATAATGGTAACACCAGTATCACTTTTGATACCGAGTTTTCTACTAAGTCAATATTGGATTTTAACAGAAAATCAAATCTTAGTTCTAACCAAATTTAGAAACATGCATATAGACGAGAATCACAAGAAAAACATTCTTAACAAAATGAGTTTAGAACAATTCTAAGAATTTAATACCAAGGAAAACAAAAATGACAACAAAACAATATTGTTCATGAATTTGGCAAAATGTACTTGCCTAGGTTAAGCTCCAAGCCTAATCTTCTACTCCTCCTCCTAGGGGAGTTAGACACCACACCCAAGCCTCAAAGGCCAAGCTCTTGGCAAGCTCTAAAGGGGAGAGAAGAGAAGAAGAAATGAAGAGAGAGTGAAAGAATGAAAAGAGAAAGGAGGGAGAAAGTGAAAGGGTATATATAGAAGGAGAATTAATTTTGACCATTGGATGGTGATCCATGTCAAAATCTAAGTCAATCATGGCCATTCAAACAAAACCAAATATCCATTAGATAAATATATCTGCACTATTCACGAAAAATATCTAAACACTATTCATCAAAATATCTAAAACACTATTTACGAAAATATCGGAAACACTATTCATGAAAATATCTGAAATCGAAAATATCTAAAATGTGGAATAACTGTCCGGGCGGTATGCCGTCAGTATACACCGGTATACTGGCGGTATAACGGTCAAGAAGAAAATCTATAAGTTGAAAAAAATTTAAAGTGTTCCAAAAACCAAGAAAATACGAAATACACTGCAAATTACGTATCCGTATATAAATATCGATACTGTGAGACGAGTCTCACAGTTGGCGCGGAAAAATTATATCCCCTACAAAATATATGGATAATACCAACTGAAAAATATTTATTAAAGTTTTTAAATCGAAGAAATTTAAATGATACCAAAACAATTTAAATAAATAATATTTTTCCAAAAAAATTGGGAATTATAGGAGAAAGCGGAGAGATAGGAGAGTGGAGAGACGAGAGAGGTCAGTTGGTGCGGGGGGAATTATATCCCCCAGAAAATATATGGATAATACCAAATGAAAAGTATTTATTAAAGTTTTTAAATCGAAAAAATTTAAATGATACCAAAACAATTTAAATAATGTTTTTCCAAAAAAATTGGAAATTATAGGAGAGAGCGGAGAGATAGGAGATTTGAGAGAGGAGAGCGGTCAGTTGGCTCGGGGGAATTATATCCCCACAAAATATGTAATATGGATAATACCAAATGAAAAATATTTATTAAAGTTTTTAAATCGAAGAAATTTAAATGATACCAAAATAATTTAAATAAATAATGTTTTTCCAAAAAAAATTGGGAATTATATTTTTGAAGATAGTAGATGCCTGCTCTCCTCTCTCCTATCTCTCCGCTCTCCCCTCTCTCCTCTCTCCTATCTATCCTCTCTCTCCTCTCTCCTAACTATCCGCTCTCTCCTCTCTCTTTTCTCTTCACGTGCGCCAACGGAGTTGGCGCCCCCCTCCCCTCCGTGCACCAACTCAGTTGGCTCCTCCTCCTCTCTCTCTTTCTCTTCATGCATGTCCGTACACGCAAATTGAGTTGTTGTTTCTTTACCCCATTTACAAATTATCCAAACTTCTTCTCTTTTATAAAATTTAGGGAAAATTCTTTATCTTATATGAAAATATGCCTCTGAATTGGTTACCATTGGCCAATGATGATGGTACGATGTTATCGGTAAGATGACAAAGTTTACTCGTGTAATGGACAGTGTAGCCCAAGATAAGTTTAACAAGACTTCGAATTTAGATAATTATTTTTATAGTTTTGCTTAGGACAAGCTTCCAGGTCTAAGTTCAATACTCTTTTTAGTTGCGTATTAAGCCAAAAATCTCAAAAACTATTAGGCCTCGCTTGCTTCACGGAAAGGAAAAGGAAAGTAAATTACAATTTCTGTCAATTTTTCTTTCCGGTGTTTCTTTTCCTTTGAAAAATTATAACTTACATCAAGTTTTGTTTCCAGTATTTGAAAATGCCAAAAAAATTGAAAGGAAAAGTGAATACTTAAATATGGGAAAGTGAATCTTTGTTTGCATTGATGGCGCCATTTTCTCCATAAGGCCTCGTTTGGTTCGTGGAAAGGAAAGGAAATCAATTCCTTGGTTTTTCCTTTCCTTTGGGAAATTAAAATTTTCAACTATTTTTCTTTCCGGTGTTTGGAAATGCAATAAAATTGGAAGAAAAAGTGAATACTTAAATATGGGAAAATGAATTCTTAATCGGATGGATAGAATCATTTTATGTAAAACCTGCAATTTTGGTTTATTAGAATTACTGGATTATTGGATTACTAGTTTAGATTAGTATTAATATTATTATTATTATTATTACTATTAGTACTACTATTACTATTATTACTATTATTGTTATTATTATTATTATTATTATTATTATTATTATTATTATTATTATTATTATTATTATTATTATTATTATTATTATTTTATTATTAGTCGAAATAGGAAAATTATTATTTTTAAAATTTATGGACTAGCATCTTTGATTGATTGCCCCATCCCGATTTCGTGTCCGGGGTTCAACTCTGACCCCAAGCAACCCGACCTTGATTCCCGTCCCAAATCCAAACTTCTTTCTAAAAACAACTTTAATTTATTTTTGGAATATATATATATATATATATATATATATATATATATATATATATATATATATATATATATAATATTACATTATTTCCTTATAATAAAAAATAATAATAATAAATAAACTCTCACTCACCCCCCACCCATCCCACGTACAGAACTCACCGCACAACCCACGACCTATTCTCTCATTCCTTCCTTTACTCCTACGTTTGCACACCCCTTAATTTCCTCTTTTCCCAATTCACTCCACACCACCTCTAAAGAATAATAACTCACCACCACCATCACTTTTTTCTTACTACCAGCACCTCCACCCACTCTCCTCTCCTCCTCTTTCATCTCTCCCACCTCACTGACCGTCCCCTCCGCGATCCGACCGACCTCGCCGTCAGCACCATCTGCGGCTGCCCCTTCCTGTGCGCCGCCCCCGACCCGTGCCTTAACGGCCGATCTCTGTCCCGAGCCTCCGACCGGAGCCCTGTCCGAGCCGACCTCGGCCGTGAGCTCCGCCCTAGCCGGCCGATCTGTCGACCGGCGACCCGTGCGACCGCCGTACCTCACCTCCAGAGTGAGCCTCTCACAAACCCCTTACCCCTTGTCGGCCCGGCGACCACCGCCGCCGACCCCCCATGGTCGGATCCGTCGGACCCGTGATGTAGCCGACCCCGCTGGACCCAGCCCCCGTGGCTCCCCGGCACCGCCCCGCTCCGAGCCGGCCTCCGTCGACGTTACCCCCTCTCCTTGCCCCCGGAGTCGTCGACCGCGGCCCCTGGTTGTCAGCCCGATCCCGTGCTCGGTCGGACCTCCTCCGACCGAAGTTTTTTCGATCGGCTTCCCCTTGCGGATCCCGCTGTCCAGCGCCCGTGCGCGTTCCCGTGCACTTCCCACGCTTTTGGACCTGTTCCAGTGCCCTTGGACGCGGTCCGGATCCCATGCACCTGATCCAGCGCTATCCGAACGTTGTTTCGGCTCTCCCCAAGTTCTTCCCGCGGCTCTCCGCCATCGAAAATTTGGAAATTTATGTTTATCACAGTAGTTCGTCCCTCCCGTAGAGTCTGTGATGACGAAGTCCCGGGTCCCACTTTGGGATTCGAATTTTATCTCGTTGCGTTAGTGGATACGGCTTTTCGAGTTCGATTCGGACTTGATTTTTGGGTTGTGATTCTTGGGTTGGTTTTAGTATATACGTATTTTTGCCCCTCTTTGGTAGTGGGCGTATGCATGTTGCTTTGTGAGCTTATTGGCTATTATTCTTTTCCATTTTGTGGTTGATGCTTGGACTTTCAAAGTCCTGTGGCTTTTTGGTTGGACTTGTGGTGTATATTTTGGATTTGTGGTTGTGTATTAGTTATTGGTTGGTTTTTGGAAGGGCTGGAAGTTATACATCTATATTTTTGGATATTGAGTTTGTGTTGGACCGATACCGCCTCGCAGCTAGGTTGTCCTAGTTACAAAGAAGGTGTTGCCCAAATTTTCAGTAAAATATTTCAAATAATAGCATTTAATTAAGTTTAGTAATTTGGTAATTTAAAACCTATTTCAAAACCATAGTCCTTGAAACGGTTTATTAAAATTATTTCATTGGTTTTCAGATTGGTTTAAGTGTTGGATTTTTGTGAGTTTTTTTATTCCCTTAGGCGACGACCGTATCGGTCGGATGAGCCTCGGTGAAACGTAAACGCTACAGGACTTCCTGTGCGTTGAGGCGTTAGCCAGCAACATGAGATTGCATGACCAAGTCTGAGACGCCCATTTTCTATAAATTATATTTTATTATATTTTATTTTAGAACTGGTTACTGGCCTTTAGTATTTTGGGTGCAGGGCCTCGGCCTTCTGTTTGGACCGCTTCACGGCACTCAGAGCTCGCCTCAGCATTTAAATTAATATTAATTTGTTGTAAGGGCATAAGTCAAGTTTTTCTTTGTTTTCTGCGGCCCTGTAATTGTGTAGTATAGATTTTCTACTTTATTTCTGGGTTTTGTTGAAGGCGTAGCTAGGCGCATAATTATAAATGGGTATTAATTATTTTGTATAAATTAATAAGGATTTCTTACATTTAATTAAAGTGAATAAATTACTAGTAAATTAACAAGTTCATGTTTTTATCATTTAAAAGAAGATTTAGTTATATATATATATATTATATATATATATATATATATATATATATATATATATATATATATATTATTAAAATACAAAGTTTTGCCAATTAATCTGTAATTGTTATTTTTTCAATTAAATCAGTAATCGGTTATTCCGTAAATTGATAACAAATATAGTTTACGACGTTAGACGGATTTCGGTAGATTAATTTAATAACTTAAAACATAACTAGGGTCTGTTTCTAGAAATTGCAACTAGCACACCTAGATATGATTTTCTCTATGGTTCTAAGTCAGGGTTCTCAACTGTAGGATTTCGAGGACGTATTTGACTTCCTCCCCGGTACCGACACCATGTTCCAGTCATTAAACAAAGGCATGTTACGGTTATGTTTTCTTGCATTTTAATTAATAATTATCATGTTGCATGCTTAAACCACATTGCTACACGAAACTCTCTCCTAGAGTTCAAATATTGATTGTGGGGATATTGGGGGAGTAGTGTAGCGTCTATGACCAATACCCCTCATATTGCATATTATTATTGTGCGAGCTTACCCCTCTTACACACGGGGATAAGCCGTATCGCGTCGCTAGGATGCTATTGTACAACCCAAGCCAGTCATAGACGTTACCTATTCAAATCACATTGTTTCAAATATTGAATTGCTGAAAATTACTGGAAAATATTGTTCAAAGTATTTCAACTGTTTAAAATTACATCTTTCCATTATTATTTAGAATGTCGGATATGTACTCATACTTGCTCCTTTCCTGACTGGATCCCCCCAATAGGTGATATTAATAATGCTGAGCTATTGTACAATAGCTATTATGATCCTGTGCTATACCCTGCGGTGTTACCAGAGTCTCCCTTGGAGGACACGGATCATGAGGCCGAAGAGCCGGCCGTTTAGCTAGTTGCTATTTTCTTATTTTCTAGTTTCATTATGTTAGAGATTGTAGACTTTTGGTTTCAGTGTTTATTTCAGTATTTTCCTTTCCAGTTGTATTTCTCTTTGTTGAATAAAAGTTTTAAATATTCGTAAATTCGTGTTGTGACAAATGTATAGATGTTGTTGAGATTACCTGCAAATAGAAATAGCTTACTGTCGCCGTCTCACAACGGTGTAGGCTGGGCATGATCCGATTCGACCCAACAATTTGGGATCGGGTCGTGACATATTTTTTTGTGGTGGCCCATGCAGGTACAAAACAGCAACTTAGGTGAACATATTTAGAAACAATTAGAACACTAGAACATTAATTTGTCACAACATAGGACCGGAATATACTATAAGTAAATATTTTTGTTTGTTATAGACTGGTAGGCTACCTTGCTTATGTTTGTACCTCAACCTTCTGATCACGATTAATATTCCAAAACTATTCCCTTGTTGGCTTTGCTAAACCATTTCTACTTGACTTTCTTGAATCAATAAAACTTACTTTTTTACATAAGAAATTTTTTTCTTCTCAAAATAATTTCGGTAAAGCTCGGTATTCTCTAAGTGATTTTGCCGAGAATATTCTTATTGACTTCTTCTTTTCAACTCGAAGCTTTGATGCTTCTATCTTATCTTGTGTCCAACTCAATTAGTCAGAATCAGATTTGATCCATTCTGTAAGTTTAATCTTTGGAAAGGGAAATATCGGAGAACATATACTCCTCTTGACTTCAAACCAATCTCTTAAATCTCAAGAGCTACTGGAATACATATTTATTCTGATAAATTTTCTTGATTTCAGAAGAACATACATTTACATCTCTTCCTATCATGATTAGAACTTTAGAACTCGTTTGAATTTTTCGGAAGCTCCTTTGAAATTCTCATGGTCAAAGTTGAAAAAAATATATTCAGTGACATAAGATGGCCTCGCACATATGCGTTGTAGTCATTTGTCTGAATCATGGAAACTGTGAGTTTATTGCAGCTAGTTGCGCACTGGCGAGGCATAGACTCTAAGTGGAAGTGATATCAGGTATGCATAGGTTTTCTGATATTATTGGGACTGTCCTAAATGCATCATATTTGTTCCCTATGTTGCTCAGCCATGAAATGGATAAATTTGATAGACTACTCGGTAACCTATTATTATTCGACTTATGGAGCCAAAAATTTACTGCAGTCAGGTGCACCCTGGCGAGGCATGAATTAGAGGCAAAGTGACTTCGGATATATTTGATTTCCGAATATTATTAAGACTATATCTATACCATGTTTGTCTTCTTTATGCACCATCAAATTATTCTGACTTTTAATTTGTTGGAGGATTTGCATTTCTAGCGATTGTCTCCACCTTCAGAAATATCTTATCTGATTACATTCATATCATAGATTTTCAAATAACTTTTTTTATCCTACTATCATACAACTTGTTGACTTTTCCTGAGTCACAAACCCTTACACCCTATCCTACTTTGATTTGAAATTTTTAGTCCCCTATCTCGGAAGATTCTATTATCTTGTACCTTCTCAATAAACTGTTGACCTTCGTTTCTTTTCTGTCTTTTCTGTTTCACGAGGCCTCATTTAATTTTTCCTATCTTATGATTATTTGATCATATTTTAATCGTACCTAGATTTTACTCGTGCCTAAAACGATTTTTGATTACAATAATATTCCAACTCTATCTCAGATCATATCTAGATAGTTTTGACCGTGTCTATATTTTATCATTGTACCTAGCGATCATGCCCCGAATCTGTTTATGCCTGATGATTTAAACCTTGAATGATCTATAGCAGAGATTTATAGAGTACATGAGTTATGGGGTAAAGATGAGATAAAAATGAATAGTTGAGATTTGAATCAAGGAATGTATAATTGATAGATTAGAGGTTTGAGATGCACTTTAGGAAGGTGTATGATGAATCAGAAAGTATATAACGAACGACTGAAACCAGAAATTTTGGACTTAAGGTGTAAATAATTAAGGATGACAACCATATAAATTTAAAAGTGCAAAAGATTCTAGATCAGAAAGCAGAGATGGGAGGATTATAAATAATACAAGGTGGAAAGATTTAATAAGATATTTTTTTTGACAGAGAAAAATTTGGTTGAATGATACAGTAAAATCAAGATAAAGGATTCGAGCTTAAGCATGATAATTAAAATTTGTTGAGATTTCGGGATCAAATATGGAAAATGAGGATTTAGAATCAGGATATACACATATTGATGGAAATGGACGTCTAAATAAATTACTGAGTGATCACATATGGGTAAGGAATGATAATTTTTTTTAATCATGACAAATTGGAGTATAGAAGTATGATATTTGATTCTATAAAAAATGATAATGGGTTACCGAGGCTTGATACTGAAGTATTAAGAGAAGACGAAGTGTATCAAATCATAGAGTTAAATTTTGTATTTATTAGCAAGCTGAAGAAAGTATAGTATATATTGGAGAAAATATTATATGTGTTTAGCATGAAAATGTGAAAGACAAATTTTCTAAGGTGATGACGGTAATTGACAATTCAAGGATGAAAACAGAAATCCATAATTGTGGATAGTGACTGTGTTTCTAAGGAGGAAAAAATATTATTGGAGAATAGTGGATAATATTGATGAAAATATTGCACTAGATGGATTTCCTATAGGACAGTTAGCCTAATTAGGCATAGGCTGCTGAAGAAGAATACCCAGACAAGTTTGAGGCATGATTGCATGATTGTATCCCGGCCTTTATCTTTGAAATTTCGAGGACAAAATTTTCTAAGGAGAAAAGGTTATAAAACCCACAATTTTGGTTTATTATAATTACTGGATTATTGGATTACTAGTTTATATTAGTATTAATATTATTATTATTACTATTATTACTACTATTACTATTATTATTATTATTATTATTATTTAATTATTATTCAGAATAGAAAAATTATTATTTTTAAAATTTATGGACTAGCAACTTTGATTGATTGCCCCGTCCCGATTCCGTGTTCGGGGTTCAACTCCGACCCCGAGCAACCCGACCTTGATTCCCGTCCCAAATCCAAACTTCTTTCTAAAAACCGCTTTAATTTATTTTTGGAATATATATATATATAGACATTATTTCTTTATAATAAAAAATAATAATAATAATAATAAACAAACTCTCACTCACCCCCCACCCATCCCACGTACAGAACTCACCGCACAGCCCACGACCTATTCTCTCGTTCCTTCCTTTACTCCCACGTTCACATACCCCTTAATTTCCTCTTTCCCTAATTCACTCCACACCACCTCTAAAGAATAATAACTCACCACCACCATCACTTTTTTCTCACTACCAGCACCTCCACCCACTCCTCTCCCCCTCCTCCATCCCTTCCACCTCGCCGACCGTCCCCTCCGCGATCCGCCCGACCGACCTCGCCGTCAACACCATCTGCGGCCGCCCCTTCCTGTACGCCGCCCCCGACCCCTTAATTTCCTCTTTCCCCAATTCACTCCACACCACCTCTAAAGAATAATAACTCACCACCACCATCACTTTTTTCTCACTACCAGCACCTCCACCCACTCTCCTCTCCCCCTCTTTCATCTCTCCCACCTCACTGACCGTCTCCTCCGCGATCCGACCGACCTCGCCTTCAGCACCATCTGCGGCTGCCCCTTCCTGTGCGCCGCCCCCGACCCGTGCCCTAACGGCCGATCTCCGTCCCGAGCCTCCGACCGGAGCCCTGTCCGAGCTGACCTCGGTCGTGAGCTCCGCCCTAGCCGGCCGATCTGCCGACCGGCAACCAGTGCGACCGCCGTATCTCGCCACCCGAGTGAGCCTCTCATAAACCCCTTACCCCTTGTCGGCCCGGCGACCACCGCCGTCGACCCCCCTATGGACGGATCCGTCGGACCCGTGCTGTAGCCGACCCCGCTGGACCCAGCCCCCGCGGCTCCCCGACACCGTCCCGCTCCGAGCCGGCCTCTGTCGACGTCACCCCCTCTCCTTGCCCCCGGAGTCGTCGACCGCGGCCCCTGGTTGTCAGCCCGATCCCGTGCTTGGTCGGACCTCCACCGACCGGAGTTTTCCCGATCGGCTTCCCCTTACGGATCCTACTGTCCAGCGCCCGTACGCGTTCCCGCGCACTTCCAGCGCTTTTGGACCTGTTCCAATGCCCTTGGACGCGGTCCGCGATCCCATGCACCTGATCCAGCGCTGTCCGAACGTTGTTTCGGCTCTCCCCAAGTTCTTCCCGCGGCTCCCCGCCAACAGAAATTTGGTAATTTATGTTAATCACATTAGTTCGTCCCTCCCGTAGAGTCTGTGATGACGAAGTCCCGGGTCCCACTATGGGATTCGAAATTTATCTCGTTGCGTTAGTGGATACGGCTTTTCGAGTTTGACTTGGACTTGATTTTTGGGTTGTGATTCTTGGGTTGGTTTTAGTATATATGTATTTTGCCCCTCTATGGTGGTGCACGTATGCATGTTGTTGTGTGAGCTTATAGGCTATTATCATTTTCCATTTTGTGGTTGATGCTTGGACTTTCAAAGTCCTGTGGCTTTTTGGTTGGACTTATGGTGTATATTTTGGATTTATGGTTGTGTATTGGTTAGTTTTTGGAAGGGCTGGAAGTTATACATCTATATTTTTGGATATTGAGTTTGTGTTGGACCGGTACCCGCCTCGCGGCTAGGTTGTCCTAGTTACAAAGGAGGTGCTGCCCAAATTTTCAGTAAAATATTTCAAATAATAGCATTTATTTAAGTTCAGTAATTTGGTAATTTAAAACCTATGTCAAAACCCTGGTCCTTGAAACGGTTTATTAAAATTATTTCATTGGTTTTCAGATTGGTTTAAGAGTTGGATTTTTGTGAGTTTTTTTGTATTCCCTTAGGCGATGTAACACCCAGTTTTCTAGATGAGGATAATTTTGAAATTTTGTAATTATAATTATTAATTATTGATATTTGATTAACATTATGATTTTTAATAATTTTTAAATTATTTAAGAATTGATTTTAGTCATGACTTGTGATTTTGACGTGCTGCTAGTGAAACCCTAGAGACTGCATGACCTAGAGCCTAACCATGTCATTAGCATGATTAATTATCATTTTTAGCTTAGGGGTATTTTGGTCATTTTGACTTATTTGAATTATTTGGTGATTTGTTGAATTGGTGAATTCTAGTTTGACTTTGACTTGTTGAGACCTAGTGGACTAGCCTAGAACCTAACCCTAGCCATGGTGACCCTAGCCTAACTTGAGTTAACCTATTTTAGTCATTAGAGAATAGGTTTAGAAGGAGGGGATTTGGTTTATTGGATTTAAGTCATGGTCATGAAATGGCTTATGACTTAATGATTTAAATTGATCATGACTTAAGCCCATGGGCCATTTAGTGAACCCTAACCCTAATTAATGAACCTATGAACAGCCACATAGGGATTCCCACCCTATTTAAACACTTATTCATTAGGGCTTGCCTCTTTTTATCATTCCTACACTTGGAGAAAAGAAAGGTAAGTTTCCCCCTTCCAAAAAAATCCCATTTTATTTATTTGATCTCCTTTTTCATCCTAGTCTTTTGCATTGGGTTCTAAATTGAGTTTATGGACTGTTGGTGGAGAGCCATTTCAGTTTGGGATCAATTTGGAGCTTTTGGCCATCAAGAAGAACACCCCCCATTTGGAGCTTTCTAGCAATTTTGCACATATAGGTAAAACTCCTCAAATTGATCTAAATTTCTGTTTTCTTTGCATGTAGGGCTAGATCTAGGAGTCCCCTAGGTGTTCCTGAAATTTGGGTAAATTTCGTGTCCGTTTGGTGTCCGTATCGGACACGTGTCGTGGTGTATGTTAGGTGTTCGATGAAATGCCTCTATGGATTAAATGTTATTATTTTTCGAAACTAATTATATAATTGGATAGCTCTTGATGTGTACATTAATTTTGTTGAGCACTGAGTTGGTTTTTGTGCACTTTTTGTGTCCAAATCGGACACACACCGTACGCACGGGACACAGCACAGGCCTCGTGCAGTCCCCTGCTGCCCGAGTGTCCTACAGGACACGACACGGATTTTCATGGCACAATTTTTGGTGGACACGTGTGTGAAATCACTGACACCACCCACACAAAATTTTACGAGTCCTCGTCGACTGTGCGCGAAGATATCGAGGCTGCACTGTCTCGTGCCTGCTCGTGCACACTGTGCGAGTCCCCTGCATTTCGGGGCTGACACAGGACACAGTACTCCACTAGGACACGTGTAACTTGGTGAGGTGATGGGTCCCATGTCTGACTCGACCCTCACCACGTTTCATGGCACTTGGTTGCTAGTCGAGGAAGTTCTCGCGCTCGCATCGAATTGCGCTGACACGCACACACACGAATTCAAGCCACTGATACGGCTTTAAAACACGGACACGACACAACTTGGCCATGACTCAGGCACCCTACGACCTAGCCCTATGACTCCTCTATCCCTGTGCACGTGCCCATGGTGTCTCGCACACTGTGTCGAGTCCATTTTGACTCAACACACGTGCACGAGGCTGTGCCTATGCACAGTTCAGTCACCCACTGACACTTGGGTTAGACACTGTTTGGACACTTTGTGTCCACTCATGTGGACACGAAATGACACCCTAGACACGTGTGCATGGTAGCTTCCATCTGTACTTTAATAATTTTGCTGTTTGATTGGGTGTTGATTCGATTGGGGTTGAGAATGTGTCGAGCACATTCTTTGATACTGTGTTATCAGGGTGTTCAGAATTCTTGATGTGTTTGAATAAAATGTTGAGTTTCAAATGATAATTTGATATTGTTTAAACTTGTATTTATGTGGATCTTGGGATATTGATTGGGTTAAGTGAAATTAATGTATTCACTGATTTCAAATCATCTCATACACACACTGTTAGTTGACACCCTAACCTGTGAACTTAGGACAAATTTCTGATTCCCTGATAACTTGGGTTGCTGTTTTCTCTGATACACAGCATGATATTCATATCCTGAATTTTGTTTCTTTTTAAAAACTGATTTTAAATGCTGTTAAAACCTCTAATTGGTTCCCACATATGTATTATATATTGCTAGTTGGGTTTTTCATGTTTGATTTGGGTTTTGTGCTTAATATTGGAATTTGAACCTTTGGATGAGATTTCAATGGTGCATGAACTACTACTTAAATCTGAAACCCATTCTCTGTTTCCTAATTGACATATGAGAACTCACACATACCCACACTACCTATTCACTGTCAGCCTACACACATATACACATCACACATGCCCAAAATCTGAGACTTGGAACCTGTGATGATCCCCTTCACTCATGTACACACATTCGAGCACTGTTTCCTATTGAACTGAAATGTAGGCTTAAAACCTGAGAATGTATGATTCAATTACATGCTTATTCAATCACATGTTTGTTAGTACTTGAATGTAAATTTATATTGAGTTAGAGCATTGATTAATGGGTTTTGTTTTGAAATGGTGTTGAGTGAACTGTAATGCTTTCACACACACCCTACACCCTTTTGTTTCAGATTTTTCATAGATACACCCTACTGCATTCTGAAATCTGGATGTAACAGAGCATCCTCTGATTTTTGATGTATCAGAGATGCATTCTCTGTTGCATCTACACTTGACACCATCACTGAAAACCCTGTCCTATGCACACACATGTTTAGCTCATTGTAGGACTTATGCACATTGTTAATGAACTGTCAAGTAATTTCTGAGAATCACTTTCCATGGACATGACTGATTTCTGAGTTTTTTCCCTGTTAACATTATTTCAAATTGGTTCTTTTTGCTGAAAACTGGGTTCATTAGTTGTTCCTGATTCCCAGTTCTCATTACACTGTTATTAGTACACTATTTTTCCCAGTCTGAGTATCAGTTTGTTGGAGTTTAGATACCTGTGTTTGGGGTTTTGATTACATGTTCAGTGAGGGGCATAAGCTAGTGTCTTAGAGTATCCTAAGGTTAGTATAAGCATGTAGTTGATATCCTATGTTAGACTTGAAGGTTTGGGTGATGGTATGGGTGAGTGTGTGCTTAGGGTAGAGCCATGAGGGGCATGTGCATATATGCATATGAAAGGTATAGGCATATATGGTATGTATGTATATATATTAGGTACCTGTGTTAAGCATGTGTAGGCAAGATTTACATATGACCAAGTATCATAGGAAGGAGACAACATGTAGTATTAGGAAGATAAGTTGGGCATATGGGCTAAGTAGTTGGAAGCTAGATTGATAGATAAATAAATGAAGAGTTAGATGAACATTGGAGGCATTGCAATGTGAGAATTTGAGTGGATGTACTAGGGTATGTTATAGAAATAGGTAAATACTAAGAGTGTAGAATATAGGTAAATGAATAAGGTTAAGGTATAAGGTAAGGGGAAGGAGTTGACCTTTGACCTAGAATTAGTCTATGAATATAGGAGAATGCCATAAGCATTGGAGTATAGGTGATATAGGTTATAGCTTGTGGTGTCATGGTATAGGACTGTATATATGATAGGTAGGTTGATTATTGCATGATAGTGCATAAGTGCACAGTAGGTGTATAGATATAAGTTTGCCTAATCTAGACAGGTATAGAAGGAATACAACTTAGTGTGGCCTACTACAGGCTAGAAAACCCACATGTAGCTTAAATTGACCTAGTTGACTTATATAGCCCAGTTTTGATATGTGTTGCTAGTCTAGGCTTGGTTAGACCTAGTGAGACTTGACTAGACTAGGATTGACCTGGGTTGCCTATTGTAGTTGACTTGGGTCGATCCAGAGTTGACCAAGTTTGACTTGGACCTAGTTGACCAAGACAGTTGACCAGGGTTGACTTAGAGTTGACTTTGACCTAGATTGGCATAGAAATCATGTAGATGCATCATAAACTTCATCTGTCTTATTTTTTTAAACATATTATAACCTGTACTGTTCTATTTAGGACACTGTGACTCCGGTGCAGACATCTGACATTACACTACTCTTTTCAGAGTATCAGGCGAGTACATTCTCTGATAGTTCTCTCATTTATTTGCCAGTTACTGTATTTCAGTTCTATTTAGTTTTATGTGATTCTCTGATACCATACGTATGGATATTTCTGGATTCATGTATGCGACACACTCACCATGTTATCTGGCCTCTATTACTGGAATCACTGGAATCATTCTGGAATCTATTTCTGGAATCATTATATTTTGGCTGGACTCATCTCGATTCTCGTGTCGAATTCTGGATTCACTTGTTTACGGGGCGGGGAAATATTGAGTAAGACATGTAGACATACCCCAAATCTGGAATCTCTAACTGGAATCTACTGGAAGCATAGCCATCTCTCGCCTGATCAGTGAGAGATGTGCCTGATTACCCACAGCCGTTTACATGTCGATCTCGGTATTTTAAAACACACTATTAGATTAGCTGGACTCACCTGGATTCTTGATCACTACCTAGAATCATCTGGTACTGGATTCATCTTGTATTAGATTCATCCTGTACTGGATTTATAGCAGTTTACACTTGTTTTACATTTACTGCCTGGACTTATCATGTTACCTTAGTTCAGCTAGATTTATTTACAGTCGTCATTGCCATCATTCTTCTCTTGTTTAGTTACTTTACTTTCCTTGTATCTTACTGTTTCTCTATACCATCACCTGTATATAAACTGCCATATTCATCAATAAAACTGTCTATAACTGCTTTATAGTTTCCCTGTCTTTTACTTGGGTTTTCTTGATGAGTTGTACTCGTTCCTGTCCTGACTGGACCTGTTGAAAATTTTACAGATGACTGCCCTGAGGACACATGCCCTATATTTTACTGAGGAGATGGCTTAGCTACCTATGGCCCCGACACTCAGGAGTGATCGGGAGTTTAGTTAGTCTGTCTTGTTTTAGTTTTCCTGTTTAGATCTGGAGTTGTATATAGAGATTTGAGACTTGAGATGTATTTGAGATTATTCAGATGTTGTTATTATTTCAGTATTTATTTTTTGTCTTTAAATTCTTAGTTACAATTCTGTGTTTCTTATCGTGCTTAGACTGTGATTGAGATACACCATATCTTATACTTGTCCTCCATTCGGAGTTGATCATGACGAGTACACTATATACTGCATGAGTTGATGGTTAGTTAGAGACTTAGAACAGCGTTCTACCGCCGACACTGCGGCGTAGGCTGGGCGCTGTTACGTACTCGTACCCTCACAGTGGGTGCGGGTCGTGACAGGCGACGACCGTATCGGTCGGATGAGCCTTGGTGAAACACAAACGCTACAGGACTTCCTGTACGTTGAGGCGTTAGCCAGCAACATGAGATTGCATGACCAAGTCTGAGACGCCCGTTTTCTATAAATTATATTTTATTATATTTTATTTTAGAACTGGTTATTGGCCTTTAATATTTTGGGTGCAGGGTCTCGGCCTTCTGTTTGGACCGCTTCACGGCACTCAGAGCTCGCCTCAGCATTTAAATTAATATTAATTTGTTGTAAGGGCATATATAAGCCCAGCTTTTTTTTGTTTTCTGTGGCCCTGTAATTGTGTAGTATAGATTTTCTACTTTATTTCTGGGTTTTGTTGATGGCGTAGCTAGACGCATAATTATAATTGAGTATTAATTATTTTATATAAATTAATAAGGATTTCTTACGTTTAATTAAAGTGAATAAATTACTAGTAAATTAACAAGTTCATGTTTTTATCATTTAAAAGAAGATTTAGTTATATATACTGTTTTCCATTAAAATCTTTGAATTACAATTTCAATTACAAACAGAACAGTGTTACAATGTAGGACTTAGATGTAGTCCTAGGAGTACACTTTTGTTTTTAACAGGGTCCTGTGTCGATGGAGCGAGTGGTAATGCGCTGACTCCGTTGACGATCTTACGACAATTTTCGGTTCTCTGAAGGTCTGGGTTGCTCTGGATGCCGGAGCTTGCAGAGGAGAAGAAGACGTTGAGTGTCTTTTTCAATTTCTATGTGTAACTCTGATGATCTGGTTACCTCTGTCTTTGACGGTGTATGTCTGTATATGTCTCTGTCTCTGTGTGTGTGTGTTGTAGAAAGAAATAATCCCTATATTTATAAGCAGCAGGTTGGGCTGCTCATGTGTGCACATGTAGGATGCGTTTGTACGTGGGAACGCCACGTGGCTGATGCTGACGGGAGGAGGGCACATAGATGATGCGCCATGATTTGTGGGTTGAATCTTTCATGCTGCATTTGTGGCTGGCACGTGGCAGTAGAGAGGATCTTTCTGTTGCTGAGATCTTGGGTGGTTAGTACCCCTTCATAGGCTGAACTGAGTCAAAGGACACGTAGCGTACGTCCATGGCTCAAAGATCTCGAATTTAGTGGAGAAGGATCTGATGAGCTGCACTTGGAATCGGGCGCATGAGGAGACTTAGCTCTTAATCTTTAGGAATCACGAACCAGTCTGGGCGCATGGCTTTTGAGGCGCATGTGAGGCTTCAATAGCATGGCTGAGGAGGCACATGCGACGACTTGACTTCTGTGATCAGAAGTAAGTCAGAGACGCATGGCTTTTGAGGTGCATGCAAATCTTTGGGCGCACGGCTGCGGAGGCGCATGCGAGTGGTTGGTCGGCCACGTGGCTTGTAACCGTTAGAGAAAAGTAATGATGACGCTGACGTCAGCGGTGCTTCATTTTCTGCAGAAAGCTGTCGACTGTTCAGTCCTCGGGGGATGTGCTGCCAACTCTGTCACTTTCGCATTAATTGCTTGGTGGGTGGCGAGCCGAAGTGGGCACATCAATTTGTACCCCACTAGGCGCATAGGTCCGTGTTCAACAGGACGCATGGATCTGTACTTTATTGGGTGCATCCATACGGGGTGCTTGGTGCTGATGGCGCATCCTTATTGGTCTGTCTGTTGAGTTCTTCGGGTGCTTTAAATAGCCGTTTTGACTTGGCTGAATTCGAAGAGGCAAATTTATCATCGTAAACGCAAGTTCATTGTACTAACTTCGGGAAGGTTGCCACTTGGCGCATGGGTTTGATTTGCCCTGGCCTATAAATAGCGACAATTTGAGAGAGTTTTGTTGTCTCTCCCTTGACTTCTCGACGAAGATGAACTTCTTTGCCCGAGTACATTCTGTTGCCAAGACGCTCCCCAGGGTGAAGATGCGTCGAGTCGTCTTCGTATGCACTCGTGAAGGTGACTGTTACATCCAAAAGTCGGGATCACGGGCTCCCAACGCAGGTCGAAGGTGCCTGTTGCATCCAAAGATCGGGATGCTCGAGTCCCGTCTCCGTTATGCTGGAAGAGCCGCAGATCGAAATTGCGGTGCTCTCCTCTTCCTTGGGCTTTGGAGAGCTCTTCCTCCAGTTAGAGTGGGGTTGATCGCCCGCTCTTGTTATGCTCAAAGCTGCTCCTTTAGCCGAAACACTTGATCGGATCGAAGTGGAGTGCATATGCCGAGACTTCGTGATGCGCCTAACTAAGACGCTGAAGAGATGTGCTTGACTGAGATGTTGAAAGAGATGCGTCTGATGGATGATGTGCCTGGCATGGGGCGCATGGCAGTTTGCTGCGCCTGGCTGTAGTCTTAGGATCTTTCTTTTTGTAGAAGTTCTCATTTGTAAAGCCTTTCTTTAGACATGTAATAGACTTTTATATGGAATAAAAATCTTCTTTTGATGTCTATACTTTTGCTGTCCTTTGCTGTGTCAAGTACTTCGTTTGAGCTCCCTGGCGCATTTAGTGTTAAGCATATATGAATTCTGGCCTGTAGATGCGCCTGAAATTCTATGCTTCTACAAGACCCCCAACAAATTTTTTAAAACTTTTTGTCAAGTTTTGGAATACTTTGAATAAGAAGCATGGTGGTGTCTTCAATGGGGGGCATGACTGTTCGGGGCACATGATTGCTCCGTGCATCTGTGATGAGGCGCACGCTCCTCTCAGTTTTAAATGCAAATGATAACGCTTCGAAATGAACAAAAAAAAATTAATGATGATCTTTTTGGATTATTTCCAGTTATCATTTCGCAGAACCCCAAGCGCTGGCTGACGTCACTCTTCATCGGTTTCTGCGTATGCCCGAGCCTATAAATAGGCGTCTGATAGAGAGAGAGTTCTTCTTCTCTTTTCTTTCTTCTTCTTTAGAGTTCTTCTTTCAGAAAAAACCCTAACTTATTTTTTTAATGGCTCCCAAAACTCCTCGCGGTGGTGCTGGCCGAGGACGAAGCAAAGGAAAAGAGCCTGCGGAGGCCGATGTTGATGATGTCCCCAGGACGCCCGTCGACGTTCGGCCGGCGGTGATTGGTGTGTTTGTCATTCTTGGCCGTACCTTTTTGTGCCTAAGAAAAAAAACCTTTTTAGGACTCACATACGCTGACGCACATGGACCTCGAGTCTTGATGATGTGCTGAAGCTTCTTGCTGACGCGCATGGACTTCGAGTCCTGATGATGCGCTGAAGCTTCTGGCTGATGCGCATGGACTTTGGGTCCTGGTGATGCGCTGAAGCTTCTTGCTGGCGCGCATGGACTTCGAGTCCTGATGATGCGTTGAAACTTCTTGCTGACGTGCATGGACTTCGAGTCCTGATGATGCGCTGAAGCTTCTTGCTGACGCGCATGGACTTCGAGTCCTGATGATGTGCTGACGCTTCTTTTCAGATGCGCCTGAGCCTTGGTTCAGTGCGTGCGCTTCTGATGAGAATACAGCTCCGATTGTTTTGTTGTTTTAACATATCTAAGTCTTTGTCATCTTTTCCTGATCGCCAGTTTCGATGACCGTTCCGCTTTTGAATGAAGTACTTCTGGACGCTGCTCTTTGTCAGATGGGAGTTGACTATAACGAGGAGGTGATAAATTATGCCCGAGCTGCCATCATGCTTGATCAGCCTTCCGAGAGAATGACCCAAATCAGGGAACAACATTATGTGTTCCTCTAACGGATGATGGAGCGTGGCAGTTTGCAATTTGCTGTTCCTGGTAATGAGACTTTTCTAAAACCTGAGTTCCTGTTCGGGGATCGCCTCACTTCTACTGAAGCGAAGGTGTTGAGGATCAAGGAAGATTGGTTCTTCTCAGCCAAAGGGGTGCACATGTTCATGAAACAGCTCGAGCGTCAATGGCCTTTGACAGCTTTCTGTCGTCTCGCTTCCAAGAGGAGGATGACGTGGGAGATAACCCCGTCTCAGGGGGGAGCGGTGGCGGGCACCATCAGGATCAATGCTACCTCGAACCAGAGGGATATTTTGGTCGCCACGCGAGCGGGGCCTTCTTTCACCTGGCAAACTCTGCGTCCTGGGAGTATTTATAGCGACGTCCCTGCCGACACTTTTGCCTTTGGTGCTTCGACTTTCGTTAATCGTATGCTGTCATCGAAGCGGTCATACCCGAAGGGTGATTTTTGAGTAGAGGGCTGGTGTCATTATGTATCCAAGTGGGACAAGCTAATACTCTAGGTTCTGACAAAGTTTCGAACCGAACTCGTGGAGATTGGGCTGACTGTCGCTATCCGTGCCACCCAGGCGGGCGTCGACATCAATAGGCATATGTTTCTTGCGCTCCTGGAGATGTTTAATACCCAGACCGGGACCTTCTTTACTCCGGTGGGGGAACTAGGACTTGTACTTCATGAAATGTATGAGGTGTCGAGGCTTCCTTGGGGATCAGAACCCTATGAAGAGTACTTCCCAACTAACGAGGAGTTCCAAGTCTTGGGGGACAAAGAAGAGAAGATGATGGTTGTCTTCAAAGAAGTGGCGATTCACCATTATTATATAAAGAAGAAGGATAAGGATGGGGCGCTGTCCCATGTGACTGCTTGGAGGGATTATGTCTTTGAGCAAGATAAAGAGGATTCCTCTCGGTTCACGACTCCGGCAGCTCTCTCCAGTACTGCGGTGCTTTCTGAAATGAGCAGGCTAAATGAGAAGAGTCCCTGGGAAAACGAGGACCGGGAGTCGGACGAGCGTTCTTATAGCTGTTTCTGGCACCTCACTCATCGGATGTCGTCCAAAGCAGTGTTGGCTACTTATCTGATGATCTGGCTCCGGGATTACGTCTTTTCTGGCGGGTCAGGCTCTATGGAGAGGGTGACCCGGAACCTGATCCTGCCAGCTGTGAAATTGGTTTTTGGCTATCCCTTGGCTCTACTCCCCGCGATGGTATGTAACCTGCTGCGAGGTCTACGAGAATTCGCAGGTAACGTTGTTCACGAACGAGGTAAGAACAGAAACTTTCCTCGTGTCGAACTGCCGTTTCACTATCTGATAGGGTGGTTGATTTTGCACCATCCCAACGTGATGAGTCCGGGCCAGAAAGAAGATCATGTGGCCGGAGATGCATTCCCCCGTCGCTTCTACCAGAGAAAATGGCTGCATACGGGCATTCTTGTTTGTAGAAAAGTTTTATCCTACCTTCAGGGATGGGAGATCACTAAAGTTGGTCCCATTTTTACCGACTTTGAAGCAAATAAAGATTTAGCTGATTCGGGTGAAGATGCAACAACTCTGTCTCCGTGGGGATTCTGTTGGTTGCAAAGCATCCGGCCATCTCATTTGGTGTACAGGAACAAAAACCAGTGTTATTTGGAGCCGTATTTGCCGAGCCGTTTGGCACGTCAATTCGGCTATGCCCAGTTGATGTTGGAGAACCTCAGTACTAGCCTGGGGTATATTGGGAGTCTGTTGGACGGGGCACGAGCTTGGCATTACTACAATGCCGGATGTACCGAATCTCGCTTTACCATGCCAGTTCTGAATCCACAGCCGCTAATTCTTTTCTCAGCCGCCAAATTTTATTGTATGATGAACACCGTATCCCCTGGATATGATAGGGAGACCAGTTTCATCGTCGGCACCCAATTGAAGGCAACTGGGAATATGTTGGTGAAGGCTCGATTGTACCGTCTGTCAAAGGTTGGTTATCGAGATACCCATGCCGTATCCTCGGAGGGTACTCAGGCAGAGCCCTCGGCTGATCGCCCGAAGAGATGTACCGGCACAGAGGCCAATTTTTCTGCGTCGAAGAGGCAGAGGAAAACAATGTCACCGGAGGTGTCAATAGAATCAGCTCCTGTGGAGGTAAGGACGTCCCACATAGTCTGGTTAGTTCTACCATTTTTGTGACATATGCTTTCTTTTTGTAGAAGCCGCTGAAAAG
This sequence comes from Iris pallida, assembly GCA_029216955.1. Lineage (NCBI taxonomy): Eukaryota > Viridiplantae > Streptophyta > Magnoliopsida > Asparagales > Iridaceae > Iris > Iris pallida. The sequence continues at coordinate 10,602,372 of JANAVB010024400.1, read as the reverse complement.
GAGACCTCGAACTCCGAAATCGGGTGCTAGCAGACCAAAGTGGGTGGCGGGCTCATCTGATGAGCGCATTCTGCCGATTGTGATGTCTTCCATGAAGGAGAACCCGGATGATGTGACTTCTGTGGAGATACAATCTGCCGTAGGGGCTTCTGGTATCGAGGTCCCAGTAGAACATGTACTTTCGGATGAGGAAGAGGAATGGAGTTCGTCTTCTTCGGATGACGTTCCTCCAGAGGTCCCTGAGCCTGTAGTAGGAGTAACAGGCACGGTTGTATCAGAGGAGAGGGGTGATTTATCTCCTTGTCATGATGAAGGGAGGTCGGCTACACCGTTGCCGAGCCCTACCCCAGACCCAGCAGTGGAAGCCGAGCTGGCTGTCACCCAGGAGGTACTGGCCGACTCCATTCTCGCGGAGGATTTTGATAAAGGAGGCACGACTCGTCTACCGAGCCCGACTCCAGAGGAAATGTCGAGTCAGGAAACGGGTGTTGATCCTACTACCTTGTCGGAGGAGGAAGGCCCTGTGCTGGCTGCAGGTAGAACTCCAGACGTCGGTGGTCTAGAAAAGGGTAAGGGTTTGCTGGTGCAAGAACCCTCTATTGTTCCCCCTACTTGGAGGACGATATCGACACCCCATTCGGCTCCTTCCGTCCTCTTGGCTCCTCGGGCTAGCAGCGAAGTTCAAGTCCCCGATGGGGGAGGGTCCGTTGTTGTTGAGGTTCCAGCCTTGCAGATCGAGGTCGGTGGGTCTTCTTCAGGTCCGTCGTCCATAGTAGCTCCTCCAACTCCTGCTATGACGCCTCAGGTGTTGGCAGATGCGGATGAGTATGTACAGTTTGCCGTTGAAGTAGTGTATAAAATGCTGCAGAATGATGTATCGACAGTGCTGAATGCAAATGGGAATTTTACGATGGCGAAAGCCATGGCGCTCCCTTACATTGGTCTAATACATTTCCACTGGGGACATGATCATATGGCTGAGATTCTGAAGGCATCGGTGGCTGAGCTCGACCAGCATCTTTCTGAACTTCAGAATATTCAGCGAAATGACTTTCTGCTCTGATAGAAGCAGAAAAGGAGAAATTAATAGCTGAAGTCGAGTCGTCCTATCAGGCCATAGTGGTCGTCTGGGACCACGAGGTGGCCGAAGCTGAGGCTGCAGTGGAGAGAATGTCACAGTCCATGCAGGAGAAGGTGGAGCTGCGGGCCTTATTGGACACTAGTATAGCGGAGGTCACAGCCAAGATTCGCCTTCTTGAAGACCAGCGGACCCAACTTTTGTTAGATGCTGAGCGATCCCAGACTGAGCACGTATCGTCTAAGGAGGAAGAAGCAGTTGTTACCCGCCATATTCTTTCTCTGACCTGCCAGCGGTAAGAGTTGGACGCTAAGCACGAGAATGATACTGCTCATGAGGCTGTGGAAGTGATGCGTCAAGAAGCTGAACGTCGAGTCTTGGCAACCGTAGGGACTCAGGCTGAAAATTTAAAGCATCGGATCGAAGAGCTTTCTGCCAATCCCAGTGATGCTTAGGGATTGTAGTCTTTTTTTTTGTTATATTTTGGCAACTTTGCTGGGGATGTAATACTTTACTTTTTAAATGAAAAATAAAGAATTTTCTGGTATGTTTATCTTTGCTGTCATGAACTAGTAATTTGTGTGGACCTATTATCTTTTGCATACCTTGGTTTTTAGGTACAGATAATAAATTTGAGAGAACCGACATGTTTGCTCAGAGGTAATGTGGACGTGGCAAATATGGGGTTCAAATGACGGAATCTTCCTACTCAGAGGTGTTATGGACATGGTAGGAGTGACTCTGGGGGGATACGCAGAACTACTCAGAGGTAATATGGACATGGAAGTTCTGCGATCGATGTACGACAACACAGGGGTTGTCTATACGGGATGTTTACTCAGAGGTAATGTGGACATGGTAAACATGATAAGTAGCGCAATCCTACGTAGTGTAAGATTCCGCTTTGCAGGGTGTAGAGGAGTAACTCAGAGGTAATGTGGACGTGGTTGTTCTTCTACTGGAGGTAGAATGCCACGGAACAACTGGGTTCCGAAAGTATAAGATTTTGTGAAAGGGAGGTGTATATGAGCTCTGATGATCAGGTCCACTGCTTCCCTTGCTAGGTAGAGATGGAAGTACATATCTGAAAGATGTCAAGAGTAGTACTTCTTTAGGAACTTGTCATTGATGGGCATCATGAACAAGTCCCCGTTTGGTCGGGCGAGGCGGTAAGCACCGTTTGAGTATACCGTCTCTATGATGAAAGGTCCCTCCCACTTAGGCTCGAACTTTTCTGGTATTTTGTGAGTCAACACCATCGGCCTCCTGACTGCCAGGACCAGGTCACCTACTTGGAAAGTCCTCTGCTTGACCTTTTTGTTGAAAGCCTGTGATATACGGGCTTGATAGAGTTCAATGCGCTGCTGAGCTAGGAGACATTTTTCGTAGTGCCTCCAATTCTCACAGACGACGACGCAGATTGTCTTCTTCTGTCAATTGGTTTGTGATTGCTATACGGAGTGAGGGTATCTGGATCTCGAGAGGCAGTACCGCTTCGCTCCCATAGACTAAGGAGAATTGTGTGTTGCCCGTAAGAGTCCGTACCGTTGTACGGTAGGCCCAAAGGCATTTGCCGAGCTTTTCGTCCCAGTCGTGTTTGTTGGATGACATGAACTTTTTGAGTAGCCTGACGATAGTCTTATTAAAAGCCTCAGCTAATCCGTTTGCTGTCGGATTGTAGGCGATTGATGCCACGTTCTGAATACGATTCTTGTCACAGAATCTGCTAAAAACATGGCTGATGAACTGTGGACCATTATCGTGGATAATCCTACGGGGTACCCCGGAACGGTAGATGACATGATGCTTGATGAAGCTGATCACCCTAGAGCTTTTCACTTCCGTCAGTGGAACTACTTCTGCCCATTTGGAGAAGTAGTCGGTGATAGCTAGGATGAAATGGAGTCCCCTCGATGAAGAAGGGGTGATAGGTCCCACAATGTCCATGCCCCAAGCTTCAAAAGGCCAGGAGACGACTGTAGGATGTAGTGGTTCTGATGGTGTATGGATAAAGTCGGCGTGAAGCTGGCAAGCATGGCACTTTTTAGCATAGTCGACGGCGTCGGCTGCCATGGTTGGCCAGTAGTAACCCATGCGTCGCAGTCGATCGTGCAACTTAGGGCCAGGTTGATGTGCCCCGCAAGTCCCGTCATGAGCTTCCCGAAGGGCTTCGGCTGCTTCTTCGTTGGATAGACATCGAAGGAGAAGTCCGTCGTAGGAACGTCAGTACAACATTTTAGTAGCTGTATCATAATAAAACGGAAGGGAACGTCTTCTGACCGAGACAGCTTCTTTCGGGTCTTCTGGGAGAATTCTATAGACAGCGAAGTCGATGAACGAGAACCTCCAGTCTCGGACATTAACACCGGTGTCACCCCTAGTTTTCAGGAACAGGGGTATTTTTGTCATTTTGTATTTTTGAATATTTTTAAAATTTATTTTATTATTTATGATATTGTTTTGGGGTTATTTGAGTCGGGTTCGAATTTCAGCTCAATCCGACTTGTAACGGGGACCCGAAATAATTTTGACTCTAGTGGACCCACACATTAGTTAGCCATGGCCCACATGATATTAATTTTAGTTAGTGGTTAGACTAATTATTTATGGATAGGGTTTAGTTAATTAGAGACTTAAAACTAGACTAATTTAGCCTCAACCTAAGCCATTCCTAAATTAATTCAAATAGGACAAATGGGGGTGTTTCAGTAAATAGCAAATAGGGACACCTATGCATGAAGGGGCTGGCTACTATAGGAGGAGGGATGAGTCTCTTCTCATTTCATTTTGTCCATCCATTTTCTCTCTCTTGTTCTTCTCCAAATTTGAGAGCCACCTCCATTGATTTTATCTCCAAATCAACCATTTCTTCTACCAAATCTTCTTCATTTCTCCTCTACTTCATGGATAGAGGGTGCTAGCCAAGTTTGGGAGGATTCGGCTTTGGTTCGTGTCCATTTGGAGGCCACTTCGTTTCGGTGTCGTGTCGGAAAGGTTTCTCTTAGAATCTCTCTTCCGGAAGGTATAATCTCTCCTCTAATCCACCCCTACATGCATATAGGAATATTTTGAACCCATAGGAATGACTCCCATGGTTGTATTTCCATTTGTGTCCGTTTCGTGTCCATTTGGAGGTCATAAGAGTGTCCTTTGTGTTGTACATTGTGTCCATGTGGGAAACCCCCAATTTTGGACACATTATGTGTTTATGGTTTCGTTTGAATGAATATTCCTATTTTAATTTCAGATTTTAGATTCCTAGAATATTGCTCTTAATGTTTCATTTATATATATTTTTTTATGGTTATATATTTATATGTATATGTGTCTCTCTATACATTCATATATATATATATATATATATATATATATATATATATTTATATATATATATGAATGTATAGAGAGACACATATACATATATATATATATATATGTATATGTGTCTCTCTATACATTCATATATATATATATATATATATATATATATATATATATATATGAATGTATAGAGAGACACATATACATATATATATATATATATATATATATATATATATATATATATATATATATATATATATATATATATATATATATATAGTGTCATGTGTATATATATTAATATGTGTGTGTGAGTCTCTTTATATATTGTAATGTATGTGTATATATTATAAGTTTGAGTGTGTGTGTGGAGTTTTTAGGGAGTGAGATTGATGGGAGTTGAGAGTGGTAGATAGAGGGATATATGAGTAGATGATGTAAAAGCATGAAAAAGAATAAAGAAAGATCCATGCGGCCAGAGAGCCTCATGCGGCTCAGAGAGTTCATGCGGCTCAAGTAGCCATGCAGCTCGAGCGTCTATGCGGCTCAAACAAGTTCTATGCGGCTCAGAGAGAAGCCACGTGGCCTGCAAACAGCTCTTCTGATTGTCCTTTACTGCAATAAATGCCTTGACGGCTGACAGCTCTGACAAGGCGACAGTCCTGACACAAAGATATCATTATGACTTCCTCATAATGACGGACTCCTAGGGAAGCGAAGAAAATCTCTGACATGATCCCCCGATATTCAGAAACTGTCATGCGGCCTTGACACGTGGACAGTCGTATGCGGCTCAAGTAGAGACCATCCTATGCGGCCCAAGCGGAGGCTCCCCCATGCGACCCAAGCGGAGGCTCCCCCATACGGCTCATGAAGACTAGCCCCATGCCGCTCACTAAGACTATCTTCATGCGGCTCACGAAGACTAGCCCCATGCGGCTCACGAAGACTATCTTCATGCGGGGAGTGAGATTGATGGGAGTTGAGAGTGGTAGATAGAGGGATATATGAGTAGATGATGTAAAAGCATGGAAAAGAATAAAGAAAGATCCATGCGGCCAGAGAGCCTCATGCGGCTCAGAGAGTTCATGCGGCTCAAGTAGCCATGCGGCTCGAGCGTCTATGCGGCTCAAACAAGTTCTATGCGGCTCAGAGAGAAGCCACGTGGCCTGCAAACAGCTCTTCTGATTGTCCTTTACTACAATAAATGCCTTGACGGCTGACAGCTCCGACAAAGCGACAGTCCTAACACAAAGATATCATTATGACTTCCTCATAATGACGGACTCCTAGGGAAGCGAAGAAAATCTCTGACACAATCCCCCGAGATTCAGAAACTGTCATGCGGCCTTGACACATGGACAGTCGTATGCGGCTCAAGTAGAGACCATCCTATGCTGCCCAAGCGGAGGCTCCCCCATGCGACCCAAGCGGAGGCTCCCCCATGCAGCTCATGAAGACTAGCCCCATGCGGCTCACTAAGACTATCTTCATGCGGCTCACGAAGACTAGCCCCATGCGGCTCACGAAGACTATCTTCATGCGGTTCACGAAGAAGGCACCCATCATGCGGTCATCCACACTCATGCGGCTCAAATCATTACCATGCGGTCCAAATGTTCAGGGGGCCACTCTCAGGCAGCCTTGACACGTGGCCAGCCTTATGCGGCCCAATGAGGAGCAACTTTCCTGCGGCTCAGATTTCTGTTGTGGCTTGCGGTTACGACACGTGGCATGATAGCAGGGCACGTGGCATCAGATTAATCGAAATTCCTCAATAAATCCCAATAAAATATTGGGATCAAATTGGATCATTTGCAAATAAGCAAATTAATGACACGTGTCAAGAAATCCGAGGTTGGCATGGCAAATCAGGAGGATTTATGTCAATCAGCATTAATTATCCACAAAAGATTTGATGCAATCACATTTATTGTTCAAATCTCGATGAACGGCCCAGATCCAGTGATCCTTAGCCGCCGACTTTCAAGAATGGGCAATCATTGTATACTCTAATGAGGCCCCCCACTCTTATAAATAGCAAGGTGCCATTCCCTTGCGAAAATACACACACACACGAAGACATACATACACAAAGAGAGATATACAGAGCGATATATACAGAGAGAGACATAGAGAGCCAGAAATCCAGAGGGAGAATATACAGAGCTTGAAAGGAGAGCATTTTTTATCAACACCAAGTATTTCTTCTACAGAGCCAAGGCTGCACCCGATCGTCCAAGGAGTAAGGCAGAGCTGCCGTCGCTTTCCCGAGCCTCTACCGTCACCCCCAGAATCTAAAATAAACAATTGTATTTAGATTGTTGTACCTAGGTTTTTGTCCCTAGGCTTTCTTTGTACAAGCGAGTTTGTATTGTGAAGTAAAAGTCCAGTCCTCCGATAATTGTTCTGTTCTTTTATATTTTATGGCAAACACGATGGCGACTCTGCTGGGGACAAACTTCTCCACGGCTGAGGAGTTTGTGACGCAATCGGATACAGCCAAACTTGGCTCCATGCAACAGAAGATGGTCGTCCGCTTCGACCAACAGGCGTTTGAAGAAATGCTCTCTGAAGGAAGTACTGGCCCGGTCCAGAGACGAACCCGCACAAAGAAGGCTCGCTGCGAGTGGAGGCCAAAATCATTTGCTCCTCCCCAAGCTTTGGACGGAGTACTCTCTGCTACCCAAGACGGCGAAGGCGACTCTCATACGGCTCCACTTCAAGCCGTAGAGGACTCTGTTGTCCCCAAGTCCGGCAAAGGAAAGTACTACGATGCTGGACTTGTAGGGACAAAGAGGGATTCTACGCGCCCCAAGAAGAAGCCGAACACTCATTTGGCCAAGTCTGCCAACCGCATGCGGGATGCTCATACGGCTGAGTCTGCCAGCCGCATGAAGAAGGTCTATAAGGCCAGATCATCCACCCGCATGAAGAAAACTCATACGGCCGAGACTCCCAGCCGCATGAAGAAAGCCCATGCGGCTACGCCTGCCAGCCGCATGAAGATCATTGATTCCAGCCGCATGACGCCTACTCTACGTGGCTCTGTCTTCGACCGCCTCTCCTATGGTCCTGATCTCTTGTGCTCCCAAGAAGATATGTCTGACTCTCTCCAGCATCACTTAGACTCTTCCTACTATGTGCCCTTACGCACTAGAGTGAAGAAGTCTAGGGCAGCGCGAGCTTGGCAAGCTCAGCCCGCTGATTCGACCTCTGACCATCCGAGCGTCCCGTATACCGTTATGCGGGCCTCAGATGGAAAGTTGTACAGAACCACTCGAGTCCAGCCCCCGGCGGCAAACGGACAGAGAGGTTCACAATAGTCTCCCAAAATCCAGGGAGCGAACGTGGTCGATCCAGACCCATCTGACTTGCGTAAGGCCATCCTCCACAAACGCAAGGAAAAAGAAGGTGCATCGGGGTGCAAAGAGTCCTCCCACGGACGTCACTACACCCAAGTCATAGTCAACTGCTGTTGCAATAACGCGACGATGGTGCGAAAAGATCGGTAGTCCGTCTTTTAAAGACTGCAACAGCCGTCTTCAGAAGACGAGGTACTTCCCGTCGTCTCCTGCAACTCTGCTCAGAAAGTCCCCGTCGACGGGAGAGGAAAGAAGACAAATGTTCCCAGCCCGAAGATCTCAACCACTATGACTAAGAGACTGTCGTCTAAGCGGGTGCCCACCACCGGAGTTTTCCAAGGTACTCATTCTAAGACAAAATCTGCTACAGTGGGAGATTCGTCGTCCACACCGCTATGGGTTGCTGGGACTGGGGGTAGCACTCCTCCGAACCTCCACGACAATCCGATATTCCAAGAAGACGAGCCGGGGGAAACAACACTCCCATCAGATGCAGCAAACCCCGACGTCCCCGAGGACGTCCACAACTCCCAAGACGAGGCGAACTCGGAGACTGGGGGTACTGTTCTTTCTGAGTCTGAACCAGAGGAAGACATTCCCACATACCCCGATGACTTCTCACTACAGGGGTATGATTCAGAGGGCGCTTCCTCCACCGTTCTGTCCATCTCTCCTCATGAAAAGACGGTGTTCATGACGGACAGCAGCCAAGGTGGTTCTAGTGATCGCCAACGCATCGACACGCTGGAGGCCATACTGCTTGCCTTGGTCAAGTCTGTGGACGAGATCAAAGCAGCCCTTCCAACTCTCTAAGGAGGGACGCCTGGCCAAACAAGGGCGGGTTCCGCGGTCAATACAGACTCGAATTCAGCAGCACCGAATCCGGGCAACAATCCTCCTGAAGTAACGGCCCCAACCGCTGTGGATGAGGCCCGAGAAGCGAGAAGAGAGGTCCAGGAGCTCCGAGCCATGTTTCACGCTCGAGAAAACTCTCAAGACCTCAGAATACGGCAATCGTACCCTGCTGCATGGAGGGATGTCCCCTTCCCACCAAGATATAAGCCGTTCAATATCAATCCTTATGATGACAAGACCTCCGCAAGTCGGTACATCACTTACATCGAGGTCACCACCGACCATCTGCCCTATGATGATGCCATCCTTACACGATTATTCATCGGGGCATTGGAAGGAGTCGCCTTCGACTGGTATCGCAACCTGCCAGACAACTGCATCCACTCCTTCGTCGGCTTCAAACGCATGTTCTTGGAGAGATTCTACGAAGTAAGGCAGGACATCACAATGTCCACCCTAATGGACGTCGTCCAAGGAGAGAAAGAGCTGACAATGAACTATATCGAGCGGTTTTGCCAAACCGTAATGAAGTTGCCGTCTGGAAATCCGGATTCCTCCTTGATTGAAATTTGCCAAAAGAGATTGCTCCCAACAATCAGTCTCTGGATGGGCGAAAGTCAATTCAAGGACTGGAAGACGTTCATCATCAGCGCCACAAGTGCCAAAGAATGTTGAAGAAGGCTCGCCAATTGGGATTGCACATCTCGGACGGAGAGAACAAGGGCAAGCATCCTAATACCAACAACGACAATGGGGGTAGCCCCTCCAACAATCGGGACAGCAGGGGGTAAGCAGGCGATGGTGGCCGATACAGCCCAGAAACCTGAGTCAAAACTGGCAGACAAACAATGGCCGCAAATCACCTACTCCTTCGAAGACGGCCACGTCAAGCCCATCTTGGACATGCTCATACAAGGAGACAGAATTCAGCTTCCTTCATCAAGATGGGAACCGCGGCCGGCAGAAATGGAGAACCCAAAGTACTGTCATTACCACCGCTACGTCCACCATGCTACACACGACTGCTACCAACTAAAACGGTACATCCAAAATCTTATCGATTCGAACGCTCTGGCCATCGATTTCGAGGAGGTAACGGTGGCAGCCAATATGGTATTGGTACAATTTGGCAGCTTCCCTCCGACGGAAACTCAAGACGGTGTGGTCTCCATCCCTCTGGCGACAATGGAGATTGCTAATCTTCTACCTCCCCGAGATCAGGCTGCTGGTCTAGTACCCCTCACCACATCACGAGGGGAGGTCATGTGGGTCCATCCAGACTTGGTATCAGAAGTAACTCAGCCCACACCACCTTCCATTTGCAAGAAGAAGAGTGGAAAAGTCAGGTCCTGCCACACAATCTCGGCAGATATCGAAGAAGCTACAGCTGTCGTTACTCGGTCTGGGGCAAAATCCCAACCTGTGGCTGATAACTTGGCTGAAGATCATCAGCCCGCTACAACTGACGCTCCGGGACCGGCTCAGCCTCCGACGACCGACAAGCCTAGGCCGAAGGAGACTCGCTTTGACAAGTCCCTCCGAAAAGAGGCACCGCAGGGACTGGAGAAGCCCTACAACTTCGACATCTTGGCGCAATTAGCCAACACACCGGCCAAGTTGTCATTATACGAGCTTCTGAGACTCTCAAAGGATGTTCGCGCGGCTTTGAGTGATGCACTCCAAAATGTCGATGCGTACCTGGCTCAGGTCAACCTCACGGGAGAGAACCCGCCTGCAGATCTCCAAGACAGCGGTTGCACGGGAGCGATGCCCAACATTGTCTTCACTCCGTAGGACATGCTCATCAAAACCAACCTGCACGATCGCCCGTTATACTACACTGGATACATCGGCGACGTAAAGGTGGATCGGATGCACATTGATCATGGCTCTTCCATAAGCATTATCCCAAAGGGTCTGTTACATCATCTTTGCATCCCTATGCATCGCCTGACGCCTACAAGTACCGCCATCAGCGGTTTCAATTCGGACAGGAGCTACCCAATTGGGAAGATTCGTCTGAAGTGTCAAATTGGCGATCTCCAGTCGGAAGTCACCTGTTACGTCATAGATGCAGACACTTCTTACAACATCCTCTTGGGGCGCCCTTAGATACACGATTATATGATCGTGCCTTCCATACTGCACCAATGCTTCAAGTATGTTGACAAACACGGCTTCGTGAGAACAGAATTTGTCGACATTGATCCCTTCAAAGGGGTCGAATCATACTACTCAGATTCCTGCCTGTACGAAAAGTCGAAGAGGCACCTTGGTGAAGGAGATGTACAAGCTCGTACCGAGACAGCCACAGGATCAGAAGAACCTCTGACGATCCACCTCCAAGCTCGCAAACCTGGCATGTCCGCACCCCTTACCGCCACTCTGCGTAAGGACGCAATCAGCCTCTCGGCGCAAGAAGAACATATGATAATCCGGCTGCCAAGGTCTGGCCAAGTGCCAAGACCCACAATAGAGCCACTGATAATCAGGCTGTCGAGAGTCGGCCAGCCGCAAACGGAGAAGCTCAATCCCTCCGACAAGCCAATGATGATACGCCTTCCCAAGAAGGGTCATCACCCCGATGCATGGCCTGGAACTTCTAGCGAACCAACCACTCCCCGCCCAGCATCGAGTACCAAACTGGGGGTCGCTAGTCTGCCAACAACTCCATGCTCTGCTCCACCAGCTGAACCCCTAACGATCAAGCTGTCCAGGTCATCCTCTCAGTCTTCGTTTATACAGGAGGTAGCCGAAGAGGAACCGGAGCTAGCCAAGTATGTGGCTGTCCACACTGATGTTCCCTCCGCAGATGATGTAATTCCAATAGAAAAGATACCTTACTTCATCAATAAAGGGCTATCTTTGAACTACCTCGAGCTTAACAAGCTTTGTACAATATATGCTATGGAACACGGTATAGGCACTCACCTACACACACTGGTGACAAATGTGTACACCGCAAACCAGCTTACTCCAGTAGAAGGCGCTTACCGCATAATCAAGGAAGGGGACCATCCAATCATCTTCGGCCGGAAGGACGATCCGCAGCCCTCTAACATAGAAGAAGTCGACCTTGAATCAGATGCTGGGAGACTGCCTTTGTATCTTTATAGCCCCCGCACCCACTGTTAGGGTACGAGAACGTAACTACGCCCAGCCTAAGCCGCAGTGTCGGCGGTAGAACGCTGTCCTAGGTCACAACATTTAACAATATAATGCTAAGCAGTTTATACTCCCCGAATGGGGGTGACATAGCAGATACAGACTCAATCACATCTAAGGTAGAGCCTGATAAGGATAGATAAAACATGAAATCCAAAAGAGATACAGGAGATAGAAATCTAAGTGTCTAAGATACATAAACCCAGAAATACATCTCAAAACTCAAATACAGATACAATAATCCACAAGTAAATACAACTCCATACAAAATGAAATAACTACCTAAACAACCTCTACTGTGTCTCCTCTAGGCTAGAGGCAATTCCAGGCCATCTGTAAAAATTATCAACAGGTCCAGCCAGGACAGGAGCGAGCACAATACATCTCAACAAATCATAGCAGGTTAGAAAATATAATCATGCAGTAAAGTAAGATATAGGATCTGAAGAAATACAGTATGTAAACAGGGAGAGAACTGTAATAGAAATATCTACTATAAATAGAGAACTAACAGTGGCTAGTGATGTAGAGTACAAGATAGCACATGTGAACGGGATAGATTTGTACATGATCTACAGTAAAGAGTTGTACATGATCTACACTACTATGGAATTGTTCACATGACTACTAGCACTCCCCCGTTTCCCCAATCAATACACAAGGATCTAAACAGGTTATGTTATTGTACATGATATCACATGGGGCCCTTAAAAGGGTGCACATGATAGTATACATGAAGGCACTGTGAACATGAGAGTACAAGATTCACAAGAGTGTACATGTATGGTGAAAGCACAAGAGTACATGATGAAAGTGAAACGCGCATGACACAATGTACCCGATGCTCCCGAGGGGGATAACATCGCATGAAGAGATCCGTATAGTACTAATCCGTGATAATATCGTGACAACATCAAGTATAGTAATCTAAAGCAGGAATATAATTCTAAGCAGGATATAAAATGATCAGAGAATGTACTCGCCTGATATCTGAATGTCCAAGGTAAAGATACTATCCGAGGAGAGGTGTCTGGCTCCTAATTAGAACAGCACAAGTCACAACATGTCCAGAAGGGTAATATAAAGCACTACAATATATTCTACATGAATCTAGGTCAAACTTGGCCAAAGTCAACCCTTGGTCAACTCTGGTCAACTGCACTAGTCAAACTAGGTCATGTCCTAATCCAGCAAGTCTTACTAGGCCTAACCAAGACTATCCTAGCAAGCACACATCAATACAAGGCTATACAAGCCAACATACACCCGACTCTATATAGCATGCAATTATTCAATACTCAAATAGGCAAGAATTCACATTGGATATACACTAGGTAATCTATTACTTTAAGCTATATATGTCTACACATTTATACACATGCATATATTAGTATTCAACATTAGGTCTATAATCATGGCATTTCAAATGGTTATATATAAACTTATATATATTACAACACAATATGCTAACATATATATAATATACATACATAGCTAAGTTAACTATATTCATAAATACTTATTTAAGAGGCTATGTGTGTGTATGTGAACATGACAAAGGGACAAGTGAGGGTTAAATAGGCATACATAGTGTATACATATCAAAGAGTGTCAAAGTGTAAGTGAACAATGTGTCAAGTGTGATAGTGTCAACATAGTGTAAGGGGGTACATGAGGTAATATAGGATTTGTGTTAACATAGAACATTACATCTCATTAACTTGTATATTACATACATTACATCTATTATTATATTACATTCATGCTTGTATTCATTCATCATTCATTTATTCTCTTGCACCACTATATGCACCATACATTACATACTATGGAACCTACATATTCATTACAAGCCATACTTATACATGCTTACATTAAATAGGATACTTACACCTCATACATCATTTATTTAACCATTTACTCATGCTTGTATTCTCTATTTAGTTACATAATGTATATACATTAACATGGGTTAAAATCAAATAGAACATTATATTACACACAAGGGTGCACAAAATGAATATGCCGAATAGTAACTCCTACTAATAATCAATACTGTACCATCTCAGCATGAATTAAAATATAGGATTAAAGTATATTATAGATCTATGTGTTAGCTTTCCGAAACTTTAAACGGATCGCATTTTCGTTTCCGGAAACTCCCGAAATCGCGAAAACACCGAGAACGCGTTTGTCTTTCGTACAGCTGACACTCAAATAATTCTCAAGAAAGTTATAGAAAGAATTAGGCCTACTAATACATGTTTTTGGAAATCTAACTTCAATATACTTCTTTTAAAAAAAACAAAAGATTAAACCGAGCTTTGAGCTAAAAGTTATGACATTTCTAAGTTAGGGCTGAAATTAAAAACGTGGATAAAAATCATGACGGATTTAGATAGTTTGAGCCAAAAGAATACACAATATATATCCTAATTATCCACAACAATAATAGCAATAATAATATGAGGAACCACACTCACAAACTTGATTATATAATCATCATGAACCATTTATTACATATATAAATATAGATACACTCTCATTACAATATATATATATATATATATATATATATATATATATATATATATATATATATATATATATATATATAAATCTATATATGTAACATGAACACATCCGCAACACAAAGGACACTCCTATGACCTCCAAATGGACACAAAATGGACACAAATGGAGATACAACCATGGGGGTCATTCCTATGGGTTCAAAATAGACCTATATGCATGAGGAAATGAAAAGGAGAAGAGATTTATACCTCCCGGTAGATCGAATCGAAGAAAAGCCTTCCCGGAGCGACACCGACACGTAGAGATTCCAAAATGACACGAACGAGCTCCGAATCCTCCCAAACTTGGGTAGCTTCCTCCTTGGCTAGAATGGAGAAGGAAAGAAGAAGATTTGGTGGTGAAATGGAAGGATTTGGTGGAGAAATTGCTAGGGATTGCTCTCTAGGAATTTGGGGAAGAACAAGAGAGAGAAAAATAGATGGATAATGACAAATGGGAGGCTCAACCCTATCCTTATTATGGCTGGTCATAAAGGTAGTTTTGTCCTATTAAGAAAAGTCCAAAAGCCCCTACTAACCTATTCTATGAGTATTAGGAAAGGGCTAATTGGTTGGGGCTAAATTAGTCATTCTAAAGTCTCTAATCACACTAACCTTATCCATAATAATTAGTCTAACCTCTAACTAAAATATTTCTATTATGTGGACTAAAATTAATATCATGTGGGCCATGCCTAACTAGTGTGTGGGTCCCACTAGAGTCAAACTACCCCCGGGTCCCCGTTTCAAGTCGGATTGAGTTGAAATTCGAATCCGAATCAAATAACCCCAAAACAATATCATAAATAATAAAATAATATCAAAATAATTCAAAGAGGTCAAATGCAAAAATATTCTTAGGCCAAAAATGACATTAAAATATAATAATCACATGGTTAGGCTCTAGGTCAAACAGTCTCTAGGGTTTCACTAGCAAAATGTCAAAACCACAAGTCATTGATTTAAATAATGTTAAAATGATTTAAAATCACCAAAAATCATATCATGAATTAAATATCATTATTAAAATAATTATAAACACAAAATTTCAAAATTACCCTCATTTGGGAAACTGGGTGCTACAACTCTACCCACCTTAGAAAAATTTCGTCCTCGAAATTTAAGATCGATAGTACTCCTTCTAGAGCCTCTAACCTACCCAATATCTAAGGTAACACTTCCTAACACTGGAATAATAAACGGACATCTAAAAAGTGTCAATCTAGGAATACCTCCAATACTGCTCTGCTGTACGGCGGTAATGGAACTTCAACAAAATATGGACTGGAACCTATATCCAAGGGACTGGACCTATTTTAAAGTGGTCTTAACTAAGGATGAAAAGGAACTGATCATAGGCTATAGGTATGCTCAAACTATTATCTTCCTATTAACCATCTATTAATACATTCTATTACCAAAGGAACGATGCATTACTAAGACATATAGGCCCCTATCTCTCATAACACATTTATGCTCACTAAAAGACTAGTACATCCCATCAAGACTGATACTATAATCTCTCATAAATCTCATAAGCTACATGTTTATAGACACACATCCCCACATCAAGGACTAACCTATATATATCTACAACTGATACTAATGGGGTGACGTCCCTATCTCCCAACAATCAAGGTCTAAATTTTTTTTTCTAAATCATGCAATTTGAAGGAATAGTATACAAGGTCAGGGCATACTGTAGCAGTTGGAAGTCTCACCTAGGTACACTAATCATTCTAGGTCAAAACAGTACTATGGTATCAACACACAAACAATCTAGGGTGTCCTAATTGGGAAGGTAAGGGAACAATAATCATCAAGGTTGTAGGGCTGTCTACCATCCTATATGAAAATTGGTCATTAACAAGCAACTAAGAAATTATTAAAAGGTTACTATTCCATAAAATGGCAAAAATTAAAATTTAGGCACAACAAATCACAAATAGATTTTTGTCTTGACACGATCTAAGTTGATCAATTTTGGGATAAACGAGATTTGGGTAAGAAGGGAAATCAATAAAATCAAAGTATGAGCACGAGCATCCAATGATGGAGATTCAGGTCATGATTAAATTTAATTCGACTGAGTACGAATACGAGGTTCATAGGCGATGAAAAGATTTCAAGGAGAATTGTCAAGGCTGTCGCGAATGAGACTCTAGGGTCAAGTTTAACTATGTCTCCATTCTGGTAGATTGATACATGAAAAAGCGAACCAAAGTACAATAGGTTGATCAGACCATCATGTACCGGTTCTGATTAGACAATATGTTAGTGGGTGGCCACCCAATAAAATATGTCATGACCAAGCTCGAAAATAGATAAGCTTGCAAAACTAAGGCTAATTTAGCAGCACAAGATATAAGGGTAGTAATGATGAAAGGAATTACATAGTCCAAGTTTCTTAACCAATGGGTCAAGTAATCAGATAAGGTACAAGGTTAAGCATCTAAGGAAACAAGCAGAACACCATCACATGTCGGGTCGAAAGAATTGAGTCAAGGCTGGATTTCTAATTGAAATAAGAAGAAATTTAGTATAATGGTAGAGGTTATAGTTTAGCCAGTTGACCAGAAAATCATATCAAGAAAATAGAGTACAAGAAGACGGATTTTAGTGGGACATGATATACCTACATGAAGGTGAGCTCGTTTAGGTCTTGCATATAAGATTTGTTGGAGGGTAACAGCTAGTATTACATTCCGAATATCAAAGTCACGATAAGGAACGTCAAGGATCTCAATTAGAAAGTGGGAGTTCAAGAGGTGGTAATTAATGCACAGAAATAATGAAGATCGAGTTAGTCATCTGCTTCTGATACTCTTAAGTTCATCTGGTCATAACTTGCCAATCATATCTTTACCTCACCAGTCTCCATATGAAAATTTAACCTTTACTTAAACCCTTACCATGACTACCGTAGGCAATTCCCAATTTCCAAACATCACTCTTGAAGCACAACCCTCACATTTAGGAATCAACATTAACCATTTATTTAAATTTTCAAGTTCTTTCACCTTGTCTTAAATTTGACCCAAAACCTCTAAATTCCGTTTACGAATTCCTTGAACTTGTTCAAATTTTTCTCCTCGTATTATTTAATTTAAATCTCTAGGCCTTACAAAACTTATCTTTCATCATAAAATCAACTTTCGTATTTTCTTCGACATACACCCTTGAATATTATTCTCCTAAAAATATTTCACAACAATCTCTAAACTTCTATAACTTTGTGCTCTCTCTATCCCTAGTCATTTTCTCGTAACATCTTGTTTAATATCCTTATTAAACACAATTAACTTCTCTTTTCCATTAATAACCTTCTACATAGTCTCAGAGTAAAAGTTTTCCCCAGAATCAATAACTAAAATTTTCTAAGTTCTCAAAACTAGGTTGACCTCTGATATCCTCATTAGTTTTGAATACACCTATAAACTATCTCATAACCCCAAAATTTCTCTAAATGTAATTGTTTCCAGATTGGCAGTATACATCTCTTTATTCTATTCGAGACCTTTACCACATTTCTATCTCAAGTTTCCATATGGAACACTCCACATTTGATTTCCTTTAGATCATCATAAAATAACCAGTTACGTCTTCTCTGAGCTACATAATTTACGTCACTTCCTTAACATTTCTCAGGCAAAATGATATGAAGATTCAAGAGTTGTCAAGGTATAGCTGACAGAATTATATACGAGATAGGAAATTGATATAATCAGGACAAGTATATAAGACAAGGAATAATGGTAGTAAAAATATTGGCAGGAAAAGAATGATAATAGAATCTGTTCTGCTTATCTATTTAAAAGAGGGACCCTTTTTTTTGAAACAAGAATTATAATACCAAATCCAAAATAAGGCCTAGCAAAATCATTGGTTTATTGTATTAAGAAGAAATAAATTTTTGTAAGAAGTTACACAAGGTTTATAAAAATAGCTAAAGCTACATCCTAAGTAAACAATGAGAAACAAAACAAAACAAAACAAAACAACAATAATTCCTTCTCTTTTTTTTGAATGACTGAAACAAAAGTAGCAAAACATGTTCGAAAATATTTAAGGTACAATCTGATAATCATATGCGTCTATCCAAAATTATGGTACTCTAAATCCTTGTCATACTAGTGAGCAAGGCTACGATAATCACAGAGTCCTTGACTTATGCACATACCTCTAGAATCATGGTATTTAATATTTTTGCGATGCCGCTAGCTTGGCTGCGAAAACCGTAAATTTTCACACCCGAGAAATATATCCAAAATCAGACTATATGTCCTCACCATGCTGGCTAATGTGACTATAGAAGACAAGATTTCCATAACTTAGATGACCTAGCTCATATAATTTCATCTTGCCAAAAATTAAATTAAATCAACAATGAATACCAAAAAAAATTAAATTTATCAACGAACATCAAAATTTAGAAATGAACAAAATCCTTCAAATCATATAACTATAAACTCGAATGCTATAGCTAACATCAAGATTCAAATTTCAACAATCTTCATCAAAATCAATAAATACAAACTCAAATTCAATAATAATCCATCAAAATCAAATTCAATAGCAGAAAGTAAAGATAAATCAAATCAAGGAAAAAAGAAAAGAGTTTTCAAATCGGAGTTAAACAAGATTCTCAAGGATCGTCCCAGGAATCTCTCAAGGGTTCCTATTTGTGATTGAGTACCTTCAAAATATATTCTAATCCTACTGCAGGCTGTAGTGGTACTCTAGTTCGAATACCACTACACAAACTCGACCTGCATGGGCCACCACTAAAAACGTGTCACTACCCGCACCCACTGTTAGGGTACGAGAACGTAACTACGCCCAGCCTACGCCGCAGTCTCGACGGTAGAACGCTATCCTAGGTCACAACATTTAACAATATAATGCTAAGCAGTTTATACTCCCAGAATGGGGGTGACATAGCAGATACAGACTCAATCACATCTAAGGTAGAGCCTGATAAGGATAGATAAAACATAAAATCCAAAAGAGATACAGGAGATAGAAGTCTAAGTGTCTAAGATACATAAACCCAGAAATACATCTCAAAACTCAAATACAGATACAATAATCCACAAGTAAATACAACTCCAGACAAAATAAATAACTACCTAAACAACCTCTAATGTGTCTCCTCTAGGCTAGCAGGCAATTCCAGGCCATCTGTAAAATTTATCAACAGGTCCAGTTAGGACAGGAACGAGCATAATATATCTCAACAAATCATAGCAGGTTAGAAAATATAATCATACAGTAAAGTAAGATACAGGATCTGAAGAAATACAGTATGTAAACAGGAAGAAAACTGTAATAGAAATATCTACTATAAATAGAGAACTAACAGTGGCTAGTGATGTAGAGTACAAAATAGCACATGTGAACAGGATAGATTTGTACATGATCTACACTAAAGAGTTGTACATGATCTACACTACTATGGAATTGTTCACATGACTACTAGCACTCCCCCGTTTCCCCAATCAATACACAAGGATCTAAACAGGTTATGTTATTGTACATGATATCACATGGGGCCCTTAAAAGGGTGCACATGATAGTATACATGAAGGCACTGTGAACATGAGAGTACAAGATTCACAAGAGTATACATGTATGGTGAAAGCACAAGAGTACATGATGAAAGTAAAACGCGTATGACACAATGTACCCGATGCTCCCGAGGGGGATAACATCGCATGAAGAGATCCGTATAGTACTAATCCGTGATAATGTCATGACAGCATCAAGTATAGTAATCTAAAGCAGGAATATAATTCTAAGCAGGATATGAAATGATCAGAGAATGTACTCGCCTGATATCTGAATGTCCAAGGTAAAGATACTGTCCGAGGAGAGGTGTCTGGCTCCTAATTAGAACAGCACAAGTCACAACATGTCCAAAAGGGTAATATAAAGCACTACAATGCATTCTACATGAATCTAGGTCAAACTAGACCAAAGTCAACCCTTGGTCAACTCTGGTCAACTGCACTAGTCAAACTAGGTCAAACTAGGTCATGTCCTAACCCAGCAAGTCTTACTAGGCCTAACCAAGACTATCCTAGCAAGCACACATCAATACAAGGCTATACAAGCCAACATACACCCGACTCTATATAGCATGCAATTATTCAATACTCAAATAGGCAAGAATTCACATTGGATATACACTTGGTAATCTATTACTTTAAGCTATATATGTCTACACATATATACACATGTATATATTAGTATTCAACATTAGGTCTATAATCATGGCATTTTAAATGCTTATATAAACTTATATATATTACAACACAATATGCTAACATATATATAATATACATACATAGCTAAGTTAACTATATTCATAAATACTTATTTAAGAGGCTATGTGTGTGTATGTGAACATGGCAAAGGGGCAAGTGAGGGTTAAATAGGCATACATAGTGTATACATGTCAAAGAGTGTCAAAGTGCAAGTGAACAATGTGTCAAGTATGATAGTGTCAACATAGTGTAAGGGGGTACATGAGGTAATATAGGATTTGTGTTAACATAGAACATTACATCTCATTAACTTGTATATTGCATACATTACATCTACTATTATATTATATTCATGCTTGCATTCATTCATCATTCATTTATTCTCTTGCACCACTATATGCACCATACATTACATACTATGGAACCTACATATTCATTACAAGCCATACTTATACATGCTTACATTAAATATGATACTTACACCTCATACATCATTTATTTAACCATTTACTCATGCTTGTATTCTCTATTTAGTTACATAATGTATATACATTAACATGGGTTAAAATCAAATAGAACATTATATTACACACAAGGGTGCACAAAATGCTTATGTCGAATAGTAACTCCTACTACTAATCAATACTGTACCATCTCAGCATGAATTAAAATTTAGGATTAAAGTATATTATAGATCTATATGTTAGCTTTCCGAAACTTCAAACGGATCGTATTTTCGTTTCCGAAAACTCCCGAAATCGCGAAAACACCGAGAACGCGTTTGTCTTTCGTACAGCTGACACTCAAATAATTCTCCAGAAAGTTACAAAAAGAATTAGGCCTGTTAATACATGTTTTTGGAAAGCTAACTTCAATACGCTTCTTTCAAAAAAATGGAAGATTAAACCGAGCTTTGAGCTAGAAGTTATGATATTTCTAAGTTAGGGCTGAAATTAAAAACGTGGATAAAAATCATGACGGATTTAGATAGTTTGAGCCAAAAGAATACACAATATATATCCTAATTATCCACAACAATAATAGAAATAATAATATGAGGAACCACACTCACAAACTTGATTATGCAATCATCATGAACCATTTATTACATATATAAATATAGATACACTCTCATTACAATATATATATATATATATATATATATATATATATATATATATATATATATATATATATATATATATATATATCTATATGTAACATGAACACATCCACAACACAAAGGACACTCCTATGACCTCCAAATAGACACAAAATGGACACAAATGGAGATACAACCATGGGGGTCATTCCTATGGGTTCAAAATAGACCTATATGCATGAGAAAATGAAAAGGAGAAGAGATTTATACCTCCCGGTAGATCGAATCGAAGAAAAGCCTTCCCGGAGCGACACCGACACGTAGAGATTCTAAAAGGATACGAACGAGCTCCGAATCCTCCCAAACTTGGGTAGCTTCCTCCTTGGCTAGAATGGAGAAGGAAAGAAGAAGATTTGGTGGTGAAATGGAAGGATTTGGTGGAGAAATTGCTAGGAATTGCTCTCTAGGAATTTGGAAAAGAACAAGAGAGAGAAAAATAGATGGATAATGACAAATGGGAGGCTCAACCCTATCCTTATTGTGGCTGGCCATAAAGGTGGTTTTTTCCTATTAGGAAAAGTCCAAAAGCCCCTACTAACCTATTCTATGAGTATTAGGAAAGGGCTAATTGGTTGGGGCTAAATTAGTCATTCTAAAGTCTCTAATCACACTAACCTTATCCATAATAATTAGTCTAACCTCTAACTAAAATATTTCTATCATGTGGACTAAAATTAATATCATGTGGGCCATGCCTAACTATTGTGTGGGTCCCACTAGAGTCAAACTACCCCCGGGTCCCCGTTTCAAGTCGGATTGAGTTGAAATTCGAACCCGACTCAAATAACCCCAAAACAATATCATAAATAATAAAATAATATCAAAATAATTCAAATAGGTCAAATGCAAAAATATCCTTAGGCCAAAAATGATATTAAAATATCATAATCACATGGTTAGGCTCTAGGTCAAACAGTCTCTAGGGTTTCACTAGCAAAACGTCAAAACCACAAGTCATTGATTTAAATAATGTTAAAATGATTTAAATTCACCAAAAATCATATCATGAATTAAATATCATTATTAAAATAATTATAAACACGAAATTTTAAAATTACCCTCATTTGGGAAACTGGGTGCTACAATCGGAGATGTATTCAGACAAGTCTTGTCAGTCAACATGGCATTCGCCGACGCTTATGAAGAAGATGAAGACATTCCAAAAATCCTCGAGTTAGATCTTTAGGCCCAACAGTTGGATGCACAATGGAAAAAGTGGTTCGAACGAAGAGAATCTCCTACTGAAGATGAAGTTATACAAGTGGATCTCGGAAGCGAATCTTCTCCAAAACCAATCTTCGTCAGAAAAAGCCTAATAGACGAAGAGCGAGAGTCGTTACTGGAACTTGTCAAAGAATATATCGATGTGTTCGCCTGGAGCTATGAAGACATGCCAGGACTAAACCCCGAGGTTGCCCTTCACAAGCTCAACATTCGGCCAGATGCAAAGCCAGTCAAGCAACAACAACGACGCTTCCGCCCGGGAATCATGGATGCGATCGAGACCGAAGTTAACAAACTGATAGCCAGCGGCTTCATACGTAAAGAGCAACATCCTGACTGGGTCACCAACATAGTACCCGTCCTCAAGAAGAATGGAAAGATTCGAATCTGCATCGACTTCCGCAATCTGAACGAGGCATGTCCCAAAGATGAATTCTCCCTCCCTATCACAGACATCATGATTGACAACACCTGCGGCTTTGAACGTATGTCATTCATGAATGGCTTCTCGGGGTACAACTAAATCAAGATGTCCCCTGATGATGAAAAGCATACATCATTCCGAACACCGATTGGAACATACTGCTACACAGTCATGTCTTTCGGTTTGAAGAATACCGACGCCACATATCAAAGAGCCATGGGTATCATCTTCAGAGACCACTTACGTAAGACGATGGAGTGCTATGTTGATGACATCGCCGTCAAGAGTCGCTGTAAGGGAGACCATTTGCAGGATCAAAGGACGGTATTCGACCTGATGCGAGCGCACAATTTGAAAATGAACCCTACGAAGTCCTTCATGGGCGTATCCAGCAGGAAGTTCTTGGGTTTCATCATCACCGCCCAGGGTATCCATGTAGACCCTGAGAAAAAAAAGGCAATTATGGAGATGGGTCCCCCAAGAAATCTTCGCGAACTCAGAGGCCTTCAAGGGAGGCTAGCTTACATCAGGATGTTCATTTCTAACCTCTCTGGGCGATGTCGACCATTCACCCATCTCATGAAGAAAGGCGTCTCATTCGTATGGGACGAAGAATGTCAGCGGGCCTTCAACAGCATCAAAGAATACTTGTCGAACCCACCAGTCCTGGTGGCCCCTGTTGCTGGGAAACCATTCTTGCTATATGTACGCACAATAGAGCATTTCCTTGGCGCCCTGCTAGCACAAAATAACGATGCAGGCCATGAACAAGCCATATATTATCTCAGTCGAATGATGATTGGGCCAGAGCATCGATACACCACTGTGGAGAAGGAATGCCTCGTCCTAGTGTTCGCCATTCAGAAAATGTGACACTATGTCACTGGACAAACCATACATGTGATCTCACGAGTCAACCCTCTCAGAGTCCTCATGACTAAACCAGGGGCACTCAGCTCTCGTCTTGCTACATGGGCAATATTGATGTCCCCTTATCATATGATCTTCGTCCCACAAAAGGCTGTTAAAGGTCAAGTCCTAGCAGACTTTTTGGCAGCCCACCCGGGCTCGGAGTCGTCCAGAATATATGAAGAAATCCCAAATGAGGTCGACGACTCGCATGCAACCTCTCACGATAATATATGGCGAATGTTCTTCGACGGTGCTTCGAGAACTGGACCCAAGGGCAACATCGTCGTCGGAGTCGGGATGGTGCTGGTTTCTCCTTCCGGATTGCTGATCAATCACGCTTACTCTCTCACAGAACCCTTCTCTAACAATGTGGCCGAGTACAACGCTTTGGTCATTGGCCTCCAACTTACAAGAGAGCTGGGAGTAGAATATCTTGAAGCATACGGCGATTCTCAGTTAATCGTCAATCAAATCCGAGGCTCATACGAAGTCTGCCATGAAGACATGATCCCCTATCACCAAATAGCGATCGACATCATCTCGTCATTCGAGGGGTTCTTCATCGAACATGTTCCCAGACTCTGAAATATCGAAGCCGATGCCTTAGCAGGCCTAGCCGCTTCCCTAGCAGTGCCAAATCATACTCATCAATCGGTAGATGTGATAGGCCACGAACTGGTCTGTCCTAAGAACAACGTTCAATTTGTGGCGAGTTATTCCGCTCAGACGATCGACGATGTCCCAGATTGGAGACAACCATTCATTGACTTCGTCATCTACGATATCCTGCCCGAGAACCCAAAGGAAGCCACTTCCATCAGAAGGAGTTCTCTCAGATTCTTCTACGATACAGAGACGAAAATGCTGTATCGGCGATCCTACGATGGGTTATTGCTTCGGTGTCTGTCAATCGCAGAAGCCAAAGAAGCCGTACGCAAAGCTCATAACGATGTCTGTGGGGCCCATCAGCCTGGCCCTAAATTGCAAGACCGTCTTCGCCGAATAGGCTACTACTGGCCCACGATGGTAGCAGATGTAATAGATTATGCTAGAAAGTGCAAAGCTTGCCAAGTCCATGCGGACTTCATCCACCAACCATCCAAATTTCTACATCCGACAGTAGCGTCCTGGCCGTTCGAAGCATAGGGAATGGATGTCATCGGTCCGATCACTCCACCTTCTTTCCGAGGATATCGCTTCATACTCGCAATCACAGATTACTTCTCCAAATGGGCGAAAGCTGTTCCGTTTGCAGAGGTCAAAACTTTGAACGTGATCAGCTTCCTCAAGCATCACGTCATCTATTGCTTTGGACTGCCCCGAAGGATCATCCACGATAATGGTCCGCAGTTTGCAAGCCACGCCTTCTATCAGTTTTGCGACAAGCACCGCATCCAGAATGTCGCTTCGACGCCATACAATCCGGCAGCGAATGGGTTGGCAGAAGCATTCAACAAAACCATCATCAAGTTGCTCAAGAAGTTCGTATCGTCCAACAAACGCGACTGGAACGAGAAGCTTGGTGAATGCTTATGGGCGTACCGTACCACAGTCCGAACGGCCACAGTGAATACACCATTCTTCCTGGTGTACGGAAGTGAGGCAGTTCTTTCATTGGAGACTCAAATACCCTCGCTCCGTGTCACGCTCACTTATCAATTAACGACGGATGATAACTACCGTCGCTGGCTGCAAGAGTTGGAGGCCTTAGATGAAAAGTGCCTCCTGGCTCAGCAACGGATCGAGCTATACCAAGCACGCATCTTTGGAGCCTTCAACAAGAAGGTTAAAATCAGAACATTCCAAGTGGGCGATCTCGTTCGGGCTGTCCGGAGGCCGATGGTCATGACTCACAAGACCGCCGGTAAGTTCCAGCCAAAATAGGAAGGTCCATTTATC
The DNA here is from genome assembly GCA_029216955.1 of Iris pallida. Taxonomy (NCBI): domain Eukaryota; kingdom Viridiplantae; phylum Streptophyta; class Magnoliopsida; order Asparagales; family Iridaceae; genus Iris; species Iris pallida. The sequence goes on along the minus strand of JANAVB010024400.1, from coordinate 10,576,125 downwards.
ATCGAGGCTGTATTCTCCAACGGTGCTTACCACTTCGCAAAACAAAAGGGAGACTTGCTCATGTTGCCCGTCAACGGCAAGTTCCTGAAGAAATATTATGTCTAAACGACACATTCCAGATCACTGAGTCATGTACCCACTGGTGCCGCTGAACTCACATCCATAACATTCCAGATTATCGAGTCATGTACCCGCTGGTGCCGCTGAACTCACATTTCCAAATTCTAGATTACCGAGTCATGTACCTACTGGTGCCTCTGAACTCACATTTCCAAATTCTAAATTATCGAGTCATGTACCCGCAGGTGCCTCTGAACTCACATTTCGGTCACTCTTTCAGATAGTAAGTCATGTATGACCATACCTCTGAACCTTCTTCCTGGAAGAGATCCTCCCTCATGATCCACTACCCGCACTCCCAGTGCACAAAAAGGGTAACCGATCCACAAATTTCCAAAACGGCTATGTCCTTATTACCTCTGAGTCGTTTCACTTCCACCAAAAACAAATCAACCCTTTACATAGAACTTCCATGTCCTCATTACCTCTGAGTCGTTCTATGTACCCTCCTTCATTGAGCCTACTCCTGTCATGTCCTCATTACCTCTGAGTGGGAAGGCTCCGTCGAAGAAACCTTCATGCTTGCCATGTCCTCATTACCTCTGAGTAAGTATGATGACTCCCTTTCGACTTATTATCTGTACCCACAACCGGAGTACGCCAAGGATAATAGGTCCACAAATATTCTCCGCTGAGTCCGCTCCTTTCATGTCCTCATTACCTCTGAGCAGGAAGACTCCACGGTAAAACCTCCGTACTTACCATGTCCTCATTACCTCTGAGTAAGTATGTTGGTCCTCTCTCGTCTTATTATCCGTACCCTGAACCAGGGTATACCAAGGGTAATAGACCCACAAATGTCCGCTGTTGACCACAAATATCCTTCGTTGAGTCCACTCCTACCATGTCCTCATTACCTCTGAGTAGGAAGACTCCACGGTAAAACTCTCATACTTGCCATGTCCTCATTACCTCTGAGTAAGTATGTTGGTTTCCCTTCATCCTATTATCCGTATCCTAAGCCGGGGTACGTCAAGGATAATAGGCCCACAAATGTCCTTTGCTAAGTCTCTTACTACAGGCCCACCATTCCTCATCATGTCCCGGGAGCCCAGCTGCTCCATGGCATTCTATCTTCCGATACCCCGAACACCCACGACCATCTTGCCATGGAACTGTTCTAGGTATCCCCAATCAAACTTGTTATCCGTACCTAAAACCAAGGTATGCCAGGGGTAACAGGTCCACAAACAAGTCCCCCATGCGGGGCAAACATCACCACAATACCACAGGCACAACAAGCAATACAAATAAAGGATAGAATGGAAAGTACTCTTTATTTGAAAGACAAAAAAGCATTACATGTTTTGGGACCACGTCCCTCTCAAAGAAAAAAAGAAAAAAAAGAAAACAGAAACGAAAGAAGAAAAGGCCGACTATAGTTCGGCATTACACAACTCCAAGAGGCGGTTTCTTACCAAGGCAGTACCCCACTCAAGCCTCTGTCTAGCCCTGCGCTCAGTCTCCTGGGACAACCGCTCCCCATTATCCAGGTCCATGAGTGTCCGCCAATCGTCGTCCAACCTCTTCAGAGCCACTTCCAACTCAGCCGAAGCTTTATTGACGTTATCAGCCTCTTGGATAATCAGCCCTCTGTCGATTCGGGCAGCCTCAAGCTCAGACTCAAACAAAGTTAACTTCCTTTGGAGCTCAAGGATCTGCTCCCGCGTTTCAGTAATCCCACGGGAGGCAATCGCCGAGCTGTAACATCTTCACTCTCATGGCTCAATTAATCATAGCGATCGAACAGAGTGCGGAGATCCTCCAGTATGGCTGGCCTGGTTTTATCCTGAGCAGTCCTCGCCTTCTCTATAGCGGTTGTGAGGGAGCCACGCTCCTGATCTACAATAGCAGACAAATCAACCTGCCGCAATACCTGAAGCTGGGCCACCAACTGATCAGTCTCCAGCAATTTCGCCTCCAGGAGTGCAGCCACCCCTGCCCCACCAGGAAGGACCTTAAGGATATCAATTTGACCCTGGGCACATTGCCGGGCCAAGACGAAAGAGGTCCCTCTGTCCACAGCAGCTTCTATCCCCCTTTTCAAGTGACGATGAAAGCTGTCGACCACGTCCTGTAACGCTTCGTCCAGGACCTCTGTAGAGGACGGCGTCAGAGGAAGCGTGGCCGACAGTATCGAAGGAGTGGTGCTAGAACTTGCCACCAGGGGGGCAAATTTCGAGCAGAACGATGCACGGATCGCGGCTAACTCTTCCTCTGCCACCCGAAGAGCCTGGACGCTTGGCAGGGCAGAGAGGTCGACTCTCTGGGCCGCCCGAGCAGAGGAAGACACGAGGACCATCGTCCCCTGCCCCGATTATCCCATCACCAGACTTGCCGAACTCGAGCCCACAGGAGGACCATCAAGACGAGCCGGAGGGGGAGAAGGTACGCCCCTCTCCGCCAGTACCCCTTCGAGAGTCTGTCTCAACAAAGTCCATCCTCGGCACTGGAGAGGCAGGACCTGCATGTCCATGACAATGATCAATCGACGTGACCCGAAGGATATGATCATAGAGCAGATAGGCCTCCTCGCAAGTTAAGATTCTGCTTATCTTACCAGGAGAGGAGCATCGAGGCTGCGGCTCGTTCGCAGCTGGCAGAGTCTCCTCACCTGTAATCTCCAAATTAAATTTGGCCAGCTCCTCTGACCCAGCCACCTCAGAGGAAGAGGCAACCTAATCAGCATCATCTGGACGGAATTTAGCAATTTCAGGGGCAGGCTCACCGGAGCCCCCGTCATCCCGAGTCACGATCTCGGCAACTCGAGAGTCCTCTTCTTCTGACGCCTACAAGAGGGAAAGAAGATGATTAAAATCAAAGCTAGAAGAAAGGAAGGACCGGTAGTAACTTATTTACCTCTGATGCGGGGTCAATTTATTCGCCTCTTTCCTTTATAGTTAATCCGCGGTGTCTGGTCGCAGCCAGTTTCCGAGAGCGAGGGATGCCGCCAACAGGAGAAAGTTGCCTGCTACGCTTCCGTGCAGGGCCGGGTGCAACGGATGGCTGATCTACCACCATCTCATCTGGCAAAACAGGCGGCTGATCCGCCCCTACATCTGCCACCAGAAAGGTAGAGTCTGTAGGAACGAAATCGTAAAGCACAATACTCTAGAGGGGGGTGAATAGAGTAGGCAGCGGAATATTGCTAATTAAAAAATATTAGCAGCAAGATCACAGAATAATAATCACAACTAAGTAAAGTAAAGGCAGAGATAAGAATGCAAACGCAAAGACAGCGATGTATACTGGTTTCCCTCTGTTGAGGACTAATCCAGTCGGTAGAACTCTTGCTACCAGTTGAATCCACTATTGGCAAAACCGCAAGTTTTCTTACGAAGTCCTTGCAACTTCTACAACGCGAGCTTTGATACGAAGAACTCGTGCAACTTCAATTGTGAAGAGGTATTCTTCAATCAAGCCTTCTGATTACAATCTCTCATAAACTTCTAGACCGTACCGCACTGGCAAATCAACTAGAGGATTGTAATTGGCTTGGGATCTGAAATTTAAAGCTCAAAAAAACTCTTTGAAAGACTGAAAGCTTTAGATAGAGAGAAGATTGAAATTGAATGAGTGAGTTGAAATGATCGAAATCCTTCTCTATTTATAGGAATTCCAAAGACAGAATTCTGGCAGAATTCGGGCAGAACTCTTTGAGAAAATCTCGGTCAAATCCGCAACTGCAGGAGGACCAAGTTCCAGAGAATTCAAAAATCAAACGGCCACCAACCGAACTCTGGCCGAGTTCTGTCAGGGTTAGGTCAGGTTTTAAAAATATAGTTTTTGATGATTTTTGAAAACCTTTTTAAAACTTTTGTTTAAAAGAATATTTTTCAAAACAAAGAATATTTTAAAGGTATTTTGAAAACATTTTGGAATAGCCTATTTGCCAGTACGACTCGGTGTACAACGTATTCCTAGACTCAATAAAATGGAAAATACATTGCTCAAAGGAAATACAGACTCGAACATGCAAACATAGCTTCAGTCTTGAACTGTATAGATAGCGATTCTTGTTCATGTCCAAGAGTCCGATACATCCTGACTAGCTTCACATATCGAGACAGAGTTTGATCAATTATTAAAATCAGGTTGACCATATGACCAATGGGGCAACAATCTCCCCCATTTTGATAATTGACAAACTATGAATGATATAACATTTAAGCTTGAAATAAAATCAAAAATTGTTCATGTCCTGCATTTTCTTAAAAGAATGTTTGATCTTTATTTTTCTCCCCCGTTGTCACTTAGCAAAATAATTACAAAAGAGTAAAAACTCCCCCGCAATCAATGCATAAATTACAAACAGTGAAGAAACACAAGAAAATAAACATGATAAATGATAGTAAAGAAAATATGAATGACATCACAGGCATGTATTTGTACTCAGACAGTTTATAATAAACAAAGAATTATATCACAGGCAGTTTAGAGTAGAGAAGCAGATAAAGAAATGCTAAGTAAATAAACTGATGTGAATCATAAAGTACGAATCTCATAAAGATAAAGATAAAGATGTTCAAATGACATTAAATAAAATAAATCCAGTACAAGTCCTCAAAAAAAAATACTGATAATAAAGTCTGAAAAAAAAACTTGGAATGTCGGAACATTTCCAAGTATACAGGAGATAATGTCTAAGTCTCATATCAACTAACATATCACAACTCCTCATCATCATCATCATCATCATCATCATCATCATCAGTATGATGACCAGCATGTCCAGAAGGACCAACTCCAGAGGTACCCGTGCCAGAAGGGTGAGGAGGAGCACCAGTGTAAAACTCATCGACATAGTTACGAGGAGGAGCATAGTCAGAACGGTACCAATCATATGCGTTACTGGGCTGAAAGTAGGCATGAACAGCCTCATCCTCACAGCGGTAACCAGAGAAAGCTGGATTTCTAGGGATGGAACCGGCTGAATGTCCAATCTGGGCAAAACGAAGATCAGCTAAAGAATTTGCAATCGCCTGATAACGGGTGACGTCGCGGAACTCACATTCGCGGGCCATGTCTGTCATGGAGACGTACAAATCTGAAAGGTGTTGGTGTATGCCCTCAAATGTCATATCATACTGCTGAGGAGGTGAAGGAGGTGGAGCAGTAGCAGGAGCAGCAGGAGGAGGAGATGCAGTCATACTGCGACGAGATAACTTGAGAACCTTGGGCTCAGGGTCTTGAGCACAAGTAGATAAGTCAATGTCGAAACGCTGGAAGATGCGTGGAAGAATCATCGCATAAGAGAAATTTCTATCTCTTGCACGACAACGTCCCATCATCTGAATAATGGTCTTAGGGGCAGAAAATGGAATCCCCTTAAGAATGTGATACATAGCAGATAATTCAAGAGACGTGAAATCATCCTTCGAAGTAGACTTCGGAATGAGAGTGGAATAAATGATACGGTGCAATTCATAATTAAACAAGTTCAAGTTGTTTGCCTTGAACTTTCCAGAGCGAACTCTATCAGGTGCACAAAGTTCAGCTTTGAAACTGGTAAGTGTCGTGCCTTCGAGGAAATCAAACTCAGTGATGTCAACAAGCGGTTCACCTTCGTTGGGAATGCCAAGGATCTCCGCTAAGAGAACATCATTGAAATTGATATCTAATCCTCCAACACGTGTGCTTACATCAAAAGTGTTTAATATGATATTGCAGTAAAACAGTCTAATGGTATTAGTTGCTACGGGAAAACAGAGTTTAACAAAATGCTGTAACCCTAATGCCTCAAAGAAATGGCGATGATCAGAAAATACAGTCCACTTGATGGGTACGCCTGTGCATATGGATCTCATGGAGAAGTCTCCATACCACAGTAAGGCTTGGTCTAGGGTTTGAAAGTAAAACCCGTCGAATGCGTCGTCACTAGATTGGACTGGCGAAAATAGAGAATTAGTGGGTGGATCTGAAGATGAACCTTCCTCACTTGGGTTGGTTGTCTTCTTCCTCTTAAAGGGGTTGAATCCCTTAGGTACCATTTGTGCAAATAACAGAAAACAGCACAAAATTGAACGGAGAGGAAACAAGGAGTTATACCTCCCGAGATTGGAGTATATTGTAGAGAATGAAGAACTCCGCACAAATCCAAAGTTTGGATTGATTTCACCACTTGGATTGGAAGAGAGGGAGTGATGAAGAACTAGGGTTTGGGGTTCTCCTCGCACGGCTGCTGGTTCTGTTTGATGTGGTTTGGAAGCAATGAGGAAGAAATGCTCTCGGGTTCTGGTTATATAACCTGACACCCTCAATCGAACTCGGGCCAAATTCGGTCCGAAGTCTGGCCGAATTCGCCTGGGTTTGGTTTGGAACACTTTCTTTTTCATTGGCTCATTTCAAATATTTAATTCAAAGATTAGTAATTTTGACGTTAAAATAATATAATTAATGTTATTTTATAAATTAAATTTCGTTACACAGCGACTGTTTTAGATTAGCTATAGGAGTACTGTCCCAGCTGGCGGAGGTTCACCGGGGAACTCTTAAGTATCGCTTCGCTTCAACCGTAGTTGTGGTGACAGACAGACTCTTTATTGGCTTGTCTCTAACACAGTTTTTGCATATTGAAATAAAATCATAAAATAAAATCAATTAACATTATTGACGTCCAAAATTTCTAATTCTCGACGTAAATAATTGAAACGATCTTCTGCTAGAGGTTTTGTAAAAATGTCAGCTAATTGATTCTCAGTATCTATGTATACAAGGTCAATATCTCTATTTTGAAGATGATCTCTAAGAAAATGATGTCGAATCTCGATATGTTTAGTAAGAGAATGACATACAGGATTCTTAGTCAAATTAATAGTGCTCGTGTTATCACAGAAAATGGGAATGTGTGTATAAAATAAATCATAGTCTTCCAAGATTTGTTTCATCCACAAAATCTGAGCACAACAACGTCCTGTGGCGATATACTCATCCTCTGTTGTTGATAGGGCTACAGAATTTTGCTTTTTACTAAACCATGAGACTAAAGCCTTGCCTAAGAAATGACATGTGCCACTGGTACTTTTTCTATCAACTTTGTATCCAGCAAAATCTGTATCCGAATAACCAGTAAGGTCAAAGGACTTAGTTTTGGGATACCACAAGCCAATAGAAGAAGTGCCCTTCAGGTATCGAAAGATACGCTTAAATGCGCACAGATGTGATTCCTTTGGATTAGCTTAAAAATGTGCACACAGGCAAACACTAAACATAAATCTGGACGACTAGCAGTTAAATAAAGTAAACTACCGATCATACCTCGATACTTACGTGTGTCGACCGGCTTGCCTTGTTCATCAATATCAAGCTTTGTTGAAGTTGCCATCGGAGTGCCAATAGGTTTGACATTGTCCAGATCGAACTTCTTTAGCAAATTTTTTGTGTACTTGGCTTGATTTATGAACGTCCCATTGTCAGTTTGTTTGATTTGTAGTCCGAGAAAGAATTTCAGCTCTCCCATCATGCTCATCTCAAACTCATTCTGCATACACTTAGAAAATTCTTGACACAGAGATTCATTAGTAGATCCAAATATGATATCATCTACATAGACTTGTATTAAAAGAAGCTTACCATTAAAGGACTTAATAAAAAGTGTAGTGTCAACCTTGCCTTTTGAAAAACCGTTGTCAAGTAGAAAAGAGCTTAGATGATCATGCCAAGCACGAGGGGCTTGTTTCAAACCGTACAAAGCTTTCTTCAACTTGAAAACATGATTAGAGTTTTTAAAATCTGTAAAACCTGGAGGTTGTGCTATAAAAACTTCTTCTTTTATAAAACCATTTAAAAATGCACTCTTGACATCCATTTGAAATAATTTAAAATTATGAAAACATGCAAATGCACATAACATGCAAATGGATTCTAATCTCGCAACTGGGGCATAAGTCTCATCGTAGTCGATACCTTCTTCTTGATTGTATCCTTGAGCTACGAGTCGAGCCTTATTACGAGTCACTAAACCATTCTCATTAAGTTTATTTTGGAATACCCAACGGGTGCCAATGACCGGAAGATCAATAGGCTTGGGAACAAGTTCCCAAACTTGATTCCGTTCAAATTGGTTTAATTTCTCTTGCATAGCATCTATCCAAAAACTATCACTACATGCTTCATCAATAGTTTTGGGTTCTAGCTGTGAAATGAATGCAACACTAGAAACAATATCTCTACTGGATGTACGAGTACTTACACCTTTGGTAATATCACCAATTACCAAATCCTTTGGATGATCAGCCGTAAATTTTAATCGTATCGGCAGACTCTGAAGGTAGCTGGTTCCTGGATCTTCTCTAGGAGGATCAGCTAGTGCCGAGCTTGGTTGAGAATCAGCTGTTGTTGAGCTTGGTACAGTTAGATCTTCGTCATTGTCATCGATAGTTATTTGATTCAGTTTATCAAAAGTGACATTGATTGATTCTTCGATGATCATGGTTCGTTTGTTGAAGACTCTGTATCCTTTGCTCTTGGCCGCATAACCTAAAAATATACCTTCATCGGCCTTTTCGTCAAACTTTCCTAAATTTTCTTTTGTATTAAGAATAAAATATTTACAACCAAATATTCTAAAATAAGAAACAGAAGGAATTCTATCAAACCATAACTCAAATGGAGTCTTCTTCGATTTGGGTCGAATTAGAACTCTATTGAGAACAAAACAAGCTGTATTGATAGCTTCAGCCCAGAAATATTTGGGTAGACTAAACTGGTTTAACATTACTCTGGCCATTTCGGATAGAGTTCTGTTCTTACGTTCCACAACTCCATTTTGTTGTGGAGTCCTAGGGCAGGAGAACTCGTGTACAAAACCGTGTGTGTCACAAAAATGCTCAAACTCTGTATTCTCAAATTCGCCTCCATGATCGCTTCTAATACGAGTGATCATGTAACCTTTTTTATTATGAACTTTCTTACAAAAGGCGACAAATTCGGATAATGCATCATTCTTGCGTGTCAAGAAGTATACCCACATGTATCTAGAGAAATCATCTACAATTATAAAAGCATAAAGTTTACCTCCGAGGCTAGCAACTCTGCTAGGACCAAATAAGTCCATATGAAGCAATTGTAGAGGTCTAGTAGTACATACTGCGTTTACTGACTTGAATGTGGATCTGGTAGCTTTGTTCTTTTCACATTGGCTGCATACCGAATCTTTCTTGAATGTAATGTCCGGTAAACCGTGTACTAGCTTCTTTGTGGATAATCTTGATATTGTGTCCATATTTGCGTGACTGAGTCTCATGTGCCACAGATGACTCTCATCACTTTTAGCCATTAAGCATCAACCTGAAATGTTAGTTTCTTCTAACAAATAGAAAACATATATGTTGTCTTCCCTGATACCTTCAAAGATAGTACTACCAGTTGAGCTATCAACTATAGTACATTTGTCTTTACCAAAGTTGATGCTATAACCATGATCAGCTAGATGACTTACGCTGAGTAGATTATGTTTCAACTCGATAACCAGACAGACATCCTTAATTATAGGATAGGGAGACTTACCAACATCACCGATACCAATAATATACCCTTTCAAGTTATTACCGAAGGAGACATAGCCTTCCTTCTTTTTCTTCGACAGTGTTGCAAATAGTGTAGCGTCACCGGTCATATGCCGTGAGCAACCGCTGTCGAAGATCCATTTGCTTCTAGCATGTGAAAGGTGTTCCACCTACAAAACAATTTGCAGATGAAACTTTTGGTACCCATTTCTTGTAGGGTCCTGAAATGTTAGCCTTTGGTATCCAAGCATAAATATTTAAATCAACAAGCTTTCTGATTCTACATGCAGATGAAATATGACCAATGAGGCCATAATAATGATATTTTGCATGTCGAGTGTTGAAAGCTGAGTGGTGTGCATGGTTGGTAGGTTTAGGTTTTCTAGTATAGAAGAAAGCATGCCTATAATCCTGTTTGGGCTTAACCTTTTGGGGTAAAGGTTTGATAGGGTTAGGTCTGATAGTGTTTGGCTTGGGAATGTTCCGATTTTTCAGTAAGTGACACATGTTAGGGAAGGAAGCAGCAGTCTCGAGCTGTTTTCCTAACCTAATTTCCAATCTTTTGGAAGTGTCATACAACTTAGTATAATCAGAAGTGAATGTTTCCATTCTGATTTGTGCACATCGAAGACTTTTCTTCTCTATAGAAAGTTCTTCTTTGAGTTGGTCAATAACTTTGTCTTTCTCTTCAGATGACTTGGTAGTCTCGTGTAATAAGAGCTTGATAGAGGAAAGCTCACCAGACTCACTAACATTATTTCTAACCTCAGCTAGTTGGTCGGTAAGTCTTCATATTTCTCCTTTGTACTCTTTGAGTACCTTCTTAGAGGTCTGATATTTGCTACGCAGTTTCCTGTAATCAGTCATCAGTTCACTGAAGGCATCTCCTAGTTGCTCAAAGGTAAAGTCATCATATGTATCAACTACAGGTTCAGTAGGTACCTGATTGGATGCCATAAAGCATACGTTTGCAGCGTCTTCTGATTGTTCGTCTTCTGAGTCGCTGGCTTCACTTTCATGCCATATGCTGGTATTGGCATATCTCCGAGATGTTGATTTCTTTAGGTTCCCTTTTTCATACCTGTTGCTCTTCTTGCTTGATGATGAGTTTGTAGGACAATCTTTCTTCATGTGTCCCTTCTTCTTACAGCCATAGCAGACAGCATCATCTTGATACCAGTTGTTGCTGTTATTTTCTTTGGCTCTCTTCTCATGTCTCATGAATCTCTTGAATTTCCTTGCTAGGAGTGCTTGATCTTCAGCATCAGATTCACTGCTGTCTGAGTCACCTTCAGCAACTTTTCTGTGCTGAGCCTTGAAAGCGATCGTCTTCTCCTTTGGTGCAGGCTCTTCAAAATCTTGTACCTCCAGTTCATGAGTGAGTAGCTTACCCATGAGTACTTCGAGGGACATGGTTGTGAGGTCGTTCCCTTCAATGATTGCAGTAGCCTTTGGAATCCAGTTCTTGGTAAGTGCTCGCAGGACTTTGCGAATCTTTTCATGGTTACTGTATTCTTTGCCTAGGGAGGACAAAGGATTTATAATATCCAGGAATCTTTCGAACATCTGAGTAACTGTTTCGTTGGGCTTCATCTTGAACACCTCATACTCTTGAGTAAGTCTGCTGACTTTAGATTCTTTGACTTGAGTCGTGCCTTCATGTGTGACTTCAAGTAGCTTCCACACTTTATTAGCCGTTGTGCAGATAGACACCCTGTTAAATTCAGTTCTGTCTAAAGCACAAAATAGAGCGTTAATAGCACGTGCGTCAAGATTGGCCTTTTTCTTTTCCTCCTCTGTATATCTGCTATGGGGTTTTTCAACTAAAACTCCATCAACATTTATACGAGGTGGCTTTTGATAACCATCAATAACAATATACCATAAATCAAAGTCAAGAGATTTCAAGAAGAAACTCATCCGTGTTTTCCAATAGGTATAGTTCGTACCATCAAACAGTGGAGGTCTGTTTGTGGCCTGGCCTTCACTTGTGAATTTCACAGTTGCCTTATGTTGTGCTGTGATCTATATAACAATTAATTAAATAAATAAATAATTGCAATGTTACCTTGCTTTACCTGTAACACCCGCTCTGATACCAATTGTAGGAACGAAATCGTAAAGCACAATACTCTAGAGGGGGGTGAATAGAGTAGGCAGCAGAATATTGCTAATTAAAAAATGTTAGCAGCAAGATCACAGAATAATAATCACAACTAAGTAAAGTAAAGGCAGAGATAAGAATGCAAACGCAAAGACAGCGATGTATACTGGTTTTCCTCTGTTGAGGACTAATCCAGTCGGTAGAACTCTTGCTACCAGTTGAATCCACTATTGGCAAAACCGCAAGTTTTCTTACGAAGTCCTTGCAACTTCTACAATGCGAGCTTTGATATGAAGAACTCGTCCAACTTCAATTGTGAAGAGGTATTCTTCAATCAAGCCTTCTGATTACAATCTCTCAGAAACTTTTAGACCGTACCGCACTAGCAAATCAACTAGAGGATTGTAATTGGCTTGGGATCTGAAATTTAAAGCTCAAAAAAACTCTTTGGAAGACTGAAAGCTTTAGATAGAGAGAAGATTGAAAGTGAATGAGTGAGTTGAAATGATCGAAATCCTTCTCTATTTATAGGAATTCCAAAGACAGAATTCTGGCAGAATTCGGGCAGAATTCGGACAGAACTCTTTGAGAAAATCTCGGTCAAATCCGCAACTGCAGGAGGACCAAGTTCCAGAGAATTCAAAAATCAAACGGCCACCAACTGAACTCTGGCCGAACTCTGGCCGAACTCTGTCAGGGTTAGGTCAGGTTTTAAAAATATAGTTTTTGATGATTTTTGAAAACCTTTTTTGAAAATCTTTTTAAAACATTTGTTTAAAAGAATGTTTTTCAAAACAAAGGATATTTTAAAGGTATTTTGAAAACATTTTGGAATAGCCTATTTGCCAGTACGACTAGGTGTACAACGTATTCCTAGACTCAATAAAATGGAAAATACATTGCTCAAAGGAAATACAGACTCGAACAGGCAAAAATAGCTTCGGTCTTGAACTGTGTAGATAGCGATTCTTGTTCATGTCCAAGAGTCCGATACATCCTGACTAGCTTCACATATCGAGACAGAGTTTGATCAATTATTAAAATCAGGTTGACCATATGACCAATGGGCCAACAGTCATCTCCATCAGGCTCATCGCCTTCGTCATCTGCAGCAGCGGAGTCCGAATTCGGCACGTCGACTCTGTTCTTCCTCTTCCTTGTCTTGGTCCCCTGGGAACCCTCATCCAGACCGGTTCCAACGATAAAACTGGTACCTGGGTTAAAACCGACAGGGGGCTTATTTGCCATGACGTGGTACAGAGCCGCCATATACAAGATCTCTACCGACGCCTTGATAGCGGGAACTGAGAAAAAGGTACGGGTATAGAATGTGTCATAGTAATGCCAGGCCCGGATGCCGTCAAGAAGGCTACCTTCAAAGCCCAGACAAGAGCTGGGGCTGACTAGAAAAAGCTGACTATATCCAAATTATCGGGCGAACCTGCTAGGCAGATAGGGCTCCAGAAAGACAGTGTTACGGTTGCGATACACCAGATGAGTGGGGCAGATATTTTGCAGCCACAGAAGCATTTGGCCGTCCAGAAGTTGAGAGGGCCCAATACCGTCAAGATGGACAGCCGCTATTTTTTTATCAGTAAAACGAGGGACAGATACGAAAATGTTGTACATATCTGCCCTCGCCAGTGCCATCCGGCAAATACGTATGGTCTCGAATTCCCAAGACTCATTACGATAGCAGAAGATAAAAGCGTCGTCATCAGTTACGCCGTCTTCAGATCCCGATCTCATCAAAGACGGATAATGCATCAATAGCCAACCCATCAAATAATGATAGGGCAGCTCAGTCCGTTCAAAATCTTTTGTCACATTGCGGGCAATGACCTTGGATGTGAAAGTGCGAAGGCCACGGTGTATGCTGCACACCATGGACGAGAGGAGAGCTAGCCGGACTCGCAAAACTAACTTCACAGCCGGAATGATAAAATTGCGACTGATCCTCTCGATGGAACCTGCTCCGCCCGAGACTACACAGTTTCGCAGCCATATCATCAAGAAGCCCGCCAGGAGCGCCTTCTCCGACAACTCTTGGGTGTCCTGATAAAAATAATCGAAAGAGTTGGTCTGACTCCCGAATCTGTCACTAGAGGTGGCCACCCTCTTAGCTGACGACACTAAGGCTTTCACCGCCTCCCGGGATTGAGGACGGCGGAGAGTAACTTGACCTGAGGCATCCATCGTGAAGCACCCAGTCCTTGGTATGAAGGGCATTCCCTTCCGAGCTGTTCTCCTTTTTGGCTATTTGATGACATGTGCTATAATGGCACAATATCTCTTGGTAAAGAGCCACGAAGCCTGGATACCATCTTTCCAACTCTTCGAACTCCTCATTTGTGGGGGTATACGCCTCAAAAGCTTCGTCCCCCCAAGGAAGCTTGGAGATCGCATGCATTTCGTGGAGCGCAAGCCCCATTTCCCCTACGGGCATATAGAAGGTCCCCGTACGGCGATTATACATCTCCAGCATAGATATAAACAATCTTTTGTTTATAGGCAAGCCATGGCTGGTGCCCCGAATAGCATGGTAAAGACCAATCTCACACAGAAATGCCTCATACTTTTGCAAAATCTACATAGACAGGTTGCTCCACGAGGGAATGGGATGTATCCAGCTAGGAAGCATCAACCGACCGATGGGATAGGAGCCCTTCCGAGCAAGTTGATTCATAAAAGTGTCGGTTGTAGAAAATGTGAAATTGGGACCCGGCACATTCGAGAACGTACCTGGGGCTAATCCTATTACAGAACGGCTGGTGTGCACCTTGTCCGCACACACTGACTTCAGGCTGTTGTTATAATAGATGTCTCCCACAAACATCCCACTTCGGGTAGGAGTTAAAGAATCTTCCATCTTCCGGTCCAGTGGGAGCATATTGGACCAAAATAAAGGGAAGTGGCGCTCCATCTAGGGAATACGGATCGCCATCCCGTTAGAAACAAAACTCCAATTTTCTGACACCTCCAGAATCTGACTATTCTTCACAGTCAAGGCGTCTCCAAAGAAGAATGCGGGCTTCAAGTATTCCCCTTCTAATTTCCCCGAGTTCATCATAGCGTTAAGGAAATAGAAAGGCTGGTTCTTGAGGGCATTCAATCTCGTCGGAGGCTCATCACTCGAAAATTGGTCCGCCATATGCTGAACTATATGGTCGTACCTATAGCCCAGAGCAGCTTGGGTACTGCCTACCAGTAGCTCTCCAGCAGCATTAACCGGCAAATTCACTGAGAAGGATACAGAAAAAAAATAAGTTAAAAAGACGGACAAAAAGGAACTAATGGGTGCTTTCGAGCATATGCGGCTCCAACTTAACAAAGCCTCATGCGGCTCAGGAGAACACTTATGCGGCTCCAAATTACTGAAGCTTCATGCGGCTCAAGCTCAGAAAAACATTCATGCGGCTCCACTTAGTGAAGGGTCATGCGGCATTGCTTTCATAGGGCCCGCAGGGATCGGATAAATTTGTGCGGACCACGTGACAGACAAATGTGTGCGAATTTATGCAGCTCAGTGTAGCTTATGCGACTTTGTTGGCGAAGCGCGTATGTGGCCACAGTAGCTATTCTTATGCGGCCCGCGGCTCGACCGTAGGACGAACATGCGGCTCACATGAAAATAAAGGCTCGTGCATAAAGCATGCGACGTAGCCATAGCAGTTAGGGTTCTGTAAATTCACATAAAGTCCTTACCAGCAAAAGGGGGATGAACGTCAGGGTAAGCTGCGGACACGACGGCCGGCGGAGGAGCGGCCGCGGTCGAAGTAGAGGCAGTCGTCTTGACCTTCGCCGACGATGAAGACGCCGTCTTCTTGTCCTTCGCCGCAACGGTCTTCTTGGGAGCCATTGATGATTGAAGAGGAGGATGACAATGGGGTAGGGAAAGTTCGAAGTAATGGAAAAAGTAAAGAAGTTTTCTCTCTTAAACTCCTCTTATTTATAGGAGGACAAGAGAGGGGGAAACACGTAGACTAATAACCGCCTCGGAAAGGATGAAACCGACTCATTGGATTTCGTCCCCTCTCTCATAAAGGAGATTCACCCAGGGCATAAAATCCAAAGATTTAATGAGCCGACTCTTGGGATTTTCCCAAAAGGCAGCACTAAAATGAATTTGAGGCAATTAATGACGCACACACGTGGCAAGGAGCTATGCGGCCCGAAAGTCCCTGCGGCTGATTGACTCAAGACAGTTGAGACATCCATGCGGCTGAGACATCCATGCGGCCGAGACATCATATGCGGTCAGGAAAATTTATACATGGCCATGCTTCTTATTCAAAGTATTTCAATTTTACAAATTGAATACTTTGAAGGGGGTCTTGTAGAAGCATGGAAAAGAATAAAGAAAGATCCATGCGGCCAGAGAGTCTCATACGGCTCAGAGAGTTCATGCGGCTCAAGTAGCCATGCGGCTCGAGCGTCTATGCGGCTCAAACAAGTTCTATGCGGCTCAGAGAGAAGCCACGTGGCCTGCAAACAGCTCTTCCGATTGTCATTTACTACAATAAATGCCTTGACGGCTGACAGCTCTGACAAGGCGACAGTCCTGACACAAAGATATTATTACGACTTCCTTATAATGACGGACTCCTAGGGAAGCGAAGAAAATCTCTGACACGATCCCCCGAGATTCAGAAACTGTCATGCGACCTTAACACGTGGACAGTCGTATGCGGCTCAAGTAGAGACCATCCTATGCGGCCCAAGCGGAGGCTCCCCCATGCGACCCAAGCGGGGGCTCCCCCATGCGGCTCATGAAGACTAGCCCCATGTGGCTCACTAAGACTATCTTCATGCGGCTCACGAAGACTAGCCCCATGCGGCTCACGAAGACTATCTTCATGCGGTTCACGAAGAAGGCACCCATCATGCGGTCATCCACACTCATGCGGCTCAAATCATTACCATGCGGTCCAAATGTTCCGGGGGCCACTCTCAGGCAGCCTTGACACGTGGCCAGCCTTATACGGCCCAATGAGGAGCAAATTTCTTGTGGCTCAGATTTCTGCTGTGGCTTGCGGTTATGATACGTGGCATGATAGCAGGGCACGTGGCATCAGATTGATCGAAATCCCTCAACAAATCCCAATAAAATATTGGGATCAAATCAGATCATTTGCAAATAAGCAAATTAATGACACGTGTCGAAAAATCCGAGGTTGGCATGACAAATCAGGAGGATTTATGTCAATCAGCATCAATTACCCACAAAAGATTTGATACAATCATATTTATTGTTCAAATCTTGATGAACGGCCAATATCCACTGATCCTTAGCCGCCGACTTTCAAGAATGGGCAATCATTGTAAACCCTAATGAGGCCTCCACTCTTATAAATAGCAAGGTGCCATTCCCTTGTGAAAATACACACACACACGAAGACATACATACACAGAGAGAGATATACAGAGCGACATATACAGAGAGAGACATTGAGAGCCAGAGATCCAGAGGGAGAATATACAGAGCTTGAAAGGAGAGCATTTCTTCATCAACGCCAAGCAGTTCTTCTACAGAGCCAAGGCTGCACCCGATCGTCCAAGGAGTAAGGCAGAGCTGCCGTCGCTTTCCCGAGCCTCTACCGTCACCCCCTAGAATCTAAAATAAACAATTGTACTTAGATTGTTGTACCTAGGTTTTTGTTCCTAGGTTTTCTTTGTACAAGCGAGTTTGTATTGTGAAGTAAAAGTCCAGTCCTCCGATAATTGTTCTGTTCTTTTATATTTCATGGCAAACAGATGAGAGTGTGATAGAGAGTGAGATAGGTGAAGGAATGGGGAGGGGGACAACCCCCATGGACCAGCAGTAGTAGCAGCTGTTGTTGCAGCATTGAGGTGGAGGAGGACAGCCACTATTCAGCCCATTGCAGGCCCTATAGGAACCCTCCATAACCTGTCTATGACCAGAGTTGACTTTTGACCAAAAGTCAACTGTAAGTCAACATTTGACCCGGATTGACCTAGTTTAACTTGGATTGACTTCCTATGACCTTTGTTGTCCTAGTGTGACCCAGTTTGGCTTAGTATAACCTAGTGTGACCTAGTTTAGCTTGGTGTGACTTAGTTTGACCTAGTTTTGACTTAGACTTGCATATCATGACTAGATTAGCTTTTTTTTCATTATTAAACCATATTTTGACTTGTAGTATCTCATCTTTAGGTCTGTGATTACTCTGAGCGTCCGTTCACCTTATCAGCTCAGGACCACGGGCGAGTACATTCACTGATAGTTTTTATTGTCTTGATATCTGCTATATCCGATTCAATTGTAGTATTATACTCGATTTCCAATCACGATAGTTCATGGACTAGTATATGTTGGATCATGACATAGGATGTTGTTCCTAGATTTTTATGATATATTGGTACATTTATCTTATTCCTTGTATTGGTATAGACACTGATTCCTAAGGGGACTTGCTACCCTCTTATGGAATCACGTGTCATGACGTGTCATGTCCAGATCCATTATACTATTCGAGAATGGGAGAATTATTAGGGGTTATGTGATCAAAGCCTCCTGTCACTATTTTGCTAGCGCCATCCTCACCTCACGTAGGGTGTAGCAGATACCTCCGTGCGCCTGTTATCCAGGTTGGCCGGCATCCGAGGATTGTCAGGCAAAGTGGATAACTTGTTATGTCACTTACCTAAAGCCGATCACATATCGCTCTAATAATTCAAGTCACGTTTTACATTTATTTATTATATCTTATATCCAGTTCAGCTCTACTTTCAGTACTTTCTCAGTATGCTATGATATTCATTTACTCATATGCTCTACATGCCTTTATACTGTACCCTGATTTGAGAATAAGTTCTGTTCGGGAGAAGGGTTACAACTCCGGTCCTTGTTTGGTTTAAGGGTTGTGACTCGGCTTTTCGAATGGTTCCTAAGTCATCCTATATCTTTGTCTTGTATTTCATTATACTGTCTCTTATAGAATTTGTCAATTCATATGGAACTGCTGTTAGTATTTGTACTTGCTTATTTTCCTGACAGGATACCATTGACATATTACATATGTTTTTGAGGTAGGCTGCTCGACCCACCATGAGGTCGAGACAGATGGAGACTTAGTCCAGGGCTATGGCCTGATAGTTTGGCCACTAGATTTTATACTTCCTGAGTAGTTAGCTTAGTTAGGCTTGCCTGGACTGCGATCCAGCTTTGGTTTTAGACTGTAGTAGCTTATATCTATATTATTTTCTGCAACTCTGTGGTATTGTGTATAGTTTTGGGCTTGTATGGATCTTGAACTTATTTCCTGTTTTTATTTATCTTATTTCCTTTCGTGCTATATATCCTAGTTTTATATTTGTGATTGAGACTGTATTGCTATGTCACCTCCATTCGGAGTGTATATATTGTACAGGTACCTTTATCTGTTTAGTGTAGTTATTGTAGACGACCTATACAGCGTTCTACCGCCGATTCTACGAAGTAGGCTGGACGTACCCACTTTTTGTGTCCCTAATCAGGGTACGGGTCGTAACATGTTTTTGTGGTGGCCCATACAGGTCTGTGTCGCAAATAGTGCAATCTCGTAATGGTGCTCGACTTAGAGTACTAATTACGAGCCTGCGACTAGGACATAGGATCTAGGGTATGATAGGAGTTACTCAATCATATTTTAGGAAAATTCTGATCTTTTGATTACCATGACAACTCTTTTTGCATTGAATTCAATTGTCCTTCTTTTATAATATCTTATCTTATGCCATATTGATCTCTTGGGTTCAATTCGTCCTCAGGATGGCGATTACTCGTTCTCAGGCAGTAGGGCGTAGTCCAGTTCCAGAGAGATTCGATCCAGTAGGACCTCCACCTCCGGCTACGAGAGCAGCAGTCTCAGTTCCTGTCCTTCATATGGGAGTAGCAGCGGCAGTTCCAGGAGGTCTTCCACCTTCAGCAGCGGGACCGTCCATAGTCATTCCTGAGACTCTTCCATAGCTGCCTCCGCTACCGACTGATACTCAGCAGATGATGGCCCTTCTGCAACAGATGTTGTAGACCCAGAGAGCACAGGCCGAGGCACAACAGCATCAGGCCGATGCGTCCCACCGCCAGACAGAGGTGTTACGACAGAGCATGAGAACTTTTACCGGCTGGTGATGGCAGTAATTGAGAGGGTTGTACCGGGTACAGTTCATGTAGCTTCCCTTCCCGGAAATTTGGAAATATTTTATTATTTTATTCGAATGGTGATTTTAGATTTTGTAAATAATTATTTAGTTAATTATTATGGTAGATGACTTAAGTCCTTGTGGAGTTAGGGAGCACACATACGTGAATAGTCACCTGAAAAAGACAGAAAGACGACAGCTGACCTTATGATATCCTAATTAAAATATGTGCAAAACACGTACATGTAGACTAGTATGTATATATAGGAAAATATAGGGACATATATTTTGTGTAAATATTTATATATGTGTATATATATAAATATATTATATAGGTGTGTATTTGTATGTATATATATAAATATATTATATAGGTGTATTTATATGTGTATATAAATATATTATACAAATATATGTGTGCAGGCATATGTAAATGTATATAAAAATGTTTGTGTATCTATATAAATATACGTATATATATACATATATGTGTATATATAGTATTATGTAAGTATATACATATAAATGTGTATATACGAATATATTATATATGTGTGTATATATAGATAAATATAAAGGTAAATACGTGTGTGTATATTATATATATATATATAATATATATATATATATATAATATAGAGAAAAAGAATAGAAGCAAATACCAGCACAGCCCAGGCCATCCAGGCCCATAACCCAGCAGTGAACCCAAGTCACATTCTCAATGCATGTCCCCTCTGTTCATACTTATGTTTCTATTGGAATATGGAGTTAATTTTTTTTAGTGGGCTTCTATATGCAAAACTGAGTCTTACAAATAATTGGTGGTTCTGCTTTCATGCTTGCTCTCTTTGAAGTTTAGTTTGGGAATTCTTATTTAACCACCATGAGTTTGTATTATTGAAAGTCTTCCTGAGAAGAAGATTGTAGAGCATCTTGTCGTTAATACTATTTACGGAGAAGTCTGACTACAAACTTTCTTGGGTTAATAGATTGGTTTAATCATCAGCCCAGACCAAGTAGGTCCCAAGCCAAGCCCGAGCCCGTCCCAGCCAGGCCCTTAGACGAGCCCGTGCAAGCCACGGTCAGGTGGAATGTTACGTTCCTGTGTGTTTGGTTTATTTTACAAGTCGGGTACTCCTAAACTTTTTTATAGTTTGCATAACTTTTGGGAATATAATATTTTCAAGCAATTCTGAACCCAGGCTGAGAACTGAACTACTTCCCAAGCAAACAGAGAACCCAACACTCGGCCTTAACCGACCCGACAGCAGAAGTAATATATATAGAAAGAGCGATCGATAGGAGTTGATACGAAACCCTAACCCATGCCTTGCCGATCACCTCCCCCGAATGCTGGCGACCCACTATGGGCCTGCGCGCCACCGCTGCAGTGGCCGGCCGACCAGCGAACAGTAGGCGCACGCGGGCCACGTGCACAAGCACGGTTTGCACCGGTAGCAGTACAGGCCAGGTAACCATATTCTTTTCCCCTTATCTCACTCGTCGTTTCATCTTTTTACGATCTACAAAAGCCTACGCGTAGCCTATATAACCCCCTACTTGACCCTTCAAATGGTTTTGAATATTGTTAACCATATTGTTTAGGAAACCGATTCTAATATCGGCAAAATCTCGATCCGAAACAGGACCTATGACAGTCCATGTACCCATATTAGGAGATTGATTCGGAACGATCTAACAGCAGATTATAAATTGTATTTGAACAAAGTTTTAGAGTACATGACCAGGATTGGAACCCTTCTTTTATTTTCTGTTCTAGATTAGTATAGATTCAGTTAATAGGTTTCGAAAACCCAGAAAAACTTTATTTCAAAAACTAGATTTAATAAAAAATACTCCGATACCACGTGCGCCCCGCCAAACCGAACGACTTGGTCATGAACCGAAGGCATCAAAAGGTGCGTAACGACTTCGTGGTCGTGTGGGCTTTGACGGAATTTAAATTGGTCGCGTGTGCGCGACGAATTTGATGTGTATCCGTCGAAATTCACCGTATCAGCCTCTGTGCAAATTTTCTAATTATTTTGTGCATGTTCGTCAGATCGAGACAAAACTTGCGCCAACAGGATCGTATCATTTTTCTGGTCCTGTATGCCAAGTTTGGTCCAATTCTGAGACAGTTGAATCAGAACGCCGTTTTACGGGCCCCACGGTCCGACTCAACGGGCAATTTTGTGCACGATCCGCCGAAATCCAACTTTGGACATACGGTTGGGTTCGTATCGGAAAACTGGACCTGTTGACATATAGTTTGATGACTTTAGAGACCGTTGACTCTGGCACGCTTTTCGGTGCAAAGTGGGTCCAACGACGGACACTGTTTTGATCCAAAATTACCGTTTTGTCCCTATGTCCAGAATTGAACTTATGGACAGGAAATTCTAGCTAATTTGACTATTCTGAGAACGTTGGTACTATCTATTTCAGCATTTGGAGACTTTTGCATGTGTTGACTGATTGTGGCTCATTGAGTAGTATAGTATTATTGGTTTCACCAGCTAAGGACCTCAGACAAGTGCACTTTCTGATTGCTTTCGATTCATAGTAGTCTTTTTATTTCATGTTTATACATATATCTTGTTGCTTGTTGATACGCTCGTCACACGGAGTAGTCGGAAGGGGAAATATCTTAGTAGACATGTGGACTACCCAGAACTATCTTCCGTGTTTTTCGTGGAGAATAGCAGCTGCACACGACACGTGCAGGGTACCTGATCTACCCCCTAGCCGTTCACATGTCAAAACGGATATTTCATACCACATAGATAGATGTCTTTTATTATTTTTCCTTTTCTTCTCCATCGTGCCATGTCATCAGTTTTCTTCCAGTTTTCATATCTCATATGTTATTTTCAAGTCTTGTTAATTCTATTGTGTTTTCGCATTGCCGTCGGTTTGTGTACTTGTTCCATTCCTGACTGGAAACCAACATTTTTCAGGTTAGATGTGGTTTCACTTAGCTTGGGAGATACGGGTGTACTTGTAGGCAGAAACCTAGAAATAGATAGCAGTTGTATCATTTTTATTAATTGTAAAACTTTGTATTTTTCTTAAATATAAATGTTGTAAATGTTGTAATAAATCTAAAAATATAAATGAGCAGCAAATGTTATATTTTGAGCATTTATTTCTTGCGGACTTGACAGCATTCTACCGCCGACTCTGCGGCGTAGGCTGGCTTGGACACGTCTCGTATCCGAAAAGCGGGTGCGGATCGTGACAATGTTTTGTGGTGGCCCATGCAGGTCCATTTTTGCAAAAGATTGCGAACTCGTGATGGTATGTTAGTCGTACTATTGCGAGCCTGCGTCCAGGAAATGTTCATTCACAATTAGGATTAAAATAATTTAGGAGAATAACTAGGACTAGGAGTCCCTTGTTCAAATTTACCGTTGGGTAGTTAAGGTTATTAGATAGGCCATACAATTTAGATAGCTTGCTAGATCCCTATAGGTACACTATTACTTTTGATATGACAATGTGATCCAATGTGGATATACTATTCGCTTGGTATGCTAGGCTTGCCGATAATTAATGCGTTAACTTTGATAAACTGTTCAATTTTCTTTTTACTTTATTAGACATAAATCTTATATCATAAGTTAGAATTGTCTATTTTAAATTCCCTTTTGCTGTAAGGAGTTAGTATTTAATTTTTAATTCTGTTAATCGTGTACGAATCTTGAGTTAGATTTTGATTCTCACAAAACTCGAACTACTTGTGCCTCCTTTCCAAAAATCTCGCATACTTATATTTTGACTAGCTTGACCAATGCTGCTATTACAGCCTAGTTTTACAAGCTTACTCTTTTATCGAGCTTGATTCAAGACATATGTTTATTGGGGATGTTCGCTAACATATTGTCTAATCAGAATCATTGTATTACGGTCTGATCAACCATGATGCAATTGGTTCGCTCTTCATCTAATTACCCTACGTGGATTGAGATGTAGCTGTCTCTAGGATCTCATCCACGACTGCTTTGGCAATTCCTCTTGAATTATACATTCGCCCGTAAATCATGTAATTGTAATCAGTGACATCTCTCTTGAACTCTTCATTATTTTCGTCTTTCACTGATTGGAAAGACGAAAGCTCATAATTAATAGATAGATACAGAGTATTCCCATGGCTATGACAGTTGTATACGCAAGTGTAGCTACCATCGGCCAGCCATGTGACTGAAACCTTGCCTTGAGTTACTCATTCTCCCTTCGACACTAAACCTACTATCTTGATCTTCTAGTCATTGGAGTCCGAGAATGATTAGGATCGTTCCCTTGATCGAATGCCAACCTAGGAGGCTATCTATCCTCAAGAGACCAAATGTTGTGAGCGTCTAATTATTTGTTGAAGCTTACTTTAACTAGAGCCCTAGTGACAATAGCCTGGCAGGTTTGACACAAATAGAAATGCACGACTCGGTTGTTAGAAATCTCTTCATATGACGTGCCTTAGAGCTGGTTACCCCGTTGATAACTCTTGTACACTATGGATGTGTATGTTCCTCCATTTTTATCGATCATGTGTGTTTGCCATTAAAATTCTTTGATTAAATTTTAATACAAACAGAACATTGTTACAATATAGGACTTAGACGTAGTCCTAGGAGTACACTTTTATTTAATCTGGGTCCATTATGCCGATAGAGCGAGTGGTAATGCGTTGACTCCGTTGACGAGCTGACGACGGTTATCGGTTCTCTGAAGGTTTGGATTGCTCTGGGTGCTGGAGCTGGCTGAGAGGAGGAAGACGTTGAGTGTCTGTATCTGCCTCTCTGGTGGTGCGAAGTCTCTGTGTGTTCGTTGTAGATAGGTGTGTGTGTCCGTCAGAAGGAAATGATCCCTCTATTTATAGATTTGCAGGCTGGCTGCTCATGCGCGCATATGTAGGATACACCGGTACGTAGGGACGCCATGTGGAGATTGCTGATGGAGGCGCACGGGTGATACGCCCTGATTGAGGGGTTGACTTCTTCATATTGCTGTTGTGAGCCGGCACGTAGCGGAGAAGAAGATCTTTCTGTTGCTGAGATCTCGGATGAGTTGAGTCAAAGAACACGTGTCATCGACCCATGGCTCGGAGATCTCGGATTTGGTGGAGGAGATGATCTGGTAGAATGCGCCTTGGATTGGGCGCATAAGGAGACTTTGGCTCGTAACCTTTAGGAGTCATGAATCATTCTGGGTGTATGGTTTTTGAGGCGCATGCAGGCGACTTTGGCTCATAACCTTTGGGAGTCACGAACCATTCTGGGCACATGGCTTTTGAGGCACATGCAGGCGACTTTGCTTCTGTCTTTTGGGATCAGAGAATAGTCTGGGGCGCATGGCTTTTGAGGCGCATGCAGATCTGGACGCATGGCTGCAGAGGCGCATGCGGGTGGATGAGTGGCCACGTGGCAGTAGCCGTCGGAGTAAAGTCATGATGATGCTGACGTTGCCGACGCTTCATTTTCTGAAAAAGCTGTCAACCGTTCAGACTTTGGGAGGTGTGCTGCCAACTCTGTCAGTTCAGCATTTAATGTTTCTGACATTCGATGGACAGCTGAGGGGGTACGTCGATTGGCGTTTCACTGGGTATGAGGATGCATGGGGGCGCATCCTCTATAATGTGCTTGGTTCTGAAGGGCACATCTGTGTGATGCGCCTGAAGTCGAAGGGCGCCAGCGGCTGTTTCGTTCCTCGAGTGCTTTAAATAGCCGTTTGGCTAAATTCGAGGCGTCCGGTTCACCCATTAAATGTAAGTTCATTACACAGAATTCGGAGAGCCATCCACTTGGCGCGTGGGTTTGATCTGCCCGGCCTATAAATAGTGGCATGGAGAGAAGGTTTGCTTCTCGTTCTCGCACGTACTTCCACCATGAACTTGGGTACTCGAGTGCACTCTGTTGACGAAGTGCTCCCGAGGGTGAAGATGAGACGCCATGTCGTCATAGATGCACTTGAAGGTGACTGTTACATCCAAAAGACAGAGTCGAGGGCTTCCGAGGCAGACGAAAGGTGCCTATTGCATCCAAAGATAGGGATGCTCGGGCCTCGTCTCCGTTGTTCCGGAAGGGCCGTAGATCGGAATGGCGGTGCTAGGCCGTCTTCCTTTGGCTTTTGAGGCTCTTTCTCTGGATGGGAGGGGTTAATTGCCACCCTCGTCCTGCTCGGCCAGGTGAGCCTGGTTGGAAGAGCGGCACATAACTGGGCTGCTGAAGGGATGCACATAACTGGGGATGCACATAACTGAGCTGCTGAAAAGGATGCGCCTTGCTGAGGGTACATGATGGGATATGCCTGGTTGAAGGCGCATGGTGACTGCTGCGCCTGACTGACTGGAGGTGCACGGTGGCCGCTGCGTCTGACTGGAGGTGCATGGTGACTGCTGGTCGTAGACTTAGGATCTTTCCTTTGTAGAAATTCTCCTTTGTACAACTTTCTCTAGACATGTAATAGACTTTTATATGTGAAATAAAAAGTTCTCTTTCTATGTCTATATCTGTTATTTTTGCTGTAAATTATTTTGTCCGAGCTCTGGCGTATGTAGTATCTGGCGCATGGGCTTTCTGGTTGTGAAATTCCATGCTTCTACAAGACTCCCTTCAAAGTTTGCAAAACTTTTGGATAAGTTTTGGAATACTTTGAATAAGAAGCATGGAGGTCAGGGCACATGACTGTTGGGGCGCATGCCTGTTCGGGCGCATGCTCCTCTCAGTTTAATGATGATGATGATGATGCCTCGGTAACCGAAAAGATTAATGATGATCTTTTGGTTTTATTTGTGGTTATCCTTCACAGAACCCGAGGCGATGGCTGAGATCACTCGTCATCGGTTCACGCGTGCGACCAAGCCCTATAAATAGGCAAGAGATGGAGGGAGAGAGTTCTTCTTCTCCTTTGCTTTTACTTTCTTTAGAGTTCTTCTTTAGAAACCCTAACTTTTCTTCTCTCAAAGAAATGGCTCCCAAGACTCCCCGCGGCGGTGCCGGCAAGGGAAAGGAGCCGGAGGAGTATGCCGAGCGGGATGCCCCTATCACCATTGTGACTCCGGCCGACGTTCGCCCTGCTGTGACGGGTGGGTGCCATCTTTTCCACTACTTTCTTTGTTTAGGCAGTTTTTGGATCATGCGACTAAGCGACGCGCATGGACCACTGTCCTCGCCGAGTTTTCACCCCGCCAACGTGCATAGGTTTAGGCCTTTATCATGCACCGAGGTTTAACTGCGGACGCGCATGGGTTCACACCCTAAATGCACCGAAGCCTCTGCTGATGCGCATGGGTTTATGCCCTGATGATGCGCCGAAGCCTTTGCTGATGCGCATGGGTTTACACCCTGATGATGCGCCGAAGCCTTTCACTAAGGCGCATGGGTTTACACCCTGATGATGCGCCAGGCTGCTTTGACACACTTTGTCTTTTTGCCTGACCTTTGATTTTTGTTGTGCCAGTATCGATGACGATTTCGCTGCTGAATGAGGTCCTTCTGGATGCTTCCCTTTGTCAAATGGGAGTTGATTTTGACGAGGCGGTTGTCAATCCTGCCAAGGGTGTTATCTTACAGGATCAACCTCCTGAGAGAATGCTGCAGATCCAGAACCAGTTGCCGACTTTTCTCTAAAGTATGATGGAGAGCGAAAAACTGAAATCTGCTGAATCCGAAAATGTGACCTTCTTGAAACCCGCCTTTTTGTTCGGTGACCGTCTGATCTCCACGGAAGAGAAGATATTGAAGGTCAAAGAAGACTGGTTCTTTTCAGCGAAAGGTATGGTGCTGTACATGCGACAACTCGACCGCCAGTTGCCGCTGACAGCCTTCTATCGTCCAGCTTCGAAGAGAAGGATGTCCTGGGATCTTACTCCTTCTCAGGGAGGGGCCCTAGGAGGTTCTCTTTCGATTGATGCTACCTCGAATCAGAGGGATACCCTATCTGCTTCACGAACCGGTCCCTTGTTCAGTTGCCGAACTTTGCGTCCCGGGAGCCTCTACAGTGAAGTCCCAACTAACACTTTTGCCTTCAATGCTTCAACCTTTACGAGTCGGATATTGACATCGAGGGTCGTGTATCCGAAAGGTAGCTTTAGGGTCGAAGGTTGGTGTCATCATATCCCGAGGTGGGACGAGTTGACCACTTGGATGCTTTCGAAGTTCAAGGCTGAGCTTAAGGAGATTGGGCTGACGGCCGCTATCCGTGCCACGCAGGCTGGCGTGGATCTCAATAAGCCTATGTTCCTTGCACTCTTGGATTTGTTCAATACCCAGACTGGTACTTTCTACACATCCATGGGGGAGCTGGGGTTAGCTCTCCACGAGATGTACGAAGTATCCAAGCTTTCCTGGGGCTCAGAGCCGTACGAAAAATATTTCCCATCAAATGAGGAGATCCAGGTTCTGGAAAATAAGGACTCGGAGATGATGGCCGTCTTCAAGGAAGTGGCGAGCCATCATTATTTGATGTATCGGAAGGACAGAGTCAAGACTCAACCTCATGTGACTGCTTGGAGGGATTATGTTTTCAAGCAGGATTTGGCGGATCCCTCGAGGATCCGATTTATGACTCCGCAAGGGCTGAAACCTGCGGAAGTGACTTCTGAGATAAGCCGGCTGGACGAGAGGACTCCTCGTTTCAATGAGGATGGTGAGAAGGCGTATAGCTGCTTCTGGCACTGTGCACACCGGATGTCATCTAAAGCGGTGCTGACAGCATACTTGATGATATGGCTCCGAGATTGTGTGTTTGCGGGCGGATCCGGTGCAGTGGAGAGGGTACACCGGAACCTTATTTTGCCTGCCGTAAAGTTGGCCTTCGGGCGTCCCTTAGCTCTCCTTCCCGCTTTGGTGTGTAACCTATTGCGGGGTTTGAGGACTTTTACTGATGACGTGATCCAGGGGAGAGGTAAAAATGACAACTTTCCTCGGGCTGAATTGCCATTCCATTATCTTATGGGATGGCTAATTCTACATCATCCGAATGTGATGAGTCCCGGTCCGGAGGAGGATCATGTTGAAGGAGATGCCTTCATCCGCCGCTTCTACAAGAGGAAGTGGTTATACACTGGCGTTCCCGTTTGCAGGAGGGTTTTGTCCTACCTTCAGGGGTGGAAGATTGTCAAGGTTGGCTCCATCTTCAAAGATTTCGAGGCCGATCAAGATTTAGTTAACTCGGGCGAAGATGCGATTACTTTGCCGAAATGGGGTTTTCGTTGGTTGCAAAGCATTCGGTCTTCTCACCTGGTCTACCGCAACCAAAATAGATGTTATCTGGAGCCATATCTGCCCAGCCGGTTCGCTCGCCAGTTTGGCTATACTCAGTTGATGCTACGGAATCCCAGTAGCAGTCTGGGGTTCATCGGTAGCTTGCTGGACGGAGCCCGGGACTGGCAATATTATAATGCCGGGTGTATTGGTGTTCAGTTTACGGCGCCCGTTTATAACCCTCGGCCATAGATCCTGTATTCGGTCGTCAAGATGTATTGCACTATGAATACTGCGTCTCCTGGTTATGACAGGAAGACTAGTTTCATCATTGGAACTCAGCTGGAGGGCACGGCGAATATGTTGATGGCAGCCCGATCATATTGTCCACCAGAATTGGCGGGGTATCGGGCTGCTGCTGCAGCACCAGTGAGAGATCCCTCTGTTGGGAAGAGGCAGGCCGACACAGAAGCTGGTTCTTCTGTACCAAAATGGCCGAGAAAGACGTCGACTCCAAAGGCTACAGGAGTGCCACTTGAAACGCCAGCAGGATCAGTTCCTGCTGAGGTAAGGCATCCTCTGTAAATCTGGTTTATCTTATCATTTCGGTAACTTATGCTTTTCTTCTTATAGGGATCGTCGAAGAAGAAGACCCGTGTTTCAAAACCGGGTGTTAGTAGACCGAAAGAGGTGGCAAGCTCTTCTGACGAGCGCATTCCACCGATGATAATGTCTCCCGTGGAGGAGAGTCCCGAAGATGTTCCTGCGGAGGTTTTAGTATCTCCTGACTTTGTCGAAAGAATTGCGGAGGTTGCAACAACTTCCGGGAAGGTACGATCTGTCGCGAAGGCCTTGGACGTTGAGGGTCCTACGGACTCGAGGCATCCCGATGATGAAGTGGATTGGAGTTCGTCGCCTTCCGATGATGTCCCTCCAGCGTTGCAAGAGTCTGTTGCGGTGGCAACAAATATGGTTGGAACAGAGGATAGGGTTGATTCCCCTCCTTGTCATGATGAGGGAAGGTCGGCTGTATCATTGTCGAGTCCTACCCCAGCCTCACCCGTGGAAATTGAGGTGGCTACCGATCAGGAGGTAGCAACAGATCCTGTCCCTACAGAGGGACTTGAGAAGGATGAGATTCATCTGCCAGTCCTGTCTTCTGGGGCAGGCCAGGAGATGAGTGTTGATCTCCCTGTTCTGCCAGGGGAGGTATTGACCGTTGATAGGACGTTGGGGGCAGAAGAGGTGGCCGTTGACGTCGGTGGTTCCTCCGAACTTGAGAAGGATAAGGGTGTGGAACCCTATGTTGCTCCTCCTAGTTGGGGTACTATCTCGACGCCTGTGCCGGCTTCCTTTGTTCCTTCGTCTCCTCGGGTTAGTAGTCCGGCTCATGTTGATGAAGAGCCTACTGATACCGAGGTTCCAGTCTCGCAGGTTGAGGTTGGCGGATCTTCTTTCGGTCCGCTAACTACAGAAGCTCCTCCAACTACTGTTATGACGCCGCAGGTGCTGGCGGACGCAGATGAATATGTAAAATTCATCGTCGAGGGGGTGTATAAAATGCTGCAGAGGGGTGTATCTACGGTGATGGATGCCAACGGGAGCTTTGCGACGGAAAGAACTCTGGCAATGCCTTATATCGAGCTGATCCGCGTTCACCAGGGCCACGACCATATGGCCGAGATCCTGGAGGCTTCGGTGATCGAGCTGGACCAGCGGCTCACGGAGCTTCAGCGCATCCAGCGAAACGACCTTTCCGTTTTGATAGATGCAGAGAAGGGGAAGTTGATCGCCGAGATTGAGTCTTCCTACCAGGCCACTGTGAGCATCTGGGAGCGCGAGGTGGCTGAGACTGAGGCTGCGGTAGGGCAGTTGTCTCAGTCTATGAAGGAGACAATGGAAACGCGAGCTGCGTTGGACGCTAATATCACGGAGATCGACGCCCAAATGCGCCGCCTTGAGGACCAACGGGCCCGACTCCAGTTAGATGCCAAACGTGTCCAGGCTGAACACGTAGCATTAAAGAAGGAGGAAGCAACTTTCACTCACCGGGCTCTTATCCTGGCTCGGCAGCGACAACAGCTTGATGAGAAGCATGAGAATGATACTTCCGCTGAGGCTGTTGAATTGATGCGTCAAGAAGCTGAGCGTCGAGTCCTGGCGACTGTGGAGGCTCATGCAGCCGACTTGAGACGTCGAGTTAGAGAGCTCTCAGCCAACCCTGGGGATGTTTAGGGACTGTAGCCTCTCTTTTTTAAGTTTTTTTTTAACTCTTGTTGGGGGATAGTATAGTTTTGTACTCTCTCTTTTTTTAGAAAATAAAGAAGTACGCAACTTTTGTGTTCATTTTTGTTATCATGAACTTGATGATTTGTGTGGACCTATTATCTTTTGCGCACCTTGGCTTTTCAGTACAGATAATAAGTTTGAAGGAACCAACATGTTTGCTCAGAGGTAATGTGGATGTGGCAATCATTGGGGTTCAAATGATAGAATCTTCCTACTCCGAGGTATTATGGACGTGGTAGGAGTGATCCTGGGAGATACGCTGAACAACTCAGAGGTGATGTGGACGTGGAAGTTCTGCGATCAATGTACGACAACGTAAGGGTTGTTTGTACGAGATGTTTACTCAGAGGTAATGTGGACGTGGTAAACATAAAGGATAGCGTAGGCTTACAAAGTGTAAGATTCCGCTTTATAGGGTGTAGAGGGACAACTCAGAGGTGATGTGGACGTGGTTGTCTTTCTACTGGAAGATGCTACGGAACAGCTAGGTTCCGGCAGCGTATGGTTTTGTTAGAAGGGAATTGTCTGTGAATCCTAATGGTTGGGTCCATAGATCCCTTTGTGGAAGCACATATCTGGAAGATGTCAGGAGTAGTACTTCTTCAGGAACTTGCCGTTGATGGGCATCATGAACAAGTCCCCATTGGGTTTGGCGAGGCGGTATGCACCGTTTGAGTATACCGTCTCAATGATGAAAGGTCCTTCCCACTTGGGCTCGAACTTTCCTGGTGTCTTGTGAGTTAACACCATCGGCCTCCTGACTGCCAGAACCAGGTCGCCAACTTGAAAAGTTCTCTGTTTGACCTTCTTGTTGAAAGCCTGTGATATACGGGCTTGGTAGAGTTCGATACGTTGTTGAGCTAAGAGACGCTTTTCGTCAAGTGCCTCCAGCTTCCGTAGACGACGACATTGATTGTCCTCTTCTGTGAGTTTGTTTGTGATTGCTACACGGAGTGAGGGTATCTGGATCTCGAGAGGCAGTACCGCTTCACTCCTGTAGACCAGGGAGAATGGTGTGTTGCCTGTTGGGGTTCGTACCGTTGTGCGGTACGCCCAAAGACATTCGCCAAGCTTTTCGTCCCATTCGCGTTTGTTGGATGACACGACCTTTTTGAGCAGCCTAACGATAGTTTTGTTGAACGCCTCGGCCAATCCGTTTGCTGCCGGATTGTAGGCGGTTGATGCCACGTTTTGAATACGATTCTTATCACAAAATCTGCTGAAAACATGGCTGATGAACTGAGGACCATTATCATGGATGATCCGCCTGGGTACTCCGAAACGGTAAATGACATGGTGTTTGATAAAGCTGACCACCCTGGAGCTCTTTACTTCCGCCAATGGGACTGCTTCTGCCCACTTGGAGAAGTAATCGGTAATGGCCAGGATGAAGCGGTGCCCCCTTGATGAAGGAGGGGTGATCGGCCCTACTATGTCCATGCCCCAGGCTTCGAAGGGCCAGGAGGCGACTGTAGGGTGTAGTGGTTCTGACGGCGTATGAATGAAGTCTGCGTGAAGTTGGCACGCATGGCACTTCTTAGCATAGTCGACAGCATCAGCGGCCATGGTTGGCCAATAGTAGCCCATGCGTCGCAGTCGATCCTGCAACTTAGGACCAGGTTGATGAGCTCCACAAGTTCCGTCATGAGCTTCTCGAAGAGCTTCGGTCGCCACTTCGTTGGACAGACATCGAAGGAGACGTCCATCATAGGAGCGTCGGTACAGCATTTTAGTGGCTATATCATAGTAGAATCGAAGAAAACGTCTCCTGACTGAGACGGCTTCCTTCGGGTCCTCTGGGAGAATTCCGTAGACGGCAAAGTCGATGAACGGGAACCTCCAGTCTCGGACATTAACACCAGTACCTGTCGGCATGGCATGGTCCACTCGTAAGCATAGGTTGTTTTTAGGACAAACCAAGTCTCGACCAACTACCGTGACGTAGTGTTGAGTCCCAAGGGGTGCTGCTAATGAGGCCGCGAGGCCAGCCAGAGCATCGGCCTCTAGGTTTGGAGACAAGGTACGTGTTCGATGAAGAACCCAGTAAAGGTTGAAATGATGTTCAATGCAACTTCGCGGTAAGGGATCAGATCTTCATGGCGAACCTCGTATTGCCCTCGGATCTGGTTTACGACGAGTTTCGAGTCGCCGTAGGCTTCCAGATGATCCACCCCTAGCTGTCGTGCCAGCTGGAGTCCCATAATGAGCGCGTTGTATTCGGCAACATTGTTGGAGCACGACTTCGACAGAGAGTAAGCACGATGGATGACCAGCTGATCGGGGAAGACTAAGACTACCCCCACTCCTGCGACGATCTGGCCTTTGGGGCCTGTTCTTGAAGCGCCATCGAAAAACATCCGCCAAACGGAGCTTCCTGCGGTGACATTTGATTCTTGGGCTTCATCCGGGATGTCTTCATAGAGTCTTAAGGACTCCGGAATGGGGTGTGCAGCTAAAAAGTCGGTCAGGGCTTGACCATTAACGGCTTTTTGTGGCACAAACACCATGTTGTATGGTGTTAGCAGGATCGCCCATGTAGCGAGCCGGGAGTTTAATGACACTGGCTTCGTCATGAAGACTCTGAGTGGATTGACTCGGGAGATGACATGAATTGTCTGGCCCGAGACATAATGGCAAGTCTTCTGGATGGAAAACACCAAGGCCAAGCACTCCTTTTCAACGGGGTTGTAACGGTGTTCAGCCCCGATGAGCGTTTGACTGAGGTAGTAGATTGCTTGCTCGTAGCCTGTATTGCTGTTTTGAGCCAGCAGAGTGCCCAGGGAATGATCCATGGCTCGGACGTAGAACAGGAATGGTTTGCCAGCGACGGGTGCCACCAGAACTGGAGGGCTCGTTAGGTAGGCTTTGATGTCGTCGAAAGCCTTTTGGCATTCCTCTGTCCAGACGTAAGAGACTTCCTTCTTCATGAGCTGGGTGAAGGGTTGACATTTGCCGAAAAGGTTTGCTATGAACCTCCGGATGTACGCCAGACGCCCCTGTAATCCCCGAAGTTCTCGAAGATTCTTCGGAGGGTCCATGTTGAGGATGGCTTTGGTCTTCTCGAGATCAACATGAATGCCTTTCGCCGTGATGACAAAGCCCAAGAATTTTCCGCTAGAAACCCCGAGGAAGGATTTAGCGGGGTTCATCTTGAGTTGGTGTGCCCGCATGAGATCGAAGACTGTCTTCAGGTCCTGTAGGTGATCTCCTTTAAGGCGGCTCTTGACTGCGATGTCGTCAACATAGCATTCGACTGTTTTACAAAGATGTTGACGGAAGATGGTACTCATAGCTCGTTGGTATGTCGCACCGGCATTCTTCAAGCCGAAGGGCATCACTGTGTAGCAGAAAATGCCCTTTGGAGTCCTGAATGACGTATGTTTTGCGTCATCAGGGAACATCTTGATCTGGTTGTAGCTCGAATACCCGTCCATGAAAGACATGCGCTCGAAGCCACATGTGTTGTCGATCATCACGTCAGTGATTGGAAGCGAGAATTCGTCCTTCGGGCAAGCAGAGTTGAGATCCCTGAAGTCGATACAGACTCGTATCTTCCCATTCTTCTTGGTGACGGGGACGACGTTGGCTACCCAATCCGGGTGTTGCTCTTCACGGATAAAGCCGCTAGTCAAGAGTTTGTCTACCTCCTGATCGATGGCGTTCATGATGTCCGGACGAAAGCGCCGCTGTTGTTGCTTGATAGGTTTGGCATCGGGTAAGATGTTTAACCTATACATCGCGATTTGGGGATCAAGTCCCGGCATATCTTCGTAGCTCCAGACGAAGACGTCGATATATTCTTTAGCCAGCTGGATTAAAGATTCTCGGTCTTCTCCTTTCAGGCTTTTGCTGACGAAGATGGGTTTGGAAGAAGATCCATCCCCAAGGTCGATCTGCTCGACTTCATCCTCGGTAGAAGGTTCATGTAATTCGAAAATAGACTCTCATTGTTGTCCCAGGCATTGAGCCCAGGGTTCTTCTTCGAAAGGTTCCGGCGCTTGGTCCTCACCTTCATCTTTTTGAGGTTGTGCTGACGTCATGTTAGCTGACAGCACTTTCATGAAGACTGATCCGATACTGGTATCGGAATCCCAAGTCGATGCTTCGGACGAGTGGGAATGTTCTACGTCTTCTGCGTCTGAATTCTCTGGAGTTGATGGCGGCGTATCGTAGCCTACCCCCCGTCGAGTTTTGTTGTAGTAGTCATGCGGCTTTCCTTTAGGTGTTGGAAGCCAGAGAGGGAGACGTCGACCTTTTCCGTAGTTCAGGCCTTTGTCGCTTCTTAGGTCGTAATCCATCTTTTGGATGAGGTACTTTGCTTTGTCCGTATACCGATAGAGTTGCATTCTGC
This sequence comes from Iris pallida, assembly GCA_029216955.1. NCBI lineage: Eukaryota > Viridiplantae > Streptophyta > Magnoliopsida > Asparagales > Iridaceae > Iris > Iris pallida. The sequence goes on along the minus strand of JANAVB010024400.1, from coordinate 10,540,410 downwards.
CGGCATCTGGTTCTGGCTCGAGTGGCGGGAGGTCTTGATGACGCTCGACCTTGCCGAAGATGATGGATTCTTCGTCTCGACTCCATGGAGGGACTATGTAACAGACTCCTTAAGACGGGACTACTCGACTTACATGATGGACGGTCGTTATTTGTGTTTGCAACGACCGTAGAGCGTTATCTAATGTATACATGGCATTCCAATGTGGAAGACAAGAATAATTAAAAGACACTCTATTATTGATGAAATACGAGATTTTATCCCGTGGGATTACATTGTCTAAGGAGGGTGCATCTACATCAGCAGAGATATATTCGCCAAGCTCCTCATCTGTAAGCACTGGGGTTGGATCAGGAGAGTCCATCACAGCTTTGATTTTGGTATCCGAGAGGGTTATGTGAGCCCTCCCTGGCATCTTGGATGACTGCGGCGGCTTGCCCTTAAGACGGCTTGCCCTTAAGACGCACCTTCAGGAATCAAGAGGATACGAGCAGAGATCAAGGGCGAGTACAGATTGAGACATCTATCTGGTAAACCCTCACACATCTTGATTAACAAGACCTGCATGGGCCACCACGTAAACCATGTCACGCCCCAGAACCAGAATACTGGAGAGCGGGGGCAGACATAGCCAGCTACGTATAACGGAATGGAATCCACCCCGCTATACGGTCACGACTGTCTAGATATGTGAGGGTTTCACTACAATCCATCAGTCTCTTAAGGTCATAAAATAGCCTATTATCTCAATCTCAACCAACTAATAATAATCACAAGATATCAGATCACCAAATATACAATTGTAAGGCGTCCCAAACATTACATATCTAGATGATCATGAAGCTAGTCGTACAAAATATAAGGACTAGCAAGAGTTTAAGTCATACATGATCAACCTCGAGTTGCCAATCATGCTTACAGCCCGTAGGCAGACAGTAAATAAAGTTGCAAACGAGCTAACACTTGCTCGGCGGCTAAACGCCTCAAAAGAATAATTTTACAATAGAGTGGGAGAGCAAAAATAAACCCACTCGTTGCCCTGGTTACGCCTGGTGACCACCATCGAGCTGAAAAGCAGGGAGATCCTTTGGTGCTGCTCCTGTATCTGGCCATACAAAACCAGCTGGGTCAGACCCCAGAAAGAGCAAGTGCCACAAAGGAGGCTTCACTTAAGAACTAAAACCAGCAATTAGCACAAGAGTAAAATTACATAATAAAAGGCAGTAGTTTAAGAAAAAGCATGATGGGTAATTATAAAAGACAATCTTGTATAGAATCACTAAAAGACAGGAAATATGGAAAGAAAGCATGACAGGATGATATACGACGAGATAACCATGGGACTATTCAGATAGCCAGGTTACAACCCGTAAACCAAACAAGGACCGGGGTTGTAACCCTTCGTCTGAACGGAACTTGGTTTCTCTCACCATTTATCGGCAAGATAAATATAAGAAATCAGGTCAAGTAACATTCTGGAGTGACAATCATTATAGTGACAATCCGGAGTGACAATCATTATAGTGACAATCTGGAGTGACAATCATTATAGTGACAATCCGGAGTGACAATCATTATAGTGATAATCTGGAGTGACAATCATTATAGTGACAATCTGGAGTGACAATCATTCAATCATTCTGGTACAATCTTACAATTAATCAATTCTAGACAATACTATACTGGACTAGACTCCATCCAAGCAATCACGGCCAATCATTGCCTACGGCTTTCTACATTAACTAATTAGGGTTATCACAATCCTAGTTACTAGCAAGATGCAATGAGATGCTCCAAGTAGTCACAGGCCCTGCAGCTATCCAGGTTATCCAGGCAATCATTATAGTGACAATCTAGAGAGTACAATACATTAGAGTGACAATAGAGTTCAATCATTAAAGTGACAATCAAGAGTGCCCCACATAACAGTGGACTGGAAATGTGTCCTACTCGTCGGCAGGCTACAAGTCCAAACATTTGTGGCCGGGATAACGGGATCGCCTGTAACTGGGGAACATCTCTTCATGTCTAATGAATTATACTAGTCATTAACCTTAGTCCATTTCAGTAGGTACTCCTGACCGTGGTACTCAGGAGTCCCCTCCTAGACATGATGCAAGACAGGACTGGATTATTTGTACAAGCACAATCGCCCACGGTGTCCAGGTAATTATACAGGTCATGTCATGTCAGGTAGCCGTCGCAACAGCTATTCGAGAAATTATGTCAGGTTATCATGTCAGGGGTACTTTGTCAGGAGTGCGCCACGACGGGCCACTATCAGGTCATGCCAGGTTATCATGTCAGGAGTGCACCACTACGGGTCACTATCACGTCGTGTTCAATTATCAATTCCAAACATACAAATGAATTCATGATTTTTAAGTTCAGAATAAAAGGCGTAAGGATATAAAATGAGCGTAAAATATCTAATAGAGGTAAAGCGTACTCATGTTGTACTGAAGTTACAAGATACATGATAATAATAAAAGAACAATAGTAACAATAGTAGCAATAATAATGTAACAGGGCACGACAGGGAAGTCCATGCGGCTGGGTCCAGGCAGAATTCTATGCGGCTGAGACAACAGGGTCTTATGCGGCCAGGGATAACAATTCTTATGCGGCTGGGAATAACTTCCCATGCGGCTCAACTGATATGGGTTTATGCGGTCAGGTTGGACGAAATCCTATGCGGCCCAATTTAGATGAGTCACATGCGGCCAGGGGGGAGTGAGCTCCATGCGGCTCAGAGAATTAGTCATATGCGGCTGAGGCAAATTAAGTCTCATGCGGCCAAGGGAGAATGTTCCCATACGGCTGGACAGGGCAGGGTCTTATGCGGCTCAGTCTGAGCAAGGCTATGCGGCTCGATCCAAGTCAAGTCCCATACGGCCAGGGGATATGGAATCCTATGCGGCTGCCAAAGGCAGAATTCTATTCGGCTCAACTGATATGCGGCTGGCGGGAAACCGAATCCATACGGCTCAAAATGAATACTTGCCGCATGAACTTGTCATGCGGTCAAGTGCTGCCATGCGGCTCAGGACTGTGCTTCTTCTCCAAATTTCCGAGAAGAAGCACACCAAGAAACCATGGCTGCCATGTTGCATAAAACCCTCATCCGGAGTCTAAATCCGGACTTCCTTAGGTCAAAATGGGGTAGAACGAGCTACTCTACAACATGGAACCAACAAAACTTGAAAGTAACAATGTGGAATAGATCAAAACCCAGAAAATCCGAAATTAAAATAAACTTAGATCTACAAGAATCTAGCCATGGAAACGGAAAATGTCAAGTACTAAAGAGTGTTAAAATGCTACAAAGAAGAGAATGAAACAATAATATTTGGGTTCCTCCATGAAGCAAGATGCACTTGCCTAGATCTCTCTCTCTCCCTCTCACTCACAGGTTGGTGAGAAATTTAATGGTGAAGGAAGATGATGATGAATGAAGAGAGAGAAATGAGAGAGTGCATTAATAAAGGGGTTGGTGGTGGTAGGTAGGAGTGGTTCACATATAAAACCAAACCAAGCCAAGCCAACCGAACCGAACCAAGCCAATGCAATTGCCATAGGGAACCACAAGCCAATTAAACAAATTAAACAATATTAATCAAAATTAACTAATCATGATTAAGCAAAATACGGGTCCAAAACACGTATACTTATACTAAATACGTATCACGGATTTGGGACACTACAAGCAGCATATCTTGTTGGATGAAAGTTATGTTTGGGATAACTTCATCCGCACAACGATAGTGCACACAAGTAGTTGGGAGGTCTTCAGGCTGCTTGACCTGACTGAGAAAGGATTCGGCATCCTTCAGAGCTACACAGAGAGCTTCTCGGGAGTCTTTGGAAAGACGCAGGAGCTCGAGCAAAGATAGGCGGGCAGGAGTACTAGCCAGTTGTGCCAGTATGTCGAAGTTGTGGGGCTTGGCTAGCCCCGAAGCATTCTTCTTTCGTAGAGGTCTGTCGAAACGAGCCTCCACCTGCTTCTGCTTATTGGCTGCTGAGGGCTTAGACGGGCCCTCTTCCTGGACAGCAGGGACGGTGCAAGGAGGCACCACCTCGGCGGCAGCTTCGCCGGGTTGGACGTTCTGTTGTGAACGCGTCTGCACAGGAAGTGCCTCTTCTGTTGAAGAATAGACCATGCGGCAAGACTTGATCTTTCTGTCTTTGGATTTGGAGCTAGGATGTGCCTCCGGTTGAGTCACCTCGGAGACGAGGTCGGGGTGGATCCATAGGACCTCTCCTCGAGATGTGGTGAGTGGGATGAGTCCACTCACATTGTCACGGGTAGGTGGTAAGTTAACCACCTCCATTGTCGCCTTAGGAATGGGGACAACACCATCTTGTGAGGTAGTTGGCGGCAAGGTGCCGAACTGGAGTGACACCATATTGGCTGACACCCTCTTCTCTTCATAGTCGACGGAGATTACATCCGTATTGATCATACGCTGGATGTAATTTTTGAGGACATAACAGTCCTTGGTCGGGTGTCCGACAAACCGATGGTAGTGACAGTACCTCGGGTTGTCCACTTTCCCAACTTCATCGGGCCGCTTTGGGTCCGGAAGCTTGATTTTGTCATCCTGCTTCAGTATCTCAAAAAGTTGCAGAGTGTCTTCGTCGTTGAACGAATAAACCTCCTTAGGCCTTGGTGCAAGTGGAGGTTTCTGAGTAGGCACAGATACGCCTTTCGAGGCATTAACAGTCAATGCATGCTTCTTCTTTGTCTCACGTCCGGGGTTGTTGGCTGCAGATCTTTTCCCCTTGTCATCAAAGGCAGGAAAGCTGACCCCCAGAAGACGTGCATTGGTTGCCTTCTTTTCTGCGGCTTCTGCTTCGATGATCAGGGAGCTCCAGTCGGGAGGAGGAGTAGAGTTAAGCCAGAGTTTGACTGCAGGCAGCATATTCATGCTGCAAAAGGAGAGGAGCGCGTGTTCCGACATGCCTGGAGGTAGTCTGAAGCAGGCCTGTCAGAAGCGTTCGATGAACACCCGAACCATTTCCTTCTCCTTCTGGCGTATCTCTATGAGGGACGCCATTTTCATGTCCTTCCCGCCGTCGTAGAAGCGGTCGAGGAAGAGGCGTGTCAAGTCGTTGAAGGAAGATATTGAATTGTCGGGGAGGCTGCAGTACCAGTCGTACGCCACTCCTTTCAGTGCCCCAACAAATATACTGGTAAGAAGTGCGTCCTCCTTCAGAAGATGTCCCGTCTGAGACTGGAAATACGTCAGGTAGCGACGAGGAGAGTCCTTCCCGTCGTATGGCGTCAGTGTTTATGGTTTATACTTTGGAGGATAAACCACTTTGTTCCACTCGATGGGATAGGGTTGGGGGATACCCATCTTCTGGCGCTCCTCTTGCCTGTTCTTGGACTCAAAGCGCTCCCGCAAGTCCTTGATCATTTCGACCACATCCTTTGTGGAGCTAGGAGTCGGGGAAGGTGGTACCACTTGGAGTTGAGCATTTGAGGGCTCAGACGTCCGGGGCACTTCTCGGCGGTCTGTGTCTGAGGATACCCGTTGAAGGGGTACACTCGACTCCCCATTGGCCCCTGGGTCGGGACCGGTCGAAGGTGTTCGGGTCAAGGCCGACCATATTTCAAATACCGCCTGAGTCAGTATTTGTATGGAAGCAGAGAGGGTTTTGAGTCCTCCCTCTAATGTGTCTATGCGCTGGACGATGTCCTGGGGCGGCGCATCAGACTCGGAATCATCTCCAGCCATGTATACTGTCCTGAAACGGCCGGGAGTGGATGGATTGATGGAGGCTTTGCTCTCGGCCTCACTCTCATGTATGGGAGTCACCTCTCCTGGAGCTTCATCTTGGCCACCCCCAGCCACGTTCTGGAGGTCGTTCTCGACGGGCGCATCTGCAAGGGTCTGATTACCCTCAGCTCCGTCTTGAAGGGCCTCCTCGTCTCTGGAACTACCCCCAGCTGAGTTCTGGGGGACATCCTCGTTCTGAGGGGCCTCTGGGAGGCTGACTTCGCCTCGAGGGTGAAGATCCGCCGCAGCTGTGCTTTGGACATCTTCGTCTTCGGAAACAATAGTCTGACTACCCCCAGCTTCCTTCAAGAACTTCTTCCTCGACCGAGTGCCTTCGAACACTCCGGAGGACGAGACAGCTGCCTTAGTTTTCTTCGACTGGCTTTTGGATAAGGACGAGGAATTGTCGGTCGTCCTTCGAACTGACGAGGAGTTGGAGATCACATTGCATGAAGCAACCCTTGGCTCCTCTTCTGTTGACACCTTCATCCCAAGGCGATGTCGGAGGGGTGTCGATGATTGCAGCCGCTGGAAGGCTGACTGCCTTGGTGGTACTGCCGCCTTGCAACAGCAGTTGATGGTGACCACCGCACAAGTATGCCCCGTGAGAGGCGCATCATGCTTGTTGGTCGACTCTCCTGACCGGCGCTTGTGAGAGATCACGTTACGCAGGTCGTTGGAGGAGAGTGCTACCTTCGCACCCCCTTCAAGCGCATGGCAAGGCCAAGCGCTGGGGTGGTATGTAATGCCCCGCTCCGCACGAGGCATTTGGTTGGCTTGTTGGATGGGATCAGAATGTTGGACCGTGACTTGTGTTGGAGATCAAGAGAGTTGACACTGATGCAGTCTCTCTTAGCTGGCTAGACGGATTAAGTGTTGAAACGTGGCTCGCTGGTGAAGCTACGCTTAGCGAGATTGGAGCAGGAAGACCCTTTTATGCAGGCAAGTGAAACTGTCCTCCTTCCTCCTTATTCCTGCATGCTTAATAAATGGAATAATATGATGCTATGAAAATGAATATGTCCCTAATGTTTCTTACCTTGAATGTTGAATAATTGTGATGCGATGCTTTAGTTGCTAAATCAATAGAGATGCCTATGCTGGAAATCACTGAATGAATAACACATGAACTATTGACTGCTGAACGAATTACACTCGAACTGCTAATGTAACTTGATGCCTGAGAATGAATCGATAATGTCTCTTATGCTTAATCTTGATGAAATGAATGAATCACTTGAGTAATGAGATGCTATGAGAATGATACATGAGTAATGAACTGGCTATGCTATTAACACAAAGAATTGAATGAAACACTAGAATCATGTACATTCTGTATAAATGTTGTTGTTGCTTGCTTTCTTATAAGCAATGAAAGAAAGAATATTGTCCCTATGATATGAATGAAATGGTGCAGGTCCTATCGATATGAATGAAATGTTATTTGTTCCTCTTAGAAAGGAATGATATGAGAAATGTTGCAATAATTGATGCAATGAGAAATAATGAGGCTTGGGATCATTGAGATCACCAAGTGAACAGGTGGAAATATTGGAAAGATGAGATGATGAACTGTTGCCTTTTCTTATCTTATTTTATCATGCGACTTCGAACACGATCGGGTCGGACACGCATTTGCATGACCATAGATGTACTTGTATACAAGGATTTCCTCGAACGGTACCCGCGGCGGTGGGATCGAGTCGGCCTAGGAGGAATTGGTGCTTTGGTAGCACGGTATTGGGATCCTCATTCGGGCTCGCAACCTGGTGAAGGGTACATCCCATACCCTATGAAGTCCTATATGGCACGTCGACATGGTGCACAATCACCAGTGGTCAAGTAGTCAGGATGCATACAAATGAATGTTTTGTGCAGACAGAGTAAGAATATCATATTATCCTGTATTTTATACAGGCACGTGGGAGTCGGCTATCGGTAAGAAATCACTTAAATGTGATAATTCAAGATATGTGTTGGTTTAACTTGCGTGCTTACGTTCCAAATAAGTAAATGATGCTATATGTAGCCTTTCAGTATGAGATCCTGCTTAACATGTTAAATTAAGTATGCTAGAAAGATGTCATGCTATAATCATTGCTCAAATACAACATATATGCTAAGTGATGCTTGAAGTGAGAACTGTTATAACATGTTTAAGATGTTAATGTTAACGATGCCTCAATGATGCCTTTTTCATGATAACACCTAGTATGCCTTAGTGATGCCTTTGCTTGATAACACCAAGAATGCTAAAATGATATGTCCACATGAATGCTACTAAGAATATGTTTACATGTTTCACTATGATTATTGCCCATGAACTGTAAACTGATGCTAGGCCCAAATAGAAAGATCATTCTAATAAATGCTTGCTTAAATAATCACTTTAATGTTGGTTTATGTGAGTGGGTTGGATTCTGCTTGCCAGTACATAGATGATGTGCTGACCCATGTTTTGTGGGCAGGTGCTTGTGCTTGGGATACTCTACACACGAAGATTGGCTTGATTGGTTCCGCGGCATCGAAGATTTGTTGGGCATACAGAAGCTCTCCTTGCACAAGATGATGTCTTCTGTTTATAAAGGGCATAATGTATGGAACATTGTAATCAGTTGTACCAGTGAGATTGTAAGCCAAGTCAGTGTATCAAGTTGTAATCCAATGTATCCAAGTATCAAATGTAAGCTGTATAGCATTGTTCAGTTGGCTTTCAATGTAAAGTGAGATGTGCTGTAATCATTGTACTTTAATACAAGTCTTGTACTCTTCTTCAATTATCAATAAAGAGAATAAAGTTCTACATATCTCTGTGTGGCTTCAAATTACTCTTTTTCTCCGCTGCTATAAAGAAGTGATGTACTTCTATTCAATAAGAAAGATTGTCCTCATTAAATTCAATTTATCTGCTTCTGTCGCTGCGATGTGTTCCTATTTGAAGAATAATCGATTATGTGCCATCTTTGCCTTGTACAAGTGCAATACTAGACTTGTACGGCATCACGCCCAAGCGAGGACGATCGATTCCAAGAGATAAAATATGTGAATAAATGACTCTATAAATCGGGGCGTGACAGTCAGATGAGTGCTGCGCCCCCTGATCTGATACCAAACAGGCATCCCGATCAGTAGTGGGGGAACCACAACATTTGTTTGTCTTGCTCGACTTGGTTGTGTGCGCGGTAGATGCGCCCAAGTGAGACAAGGGCTTTGAAGGTCGGCTCGTTCTCGGCGCCGCAGCACTCGAGTCGACCTTGTACAACTTACCATCAGCAGTGCGCATGATTGTGAGCGCATGCTTCTGGCTCATTGCTGGCATAGCACGTTTGGGACGTATGGCCTGTGCTACCATGGACTTCTTCGTACCAGGCCGCTGGGACGCGTAGTACTCAGAATCTAAATTCTCCTCGCCACTACAGCGAGTGAGTCTGTCAACGACAGAGATCTTCTGTGACGCATCAGAGGTGATGCACGGGGCATTGGCTGTGCCTCTGCTCCGTCGACGCATCTTTCTCGCCTGAGAGGAAGATGGCTGGGGAACGTGGTTAGCCGCACGTTTCCCCGAGAGATACGCTGTACTAGGGGGCGCATCTTGGTTGATGAGGATGTCAGCAGGAAGGGAAGGCTGGATTGGCGCATCCCCTTCGGTGGTGGTGCCCGAGGCGTCGACCTTGCGCACCCAGACTCGGCGGGTCTTCTTCGACTTCGGCAGCCGCTTCGAAGGACTCGCACTGCCTTCAGATATGAACTCCTCGTACGCCTGTTGATTGAGGCGTACGACCAGCGTCTTGTGGGAGGAGCCCACCTTCACATCGTCGGCTTGCGATACAACTTTCTCGGTGGAGGAGAAAAAGGTCCCCAGCAGAGTCGCCAGCTTGTTTGCTATTAAAATTCTTTGATTAAATTTCAATACAAACAGAACAGTGTTACAATATAGGACTTAGACGTAGTCCTAGGAGTACACTTTTGTTTAATCTGGGTCCCTTATACCGATGGAGCGAGTGGTAATGCGTTGACTCCGTTGACGAGCTGACGACGATTATCGGTTCTCTGAAGGTTTGGATTGCTCTGGTGCTGGAGCTGGCTGAGAGAAGGAAAATGTTGAGTGTCTGTATCTGCCTCTCTGGTGGTGCGAAGTCTCTGTGTGTTCGTTGTAGATAGGTGTGTATGTCCGTCAGAAGGAAATGATCCCTCTATTTATAGCTTTGTAGGCTGGCTGCTCATGCGCGCATATATAGGATGCGCCGGTACGTGGGGACGCCACGTGGAGATTGCTGATGGAGGCGCACGGGTGATGCGCCCTGATTGAGGGGTTGACTTCTTCATGTTGCTGTTGTGAGCCGGCACGTAGCGGAGAAAAAGATCTTTCTGTTGCTGAGATCTCGAATGAGTTGAGTCAAAGGACACGTGTCATCGACCCATGGCTCGGAGATCTCAGATTTGGTGGGGGAGATGATCTGGTAGAATGCACCTTGGATTGGGCACATGAGGAGACTTTGGCTCGTAACCTTTAGGAGTCACGAATCATTCTGGGCGCATGGCTTTTGAGGCGCATGCAGGCGACTTTGGCTCGTAACCTTTAGGAGTCACGAACCATTCTGGGCGCAAGGCTTTTGAGGTGTATGCAGGCGACTTTGCTTCTGTCTTTTGGGATCAGAGAACAGTCTGGGGCGCATGGCTTTTGAGGCGCATGCATATCTGGACACATGGCTGCAAAGGCGCATGCGGGTGGATGAGTGGCCACGTGGCAGTAGCCGTCGGAGTAAAGTCATGATGATGCTGACGTTGTCGACGCTTCGTTTTCTGAAAAAGCTGTCAACCGTTCAGACTTTGGAAGGTGTGCTGCCAACTCTGTCAGTTCAGCATTTAATGTTTCTGACATTCGATGGACAGCTGAGGGGGCACGTCGATTGGCGTTCCACTGGATATGGGGACGCATGGGGGCGCATCCTCTGTGATGTGCTTGGTTCTGAAGGGCGCATCTGTGTGATGCGCCTGAAGTCGAAGGGCGACAGCGGCTGTTTCGTTCCTCGAGTGCTTTAAATAGCCGTTTGGCTGAATTCGAGGCGTCCGGTTCACCCATTTAATGTAAGTTCATTACACAGAATTCGGAGAGCCATCCACTTGGCACGTGGGTTTGATCTGCCCAGCCTATAAATAGTGGCATTAAGAGAAGGTTTGCTTCTCGTTCTCTCACGTACTTCCACCATGAACTTGGGTACTCGAGTGCACTCTGTTGACGAAGTGCTCCCGAGGGTGAAGATGAGACGCCATGTCGTCATAGATGCACTTGAAGGTGACTGTTACATCCAAAAGACGGAGTCGAGGGCTTCCGAGGCAGGTGGAAGGTGCCTGTTGCATCCAAAGATAGGGATGCTCGGGCCTCGTCTCCGTTGTTCCGGAAGGGCCGTAGATCGGAATGGCGGTGCTAGGCCGTCTTCCTTTGGCTTTTGAGGCACTTTCTCTGGATGGGAGGGGTTAATTGCCACCCTCATCCTGCTCGGCCAGGTGAGCCTGGTTGGAAGAGCGGCACATAACTGGGCTGCTGAAGGGATGCATATAACTGGGGATGCACATAACTGAGCTGCTGAAAAGGATGCGCCTTACTGAGGGCGCATGATGGGATGTGCCTGGTTGAAGGCGCATGGTGACTGCTGTGCCTGACTGACTGGAGGCGCACGGTGGCCGCTGCGCCTGACTGGAGGCGCATGGTGACTGCTGGTCGTAGACTTAGGATCTTTCCTTTGTAGAAATTCTCCTTTGTACAACCTTCTCTAGACATGTAATAGACTTTTATATGTGAAATAAAAAGTTCTCTTTCTATGTCTATATCTGTTATTTTTGCTGTGAAGTATTTTGTCCGAGCTCTGGCGTATGGGCTTTCTGGTTGTGAAATTTCATGCTTCTACAATGTGTTATTGAACACCCTCGTTTCTCGTTTATTGAGGAACAATCCTTGACTTAACTTATATCTACCGTACCCCATTATGCCTTGCCTTACTCTTTAGTAACAAGAGTCAAGGTACGATATCCGGACCTTGAAATCCTTCTAACCCCATTATCCCTAAAACCATATCCTAGCTTCTAAGGTGGGTAGACTGTAAGCCTTCAAAAAATTTGAGATAGGTGAGGATTACCGATTGGTTAGAATAAATTTTCCATTAGAATGATGGTTAGTTCCCCATGGACTCCCACTTTCCGTTTAGATCATTTTGTGTCCCCGGCCGTGACATTAATAATCAGAGCACTAGACCAGCTGTTACCTTCCAACAGATTTAATATACAAGATCTAGACGAGTCCACCTTTATCTAGGTATATCATGTCCCACTCAAACCCGTCCCCTTGTACTCTATTTTTATGGTACGACTTTCAGGTCAAAAGAACTAGCTATATTCCTTACCACCCTCCCGGTATACTTTTCGACTTCCATTAGAGCCTTAACTTCGACTCAATTCCTGCGACCCGATATATGGCTGTGATGTACTCGAAGCCTACTACGCACATGCTACTAGTGTGCCACCCAATTGATGCCTCATGTGTTACTTAAACACAAAAGTCACTGAAGGCGCATTTTTGGGCTTTATGAACCTAGACAACCAACCTGACGGACAACTAGCTCAACTCCTTGGGTAGAAACCTATTCTAGAATACCCTAATCTAGTAGGAATAGTTTTATCATTGGAATTTTGTCCAGTCCATATAGATTGCAATCCAAGGTTCACCCAACCAACGGGTGAAGTCCAGATAGGGAAACCATTAAGACCCAGTAAAACCCACCCGTGCATACCACTATATTTGAACTCTAAAACCAAACTATTTGAAATAGGTCCCTGTACCATTATGTAGTCTCCACCCCTTAGAATGTGAAGACATTCATAACCCTTACCTGGAAGTCGCGAAACGATCTTGTAGTGCACCTTTACCCCTTGCTCGTGTGTCTAAATAACCACGGGAAAGATCACAATCTTGATTTCTGAAATTTCGTTCTATTTTGGAACCTCGTTTAGATTAACTCCGAGAACGAAATTTTCGTATTGTATGGATTGTAAGACCCTTTAAGAAACGAAGAGTTCTTGATCTAGCAAGTGACTGGACTAGAGTAGCCCAATCTAGCAAATAAGTCAACGGCTCATGAATTTTCTTTCTAGCTGTATCATTGGATACCGCTACTGCTCTTGAAAATTCATTTTTACTCTCAATTGTTCTTCCTTATCTTCATGTCCTTCCTATTTCGAAGAGACGAAGGTCATGCTTATTAGAACCTACCAATATTTCTTGGCTACTTGTATAAATTTGTTGCTTGTAACATTTTTGGGTTGCGTGATAGATGGGAGAGGATTCTAGATACCATACGCCTAGATATCTGTTGGTAGAATTGTTAGCAGTTAGTTGGAAGATTATAAAGTTTTAGCGACAGAAGATTTGATGGAGTAGTGTGACCAAAGGTGGGTAGAAGTCCTCCAATATTCGGAATTACGAAATGGCTAGAGAAGGTTATAAAATATTTTGAGGAATTAAATTGAGGAGATTAAGGCAATGGTAGACTTCGAATTTTAAAGAATAACTGCGAATTAGAATTTCGAGGACGAAATTATTTTTAAGGTGGGTAGATTTGTAGCTCCCCTTCCCAGAAATTTAGAAATATTTTATTATTTTATTCGAATGGTAATTTTAGATTTTGTAAATAATTATTTAGTTAATTATTACGGTAGATGACTTAAGTCCTTGTGGAGTTAGGGAGCACATATACGTGAATAGTCACCTGAAAAAGACAGAAAGGCGACAGCTGACCTTATGATATCCTAATTAAAATACGTGCAAATCACGTACATGTAGACTAGTATGTACATATAGAAAAATATAGGGACATATATTTTGTGTAAATGTTTATATATGTGTATATATATAAATATATTATATAGGTGTGTATTTGTATGTATATATATAAATATATTATATATAAAAAAATATAAATATATATATATATATAAATATATTATATAGGTGTATTTGTATGTATATATAAATACATTATATAAATATATGTGTGCAGGCATATGTAAATGTATATAAAAATGTATGTGTATCTATATATATATATATATATATATATATATATATATATATATATATATATATATATATATATATATATATATATATATATATATATATATATATATACATATATGTGTATATATAGTATTATGTAAGTATATACATATAAATGTGTATATACGAATATATTATATATGTGTGTATATATAGATAAATATAAAGGTAAATACGTGTGTGTGTGTATATATATATATATATATATATATATATATATATATATATATATATATATATATATATATATATATATATATATATATAGATATATATGTATAAATATATGTAAATACATATATACATATGGTATTAATATAGAGAAAAAGAATAGGAGCAAATACCAGCACAGCCCAGGCCATCCAGGCCCATAACCCAGCAGTGAACCCAAGTCACATATGCATGTCCCCTCTGGTCATACTTATGTTCCTATTGGAATATGGAGTTAATTTTGTTTAGTGGGCTTCTCTATGCAAAACTGAGTCTTACAAATAATTGGTGGTTCTGCTTGCATGCTTGCTCTCTTTGAAGTTTAGTTTGGGAATTCTTATTTAACCACCATGAGTTTGTATTATTGAAAGTCTTCCTAAGAAGAAGATTGTAGAGCATCTTGTCGCTAATACTATTTACGGAGAAGTCTGACTACAAACTTTCTTGGGTGTAGGAGCGTAAAAAGTGTTTCAAAGAAAGAGTCATCCCATTCATAAGTGATCGATTTTTACACCAAGCAGAGCGGGTAATCTCTTTTACGCCCAAGACCAGGCTAATCAATTTACGCCTAAGCAGCCTGATCGTTTTACGCTTGGGTCTACACCTGTGTTTTTACGCCAAGGACAGAGCAGCCTCTTTTACGCTGGACAAAACTGTCAAATCTCACATTTAATGCAAACTCTGACATGAAGATATTAATGATGGCATTTACCACAGAATTCAATGAGATTTGTCTTATACAAAGACCATTGTTGTCGTTTATGGAGATCGAGCTACTTTACGCTCATTGAATGGTTTCTTTTACGCACGGAGTTTTACATGAGTTCTTACGCTCATAAAACAATGTGTGCGTAAAGTCTATTTGAGCCATTTTACGCTCAAGGTTATTCAATAACCACTTTACGCAGGGAACCTATGACAGAGCTATTTTACGCTCATCTCACTGTTTTACGCTCAGAGGATGTTGGAGCTATTTTTACGCCCTATTCTTTCTGGCCAGTTTGGAACGTGGTTTGCCTACATGGCCTTCATGCCACATATTTCGAAGAACGTGTGTACATGTATCCTATTCTTACTGAAATGATGGGACGCGTGTCAACATATGCAAAGGATGACTCTGATCATGGGTGGCAGTTGTTAGCGTAAAGACAGACTTTGATGCTCTTTTACGCACAGAAGCCCCAGTCTATAAATAGACTCATTTTTCTCAAACACAGGGGACAGAGAGAGAACATGAGAGAATACAGAGATCAGGACTTCGAGATTTTGATTCTCCAGAGCATTCTTCTTCAACTTTTCTTCCAGAACAGAGTGAAGCAAAGCAGGAAAGCATTCGGCCTCGCCATCAGTGCCCAAGTGCGTCGATACCTTTCTGGTGACTTAGTTCTTCCAAGTTGTTCTACTTCAAGCAGTGATCTTCATCATCATCATATGGTCCAAGGAACAAAGTGATCATTTACGAATCAGACTTCCATAGCAATATTTTTCCCAGATTCAAATTTGTACTTCTTGTACTTTTTCTCGTTTTATTTTCAAAATCCAACCCTTTTGTTTGGCAATTTTGTTAAGTGAAACAAAATGGCGACTCTGCTGGGGACTACCTTCTCCTCTGACGAGGAGGTGATTGCTCAATATGATGATGATTTCGGTCGGTTCGACTAAGAAGACTCTGGTTGTACACTTCGACCAGACTACCTATGAAGAAATGCTCCGAACTGGGGGTGGTTCTCGCCACTCCAATGTTCAAAAGTCTCGCAAAGTACAAAAAGTTTGGATTCCCAAATCCAAAGTGGTTTCTGATCTCTCTGTGACTTCTGGTGAAAAGGGAATTCTTCCCACTCCTGTCGTAGGGGCTCCCGTTCGTAACGAGGCAGTCCTTACTTCAGAGTTGCACTCAAAGTGTGATGATTTATCTTCCATTTGTAACGGAGAAGATAATCTGGTTTCACGCCCACTGCGTAAGAATCAAGTTTTACGCTCAGTGGGTAAGAACCAAATTTTACGCTCAAAGCATAAGAATGAGTCTCCCATTTGTAATATGGCAGATTCTAATGTTTCTGAGTGTAAGAACCCATCTTCCGTCGGTGACATGGTAGACTCACACAAATTACGCTCCTCGCGTAAAACAAAATCTCCCGTCTGTGATGTGGTAGATAATTAATTTTTACGTTTTACACGTAAAGGTAAGTCTTCTGTCTGTGACAGGGTAGATAAAATTTACAACGATGTTTACACATATAATGTGAATATACCTAAACGCATACAGCGTAAAAGTGATGTTGGTAAAACTTCTGTCCTACACCAACAACCTTCTTATACTGCTTTACGCAAAGTACCAAACTTGTAAATCACACGCCATGAAATGGAGTCCTTCGTGCTAAATCTCAAGGTTTACGTACACAACTCCAAATGCGTAAAAATGTACAGTTTGGTTCTACGAATGAAGCCAGTAATCTTCTTTATACATAGGAGATTAAACGTTTTTCTACCCCAAATGTGATAAAGAAGAATACTCCATCTGTTCCTTCTGACTTACGTGAATTGCTAATGCAAAAGCGTAAGAATTCACAGTCTCCGGTGATGCTCCCCCAAGAAAAACATCATTGTGGATATCATCAGGTTGTGATCAATTGTTGTTGTCCAGCTTCAAAACAGTCAGTTTTTGATCGACTGAGTTTTTCACTTCAACTTCAAGCTGAAAACCAAGAAGATGATTTGTCATATGCATCAGTCAACATGGCATCTCATACTAACAGAGGACGACGACCGAGACGGAATATGTCCCAAACTCCAGGTCAACAACAGTTTAACAGACTTCTTGATTCCTTTGAAGGAGTATATCAGAATACTCGATCAAGAAGACAAAGACAATTACAGATTTCTGATTCAGAAGCTGGGGGTACTCAATCTTTTGAGTCTGATACCGATAGTGTGGATTCATACTTCTATACTAATCCCTCTATATCTTCAAGAGAGGTTGAATCCTACGCTGTTGGAGATGAACCAGAGACGTCATCTGCTAATACGGAACAGCGTCTCACTGCCGTTTAGCAATCATTGAAAGACATGTTCAACATGGTACAAAGCATGCATCAGATAATTTTGAATCAGCAAACTGCTCAACCCACAGTAATAACTCCGGTACCAGCAGCGGCACAAACTCAAGATAGTCAAGGGGCTGATATACCTTCGAATATTCAAGAACCTGTTGTTAATCAAAATTCTGCATCTCCAGATCCTATCATTCTAGGAGATGTACCACCTCCAGTGGGGGTTACGGTACATCCAACGACTATTCAATCAAATGTGCTTCCTCAAACCAGTGATGCCATTCAAGCAGTGCGTGAACTCAAAGCACAGTTTGAGGTTTTGAGGCACAAAGATCAGCTTCAGAGGTTAGGGATTAGGCAACCTTATCCTCCTCATTGGAATGATGTACCCTTTCCTCCGAAGTTCAAACCACAATCCATGGTTTTATTCGATGGAAAAGCATCTCCCAGTCAATATATCAATTACTTTGATATTATGACTGTACACTTGCAGAAAAATGATGCTCTCCTCACTCGAGTGTTCATTGGGTGCTTGACGGGTTCAGCTTATGACTGGTATCGTAGTTTACCTGATAACTCTATTTCGTCTTTTGACGAATTCAATGCAATGTTTCTTTCCCGCTTCTATGAAGGAGGTATGGACATGAACATGTCCTCCTTAATAGAAATAAAACAAAAGGAGAAAGAAGATACTCGAACGTTCATTGAACGTTTCAGACAGGCTACTCTCAAGATGCCTCCTGGTATGCCAGATTCAGCGTTGATTGATACATGCAAGATAAATCTGTGACCATCTATTGCTGTCTTCACAGGTTCCCAATTTTCAGATTGGGCTTCATTTATCATAGCAGCAGTTTCTGCCGAGACCAATGGTAGGTTGGCTCGGGAACACGGGATGATTTTCGCTTCAGAAGATAAAGGAACGAAAAGTAATCCTGGTAATAATCCTGGCAATCGTAATGTGAAAGGAAAAGATACTCTTATGGTCAATCTTTCCAAGAACAAAACGACGCCAAGTAATCAGGAATCCTCCAGGTCAAAGGAAGAATACTCTTTTGACAAAAATGATATCCCAGGAATATTTCAGTGTCTGGTGAAAAGTGGCAAACTTCAGATTCCAGAGCCAAAAAGGCCTAATGAGGTGAATCTGACTGACAACCCCAAATATTGTATCTATCATAGATACATTAATCATCCTACCAGTGCTTGCTATGTCTTGAAAAAAAAGATCCAAGACCTGATAAATGGTGGCGCTATCGCTTTAACCAATGATGACCATACGGTAACAACCAACATGGTCTCTCTTCAGTTTGGAGATTTTTCTCCACAGCAAGTCCCAGATGGAATTATCCCAATTCCGAAGGCGACGATGAAGATCGTGAATATCCCGCCTGCCAGTGAAGAAAATGCAAGATTGCTGTCGCTCACATTGAAGAATGGTGAAATCATGTGGGTACATCCTGACTTAGTGCCTGAGTTAGAAAGTGAAGATAAAATTTCAAAATCTAAGAAGGATAAGAAAGTCAAAACCTGCAACATGATCTCCCATGTTATTCCAGATCCCGATGACTTGGATCACCTATGGGATGGCCTCCTTTTAGAAGATAGACTGAAAGGATTGAACATCTGTCCTCCAAATCTAGCTCCTCCTACCAAGCTCAAGCTTACTCATCAGCAGTGGCTAGCCATGAATGGTGTTCCTTTATACCGGGCACAACAAGTTTTTGCTGCTTATGAAAAAGCTTCAACAGGGATTTCTCCTCGTATCCCGAACCCTTCTCCTCCCTTAACTACAGAGACGTCTATGCTTCATTCTTCTATAGTTGTAGAGGTTCCTTCTTCCTTCTATGCTCGAACATCTGTCCAAAGTTCACTGCCTATCCACTTGTATAGTCAGCAATCTGTCCTTCTCATGAGGAAGATGGGTTACGACTTTCAAAAGGCAGAAGGTTTGAATTATGATAAAGGAATACGTCTTCCTTTACAAATTCAAAATCAGAATTCCACTGCTGGATTGGGTTCTGAAGTTCCTTGTAACGACACTCACAATAAGAAGGCTAAGGGAAGAAAGACTAAATCCTGTAATATGGTACTCTCTTCTCCTGAGTCTGAAGAAGAAACTTTTGCTGGTACAAGATCTGGAAAATAGTACCATAAAGACTATGAGGGATCCTCTAAAGAAGCAGAAGATGTAGTGGAGACTCTACCAGTCCAACCTTCTCCTGTTCCTGCTAAACCTTCTGTAGTTGAAAAGGGGAAACAGAAGGCAGTACGCTTTGATGTCCCATTGAAGCATGCTTTCAATCAGGGGGTGGTGATGAAGCCTTACAAATTTGACATTCTAGCTCAATTAGCCAATACTCCGGCTAGACTTTCTATATTTGAACTGCTTCGCCTTTCCAGAGAAAGCAGAGAGACTTTGAGCGAGGCTTTACTTCAAGCAGATTCATGCTTGGCACAACTCAAGACTCCTGATAATATACCAGTGTCATGTCCGCAATGCCATAGTGTGATGGAAGCAATTCCCAATATCACCTTTACACAAGAGGATATGCTATTGAAACACAATAAGCATCATAGGCCTCTGTGTTACACTGGATATATCGGATCTACTGAAATCGACAGGATTTACATCGATCCTGGGTCTTCAATTAGTATAATTCTTCAGAGTATGCTAAGACCCCTGAGGATTCCTACTAGTGAGTTGACTTACACTAGTACTACGATAGTCGGTTTTAACTCTGGTAAGAGCAAACCACTGGGGAAGATTCGTCTGCAGATCCAGATTGGTGATCTTCGAACTATGGTAACTTTCTATGTTATCAATTCGGACGTATCCTATAATATTTTTCTTGGAAGATCGTGGATTCATGAGCACAATATTGTGCCTTCAACTCTTCACCAATATTTCAAATATGTGGACTCCCAAGGAGTTGTGAAAACTGAGTTTGCTGATATTAATCCATTCAAAGGTGTTGAAGCCTACTTCTCTGATTCAAGGCTTTATAAACAAGAGCATGTGAAAGATATATCAGACATGGCTGAAGATCAATCACCCTCTGAGGATCACTCTATTAATGAAGATCTGCCAGAGGAGCAACCTTTGAAGATCGTAGTCAGGGGACGAATCCAATCCCAACCTGTCAATGATCAACCTTTGATGATCAAGGTTAAAGGAAGAACTCAAACTTCATCTGAGGAATCAATAAATATTTCTGCTAAGAGCCAAGTTCAACCTTTTATGATTAAGGTCAAAGGACGTACTTCTTGCACGAATGATTCAAAACTACCATTGATTGTCAATCTTGGCAAGTCTACGCAGAAGACGAGGTTATCCAGATTGATGTTGGAGATGGAGTTACGTCCAAACCAATATTCATCAGTAAGAATCTTTCTGAAGATGAAAAGGAAGAGCTAATAAAACTTATAAAAGATTATATTGACATCTTTGTATGGAGTTATGAAGATATGCCAGGACTAGATCCTACAGTTGCTACCCATAAACTCAATATTTTGCCTAATGTCAAGCCTGTAAAACAACAGCAACGACGCTTTAGACCAGATATGATGGATGCAATTGAGGCAGAAGTCAAAAAGCTGATTACGTGTGGCTTTGTTCGTGAAGAACAACACCCAGATTGGGTGGCCAATATTGTTCCTGTTATGAAGAAGAACGGAAAAGTCCGAGTTTGTATAGATTATGAGATCTTAATACGGCTTGTCCAAAAGATAAATTTCCACTTCCAATTACTGATATCATGATAGACAATACATGTGGTTTTGAATGCATGTCTTTCATGGACGGATTCTCAGGATACAATCAAATCAAGATGCATCCAGAAGATGAGAAGCACACCGCTTTTCATACACATCTTGGGGTTTACTACTATACAGTTATGCCGTTTGATCTTAAAAATGCTGGTGCCACATATCAATGGGCTATGAGCAATATCTTTCAAGAACATCTACGGAAGATAGTTGAATGCTATGTAGATGACATCGCTGTTAAAAGTCGATCAAAGGATGATCACATTCAGGACTTGAGAACAGTATTTGAATTGATGCGTCAGCATCAATTGAAAATGAACCCTACTAAGTCTTTCTTAGGAGGTTTCCAGTGGCAAGTTTCTAGGATTTGTCATTACCTCTCAAGGTATCCATGTTGATCCTGACAAGGTTAAAGCAATTCTTGAAATGCGTCCTCCTCGTAATCTGAAAGAACTCCGTGGCTTTCAGGGCCGTATTGCTTATATCAGAAGATTTATATCTAATCTTTCTGGGAGATGTCAACCTTTCTCCCGTCTATTAAAGAAAGGAGTATCTTTCATCTGGGATGAAGCGTGTCAAAAAGCCTTCAATGATATTAAACAATATCTTACAAACCCACCTGTTCTGGTACCTCCGGTGGTAGGAAGACCATTTTTGCTATATGTTCGAGCTTTAGATCATTCACTTGGTGCTCTTCTGGCACAAGAAAAGTGATATAGGTCATGAACAAGCAATATATTATCTGAGCAGAATAATGGTCGGAGTTGAACACAGATATACTCCTGTAGAAAAGGAATGTCTAGCTTTGGTTTTTGCCATCCAAAAGACAAGACATTATGTCACCGGACAGACTATTCATGTCATCTCCAGAATAAATCCCATTCGGGTATTGATGAGGAAACCGAGCATTCTTAATTCCAGGTTAGCTACCTGGGCAATGTTGCTCACCCCTTATGATATGATTTATGTACCTCAAAAATCAGTGAAGGGCCAAGCGTTAGCTGATTTCTTAGCTGCTCATCCTATACCTGAAACTTCGAAGTTATATGAAGACATTCCAGACAAAGTAGTGGATTGTAATATGACTTTGAAGAATGATATATGGCAATTATATTTTGATGGAGCATCACGAGTAGGACCTAAAGGCAATATTGTCTCTGGGGTAGGAATTGTCTTGGTTTCTCCTGACAAAATGGTCATATACCGTGCCTATTCTCTTAATGAGCCATGCTCTAACAATGTAGCAGAATATAATGCTCTATTGATTGGTCTCCAAGTAGCAAAGCAATTGGATATTGAATTCTTAGAGGCTTATGGAGATTCTCAGTTGATCATTAATCAAGTTAGAGGGACTTACGAAGTCAGAAATCCTGATCTCATCCCCTATCATCAAGTGGTAGTTGAGTTGGTCCTATCATTCAAAGGATTCTTCATTGAATTTGTACCACGTTCTCAAAATGTGGAGGCTGATGCTCTTGCCAGTTTAGCTGCAGACTTGGCTGTCCCAATCAGAAGGCAAAATACAATTACTTTGTTGGACCGAGACTTGTTCTGTGTGAAAAATAATCTACATATTGAACAAAGTTATACTACAGAGTCAAGTTCCCAACAGAAAGATTGGAGAACTCCATTCATTGATTATGCAGTTCATGGAATTTTGCCTGAAGATCCTAAAGAAGCTGCATCAATTAAGAGACGATCATTTCGATTCTATTACGATTCGTCTTTACATATGTTATATCGTCGTTCATATGACGGACTCTTGCTGCGCTGTCTCTCAGAAAGTGAAGCCAAACAAACACTGCGTGAGGCTTATGATGGTGTCTGTGGTGCTCATCAACCGGGTCCAAAGTTGCAAGACCGCATTCGGAGAATGGGATATTATTGGCCTTCTATGATAGCAGATGTTGTAGACTATGCCAGAAGATGTAAAGCATGTCAGATTCATGCTGATTTTATTCATCAACCGTCTGAATTTCTACATCCTATAGCAGCCTCTTGGCCCTTCGAAGCTTGGGGTATGGATGTTATTGGCCCTATTAACCCTTCTTCTATCAAAGGACATCGGTTTATACTAGCTATAACCGATTACTTTTCGAAGTGGGCAGAAGCAGTCCCCCTTGCGGAAGTGAAAATATCTAATGTGATCAGTTTCATCAAGCACCATGTCATTTATCGTTTCGGGATTCCTCGACGGATAATTCATGACAATGGTCCACAATTTGCCAGTCAAGCATTTTATCGATTCTGTGACAAGAATCGAATTCAGAATTTGGCTTCTACGGCTTATAATCCAGCTGCTAATGGTTTAGCTGAAGCTTTCAATAAGACGATCATCAAACTTCTCAAAAAGTTTGTCTCTTCTAATAAACGTGATTGGAATGAGAAACTTGGAGAATGTTTATGGGCTTATCGAACAACAGTCCGGACTCCTACTGGTTTTACACCATTCTCATTAGTTTACGGATGCGAAACTGTTCTCCCATTGGAAATCTAGATCCCTTCTCTACGAATAGCCATTGCTAATGAGCTAACTACAGAGAATAATGATCGCTTACGACTCCAAGAGCTTGAAGGATTGGATGAGAAACGTCTTCAAGCACAACAACACATTGAACTGTACCAAGCCCGCATATCTCGAACTTTTAATCGTAAAGTTAAGAAGAG
The DNA here is from genome assembly GCA_029216955.1 of Iris pallida. Lineage (NCBI taxonomy): Eukaryota > Viridiplantae > Streptophyta > Magnoliopsida > Asparagales > Iridaceae > Iris > Iris pallida. Next base: position 10,516,819 of record JANAVB010024400.1, on the reverse strand, counting down.
AGTATTCAAAGTAGGCGAGCTCGTATTAGCTGTTCGGAGACCGATGGTAATGACTCATAAAAGCAAAGAGAAATTCCAAGCAAAATGGGAAGGCCCTTATGTAATTGAGTCCGTATTTTCCAATGGCGCCTATCGGTTGTCGAAACCCAATGGAGATCTACTCATGCTACCGATCGATGGCAAATTTCTTAAAAAATACTATGTATAAAAAGAGAAGACAGAACAAAAATAAAACTTCTTTTATTATTTTTGTTCAAAATAAAAGACTAAGGACGAGGGCCACTCTCTTCCTTATTGAATACATAGTCGGCCAAGGCATAAAAGGCGTCGTTTCCTGAACACATGAAAAATTTGCAGGCAGCCATCCTTGATGCTTCTTCTTCAGGAGTTTTCCTTGGCTCTACTAAAAAAGTAAGAATGTCTTCGGGCAGCTTGGGCGCAGAAGAACTTCCACCTATTTCGATCGAGTCTGATGAGCCTGATACAGGAGACGTGACAGGGAACGTCTCAATGATACCCTCGACTTTCTGGGGGACTTCATTCTTTCGTTGGGCATTCTCGGAAGACATTTCCAACAGAGGAGGAGAAATAAGAATGAAGGGTTACAAGCAAATCTCACCTATTTATGGAGGATGATTACTAACGACTTTTTCTGAAAAGGCTCGTCCATTCATTGTTTGCAAAAACAAAAGTATGAAACTTTATTGATAGCAAACTTTGTAAAAGATTACAATTTGAATTCTGGGAATGGTACAACTTTAGGAATCCAATCTAGATGACGATTGCTTTATCCCTTGGACGATGTGAACTTTGAAGACGATGCCTCTGAAGTTGAGAACAACTCTGAAATTGAAGGCAGAAAGCCTCGGAAGTCGAAGGCAAAAGCCTCGGAAGAATGCAGCAGCACTTGGGCAAGAACTCCTGAACTCTCTGATTTCTGATCTCTGATCTTTTAACTCTCGATCCCCTTGAAATGAAGACTTGAAACTCTATTTATAGAGTTCTGGAAATAACTAACTTTCAGTTATTCTGGACTGCGTATGATGATTTGTGCAGCAATTGGTTTGCGCAGCACTGGACTGCGCAGGCAGTTGCTGGATCATGGGTTAACTGTATGGGACACATGGCATCATTTGATTGAAATGTACATGATCGTGCATAGACAGTTGCCACATAATGAGCAATTGATGGCATGAATGCCACATGTACTTTATCAGTTATGTTGGTAGAATGTGCAACCTGAACTGTGCAGACTTTAGTTTGTGCAGACTCAGACTGCGCAGGAATGGATTGCGCCATCCTGGATTGTGCCATCCTGGATTGCGCTGCCAGCTGTCAGCCGCCCTCGAGCACTGTGCGGCGCAATAAACGAACAGTCTCCTCGTTCTCCGTGCTGTCAGCTGTCAGGAAGATTTGATTTGATTTAGGTAATGATGACTTCTGCCACGTCAGCCTGCGCGTGCGCAAACCAATGTACGCAATTTGATTGCTGTGCAATCTGTTGTCTGCGTAACTCATCAAAATGATATATATCCTGATTCTTTGACTTTGTTGATTGATACAACTTGATTTTTTAGGACCTACAAGACCCCCTTCAAAGCTTTCGAAAGTTGAATATTTTCAAAGTTTCGAAATACTTTGAATTATAAAATTCAAATCAAGTTGCGCATGATGGTGATCTGTCTGCGCAATCGAAGAACCTCAATTTCAGGCACAATAAGAGGTAGCCGTTTCATAATTCGAAGACTATAAATAGTCTCTTCAAACTTAGAAATACTCTTTACTTGTATTCGTACTTCTAAGAGAGAAATACTTCGAGCTCTTTGTTTTCAGCCTTCTTCTCCGACGACCAATGGCTCCTCGACGCTCCTCCACCACCGCCGACAAGGGCAAGGCCCCGGCCGAGCCATCTGACAGAGTTGCACGACGAGCATCTCGACACGAATCCGCGTACCCCGCTCTGAGCGGTTGTTCAACCGATCAAAAACCCTTTTTAGGGTGATTCGATTTCCTTTGATCTTCGAAACTCATCTCTTTTTAGAGATGAGTTCATATTGCGCCACCCTTTTTAGGGTTTTGGTTGCATCAACTGTCAGTCTTCATTTTTATGAAGGCTGCATTCCTGCGCAATCTGTTGAATTGTGCTGACAGGAAGTCAGCGCAATAGATTGATTTGTGCAGGTAGTCAGCGCAAACTATTGCTTTGCGCATCCTATTATGATGCGCAATCTGATGTTGCGCAAGTCATGTCAGCGCAATCTGAGGATTTTGCGCACTCTAATGTTTTGTGTTAAAATAGAGTCTTTGATTTGTACTAATCTTTATCTGTTTTTGATGCAGTTGAGATCAATGAAGATCCAGATTATGAACATTTTGTGGGAACCCTCTCAGAATCTGAATATAAAGAGGATCTGTCTCATGTTCACTATCCTCAGTATGATCTGCTGGCTTCCCGTCAGGCTATACTGATCTCCCAGGATAATGAGACTTTAATGTGTTTGATGAATGGACAGCCCCTAGAGTCAGCGGATGCTGTTATTCATAAGAAACCCTTATTTCTGTTCGGTGACGCCTTTGAGAAAGTCTCTCAGCCTAGGCCGAGGATGGAGGAGAGAATAGTTCACCAGGAAAATAGATCATTCTTCATACCAGACATTGCTCGCTGCCTCCCTTTGTCGCGGTATGCTCATGCGAGCTACCCAAGGAAGATGGAGTGGAACATCACTCTTTTTCAGGATGCCCATACAGGGAAAATCTTCGTAAAGAAGGGGCCAAACAAGAAGGATATGTTTTATAGCTCCTCTGATAGATATAGCATCCTGTTGAGAGGCTTGAGACCCGGCTGCATTCCCCCAGAGAACTCCTCTATGCTGATGCCTGTCAGGACACCGATATTCGTAAATAAATTTGTGAAGGCTGAAAGAAAATACCCCGAACAAGACATGAGACTGACTGGATTGGTGAATCCAGATTACAAGCGATGGAACTACATTGCGAATTGGATTCTGACAACATTCCAAGACAGACTCCAACAGATCAATCTGTATCAAGCAGTGCACGCCACTGTATACGAATTTGCTCCCAAACCACATATGTTTTTAGCCTTGGCTGAGAGGTACAACTATAGGACGGGGACCTTCATGACCCCGGGTGGAGAGATGGGGTTTGCACTCCACGAGATGAAGTATATCTCGTACTTGCCCATGGCAGATGCTTCGTATGAGGAGTTTGTACCGACAAATGATGAGCTGGACAAGCTTAGAAAAGAGAATGCAGCAATGGTGTCAGTGTTCGAAGAACTACTGTGCCATTACAAAATCTGCTCTCTGTTTTATAAGAGTGCTACCGCCAACACTTGTTACTCTTCGAAGTGGTTACCATATCTGTTTCTCAACTACATAGAAGAGAAGAAGACCAAGGAGAATGATAAATGCTACCCTAACTTCTTCAAACCTTTGAGCAATGCAGAGGTCATAAAGCTGATGGAACAGAGTGGTAACTTTGATAAACAAGTGAAAGATGATCATGAGTATCCTCCTTTGAAGACAGGGGATACTTTGGAGAGTTACTTAAGAATGGACTATAGACCCATGTCAGAAGAAGCACAACTGGCAGGGTTCTTAACATACTGGCTTCGGAGATTTGTAGTTCCCGGATCCAGCGCTGTGGATCGCTTCCATCGAGGCGTTCTTTTTGCTGCTGTCAAGTTAGTCTTCGGCTATAAGATGGACTTGTTATCAGCAATGACCTGCAAACTAAATGCCAGTCTTCGTTTATACGTCGATCTGATGTTGAAGGCGAAAGGAGAAAAAGAGTTCCCTCGCTTAGAATTGCCATATACATTTTTATTTGGATGGTTGCTTCTCCACTATCCAACCTTAATGGATCCCGACATGGGACCGGTTGATGGCAGTTTTCTTCGAAGGTATTCTCATGGAAAATGGAAATACACTTCTTTAAGCGAGTGTAGATATGCCTTGAATCTGAATAGAGGATGGAACTTCTGTTGTGCTTCTCTCCCTGCGGGGTACGATCAGATGCCCACAAATATGGTGGATTCGAAGATGCAGCCTCTGACCCGTACAGCCTTCGAATGGTTGAAAACGATTCGACCATCTCATCTGGTTTACCGATTCGAAGAAGAATGCTATTTAGAACCATATCTTCCCAGCCGATTTGCTCGGCAGTTTGGGTATGATCAGTTCCATGTAGGGAATGCAATTACTTGCCTCCAAGGCAAAGGTTATTTGATAGACGGAGCCAGAGCTTGGGCTTATTACAATGCCCGTGATACAAAAGCCACCTTCTCAATGCCAGCAAGGAGTACTCCCCAGGGTCCTCGGATGCTCTTCACATATTCAGTGTTTTATACATCTGCGAATACTTTTGCCAAGAATTTTAATCTCGCAGATAGTTTTGCTTCTGCAACAAGATTGAGGAGAGGGAGAATTGCTTCATCGATCCCTGCAAATGATGAAGTGCCCGAGCCAGCGGATGCACCTCTAGAAACTTCGAGTATGTTCCCTCAAGAGGTAAATGCACCACTGCGTGTTTCTCTGAAAGTGGGTAGATCTCCCGCAAAGAAGAGAAGAAGAGAGGAGCCTCCTGCTCCAGCAGCAAAGAAGAAATTGATCCTAGATCATTCTTCTGAAAAGGTCACTACAAGATCCCAATCTCGGCAATTGGCCGAGACACATCAAGAGACTGCTACTACACCAACTTCTGTGCAAAAACAAGCAGAACCAGTAAATGTAGAAAGTCCTGCCAGACCTCTACACAGAAAGAAGAGGGTGGTCACCAGAAGAATTTTAGCAGAATCTTCTTCCAGACAAATCTTGACTTCAGTAGATGCTGCAGCAGGAATTATAATGTCATCTCCCACACCTGTTTCTGAATCTGGGAGCAAAACTCTTGAAAAAACTGAACAGAGGAGAGATCTTGTCCCAAGAACTGAGGTTAAAGAGTCTAGGGAGAACATCACAGAGGAAGAACAAAATGTTGTACGACCTCTTTCACCTGTTGCAGAGGCAACTCAACCTCCTCTTACTCCTAGGACTCTTCGTAAAGAAGAAGATCGTGAAATGATCGCAGCTTTAGAAGATTGCAGTTATAGCCTGCAGGATGATCAAACTGCAACTAACAGTAGGAATGCAGCTGAAGAAGAAGAAGAAGACGACGAGGAGAGCTCTTCGTCTGAAAATGTTGATGAATATATACAAGATCCTGAAAGGGATAATGAAAAACATATATCTCTTGATACTGTCGATGATATTTCAGATCCTAAAAAGGATATTGAAGTGGAGGCGTCTGCAGAAAAAGTTGCTGATCTTTTAAATCCTGATGAAGATGTTGAGATAGAAAGATCTCTTGAAGAAGCAGCCGATGAAGATATGTTGAAAGAAAATCCCGCCACCGACCCTCAAGGTATAAAACGAGATCTCGTAATCTTCTCTTTTAAAATAGACTGATAACTAATATCTTCATTTGTAATTCTTGCAGATCTTGAGACTCTACCAACACCTCCAACGGACCTGGCTATGGTGCCTATACCAACGGTGGTTGTGAGTAGTAGTCATCATTTATCTTACGGTTCTGAAGCGGGCAGCAGCCAGGCTATCGCAGCTGAAGCTACTTCCGTTCAACGGGAGTCTATTCCAGCAGGGAATGCACTTGTTGCTAGATCAAACCAAGGTAAGATTGCTCTTATTTGATCTTCTTGTTCATCGGCAAACAATTAGTAAAATAACAAATTTACTATTGCAGAGGATCAAACAGGAGGAGCGACTAGCTCTACTCTGGCTTCTTTGTTTAAAGAACCCATTGTCCAGCCACAAAGGGTCGAGCAACCTGCTGCCTCATCCTCAACAGGAGTAGCAGCGACTCCTGGAACTCTGGCCATTAATCAACAAGTTGTCCAGTCATTCACCAGATGTTTCTTCGAGTCACTGGGATCTCTTGTTCATAAAATGATAGAGAAAGAATGAGCTGATTTCAATATGGTTAGGAAGCCAACTTCTTTCTTAATAAGAGCCATAAGGGAGCAAGGAGACGAGGCTCAGGCCACTCTCCTTGAACACATATTGAACGAATTAGAAATCTCCATAAAGAAATATAAGGAGCTCAAGAAGAAGGAGATAGACTCTTTAGTGCAGGCTGAATTTGAGCGACTGGCTCAAGCCGCTGATATAGAAAGAGTAAACCTTCAAAATCTTTTAGAGGCTCATTCTGCAAAATCAGCTGAATACAACTCTAAGATAGAATCAGTTACTTTAATGGCTGAAAGCAAAGGACAAAGACTTGCTGAGCTGAAAGTAGAAATTACTCGCCTCCAGCAAGAATTTGAAGAAGAAACTGTTAATCACCAACTCGTGATTGAACAATTCAATGCCTTAATTCAAGAGAGGAATGAATACGAGACAATTCATGGTACAGAAATCACCCGCCGGACAGTGGACATGTCCATTTTTGATGAAGAAAGCGGGATGGAAGAAGCAAGAAGGATAGTAACAACAACTCATGAAGAAGAGCTGCAGACACTGAAGCAGCAAATTGACAATCTGATTATCCCTCCTTCTTAATTAGAACTTTTTTGTATTTTTGTGTTTGTTGCTGTAGATGCGTTTCTGTAATGCCTCATATTTTGATAAATAAAAGATATTTTGTTGTGGCTCCATTATTTATCGCATATCTTATTCAGATATAAATAACAGATAGACATGATATATTTCTTGATGAATTTATTATCTCGATTTGACAACTTAATCAAAAATGACAAGTTGCTGATATGGATAATGAACGATGATGAATCGTCAATGTATGTGATATGAATGAACAGGAAGACCGTCAAGTGATAGATGATAATGAACGAGTGAAACGTCAAGTGATGATGAACGAACGGGTGAACCGTCAAATGATGATAAATGAACGGATGAACCGTCAAATGATGATAAACGAACGGATGAACCGTCAAATGATGATAAACGAACGGATGAACCGTCAAATGACGATAAACGAACGGATGAACCGTCGGGCATTAATGAACGGACGAACCGTCGGATGAATGTGATAAATGAACGGATGAACCGTCATGCATTTAATGAACGGACGAACCGTCGGATGAATGTATCGCTTCATTAGTTGAGGAACTTCTGCCTATAAATATAGCAAAAATCTGACAGGAACGAAATACTTCTACTCTTCAACATAAAAATGTCTTCTGGAGAAGTATCTAAGAAGGCTGAGATCGCCCTGAAGGTTCAGAAAGGCACTGAAGAACGCCCTACCGATCCAGTTCAGCCGAAGGAGGCAAAAGCAGGCGAAGGTCCGTCTGCACCCCAGCCATCGAGAGACATCCTGGACTTTCTGCTTGAACCAGGAAGGACTGAAGAAGAAGAAGCCATGAGGATGGCTGCCTGCAAGTTCCTCGTGGGATCCAGCAAAGAGGTTCTCGACTCTTTTGCTGACCGTATTTTTGAAAAGGACGGTAGTGGTCCACGTCCAAATGTAGAGAAGGATGATAATAACATTCCTTAATATCATGTACTATCATTCATGATTAAATAAAATTTTATTTATAAACATGAACTTGTTTGATGATTTACAAATATTTACATTTATACATAGTACTTTTTAAGGAACTTGTCATTGATAGGCATCATAGCAATTCGTCCATCCAGTTCTGAGAGTTGATATGCTCCATTAGAGAAGACTTTGCTCACAACATATGGACCTTCCCACTTTGCATCGAACTAGCCTTTACTCATATGAGTCATAGTCATAGGACGTCTGACCGTTAAAACAAGTTCTCCTTGCTGAAAGGCTCTGACCTTCACTTTACGATTGAACGTCTTCGAGATGCGGGCTTGATATAACTCAATATGTTGTTGAGCCATTAATCGCTTTTCATCCAATGCCTCCAATTCTGGAAGTCGAAGAAGGTCATTGTTCTCTGTAGTGAGCTCATTAGCAATGGCAATCCTTAAAGAAGGAATTTGCAGCTCCAAAGGAAGGACAGCTTCACAGCCATACACCAAAGAGAAAGGTGTAAAGCCTGTGGGATTGCGGACCATAGTTCGGTAGGCCCATAGACATTCGCCAAGTTTTTCGCTCCAATTCTGTTTGTTAGTGGATACAAACTTCTTAAGGAGTTTAATGATGGTTTTGTTAAAGGCTTCAGCTAAACCATTAGCAGCAGGATTGTATGCAGTCGAAGCGACATTATCAATCCGGTGATCATCACAAAATCTGGTAAATTTCTGGCTGATGAATTGAGGTCCATTGTCATGGATGATTCTTTGAGGTACATCAAATCTATAGATAACGTGGTGTTTAACGAAGTTGATGACACTGCTAGTCTTGACTTCAGCCAGAGGTATAGCTTCAGTCCACTTGGAGAAGTAGTCGGTTATCGCCAATATGAACCGATGTCCTCTAGAAGAAGGAGAGTTGATAGGACCTATGACATCCATGCCCCAAGCTTCGAAAGGCCAGGAAGCAACAGTCGGGTGTAAGAATTCTGATGGTTGATGAATGAAATCTGCATGGATTTGACAAGCACGACATTTTTTTGCATATTCAATGGCATCTGATACCATAGAGAGCCAATAGTAACCCATGCGTCGGATGCGATCCTGTAGTTTAGGATCGGGCTGATGTGCTCCGCAAACACCGTCGTGAGCTTCACGTAGTACTTGTTTTGCTTCATCACCAGCTAAACAGCGTAGAAGAAGACCGTCATAAGTCCGTCGATAGAGAGTCTTAGTGGTTTGATTATAGTAGAATCGTAGAGATCGTCGTCGAATACTGGTGGCCTCCTTAAGATCTTCGGGGAGTATGTCATGTACCACGAAGTCGATGAAAGGAGTTCTCCAATCATCATCGATAACATTGACTTCAGCAAAATTGCTGAATTCAATATTATAATTATTTTCGATACAGAACAGTTCTCGGTTGGAGATAACCACCACCTGCTGTCTTTTGATAGGGATGGCTAAAACAGCTGCAAGATTGGCCAAAGTATCTGCTTCAGTATTGCAAGCTCGTCGAACATAATCTATGAAGAAAGCTTTGAATGATATAGCTATCTTGATCGCTGCTTCGTGATAAGACATTAGATCTTGATGACGGACTTCATAGGTTCCTCTAACCTGATTAACAACCAGCTTAGAATCACCGTGGACTTCGAGATATTCAACATTCAGTTGTTTGGCTAACTGAAGGCCGATGAGTAGAGCATTGTACTCTGCTACATTATTGGAGCAAGGTTCATCTAGAGAATAGGCTCTTTGGATAGTTGATCCATCTGGAGAAACGAGGACCACTCCAACTCCTGCTACAATAGCACCATTTGGCCCGATCCTTGACGCACCGTTAAAGAATAGACGCCATGTTAGAAACTCTTCAGAGATCATGTTGACTTCCAACGTCTCGTCTAGAATTTCATCATATAGCTTGGATGTTTCTGGTACAGGATGAGCCGCTAAGAAGTCTGCCAATGCTTGACCTTCGACAGACTTTTGAGGAACATATACCATGTCATATTGAGCTAGCAAGATTGCCCATATGGCCAGCCGAGAATTAAGTGTACTAGGCTTCTTCATCAATACCCGAAGAGGATTAACTCAGGATATGACATGAATAGTTTGGCCAATGATGTAATACCTCGTCTTCTGCACAGCAAACATAAGAGCCAGGCATTCTTTCTCGACCGGACTATAACGGTGTTCAGCACCAATCATAGTACGGCTAAGATAATAGATAGCCTGTTCGTGGCCTTCTTTGTTCTTTTGTGCAAGTAAAGCACCCAATGAATGGTCCATAGCATGGACATACATTAAGAATAGAATGCCTGAGATTGGTGGTACCAAAACAGGTGGGTTCATAAGATATCGTTTGATGTCGTCGAATGCTTATTGACATTCTTCAGTCCAAATAAAAGATACACCCTTTTTTATTAGTTGAGTGAATGGTCTGCAGCGTCCAGACAAGTTCGAGATGAATCGCCTGATGTACGCAAGTCGGCCTTGGAATCCTCGTAGCTCTTTTAGGTTGCGTGGAGGACGCATCTCTTGAATGGCTTTGATCTTCTCGGGATCTACGTGTATACCCTTAGAGGTAATAACGAAGCCGAGAAACTTACGACTAGAGACACCCAAGAATGACTTGGTGGGATTCATCTTGAGCTAATGTTGACGCATGAGATTGAAGATTGTTCTCAAGTCTTGGATGTGATCTTCCTTCAGACGACTTTTGACAGCAATGTCGTCAACGTAGCATTCGACAGTCTTACGAAGATGTTCTCTGAAAATGGTACTCATGGCTCGTTGGTAAGTTGCACCAGCGTTCTTGAGACCAAATGGCATCACTGTGTAGCAATAGACTCCCCGAGGAGTACGGAAAGATGTATGTTTTTCATCTTCGGGATTCATCTTGATCTAATTATATCCAGAGAATCCATCCATAAAAGATATTCGCTCGAACCCACAAGTATTGTCAATCATGACGTCTGTGATAGGAAGAGAAAATTTATCTTTCGGACATGCTTCGTTGAGATCCCGGAAGTCGATGCAGACTCGGACTTTGCCAGTTTTCTTCAAGACTGGAACAACGTTGGCTACCCAATCAGGATGTTGTTCTTCTCGATAAAGCCACAAGCTATAAGCTTCTTAAATAGCGTCCATTATTTCAGGCTTGAATCGCCTTTGTTGCTGTTTAACTGGTTTAGCATTAGGAAGAATGTTCAGTTTATGAGTAGCAATCTTGGGATCTAAACCTGGCATGTCCTCATAACTCTAAGCAAAGACATCAATGTATTCTTTTATAAGAAGAATCAACTCTTGTTTATCTGCTTCTGGAAGATTCTTGCTAATAAAGATTGGACCAGGTGACTCGCTTTTTCCTACATCAATTTAAATTAGTTGATCTTCGGTAGGAGGTTCTCTTTGTTCAAATCGGAGTACCCATTGATTATCCATCTGTTGAACCCAAGGATCTGTCTCAGGACTTTCTTCAATATCCTCTTCATATCCTTCTGGAAGTTCAACGGAAACCATATTAGAAGATACGATTATACGATGGACTTCACCAATGCTAGTATCGGAATCCCATGATCTGGAATCAGAAGAATTAGAACGTTCTTCGCTATCAGAGTCAGAAGCTGCTGGGGATAACATTGGAGGAGAAGCGTATCCGAGACCTCTTTTGGTCCTGCTATAATACATTTGTGATTTTCCTTTTGGAACTGTTGTACGAATGGGAGTTCGTCTACCTTTACCGTAGTTAAGGTCGCTTTTGAAGTCGTAATCCATCTTTCTGACGATGTCTTTTGATTGTTGACTGTAACGACGGAATTGAAGAGGTCCTGTGTCATTAACTTTCCTATCATCCGTGTAGCTAAATTTTTGTTCCGGTCTTTTACTAAAAAGTATTGGACTTTCGCCTTTTTTACGAGCAGGAACAATACGATATGAATCTTTTGGATGTTCACATGAAACTTCTGTTTGAAGAGATTGTACAACTCCCATTGTAAATGACTGAAAGCTATCTAACATATCCAAATAGTATTTAGTATGATAAATAACATCAGTATACTGGAAAGTAGATGCTTTTTCATTGATATTTACATCTGTATTTACATCAGGACCTTTAGCCTTGGCAGGCTTGGTCAAATTGATCACAAGAGGGGGAGAAGAAGAACGTGGAGGAGGCTTGTTATGACGGAGGTCGATAACAAGTGGCTCAGAAGAGGTGAGCTCCCTTTTTTCCTTGTTGCGAGTTAAATCAACAACAAGTGGCTCAGAAGAAGTGAGCTGCTTTTTGTCCTTGTTACGACGTAAGTCGATAACAAGTGGCTCCGAAGAAGTGAGCTCCCTTTGATTTTGATCAGCATCAACTGATTTTTTCTGAACTGGCAAGTGGATAGCCAGTGGTTTAGAAGACTGCGGATGAGAAACACGCCCTTTGACAGGTATGATGAGAGTGTCATGGGGTACTGCTTTTTGATCTTCTTCAGTATCCATAGCCAATACCACTTTCATAAATTCATCCTTGTACATACGAGCATCATTACAATACGCTTCAACGCCCTTGAAAGGATAAAGGTCCGCAACTTCCTTGTGAACTTGTCCTTTGTCATCAACGTATTTAAAGCATTGATGAAGAGTTGAGGGAACAATATTATGTTCATGGAGGAATGGTCTTCCCAGAAGAGCGTTGTAAGAACAACCATGATTGTCAATGATATAAAAGGTCACCTTTGTGCGAAGATTGCCTATTTGAAGTTTTAAGCGGATCTTGCCCAAAGGTTCACTTTTTCCTTGGTTAAATCCCAAGATAGTAGTGATTGTGCTCGAAAGACTATGCACTGGTATCTTCAGCGCATCTAGCATTGTCTTTGGTATAATGCTAAGTGCAGACCCTGGATCTATCAGGATACGATCGACCTTCATCGAATCAACATATCCTGTATAGTAGAGAGGACGATCATGTCTATTATCTTCCAGCAACATATCATCCTGAGTGAAAGTAATATTCGGGATCAACTCCAAAACACTATGACAGTGATGGCAAGAGACCGATTCTGATTCTGGCTTTTTGAGCAGAGTTAAGCAAGTTTTAGCCTGCATCAGAGCTTCACTTAGAGTTTCTCGAGTCTCTTTAGAAAGACGCAAGAGCTCGAAGATTGATAGTCTAGCCGGTGTATTGGCTAGTTGAGCCAATATATCAAAGTTATATGGCTTTTCAAGTCCTGTAGGAGATGACTTCTTCAGGGGCTTATCAAAGCGGACTTGTTGCTTGCCTTTGTCAGCCGTTGTTGGCTTGGGAGGAATTGATACTACAACTGGTGAAGATGTAGAAGGGATCTCTTCAGTAGAAGCAGGTTGTGCCGGAGCAGGTTCAGAAGAAGAAGCAGGATCCTTTTGACCTTCAGAATGATCTTTCAAATAGGCTTTTCCTGATCTGGTGCCTAACAGAATCTCCACGTCAACTATGGGATCAAAAGACACCATGTTGCAAATCTTGGTTTTGCCTTTAGAACGAGTTTTCTTCTTGGAAGAAGAGGGCACCTCGAATTCCGGAGCAAGATTGGGATGGATCCACATAATTTCACCGTTATCAAGAGACAAGGGAACAAGACCTTCATTTGGTGGAAGTGGGAGATTCTCAATCTCAAGAGTTGCTTTAGGAATTGGAATGATACCGTACTGTACCATCTGCGGAGGGAAGTCCCCAAACTGGACTGAAACCATGTTTGCAGTAACAGTCTTCTCATCTTGTTGTAGAGTGACTACACCAGCATTGACAAGTTCCTGAATTTTGCCTTTGAGCACATAGCATGCTCGAGTAGGGTGTCCAATAAACCTGTGATAGACACAATAATTAGGATGATCCGTCTTACCGACTTCATTAGGTTTCTTTGGGTCAGGGAGTTGAATTTTATTGCTTTTGAGTAAACACTCAAAGATGCTTGCAGTGTCATTCTCGTCAAAAGAATATTCCACTTTTGGACGAGGTTCCCTCGGTGGAGGTGCAGAAGGAGTAGGAGTGGATGTAGGCGGAGCCACATTGACAGCCAAAGATTCTTTGTTTTTTTTCAAATTAATGTTCAAAGTCTCTTTTGCTTTGCGATTGTTTTGGCGGTTGCCACCACCTGAATTCTGATGCTCATCTCGATCAGGGTTAGACATTTGTACCCCCAATTGTTTGAACTTGTCGGCACTCACTTCAGCAGCTTTGGCGTTGACAATGAATGAAGGCCAATCTTGGAATTGGGTGGACCCCGTCCACATACTGATAATAGGCAGAAGATTCGCCTTACAAGTATCAATAGTGACAGCAGTTGGAGTCCCAGGAGGCATTTTCAAGGCTTCACGGCGGAACCGTTCGATAAAACTCTCAGCAGTTTCATTATGTTTCTGTTTGATTTTATTGAAAGCTGACATAGTCATATCATTGAATCTTTCGTAGAACCGTTCCAGAAAGATTTGTTTGAGACCTGAAAAGGAAGTAATGCAACCATCGGGCAAACTTCTGTACCAGTCGTATGCTACGCCGGCTAAACAATCAACGAACACTCTGGTAAGAAGAGCGTCATTTGGTTGAAGTTGAACAGTCATTACCTCAAAATGATTGATAAATTGACTAGGGGAAGTACTGCCATCGAACAAAGAGATTGTTGGGATTTTGTATTTCGGTAGGAACGGGACATTCTTTCCATTCAACTGGATAGGGCTGCTTAATCCCCAATCTTTGCAAGTTATCTTTCTCTTTAAATGCTTCGAACTGAGTTCGTAAGAGTTTGACAGCTTCGTTGGCGTCTTCTGATGACGAAGAATGAGCAGGTTGAGTTTGAATAGTAGGAGGAGGAACAGCATTGTAAGCACTACCCCCAGCTCCTGATTGACTTGGTGTAGTTTGAACTTGTACAGGAGGTATTTGAGTAGGTGCTACCCCCAATCCAGCATTAACAGGCACTGATGATGCTATGATTTCAGGATTTGCAGGTAGTACGGTAGGTGGTGTAGCATGTTGTGCTACAATGATAGAATGCATACTAGCAACCATTTCAGCCATGGTTTTTAGTTTGTCTTCGAGTGCAGCGATTCGTTGTTCTTGATTTGCAGAAGTTGAAGCATCTGGATCATCAGTGACAACATAAGCTGTCACTTCTCTTGGTACAGTAAAAGACATCGTTTGTTCAGAACTTTCGCTATACGCATCGTAGTCGGAGAAAGAGTCATCTCCTGAATGAGAAACAGGAAGATAACCTGAAGAATCTTGAGGAAGATTCCTTTGACCGATTGTATTTCGGCTTTGAGAACGGGTATGTCGAAATACTCCTTCAGAGGATTCTTAGAGTAAGTCTAAATACCGTTGGCTTGGTTTACGGAGTCTACCGTGTTTAGAGCATCTTTTACCCCCAGTGTCTCGGGAAGTCATGTTAACAGAAGCATACAAGACTTCGTCTTCATCTGACATAGGTTCAGTTTTAGCAAAAGTCAAACGATCGAAGACAGATCGTTTTGTTGTTTGACAACAACATTGAATAATGACTTTGTGATTGCAGTGATGATCAGATGGTTGCATTGGAGGTGTTGAGACATTGTCCTATTTTTGTCTTAGATGTTCTCGAAGATCAGCAACAGGATGAAGAAAGCTTTGAGGGATCTGTTCTTTGATAACATTCGGAACATGATTCCGATTCTTCAAATGTTTAGTCCCTTGAGTATACAGGGAAGTGCTCACTTCATTGGCATAAGTGTCAGGATTTTTGATCTTGGAGATTTGTTTCTGATGATGTTTGATCTTCGGCATTGGCTATTTACGTTTCACCGAAGTGGGTCGATTGAGATAAGTTCTGAGATCAGCAAATTCACTCCTAGGGGTTTCTGTTTGAGACACTAACAGTTTTCCCTGTCTGGAACGGGAAATTTTGAGAGTTTGGAGGTCCTGGAATTTTGCTATTGGAGTAGGCAGAATACCTCTTTGGTCAGTACAAGTGCTCTTGTTTGAAAAAGTTCTAGTACTGATTGGTGCAAAGGCACATTCATATTGATCTTCTTCAGTAAAGACTGAAGAAGATTGAGAAAAGACCAAAGGGCCTTTTCCTTTGTTTTGAGATGAAGGGTTAGCTAAAGAGCGTTTCCCTCTGTTGTCTTCCAAGTCATGGGACAAGGAAGTTTGAGAAAAGACCAACGGGCCTTTCCCTTTGTTTTGAAGAGAAAGAGGAATAGCCAAAGGACTAACCCCAGTGGATTGCGCAGGGGTAATAGGGTGTTTGGGAAGAGGAGTAGAATCTCTTTCTTTGAGTTTAGTCAAAAGGCTGTCACTCTTGGATTGCGCAAGAATACTTTACGCAGGAGTTCTTGCCACAGAGGGCTTAGATTGCACTATGGTTGCTGGAATGTTATTTTGCGCAGGAAGTTTAGCAGCCAATTGCGCCAGAGGCATAGGGGTTTTATACTTAGCCATAGCAGCATATGAAGTCTTTTGTGCACTGGCCATAGCAGACTGTGCAGCAGTGGCAGAGACAGTTTGTGCACTGGATTTGGTAACAGAAGCACTAAACTGCGCAGCAGACTTGCTGGCAATTTGCGCAGGAGACTTGCTGGCTACATTGACAGAATGCGCAGCAGTCTTTGGGACCCACTTTGAGTGCACTTTGCTTGCGATAACAGTAGTTGCAGTACGGGGAGTGGTCTTGGAATTGATCATGGATTCATAGGCTGTCTGGTTGATTTTCATAACCAGTGTCTTCTGCGTCTTTCCGATAGACGCTACATCACATTGAGTTGTCACTTCCTCGTCGGAGGAGAAAGTCGTCCCCAGCAGAGTCGTCATTTTGTTTGCAAAAACAAAAGTATGAAACTTTATTGATAGCAAACTTTGTAAAAGATTACAATTTAAATTCTGGGAATGGTACAACTTTAGGAATCCAATCTAGATGACGATTGCTTTATCCCTTTGACGATGTGAACTTTGAAGACGAAGCCTCTGAAGTTGAGAACAACTCTGAAATTGAAGGCAGAAAGCCTCGGAAGTCGAAGGCAAAAGCCTCGGAAGAATGCAGCAGCACTTGGGCAAGAACTCCTGAACTTTCTGATTTCTGATCTCTGATCTTTTAACTCTCGATCCCCTTGAAATGAAGACTTGAAACTCTATTTATAGAGTTCTGGAAATAACTAACTTTCAGTTATTCTGGACTGCGCATGATGATTTATACAGCAATTGGTTTGCACAGCACTGGACTGCGCAGGCAGTTGCTGGATCATGGGTTAACTGTATGGGACACATGGCATCATTTGATTGAAATGTGCATGATCGTGCATAGACAGTTTCCACATAATGAGCAATTGATGGCATGAATGCCACATGTACTTTATCAGTTATGTTGGTAGAATGCGCAACCTGAACTGCGCAGAATTTAGTTTGCGCAGACTCAGACTGCGCAGGAATGGATTGCGCCATCCTGGATTGCGCTGCCAGCTGTCAGCCGCCCTCGAGCACTGTGCGGCGCAATAAACGAACAGTCTCCTCGTTCTCTGTGCTGTCAGCTGTCAGAAAGATTTGATTTGATTTAGGTAATGATGACTTCTGCCACGTCAGCCTGCGCGTGCGCAAACCAACGTGCGCAATTTGATTGCTGTACAATCTGTTGTCTGCGCAACTCATCAAAATGATATATATCCTGATTCTTTGACTTTGTTGATTGATGCAACTTGATTTTTTAGGACCTACATTCATGTTACCAGGTTCATCCATTTAATTATGGAATTTGAATCGTCCTTTCTGTTCCCAAGAAACACGCTGATTCATCCACCGCCTTGACATTTACGCTCGTAACATCCGTCTTCCTAATCCCCAGCTACCAAGGTTTGGTTAAGCTGACTTCTTATTTCCAGGGAAAGGGGTTTTATATCTTCTATTTTTATCAATTGATTAGAAAGTGGGATTCACTATTTCTCATGTTTCCATGACCTCTGAATAAATATTAAATCTACTTTCTTTTCTTATCTATCATTTCTATTTTTGACCTCTGCATAGATATTAGTCTAATTTTCTTTTTGAGTTCATATATGCTATTATATCCATATTACCTCTGATAGTATCATATACTCTAAAACAGAAAATAGGATTTTATTTATCTATCATGTCCTTATTACATCCAGATAGATACAAATCATAGAAGAATCATCATTTTCATTCCCATATCATCAAAAAGTCTATTACATTTCTTAGACTTTCTTACAAGTTATAATGGAAATCTTTTACATTCTTGGATTTTCATTCTATACACCAACAATAACCTAATAGAGATCTATTCTTTCTTTGATCTTCTTTGATGGGTTCGTTGTTGGTGGCAGTTCCTGGTTGTCTAAGCCCCAGTGGCAACCGTAACAGCAGGAATCAAACTCTGGTCTTATCTCTCAGACGAGAGGAGAACCCCAGAGTATGGCAGCCCGAAGGCGCGTTGCTGCCAATACAATTGGTGGATTAGTGGCGGCACCTCAAAGGAGATAGGAATGTATCCAGCATTGGGATACGATTCCTAGTTCAGCCGTGAAAGGAACTCTATTACCCGATTTCTCGGGGTAGAGTTGACTCCACCATCCAACTCTCCGTGTATAAAGGCTCTTCCTACCAACAGAGGAAGACCCTTCTATCCCACGAAGAGTTCTGAGTTGTCTGATTTGCGCATCAAAAGCGCATGAGCTCCCTGATGTTGATGTCAGAAGAACATGCTTCACAACGTCAAAGTCACCAATGCCGGTTCTGGAAAAACTGCTCAGCCAAGCTTCTGTAGAAAACAACGAAAAAAAAGTATTTTAAACAGAAGTATCATCAGATGCGTATTGAACGTTGACAGATGACAAGGCTTTTACGCCGGCGCTTCATAAAGGCTCAGCAAGGCTTTTATGCCAGTGCTTCAGCAAGGCTTTTACGCCGGTGATTCAGCAAGGCTTTTACGCCGGTGATTAAAACAAGGCTTTTACGCCAGTAATTCAGCTAGGCTTTTACGCCAATACTTCGGCAAGGATTTTACGCCAATGCTTCAGCAAGTTTTTACGCTCATGAATAGATGTTTTCAACAAAAAAAAACTCGAAGACAGATATTTGCCTACGATCGGATTTACCATTTGAGTCGAATGGTTTGGCTCTGATGGTGGTTGAATCTACGTCTAAAGACTGGGCGTACAAAAGAACATTGTGGGAAAGCTCCGCCATTGTCATTTGTTGGAGAACAACATCACAGAAAATTATCTTCAGAGGAATGAGTACGAGAATATATGAAACATTCTCGGCTATTTATAAAGACTGAAGAACTGTTGGGATGAGTTTATTTCGGGAGAAGATCCTATTTAAAGGCTCTCGTAACCATAAGATTAGACGCCACGTGTTGGTTTATTTCTTGGGAATGAACAACCAAAATAAAGTGTTGAACAGTTCTATCTACTAACAGATGAGGTTAACATCAAGCTTTTATTTATAAAGGGATCCACTCCTACATATAAGAGAGTCGCAATACATGGAATTTCATTTTCCCTCTCCCTCATTAGACTGACGAAGAGAGGCACCTAACTCACGCATGTTGTGAATCCCGGAGCGACGCATCAGATTCAAAAATGCTTCTGCATCTCCTGAGCCCTCATATGCAGTCGGGGGACCACCATCAATACGGCTGAAGACGGCTGGTGTTAATCCGAAGCACGCTACAAAATTGCGAGCTCGCTCAAAGTCAATCCTTGAGCCCGAAGCCTCTTCATTGTTAGTCTCCTTCTTGGGCGCCATGTTACTATGGAGATGAATGACAAGAGTGAAGAATTTCTCCTCATTTATATGGTTAAATCAACTCTCCATATTCCTCTTTGGAAACTGTTCATTATAAATGCAAAACTCGGGAAAGCGAAAAGGCATTCGAAAGTTTCAAAAAAAGAAATTCATTGTGACAATTAAGTGTTGACCGACATTGTTAGAAATTACGCCGACTGTTGGACATCCCCGCTTTTACGCAGATGGCTGTTGCGTATCCCAAATTTTACGCTGGCAGGTCAAATCCTAACTTTTACGCTTCTGTTCAAAGTGTTTCAAATGTTGGAGATATTTGAAAACTTTGAAGGGGGTCTTGTAGGAGCGTAAAAAGTGTTTCAAAGAAAGAGTCATCACATTCATAAGTGATCGGTTTTTACACCAAGCAGAGCGGTTAATCTCTTTTACGCCCAAGACCAGGCTAATCAATTTACGCCTAAGCAGCCTGATCGTTTTACGCTTGGGTCTACACCTGTGTTTTTACGCCAAGGACAGAGCAGCCTCTTTTATGCTGGACAAAACTGTCAAATCTCACATTTAATGCAAACTCTGACATGAAGATATTAATGATGGCATTTACCACAGAATTCAATGGGATTTGTCTTATACAAAGACCATTGTTGTCGTTTATGGAGATCGATCTACTTTACGCTCATTGAATGGTTTCTTTTACGCACGGAGTTTTACATGAGTTCTTACGCTCATAAAACAATGTGTGCGTAAAGTCTATTTGAGCCATTTTACGCTCAAGGTTATTCAATAACCACTTTACGCAGGGAACCTATGACAGAGCTATTTTACGCTCATCTCACTGTTTTACGCTCAGAGGATGTTGGAGCTATTTTTACGCCCTATTCTTTCTGGCCAGTTTGGAACGTGGTTTGCCTACATGGCCTTCATGCCATATATTTCGAAGAACGTGTGTACATGTATCCTGTTCTTACTGAAATAATAGGACACGTGTCAACATATGCAAAGGATGACTCTGATCATGGGTGGCAGTTGTTAGCGTAAAGACAGACTTTGATGCTCTTTTACGCACAGAAGCCCCAGTCTATAAATAGACTCATTTTTCTCAAACACAGGGGACAGAGAGAGAACAGGAGAGAATATAGAGATCAGGACTTCGAGATTTTGATTCTCCAGAGCATTCTTCTTCAACTTTTCTTCCAGAACAGAGTGAAGCAAAGCAGGAAAGCATTCGGCCTCGCCATCAGTGCCCAAGTGCGTCGATACCTTTCTGGTGACTTAGTTCTTCCAAGTTGTTCTACTTCAAGCAGTGATCTTCATCATCATCATATGGTCTAAGGAACAAAGTGATCATTTACGAATCAGACTTCCATAGCAATATTTTTCCCAGAATCAAATTTGTACTTCTTGTACTTTTTCTCGTTTTATTTTCAAAATCCAACCCTTTTGTTTGGCAATTTTGTTAAGTGAAACATTGGGTTAATAGATTGGTTTAATCATCAGCCCAGACCGAGTAGGACCCAGGCCAGGCCCGAGCCCATCCCAGCCAGGCCCTTAGACGAGCCCGTGCAAGCCACGGTCAAGTGGAATGTTACGTTCCTTTGTGTTTGGTTTATTTTATAAGTCGGGTACTCCTAAACTTTTTTATAGTTTGCACAACTTTTGGGAATATAATATTTCTAAGCATATCTGAACCCAGGCTGAGAATCGAACTACTTCCCAAGCAAACAGAGAACCCAACACTCGGCGTTAACCGACCCGACAGCAGAAGTAATATATATAGAGAGAGCGATCGATAGGAGTTGATACGAAACCCTAACCCACGCCTTGCTGATCACCTCCCCCGAATGCTGGCGACCCACCCTGGGCCTGTGCGCCACTGCCGCAGTGGCCGGCCGGCCAGCGAACAGTAGGCGCGCGCGGGCAGCGCGCACAAGCACAGTTTGCACCGGTAGCAGTATAGGCCAGGTAACCATATTCTTTTCTCCATATCTCACTCGTCGTTTCGTCTTTTTACGATCTATGAAAGCCTACGCGTAGCCTATATAACCCCCTACATGACCCTTCAAATGGTTTCGAATATTTTTGACCATATTGTTCAGGAAACCGATTCGAATATCGGCAAAATCCCGATCCGAAACAGGACCTATGACAGTCCATGTACCCATATTAGGAGATCGATTCGGATCGATCTAACAGCAGAATATAAATTATATTTGAACAAAGTTTTAGAGTACATGACCAGGATTGGAAGCCTTCTTTTATTTTATGTTCTAGATTAGTATAGATTCAGTTAATAGGTTTCGAAAACCCGAAAAAACCTTATTTTGAAAACTAGATTTAATGAAAAACACTCTGATACCACGTGCGCCCCGCCAAACCGGGCGACTTGGTCGCGAATCGATGGCATCGAAAGGTACGTAATGGCTTCATGGTCGTGTGGGCTTTAACGGAATTCAAATTGGTCGCGTGTGCGCGACGAATTTGATGCGTATCCGTCGAAATTCACCGTATCGACCTCTGTGCAAATTTTCTAATTATTTTGTGCATGTTCATCAGATCGAGACGAAACTTGTGCCAATATGACCGTAACATTTTTCTGGTCCTGTATACCAAGTTTGGTCCAATTCTGAGACAGTTGAATCAGAACGCCGTTTTGCGGGCCCCACGATCCGACTCAACGGGCAATTTTGTGCACGACCCGCCAAAATCCAACTTTGGACATACGGTTGGATTCGTATCAAAAAATCGGACTTGTTGACATATAGTTTGACGAATTTAGAGACCGTTGACTCTGGCACGCTTTTCGGTACAAAGCGTGTCCAACGGTGGACACCGTTTTGACCCAAAATTACCGTTTTGCTCCTGTATCCAGAATTACACTTAAGGACAGGAAATTCTAGCTAATTTGACTATTCTGAGAACGTTGGTACTATCTATTTCAGCATCTGGAGACTTCTGTATGTGTTGACTGATTGTGGCTCATTGAGTGGTATAGTATTATTGGTTTTACCAGCTAAGGACCTCAGGCAAGTGCACTTTCTGATTGCTTTCGATTCATAGTAGTCTTTTCATTTTATGTTTATACATATATCTTGCTGCTGGTTGACACGCTCGTCACACGGAGTAGTCGGGAGAGGAAATATCTTAGTAGACATGTGGACTACCCAGAACTATCTCCCGTGTCTTTCGTGGAGAATAGCAGCTGCACACGACACGTACAGGGTGCCTGATTTACCTCCTAGTCGTTCACATGTCGAAACGGATATTTCACACCACATAGATAGATATCTTTTATTATTTTTTCTTTTCTTCTCCATCGTGCCATGTCATCAGTTATCTTCCAGTTTTTATATCTCATATGTTATTTTCATGTCTTGTTAATTCTATTGTATTTTCGTATTGCCGTCAGTTTGTGTACTTGTTCCATTCCTGACTGGAAACCAATATTTTTCAGGTTAGCTGTGGCTTCACTTAGCTTGGGAGATACGGGTGTACTTGCAGGCAGAAACCTAGAAATAGATAGTAGTTGTATCATTTTCATTCATTATAAAACTTTATATTTTTTTAAATATAAATATTGTAAATGTTGTAATAAATCTAGAAATGTGAATGAGCAGCAAATATTATATTTTGAGCATTTATTTCTTGTGGACTTGACAGCGTTCTACTGCCGACTCTGCGGCGTAGGCTGGCTTGGACACGTCTCGTATCCGAAAAGTGGGTGCGGGTCGTGACAGTTCAGGATACCCCAGTTCAGCACCAGGGACAGGACCAGAGGCAGACTACTCCGTACGGTTTCTGCGGGCAGCCGGGGCACACCTGGGAGGTTTGTAGGACGAGGTTGGGCGTGTGTCTATTTTGTGGGGCACCCGACCACCAGCTGAGGGATTACTATGTTCGTGGAGTCCGTGGAGCCAGGACAGAGTACATCAGGCACCAGCACGTGACGACCAGCAGCAGGGTCCGGGCAAGAGACAGGCCATCCAGTGTACTTTCTGCAAGAAGATGGAGTACACACGAAGGGTTTACAGGAAGAGGCTGGAAGCTTGTTTATACTGTGGAGCTCTAGATCACCAGATGAAGAACTGTGCTGCTCATGCAGCCAGACAGGCAGACCGGGACAGAGTATCGTAGGCTAGGGGAGGCCAGCAGGGGCGAGCTTTCGCCATGGCAGTTGAGGGCAGTCAGGCAGCAGTAGGGCAGAGTGCAGGTTCCAAACTTTCGATCTCATTTCCACATTTGCTTCCTTAAAAATCGTCTTGAAATTTGATTCCATCTGTTCCTTGATCGTTTGATGAAAAATTTTGTTCTTGTGATGTGATTCTTCTGAGATAAGTCGTATGGGCTAGGTCGCCTTGATTATGAGATTTAGAAATCCTCTAGGGTCATGCTAGCAGGCATAGTGAGGACATGTAGTCGGACTATGGATGTATTTCTAGGATGTGGGAATTTAAGGTTTTCGCTGCCAAGCATGCGGCAATGCGAAAATTTTAAATACCATAATTCTGGAGGTGTGTACCATAGTCAAGGACTCTGTGATTATCGTAGCCTTGCTCACTAGTGATGAAGATTCTGAGATCCATGATTCTGGACAGACGCATATGATTATCGAACTGCATAATTTTCTGTGCTTACTTTGTTTTAATTTTTGTGGATGAATTCTTTTAAGGTGGATAGACTTGTAGCACAGTTTTTTTTAATTGAGAGTAATTTTAAATTTTATAGTTTTAGTCATTTAATTATTGTCATTTAATTTATGCTTTGATTTTGGATATTTTAATCATTTTAAAATTTTAAGCCATGACTTAAGATTTTGATGTTTACTAGTGAAACCCTAGGGACTATTTGACCTAGAGCCTAACCATGTGATTAGGATGTTTTCAGTGTCATTCCTAACCCAAGGGTATTTTGGTCATTGGACCTCTTTGATTAAGTTTTAATATTATTGCATTGGTGATTGTTGATTTAGCTTTTGATAGGTAAGATTTTGTGTTGGTTTCGTGTCCGTGTCGGACACGTAACAGTTTTTATTTGCAAGTGTTGTTGTGCCTTAAGAGATTTTATTTTTGCTAAAAAAAATTTGGAGGTATACGAGAGGGATTGTTTTCTGCATGTGTTTTTCCGTGATTGCTTTGTTTTAATTTCGAGGACAAAATTTTTTTAAGGTGGATAGATTTGTCACCCCCAGTTTTCAGGAACAGGGGTATTTTTATCATTTTGTATTTTTGAATATTTTTAAAATTTATTTTATTATTTATGATATTATTTTGGGGTTGTTTGAGTCGGGTTCGAATTTCAGCTCAATCCGACTTGTAACGGAAACCCGGGGTAATTTTGACTCTAGTGGACCCACACATTAGTTAGCCATGGCCCACATGATATTAATTTTAGTTAGTGGTTAGACTAATTATTTATGGACAGGGTTTAGTTAATTAGAGACTTAAAACTAGACTAATTTAGCCTCAACCTAAGTCATTCCTAAATTAATTCAAATAGGACAAATGGGGGTGTTTTAGTAAATAGCAAATAGGGACACCTATGCATGAAGGGGCCGGCCACTATAGGAGGAGGGATGAGTCTCTTCTCATTTCATTTTATCCATCCATTTTCTCTCTCTTGTTCTTCTCCAAATTTGAGAGCCACCTCCATTGATTTCATCTCCAAATCAATCATTTCTTCCACCAAATCTTCCTTATTTCTCCTCTACTTTATGGATAGAGGGTGCTAGCCAAGTTTGGGAGAATTCGGCTTGGTTCGTGTCCATTTGGAGGCCACTTCGTTTCGGTGTCATGTCGGAAGGGTTTCTCTTGGAATCTCTCTCCCGGAAGGTATAATCTCTCCTCGAATCCACCCCTACATGCATATAGGAATATTTTGAACCCATAGGAATGACCCCCATGGTTGTATCTCCATTTGTGTCTGTTTCGTGTCCATTTGGAGGTCATAGGAGTGTCCTTTGTGTTGTGCATTGTGTCCATATGGGAAACCCCCAATTTTGGACACATTATGTGTTTGTGGTTTTGTTTGAATGAATATTCCTATTTTAATTTCAGATTTTAGATTCCTAGAATATTGCTCTTAATGTTTCATTTATATATATATTTTCATGGTTATATATTTATATGTCTCTCTCTCTCTCTCTCTCTCTCTCTCTCTCTCTCTCTCTCTCTCTCTATATATATATATATATTTATATATATATATATATATATATATATATATATATATATATATATATATATATATATATATTTTGTCTCTCTCTCTCTCTCTATATATATATATAAAATATATATATATATATATATATATATATATATATATATATATATATATATATATATATATATATATATATATATATATATATAGAGAGAGAGAGAGAGAGAGAGACATAATATATAGAGAGAGACATAAAAAAAAATATATATATATAGAGAGAGAGAGAGAGACATAATATATATATATATATATATATATATATATATATATATATATATATATATTATATATATAAAAAAAAATATATATATATATATATATAAAATATATATATATATATATATTAGAGTGTCATGTGTATATATATTAATATATGTGTGTGTGTCTCTTTATATATTGTAATGTGTGTGTATATATTATAAGTTTGAGTGTGTGTGTGGAGTTTTTAGAGAGTGAGATTGATGGGAGTTGAGAGTGGTAGATAGAGGGATATATGAGTAGATGAGAGTGTGATAGAGAGTGAGATAGGTGAAGGAATGGGGAGGGGGACAGGCCCCATAGACCAGCAGTAGTAGCAGCTGTTGTTGCAGCAGTGAGGGGGAGGAGGACAGCCACTATTCAGCACATTACAAGCCCTATAGGAACCCCCCAAAACCAGTTTATTAGCAGCCACAAAACAGTCCTTAAACACCCCATTTTCAGGTCCATGTTCAGCCTATATCCAGCCCCCAATATCAGTCCAAGTTGACAGCAATACCAGCCCTGAAACACCCCTAAACCAGTCCCATGGTTCAGCCATAACAGCCACTTAGTTGGCCCTATATCCAGTCCACATAGCAGCCTTAGAAGCCCCTTAAACTCAGCCTATAAGCACTCCTAATCCAATCCCTTATTCCAGTACCAAAACAGTCCTTTAATCAGTCCTAAACCAGTCCTATAACACCCTGTGTCCAGCCTATATTTCAGCCTTTAGTAGCAGCCATATCTACCCCAAACCAGTCCTGAAAACAGCATCAAATCAGCCCCTACATAAGCCACAAATCAGCCCATATGAGCCCCCATATATCAGCCTATACTTAGCCCTATTTGGCAGCCCAATTCAGCCATCATACCCCCTCCCATTTCACATATATATCAGTCCCATTTTGACACTCAAATCAGTCCAAATCAGCCCCAAAATTCATCTATCCATTCACTCATCCTTCCATCTTTCATTTCACAATTCATTCACTCACACTTTCAACCATGCATTCCATTCATTCATTCTTTCCTTCAAATTCATACATCTATTCATTTCTCCATTCATTCATTCATTTCATCATTCCATCATACATCCATACATCTATTAGACCCACATTCATTCACTTTTCCATTCATTCAATATTTTACTCTATATTCCATTTTATTACATTCAAAATCAGTCCCTTGGTCCTATAGGTCTTGAGTTTGTCTTGTGATGTGAGAATTATTAGAGGGTAAGGTATTGTGGTAGGCTTGTTAGATTTAGTATTAGATATTAGTTAGTGTTGGTGTTAGCTTGATGGTTGTGTTAGTGTTAGTAGTAAGTTGGTTAAGTTAGTGTCCTAACTAGGTTAGTATCCTAGAAGACTAGTTAGAGTGGCTAACCTAGACACTAGGAGAGTGTGGGAGAGTGAACTAGAAAGATTGGATAGAAGATAGAGTGTGGTATCTCACGATACCATAGCGTATCATGACGATACTTAAGGTAATCTTAAGATTACCAACATGACCATAAGATGGGTTAGATGTCCAAGAACCCTAGATTTCTTGGTTGGTAAACCTTAGATAGGATAGTATCTAGCTACCCTATGAAGCCTAGGCTAGTATTCTGAGATCTAGAGGGGTTTCCTTTTAATGGGCAAGGTATTGGTATTTACCTTGTAAGGGTAAATGTAGGTAATAGGGTATTGTTAAGATTTTGAGGTTGACTTCTAAGATGGGCTTAGAAATAGGTTGTCTTGGTAGATAATGACTAGATAAGGATAGTTTAGACTAGTTATGACCTCCGTTGACCAAGAGTTGACTCTTTGACCGAAAGTCAACTTCAAGTCAACACTTGACTTAGAATTGACCAAAATCAAACCAGAGTTGACCAGTTGACTGAAAATCAACTGTTAGTCAACATTTGACTTATTTGACCTAGGATTGACCCAGGGTTGACTCAGTATTGACCAGAGTTGACCAGAGTTAACTTTTGACCAAAAGTCAACTGTAATTCAACCTTTGACCCGGATTGACCTAGTTTGACTTGGATTGACTTCATGTGACCTTGTTTGACCTTGGTTGTCCTAGTGTGATCCAGTTTGGCTTAGTATGACCTAGTGTGACCTAGTTTAGCTTGGTGTGACTTAGTTTGACCTAGTTTTGACTTAGACTTGCATATCATGACTAGATTAGCTTTCCTTTCATTATTAAACCGTGTTTTGACTTGTAGTATCTCATCTTTAGATATGTGATTACTCTGAGCATCTGTTCACCTTATCAGCTCAGGACCACAGGCGAGTACCTTCACTGATAGTTTTCATTATCTTAATATCTGCTATATCCGATTCAGTTGTAGTGTTATACTCGATTTCCAGTAACGATAGTTCACGGACTAGTATATGTTGGATCATGACATGGGATGTTGTTCCTAGATTTTTATGGTATATTGGTACATTTGTCTTATTCCGTGTATTGGTATAGACACTAATTCCTAAGGGGACTTGCTACCCTCTTATGGAATCCCGTGTCATGACGTGTCATGTCCAGAACCATTATACTATTCGGGGATGGGGAAATTATTAGGGGTTATGTGATTAAAGCCTCTTGTCACTATTTTGTGTAACGCCCCAGTCCCAAAATACGTAGGACTAGGTACATCGACATGCCAGCTGTACACATACGAAGTATACTCCAATATATGGAAACCTCGTATGAATACATAAGCTGTAAAATGCAGTAGAACCATAATAACTAAATCTCATCCACTAGATAAATAAATGATATAAAAGCAACTTTGAATTTGTCATGTATACAATCATTGGGCGGAGACAAAGTCCACTACCAACTATGTCAAATAAAATGTACAAGAAGTGATCGATAAAATAACGAGACGAACCAAGCGCAATCGTCTTCGAAAGAATGGAGAAGACCACGGCCTTGGCTAGAACACCTACAAAATCACAGAAGCACACACCTGGAGAGATAACCATGTCCTCAGAGGGATGTAACACGATACAGGAAGAACATGCCATAGGAACTGAGTATAAATGCACCATAAAAATAAAGATAAAGTAAAAGCGTCCAAACCATAACACGACTCAATATCCCATCATCGAAACAGTAGGCTACCCCTACAACCAAACAAGGACAAGGGGTAACTTACTATTCCACGATGCGATATTTTCCATGCCATGATTTGGAACATGAAATTTGCTAAGGTCTCCTAACCTTTCTAGTAGGCAATTAGAAGACATATCGATGTATGGGCAGGTGAAGGCTGACTCCCCCAGGACAAGGTAACAACTCACAACACGCACACGTCAGTACCAATACTATCAGCCGGCATAACTCGAGGCTAGGGCCCACGTGACCCATCAGTCCACATAGCTCGAGGCTAGTGACCCTCGCGACTCGACTACCGTAGTACGTAGTTACTAAAGCTTTTGGATTTGGGGTATCCCATACATTTAACTGTCTTCTCCCTCCCAAGGATCCTAACAAAGGGTAGTTCGCTAGGACTAGGTCCATATGCATGCAAAAGACAAGAAAGAAAAATAACCGAAATAAAATAAAGTGAACAAAATAGCAAGTACTGGATCCAACTGAGAACAAATAATAAAATATGCAGTAAATAAATACATAAAGGTACATCTAATTATGAACAGTAAATAAGGTAAGGTATATTGCCTGTGGGTGGTACGAGAAGCAGCAAAATCCAACAATCAGAATCGTCAATCACGAAAGTCAAAATCCACAAGAAGCTCCGGATGCTGAAACAAACATCACGAACGAGTTTGGAATAAAAGATATGCCTAGAAAACGCCTGTCCAAAAGTCAAATTCTGGAACAGGGGCAAATTCGTAATTTCGGGTCAAAACGATGTCCGCCGTTGGACCCTCTTTGCACCGAAATGTGCGCCAGAACCTACGGTCTCTAAAGTCGTCAAACTACATGTATACGGATTTGTTTTGATGAGATGAACCCAATGGTATGTCCAATTTTGGATTTCGATGGGCTGCACAAAATCGCCCGTTGAGTGGGATTGTGGGCCCGCCAAAATAGCGTCCCGATCAACGGTCTCAGAATCGGACCAAACTTGGCTCGCAGGACTAGAAAAATATTTCGAGTCCAATGGTGCAAGTTTCGTCGCAATTTGATGAGTGTGCACAAAGTAATTGGGAAATTCCGAAAAGCCCGATACGGAAAAAATCGACGGATACGGACCAATTTCGTTGCGCACACGCAACCAATTTGAATACCGTCAATTCTCGCACGTCCACAAATTCGATACGGACCTTTCGGTATTTTCGGTTCATAACGGGGTCGCCCGATTTGTCGGGACGTACCTCGTACGGGATTTTTAATGTTTTTTGAAAACTGATTTTTCGTAATTTTTTAATCTAATTAAACATGAAATTTATTGCCGAATAAATAAATCTATTTTAGGGTGATGAAAGAGGGTCATGTGGGCTATCTACACGAATTTACGGATCTACAATCGGATTAGAATTGACAGAGAAATTTATCGAGGAAGTGGGATACCTTAAAGTGGGAATATGTTGTTTTATTGTTGTTGTTGTTGTTGTCGCCGTGACGATCGGGAGACGGAGACGTTGTCGCTCCAGCGAGACTGTCACGCACGCCGAGGAGTGGGAGGAGGATGGAGGAGAGAGGAGGAGAGGAATTTGATTAGAGTTTTGGATTGGAGTATTACTCCAAAATATAAGGAGATGGGGAAGGGGTTCGGCCAAATATGTCGGCCACAAATAATTGGAGCATCTACTGTTGCTTCCAATACTCTCCCCTCTTTAATCCGCAGCTAGTGCTGCTGTTGCTTTTCGTGGGTTGATGGGTGGTGTGGCCGACCACCCATCCTTAGGGTTTTTTTTTTTTAAACAAAACTTCTAAACCCTTTTTTTTGTTTATATCTATATTTATATTTATACGTCTATATCCATAAATATATCAAAAATCTAATTAAATCCAAATACCATTTAAAAGTCACATATCCAAATATTTAATATATTCAAACATATCTACATATATATATATATATATATATATATATATATATATATATATATATATATATATATATATATATATATATATATATATATATATATATATATATATATATATATATATAAATTCAATCCTTAATAAATCAACTCAAAATAATAATAATATTTAAATAGAAAACACGTTTATTAAATATTCATAAAATAATTTAATAATAATAAATTAATAAAAATTTCTCCGATGGGTGAACTGTACCACACACCCTTATCCGGGTCTAGGAGCATGTACAATCTTGTAAAGTATAATTTAATAATAACAATACCAATAATTGTACACATAATTAAATAATTAAAAATTGTACATAAAATTCTAAAATAATTTAGGAAAAATTTCTACGTACATAAAATATGTTTACATGGTCACCTTGGTCCCATTCCATGCCTACATGGGCTAAATTTTGGTTCAGGTCCAGTTCGGGCTGAATTGGACAAACCGGGTCATCTAAAAATCAATATATAAAATAATGTTCAATAAATAATTAAAAAATACTTTAAATAAGTCATTTCACAATTTGGTCTGGTTTTCCTAGTTTGGACATCACCATGGCTAGGCTTCCCCCGGCATGGCTATTACACTAGTCAAG
Source organism: Iris pallida (assembly GCA_029216955.1). Lineage (NCBI taxonomy): Eukaryota > Viridiplantae > Streptophyta > Magnoliopsida > Asparagales > Iridaceae > Iris > Iris pallida. Next base: position 10,485,429 of record JANAVB010024400.1, on the reverse strand, counting down.
GCGCACTGCTACATCTTCCATGCCAAAATTCATGGTCGCCTTGTGTTCCAAAATTCAAAAACGGCTAAGGACATTTCTAAAAATAAATAAAAAAATAATGAATTGCATAAATTAATTTGAAGTCTAATAAATTAATAAAAAAATAATTTAAAAAATAGGGGTTTTACATCCTACCCAACTTACAAGAATTTTGTCCTCGAAATTTAGGATGAATAGGGTAGATAGGGTTGAGGGATAGGAAGAGTTCGTCAATACCAAATACAATTAAATTTGGAGGAGGCGATAAAACAGCGTTCAACACCACCAGGCAATAGAAAATTGTGGAGTCGAATAAAGAAATATATCATGGTTATGGAATTGAATAAAGGTTGCCAGTGAAGGTAGCAAAATTTCGATAATCCAATTTGGAGAGTAATAAGGGATTGAGTTGATCAAAGAGAATAATTAGACGTTTGGGAGATATGGTTCCTTGAGAGAAACTGGAGACTAATTACCTCGATTGAGAGTTTGATTTAAGTGAATGATTAGAATCATTCTCGAGTGCTCAAGAACAATTGGAAGGACACCATAATAATTCTAGGATTGAGAAATGAGGAGTAGTTAAAGGCGAGGATATAGCCACATGAGTCGGTCGGTGGCTATCTATATTTGCGTATAATTAATCGATTGGGCAACCAAGGATGATACCTTGAGTCTATCTTAGCAAGTACAGTGCCTTGTCTTTCTAAAATAAGTAAAAGATAAGAACAACAAGGGTTTCAAAGACGGTGTTATATATCGAGTACGAATTACGGGGTTCATAGGCGGCAAACATAATTCAAAAGCGAATTGCCAAGGCTGTCGCGGATGAGACTCTAAGGCAAGTTTACTATGTCTCCATCCACGTAGAATAATATGTGATAAGCGAACCAAAGTGCAATAGGTTGATCAGACCATCATACACCGATTCTGATTAGACAATATGTTAGTGGGTACACCCAATAAAATATGTCCTGATCAAGCTTGAAAAAGATAAGCTTGCAAAACCAAGGCTAATTAGCAGCATCAGGTTGTTGAAATATAAGTAAGGGGTAATATCGAAGAAATTTTAAATAGTCCAAGATCCTTTTAAAATCAAGTATTGTCCAAAATTTGGGCCTATACAGTTGTCCTAGTGTTTATGGCTTGATAGACTAGATAAGGTAGGATCCTCAGGATTTCTAGTCTAAGTGAACTCATCAATAAGGTCACAAGGTCAAAGGATTTGTTAGGTGGTGAGGTATTCTACCCAACTTACAAGGGTTAGACTCATAGTGTGAGGGGACAACGGGTCAAACAATCAAGATAAGCACAAATCTAAGCATTTAAGGAATTTAGTAGATCACAATCACATATTGGTCGAAAGAATTGAGTCGAGATGGAATCCCTATCCGTGGTCAAGAATATATCGGTATCATGGTAAAGATTATAGTTTAGCCATTTTGATCAGAAGGTCATACCATAAAAATAGTATACAAGGAGACGTGTTTGAGTGGGACATGATATATCTACATAAAGGTGGACTTGTCTAGGTCTTACACATGAAATTTGTTGGACGGAAAAGTCTAGTGTTGTGCTCCAAATATCCAAGTCACGGTAAGGGATGCCAAAAGATCTAAAATAGAAAGTGGGAGTCCACGAGATGATAATTAATGCACAATAATAAAGGAGATCAAGTTAAAGCATGAGAATAAATTAATTAAAGTATCCCGCAAGAATAATTTAGGAACACAATTCCGGAGAAAAGATATTCTCCTAAATGAATACAGTTAAGGAACCATTAAATCCTTATTCAAATTGCAAGTGGGTTAGAAGGTCGCAATTAAAAGGTCTAGAATTGAAGGAAGGTCGAGTAAGCCGAAGTGAAAATACAGTCACATAGCTGGGTAGATGACTAACAACACTTGTGTATATACTACTATCATGGTCATAGGTGACATGACAATTAGTGTGGAATACTCAGTAGGGTTATCTTGGGGCCTACCATTAAAATTTAACTCAAGTATCCTTCAAAAGTTTCAAAATTAAACTTTCAAAAATATACCACCAAATTTTATATTCACTCCAAGTCGTTCAAATTTATCATAAATAAAATTTTAAATCACTCTCATAAATCTCAAAGCAAAATTTTACCACGTTACTACTAACCTTTTCCAAAATTAACGTTTAAACTCAATTATTTAACTCAAGTGTTCATAATTTATGAATCCATAAAATTTCACAATCAATCAAAATTTTAACACTCTAAATTTTCAAATAACTCATAATAAAACTCTTAGCATATTAAAAACAATCTCAAAAATTAAGCTCAATGCTCTCATAAATTTTAACTTCTATTCATGCTAAGTTATTCCAATGAAATCACAACTTTTAAATGGTAACTTTCTTTAATCAATCAAAATAACTTTCCATCACAGCCTTCGAAATTCTGCCAAAAATTTTAATATTAGCAATCCCACATTAAACTAAATTTTCAAATAATCTCATCAGTCAAAATCTTTTTTTTACCAAAATCTAAATAGATTTGTAAATCCTCAATCATAGGACACAATTTAAAAAAAATTCTCAAAAATTATTTTCAATTATTGTAAGCTAAAATTCACCATTATTACTTTCACTTAAAATTCAAAATTTACTAAACATGAAAAACACAAGTTGTACAACTCAGTTTAAATAATTCCTATGGCCATTTTTAAAAACTAAGATCATTTTCAAACCAAATTTATAACCGTTCAAAGGTGTATAACCATACTCCAATAAATCATAAACATCAAAACTCGAAAATCAAATAAATTTTATATTTGTTCAAAGATGTATAGCTATAACCCCATAATTCGTAAATATCAAAACTCAAAAATTCAATCAATTTCTTAAATCAATGGTATAAAGATTTTAGCTATATATTTATATATATTTTTTCTTCCTGCAGTATCAATCCTATGGTGTTTACTATTTAGAAATCTCAAGATTAAAACTTTTCGTGGCAATATCCTACTTTACAAATTACTAATCATTAAATCACACTTTAAAGAAAAACCTTACTAACTCAATTAGAGTCTTAAATGTATTCCAATTGCCAATATAACCATTCTAGCCATGTGTTTGACCTATGAGCATATACTAGTGTAGTCACCGTCCTAGTTGACACTAAGCACGAAAATAAGAATCAACGGTAGAAAGGATTCAAGCAAGATGCAATTCAAGGAGGTCGAACAAGAGTTCGGAATTTGAAGCCAAGGGAAGAGGTCAAGCTGAATGGATGAGATTCCTAGATTCTAATCCTATGTTGCAGGTTCACATCGGTACAATTACGTAACCGAAGTGACAAACTCGACCTGCATGGGCCACCACAAAAACATGTAACGTTCCAGTCCCAAAATACGTAGGACTAGGTACATCGACATGCCAGCTGTACACATACGAAGTATACTCCAATATATGGAAACCTCGTATGAATACATAAGCTGTAAAATGCAGTAGAACCATAATAACTAAATCTCATCCACTAGATAAATAAATGATATAAAAGCAACTTTGAATTTGTCATGTATACAATCATTGGACGGAGACAAAGTCCACTACCAACTATCTCAAATAAAATGTACAAGAAGTGATCGATAAAATAACGAGACGAACCAAGCGCAATCGTCTTCGAAAGAATGGAGAAGACCACGGCCTTGGCTAGAACACCTGCAAAATCACAGAAGCACACACCTGGAGAGATAACCAGGTCCTCAGAGGAACGTAACAAGATACAGGAAGAACATGCCATAGGAACTGAGTATAAATGCACCATAAAAATAAAGATAAAGTAAAAGCGTCCAAACCATAACACGGCTCAATATTCCATCATCGAAACAGTAGGCTACCTCTACAACCAAACAAGGACAAGGGGTAACTTACTATTCCACGATGCGACATTTTCCATGCCATGATTTGGAACATAAAATTTGCTAAGGTCTCCTAACCTTTCTAGTAGGCAATTAGAAGACATCGATGTATGGGCAGGTGAAGGCAGACTCCCCCAGGGTAACAACTCACAACACGCACACGTCAGTACCAATACTATCAGCCGGCATAACTCGAGGCTAGCGGCCCACGTGACCCATCAGTCCACATAGCTCGAGGCTAGTGACCCTCGCGACTCGACTACCGTAGTACGTAGTTACTACAGCTTTTGGATTTGGAGTAGCCCATACATTTAACTGTCTTCTCCCTCCCAAGGATCCTAACAAAGGGTAGTTCGCTAGGACTAGGTCCATATGCATACAAAAGACAAGAAAGAAAAATAACCGAAATAAAATAAAGTGAACAAAATAGCAAGTACTGGATCCAACTGAGAACAAATAATAAAATATGCAGTAAATAAATACATAAAGGTGCATCTAATTATGAACAGTAAATAAGGCAAGGTATCTTGCCTGTGGGTGGTGCGAGAAGCAGCAAAATCCAACAATCAGAATCGTCAATCACGAAAGTCAAAATCCACAAGAAGCTCCGGATGCTGAAACAAACATCATGAACGAGTTTGGAATAAAAGATATGCCTAGAAAATGCCTGTCCATAAGTCAAATTCTGGAATAGGGGCAAATTCGTAATTTCGGATCAAAACGATGTCCGCCGTTGGACCCGCTTTGCACCGAAATGCGTGCCAGAACCTACGGTCTCTAAAGTCGTCAAACTACATGTCTACGGATTTGTTTTGATGAGATAAACCCAACGGTATGTCCAATTTTGGATTCCGGTGGGCTGTGCACAAAATCGCCCGTTGAGTGGGATTGTAGGCCCGCCAAAATAGCGTCCCGATCAACGGTCTCAGAATTGGACCAAACTTGGCTCACAGGACCAGAAAAATATTTCGAGTCCAATGGTGCAAGTTTTGTCACGATTTGATGAGTGTGCACAAAGTAATTGGAAAATTCCGAAAAGCCCGATACGGAAAAAATCGACGGATACGGACCAATTTCGTTGCGCACACGCAACCAATTTGAATTCCGTCAATTCTTGCACGTCCACAAATTCGATACGGACCTTTCAGTATTTTTGGTTCATGACGGGGTCGCCCGATTTGTCGGAACGTACCTCGTACGGAATTTTTAATGTTTTTTGAAAACTAATTTTTCGTAATTTTTTAATCTAATGAAACATGAAATTTATTGCCGAATAAATAAATCTATTTGAGGGTGATGAAAGAGGGTCATGTGGGCTATCTACACGAATTTACGGATCTACAATCGGATTAGAATTGACAGAGAAATTTATCGAGGAAGTGGGATACCTTAAAGTGGGAATATGTTGTTTTATTGTTGTTGTTGTTGTCGCCGTGACGATCGGAAGACGGAGACGCTGTCGCTCCGGCGAGACTGGCACACACGCCGAGGAGTGGGAGGAGGATGGAGGAGAGAGGAGGAGAGGAATTTGATTAGAGTTTTGGATTGGAGTATTACTCCAAAATATAAGGAGATGAGAAAGGGGTTCGGCCAAATATGTCGGCCACAAATAATTGGAGCATCTACTGTTGCTTCCAATACTCTTCCCTCTTTAATTCGCAGCTAGTGCTGCTGTTGCTTTTCGTGGGTTGATGGGTGGTGTGGCCGACCACCCATCCTTAGGGTTTTTTTTTTAAACAAAACTTCTAAACCCTTTTTTTTGTTTATATCTATATTTATATTTATACGTCTATATCCATAAATATATCAAAAATCTAATTAAATCCAAATACCATTTAAAAGTCACATATCCAAATATTTAATATATTCAAACATATCTATATATATATATATATATATATATATATATATATATATATATATATATATATATATATATATATATATATATATTCAATCCTTAATAAATCAACTCAAAATAATAATAATATTTAAATAGAAAATACGTTTATTAAATATTCATAAAATAATTTAATAATAATAAATTAATAAAAATTTCTCCAATGGATGAACTGTACCACACACCCTTATCCGGGTCTAGGAGCATGTACAATCTTGTAAAGTATTATTTAATAATAACAATACCAATAATTGTACACATAATTAAATAATTAAAAATTGTACATAAAATTCTAAAATAATTTAGGAAAAATTTCTACGTACATAAAATATGTTTACATGGTCACCTTGGTCCTATTCCATGCCTACATGGGCTAAATTTGGTTCGGGCCCAGTTCGGACTGAATTGGACAAACCGGGTCATCTAAAAATCAATATATAAAATAATGTTCAATAAATAATTAAAAAATACTTTAAATAAGTCATTTCACAATTTGGTCTGGTTTTCCTAGTTTGGACATCACCATGGCTAGGCTTTCTCCGACATGGCTATTACACTAGTCAAGGCGCACTGCTACATCTTTCGTGCCAAAATTCATGGTCGTCTTGTGTTCCAAAATTCAAAAATGGCTAAGGACATTTCTAAAAATAAATAAATAAATAATGAATTGCATAAATTAATTTGAAGTCTAATAAATTAATAAAAAAATAATTTTTTAAAAAAATAGGGGTTTTACATTTTGCTAGCGCCACCCTCACCTCACGTAGGGTGTAGCAGATACCTCCGTGCGCCTGTTATCCAGGTTGGCCGACATCCGATGATTGTCGGGCCAAGTGGATAACTTGTCATGTCACTTACCTAAAGCCGATCACATATCGCTCTAATAATTTAAGTCACATTTTACATTTATTTATTGTATCTTATATCCAGTTCAGCTCTACTTTCAGTACTTTCTCAGTATGCTATGATATTCATTTACTCACATGCTCTACATGCCTTTATACTGTACCCTGATTTGAGACTAAGTTCTGTTCGGGAGAAGGGTTACAACCACGGTCCTTGTTTGATTTAAGGGTTGTGACTCGGCTTTTCGAATGGTTCCCAAGTCATCCTATATCTTTGTCTTATATTTTATTATACTGTCTCTTATAGAATTTGTCAATTCATATGGAATTGATGTTAATGTTTGTACTTGCTTATTTTCCTGACAGGATACCTTTGACATATTACAGATGTTTCTGAGGCAGGCTGCTCGACCCACCATGGGGTCGAGACAGATAGAGACTTAGGCCAGGGCTGTGGCCTGATAGTTTGGCCACTAGATTTTATACTTTCTGAGTAGTTAGCTTAGTTAGGCTTGCCTGGACTGCGATCCAGCTTTGGTTTTAGACTGTAGTAGCTTATATCTATATTATTTTCTGCAACTCTGTGGTATTGTGTATAGTTTTGGGCTTGTGTGGATCTTGAACTTATTTTCTATTTTCATCTATCTTATTTCCTTTCGTGCTATCTATCCTAGTTTTATATTTGTGATTGAGACTGTATTGCTATGTCACCTCCATTCGGAGTGTATACTGTACAGGTACCTTTATCTGTTTAGTATAGTTATTGTAGACAACCTATACAGCGTTCTACCGTAGATTCTGCGGCGAAGGTTGGACGTACCCACTTTTCGTGCCCCTAATCAGGGTGCGGGTCGTGACAACCGGCACTTGTCGTCGTGGCATGGGCCATTTGTGTGCATAGGTTGTTTTTAGGACAGACCAAGTCTCGACCAACTACCGTGACATAGTATTGAGTCCCGAGGGGTGCTGCTAATGAAGCTGCGAGGCCAGCCAGAGCGTCAGCCTCCAGGTTTTGTAGCCGAGGTACATGTTTTATGAAGAACTTAGTAAAGGTTGAAATAATATTCAATGCAGCTTCATGATAAGGAACCAGATCTTCATGGCGAACTTCGTACTGCCCTCGGATTTGATTAACGACGAGTTTTGAGTCGCCGTAAGCTTCCAGATGATCCACCCCCAGCTGTCGCGCTAGCTGGAGTCCCATGATGAGAGCGTTGTACTCAGCAACATTGTTAGAGCACGACTTTGAAAGGGAGTAAGTACGCTGGATGACCAGCTGATCGGGGGAGACTAAGACCACCCCCACTCCAGCGATGATTTGGCCTTTGGGGCCTGTTCTCGAAGCGCCATCGAAAAACACCCGCCAGACGGAGTTTTGTTCGGTGACGTTTGATTCTTGGACCTCATCCGGGATGTCTTCATAGAGTCTGGAGGACTCTGGGAGGGGTGCGCGGTTAAAATGTCGGCTAGGGCTTGACCCTTGACAGCTTTTTGTGGAACAAATACCATGTTATACGGTGTCAACAGGATTGCCCATGTAGCTAGTCGGAAGTTCAATGATCCCGGCTTCGTCATGAGAACCCTGAGTGGATTGACTCGGGAGATGACTTGAATTGTCTGGCCCGAAACGTAATGGCGAGTCTTCTGGATGACGAACACCAAAGCCAAACACTCCTTTTCGACAGGGTTGTATCGGTGTTCAGCCCCAATCATTGTCCTACTAAGGTAGTAGATAGCTTGCTCGTCGCCTGCATCATTGTTCTGAGCCAACAAAGCGCCGAGGGAATGATCCATGGCACAGACGTAGAGGAGAAATGGTTTGCCTACGATGGGTGCCACCAGGACTGGCGGGCTCGTCAGGTAAGCTTTGATATCATTGAAAGCTTTCTGGCATTCTTCTGTCCAGACGTAGGAGACTACCTTCTTCATGAGCTGGGTAAAGGGTTAACATTTTCCGAAAAGGTTTGCTATAAACCTTCGGATGTAGGCAAGACGCCCTTATAGGTCTCAAAGTTCTCGGAGGTTCTTCGGAGGGTCCATGTCAAGGATGGCTTTGGTCTTCTCGGGGTCGACATGAATGCCTTTCGTCGTGATAATGAAGCCCAAGAACTTTTTGCTAGAAACCCCAAGAAAGGATTTAGCGGGGTTCATCCTGAGCTGATGCGCTCGTATGAGATCGAAGACTGCCTTTAGGTCTTGTAAGTGATCACCTTTGAGACGACTCTTGACTGCGATATCATCAACATAGCATTCAACTGTTTTTCGTAGATGTTAACGGAAGATGGTACTCATAGCTCGTTGGTATGTAGCACCAGCATTCTTCAAGCCAAAGGGCATCACTGTGTAGCAGAAAAACCCTTTCGGTGTCCTGAATGACGTGTGTTTTACATTATCGGAAAATATTTTGATCTGGTTGTAGCCCAAATACCCGTCCATGAAAGACGTGCGTTCGAAGCCACATGTATTGTTGATCACCACGTCAGTGATTGGAAGCGAGAATTCGTCCTTCGGGCAAGCAGTATTGAGATCTCTGAAGTCGATACAGACTCGTATCTTCCTATTTTTCTTGGTGACAGGGACGATATTGGCCACCCAATCCGGATGTTGCTCTTCACGAATGAACCCGCTGCTCAGGAGTTTGTCCACCTCTTGATCAATAGCGTTCATGATGACAGGACGAAAACGTCGTTGTTGTTTTATAGGCTTAGCATCATGTAAGATATTAAGTCTATGCATCGCAATCTGGGGATCAAGTCCCGGCATATCTTCGTAGCTCCAGGTAAAGACGTCGATATATTCTTTGGCCAATTGGACTAAAGATTTTCGGTCTTTTCCCTTTAGACTCTTGCTGATGAAGATAGGTTTGGAAGGAGATCCATCCCCAAGTTCGATCTGCTCGACTTCGTCTTCGGTAGGGGGTTCGCGTAATTCAAAACGAGACTCCCACTGCGCTCCTAGGCGTTGAGCCCAAGGTTTTTCCTCAAAGAATTCTGACGTTTGGTCATCGCCTTCATCCTCTTAAGATTGTACAGATGCCATGTTGACTGATAGCACCTTCCTGAAGACTGAGCCGATACTGGTATCGGAATCCCAAGTTGATGCTTCGGATGAGTGAGAGTGTTCCACTTCTTCTGTCTCCGAACTCTCTGGAGTTGTCGGCAGTGTGACATAGCCCACCCTCCGTCGAGTACGATGATAGTAGTCCTGCGGCTTTCCTTTAGGTGTTGGAAGCCGGAGGGGAAGACGCCGGCCTTTGCCATAGTTCAGGCCTTTGTTGCTTGTCAGATCTTAACCCATCTTTTGGATGAGGTACTTTGACTTGTCTGTGTACTGACAGACTTGTATTCTGCCGGTATCTGGTTTTGGCTCGAGTGGCGGGATGTCTTGATGACGCTCGACTTTGCCGAAGATGATGGGTTCTTTGTCCCGGTTCCGCGGTGGGACTATAAAACAGACTCCTTGGGACGCGACTACTCGAATTACATGATTGACGGTCGTTATTTGTGTTTGTAACGACCATAGAGCGTTATCTAATATATACATGGCATTCCAATGTGGAAGGCTAGAATAATTGAAAGACACTCTATTATTGATAAAACACGAGATTTTGTCTCGTGGGATTACATTGTCAAGAGAAGGTGCATCTATATCAGCAAATATGTATTCTCCTAAGTCTTCATCCGTGAGCACTGGGGCTGGTTCGGAAGAGCTCATCACAGACTTGATCTTGGGATCTGAGAGGGCTATGTGGGCCTTCTCTTACAGCTTGGGTGAGGCTGAAGATTGCGGAGGCTTGCCTTTAAGACGCATCTTCAGGGGTGCCTCAACTGCACCTTCAGTGACCGGTGCCTTCCTCTGTAGATGATTCTAGTCTGCGTGGATTTTATGAACATATAATAATTACTTTCGCATTAATTGCTTGGTGGATGGCGAGCCGAAGTGGGCGTATTGATTTGTACCCCACTAGGCGCATAGGTCCGTGTTCACCAGGACGCATAGATCTGTGCTTTGTTGGGCGCATCCATACGGGACGCTTGGTGCTGATGGCGCATCCTTATTGGTCTGTCTGTTGAGTTCTTCGAGTGCTTTAAATAGCCGTTTTGACTTGGCTGAATTCAAAGAGGCAAATTCATCATCGTAAATGCAAGTTTATTACACTAACTTCGGGAAGGTTGCCACTTGGCGCATGGGTTTGATTTGCCCTGGCCTATAAATAGCGACAATTTGAGAGAGTTTTGTTGTCTCTCCCTTGACTTCTCGACGAAGATGAACTTCTTTGCCCGAGTACATTCTGTTGCCAAGATGCTCCCCAGGGTGAAGATGCGTCGAGTCGTCTTCGTATGCACTCATGAAGGTGACTGTTACATCCAAAATTCGGGATCGCGGGCTCCCGACGCAGGCCGAAGGTGTCTGTTGCATCCAAAGATCGGGATGCTCGAGTCTCGTCTCTGTTATCCTGGAAGAGCCGCAGATCGAAATTGCGGTGCTCTCATATTCCTTGGGCTTTGGAGAACTCTTCCTCCAGCTAGAGTGGGGTTGATCGCCCGCTCTTGTTATGCTCAAAGCTGCTCCTTTAGTCGAAACACTTGATCAGATCGAAGTGGAGCGCATATGCCGAGACTTCGTAATGCGCCTAACTGAGATGCTGAAGAGATGCGCGTGACTGAGACGCTAAAAGAGACGCGCCTGATGGATGATGCGCCTGGCATGGAGCGCATGGCAGTTTGCTGCGCCTGGCTGTAGTCTTAGGATCTTTCTTTTTATAGAAGTTCTCCTTTGTAAAGCCTTACTTTAGACATGTAATAGACTTTTATATGGAATAAAAATCTTCTTTTGATGTCTATACTTTTGCTGTCCTTTGCTGTGCCAAGTACTTCGTTTGAGCTCCCTGGCGCATGTAGTGTTAAGCGCATAGGAATTCTGACCTGTAGATGCGCCTGAAATTCCATGCTTATACATATATATTATTAAAATACAAAGTTTTGCCAATTAATCTGTAATTATCATTTTTCCCAATTAAATCAGTAATCGGTTATCCCGTAAATTGATAACAAATATAGTTTACGACATTAGACGGATTTTGGTAGATTAATTTAATAACTTAAAATCTGACTAGGGTCTGTTTCTAGAATTTGCAACTAGCACACCTAGATATGATTTTCTCTATGGTTCTAAGTCAGGGTTCTCAACTGTAGGATTTCGAGGACGTGTTTGACTTCCTCCCCGGTACTGATACCCTGTTCCAGTCATTAAACAAAGGCAAGTTACGGTTATATTTTTGTATTTTAATTAATAATTGTCATGTTGCATGCTTAAACCACATTGCTACACGAAACTCTCTCCTAGAGTTCAAATATTGATTGATATTGATTGTGGGGATATTGGAGGAGTAGTGTAGCGTCTATGACCAATACCCCTCATATTGTATATTGTTATTGTGCGAGCTTACCCCTCTTACACACGGGGATAAGCCGTATCGTGTCGCTAGGATGCTATTGTACAACCCAAGCCGGTCATAGACGTTACCTATTCAAATCACATTGTTTCAAATATTGAATTGCTGAAAATTGCTGGAAAATATTGTTCAAAGTATTTCAAGTGTTTAAAATTGCATCTTTTCATTATTATTTAGAATGTCGGATATGTACTCGTACTTGCTCCTTTCCTGACTGGATCCCCCCAATAGGTGATATTGATGATACTGAGCTATTGTACAATAGCTATTATGATCCTGTGCTATACCCTGCGGTGTTACCAGAGTCTCCCTTGGAGGACGCGGATCCTGAGGCCGAAGAGCCGGCCGTTTAGCTAGTTGATATTTCCTTATTTTCTAGTTTTATTATGTTGGAGATTGTAGACTTTTGGTTTTAGTGTTTATTTTAGTATTTTTCTTTCCAGTTGTATTTCTCTTTGTAAAATAAAAGTTTTAAATATTCGTAAATTCGTGTTTTGACAAATGTATAGATGTTGTTGAGATTACCTGCAAATAGAAACAGCTTACTGCCGTCGTCTCACAACGGTGCAGGCTGGACATGATCCGATTCGACCCAACAATTTGGGATCGGGTCGTGACATTTTATCATCTAGGGGGGTCGTTTGGTTCAAGTTTTGGAGGCTTGTGAATGAATTTTGAATTCCTTACCCGTGTTTGGTATATCTATAATTAGAAATTATGGGAGAATATAGGGGCTTTATATTCCCATCAACGTGGGAAAGCTATTCCCAAGTTCCCCCTTTGAAAGTTTTGCATTCCTATAAATGTTGTTTGAGTATTTTGTTGGACGCTAATACACTCCCTTTACTTTCAAAATTACAACTTTTATCCCAATCATGTGAATAGTAATAGTAGCATCATGAAATTAATAAAATGGTATTTATGAAAATTTAAACAAATCAAGATTCCTATCCATATGTGTACCAAACATGGAAATGTAATAAGAGAACTTTTGAGTCGCACCCCACTTGCTTTACCCAAATTCAAGGTGCACCCTAGGGGTGAGCATTATTCGGTTTTGGACCGAAAACCGAACCGAACCGAACCGAATAAGAGATTCGGTTCGGTTTTAAAAAAAATCGGATCGGTTTCGGTTTTGAAAATACTAAATTTTCTTATTCGGTTTCGGTTTCGGTTTTGGGTTTCGGTTTCGGTCCAAAACCGAAAACCGAATAAGAAATTTTAGTTTATCTATATATGTGTGCGTGTGTATTAATTATAGGTATATACTAAATATATATAGATATATACTAAATATATGTAGGAATATTTAGTTATTATATATTTTAACTAAAAATGCATAAATAAACCCAAAAACTGAATAAACCGAATAAACTAAAAACCGAACCGATTTAATTCGGTTCGGTTCGGTTATTGACCTATTCGGTTCGGTTTCGGTTTTGCTTATTCGGTTTCGGTCCAATTCGGTTTTTGGTTATTCGGTTCGGTTGGAACCGAAAAAATCGAATGCTCACCCCTAGTGCACCCCACTGCTTTACCATAATGTACGACACCTCCCACTTTTGACGGTTATCGTCCTTCGTTAACGGTCAACTCCTTTGACCCATTTTTTGGATGAAAATACCCTCTTTTTTCCCGCGACCCCCCTCCCCCGTTCCAAGACACTCCGCTGCGCGCATGCCCCGCCGACTGCCGCCCACCCCCTCCCCGCCCCACCCCCGTTCCCCCCTCCATGCACCTTCCCCCCACCCGCCTCACCCGCTGCCTGCCGTGCGCTCCCACCGGCGGCTGCTGCTGAGTGGGAGCGTGGGAGGGGACGGAGCGGGGAGGGGGCACGGGGGAGGGGGGCGGAGCGGCGGGGGAACGGTGGTGGTATTGGGGGAGGGGGCAGAGCGGTGCGGGGGGACGGGGGCGGGGCTGGGGCGCGGGGGCGGCGGGGGAGCGGTGGTAGTGTTGGTGAAGGTGGTGATGGTGATGGTGATGGTGATGGTGGTGGTGATAGTGAAGGTGGTGATAATGATGGTGGTGGTGGTGGTGATGGACGCGGCAGCGGCGGGGCGCGGGGCGTAGGCGCGGCAGCAGCGGGGCGGGACGGGTTTGGGTTTGGGTTTGTGAGAAGACAAGGGTATTTTCGTCAAAAATTATCGGTCAAACACTTTGACCGTCAGCTATGGACGGTTTCCGTCAAAAGTGGGGGGTGTCGTACATTATGGTAAAGCAGTGGGGTTCACCTTGAATTTTGGTAAAGCAAGTGGGGTGCGACTCAAAAAATTTTATGTAATAATTTAAAAAAATTTGGACTACATATTCACAATCTAACCAAACATGGGTATATGTATGTTGAATTTCTTTCCCATTGGAAAGGAATATGAAATGAATTCTAAGGAATACAAAAACTCCATCAAAACTAGTCTTGATTTTTTTTTTTCCCATTGGAAATCTCTTTTCTTTCCTCAGTTTCTTTGGCATCAAAATATAGAAAAGTAATGACTTCCCAACTCCATAATTCCACGGACCAAACTATGCCTAAATTTCTTTCAATTGGAAATCACTTTTCTTTCCTCCAAAAATTATTTTAGTACTCAAATATAGGAAAAAAAAAATTCTAACTCAATTTTTTTTCTAACTCTATAATTCTTGCCTTAATGAATCCGTCCACCTACACAGCAAAATCAACCTTCATAAAAAATTACAGAAGCTGCAATGACTGATCCTCTCTTGAACTTTGACCGCTCGGTTTATTGTGTCTTTACCAGAGGCATTGATGCTTGAAAGAAAGTATTTGCCAACGGGAGACGTGCAATCCAAGCAAGCATCAACGAAAGATTCATGCTTCATTCTTGAACAAAAAGATCAAGACAAAAGACTATCAATCTTTTTCTTTTTTTTGAGATGACTCTACTCTCAATCGAAAGTTATTCCATCAAAGTTAGTGTATATATATATATATTTTTTTTTTTTTAGTTTTTTGAGATGACTCTACTCTCAATCGAAAGTTATTCCATCAAAGTTAGTATATATATATATATATATATATATATATATATATATATATATATATATATATATATATATATATATATATATATATATATTTTGTAAAAAAAACGTGCACAACGGAATCAGAAATTTGAAGTGGGTTAGGATGAGCTAAGATGTGGACTGACCAGTGGCGTAGTTAGGATTTGGATACAGTGGGATTAAAATTGACTAAAACAATTTTGATTCAAAATATTATAAAAATGTAGAAACAAAATTGCATAAATTAGTCAGAAATCATATTTTCTATATGTAATGTCGGTCGTCTATTCTAGTTTTCCTATTGTAGCTGCTCATTTTTTCTATTCATTTCATAATACGATTGGTATTAAAATGAACATTAATTCTAAACCAATATAATATGCACCTAAACTAGTTCAGTGTCATTCCAGTCAGGTCATACAAGATATTTTTGATTAATTTTGATCATTTGATCGAGGAGATCCAGTGTATCTTAAAATCAATAATTTGATTTTACCATTTTAGTCATGAACCTTGTCATCCTAGGGTCTTATGAAAATTAAATGTTATTTTCTCTCTCAAGAAAAAACAAAATTAAAATATTTTATTTCCAACCACTAATTTACTTTGACTTCATTTTTTTATATATTTTTAATCGAAAAATGTTATGCCAGAGAACAATTTTATTCCATCTAAGAGCAAATTAAATCTTGCCATCTAAGAACAATTAAGGACGAAATTTATGGCATGATTAGCTACTTACAGCTACAAGTAAAACGAGTAAAACATCAAATTGTTACTCGTTCATAATATAACTAGCTGGGAGTAAAATAATTAATAACAAAAATCAAATTATATATATATATATATATAATTTGATTTTTGTTATTAATTATTTTACTCCCAGTTAGTTATATTATAAAAATTAAGTGGGGTCCCATGACCCGGTTGGGCCTATGCTGGCTCCGCCCCATGGGACGGACTAATGTGAAAAATAAAAGTTAAAACATATAGAGAAAAAAAACAGAAAATTTACTGTACCGATAATAATTTAATTAATATTTGTTTAAACGATAGAAGTTTCGGAAATTTTGTAAAACAATACAATCCGACAGTCTGTCTGTCGAAAAATGAGCATGATCAAATTCCGACAGACAATATGTCGAAAAATGAGCATTAGCTCAATTTTCGACATACCATTTGGCTGAAATCAAGAGGAATTGATAATGTAAACGGTGTTGGGTGGGTTCGGGTTGAAAGAAAGGGGTTGGGTGGGTTGATTGTTGTTGGAGTTGGGTTTGGTTTTTTTTTATGGTTTAATTGAGTATGATGGTGGGTGGGTTGGGTTACTTGATTGTTGGTTTTTTAAGGTTTGGTTTTTTTTTTGTTGGGTTGAGGTGGGTTATTTTTTGTTGAGTTTCTAACGTTACAATTTGCAACGTTACGATTCTAACGTTACAATTCCAACGTTCTAATTCCAACGGCTATATACCATCTATAAGTATCAAACCACTTCACAACAATTTTCTCATTCACTTCACAGCACTCACTTCACAGCACCTCTCCCATTCAGTAAGAAGTTTGTCAAGTATTTTGTTGAAAGCTGAAGCTCCTCTCTTCCTACAGAAAGTTTATCTTGTTGTCAATATGGATGGAAATCTGACAATCCTATGCTCGCTTGGAGGTGTACTAAATGGGTTAGCGTATCAAGGGGGTTTAACCCAAGTTCATTCAGTTGATCGAAATATTTCGTTTCTTAGTTTACATAATCTAATTATTGATCAATATTCTATCGACTACGAATTTATATTAGTACATATTTTCGTATCTAATTGTATAAATGTAGATAGTGAAGAAGCATGAAAATTTGTTCTTCAAGTGAATGCACAATCACCGTATATTAATATTTATGTCACTCCGCCCCCATCTATAAATGTAAGTAATATACCTGCTTGTAATACTTTTAACGTTGGTCCTAGTTCTTCTCATCAAGTTATTCCATTTACCGAAGAAGAACATGTAGTAGATGATGTTAATAACGATGATAAAAATAGTGATGATCTAATTGAAAATTTAGATGATGAATATGATGATTCTGTTGATAGCCTTAGCACTCCTGAATTATTTATTGGAAAACAATTTGAGAATCGTTCTAAATTTAGAAGTTTTATTAGTGATATTGCAATTAGACGTAATTTTACTTGTTCAGCTACTTTAAATAATGCTACTGGAATTATATATAAATGTAATAGTTCAAATTGTCATTGGAGGGTATACGCTAAATCCATAGGTGGAGGCGAAAGATTTTCTATTGCAACGCTAGAAAATATTCATTCTTGTTTAGGTGGACTTACAACTGGTTCTCATCCATTAGCTACCACTATATGGGTTAAAAATCAGATTATTGAAAAAATTCGAGATAATCAGTCGTATAGTCCATCTAATGTTGTAAAAGATATATTTAGGGAACATCGAATACATATTAAATACTGTAAGGCTTGGAAAGCTAGAGAACTTGCTCTATCCGAAATAAATGGTAGTTATATTGATGCATATAGTAGTCTCGAAGAGTATGGTCTTAGAATTATTGAGACAAATCCAGGTAGCCAATGTTTTATGAAGATTACAGAAAATAATAGGTTTGAAAGAATTTTTATTTGTTTCAAGGCATGCATTGATGGATTTCTAAGGGGATGCTTACCTGTGATTAGTATTGATGCTACTTTTCTTTCCTCTAAATATAGAGGTATTTTATTTATTGCTTGTGCTCATGATCCTAATTATCAACTATATCCTATTGCATATGCTGTTGTTGAGAGTGAAAACACTGATTCTTGGAATTGGTTTTTAAACGGTTTAAGAATATCTTTTGAAAGATTTTTTGATGCATGGAATACAATTTCTTTTATATCAGATAAACAGAAAGATTGATAAATGCCATGCGTGCTATTTTTCCGGAATCGCCTCATTTTTTTTGTATTCAACATTTTAAAGCAAATTTGAAATCGGTATGTAGATCAAAGCATTTTCAACGTAGCTTGGACTCTCTTGCAAGATGTTATAATGAAACAGATACAAATAATTGCTTGGAGATAATTAAAGCTGAAAATGTTGATGTTTACAATTGGCTCGTTGGAGTAAATGATGAAAATCGTGTTTTCTCACACTAGATTACAGCGTATTCTCCTTGTCCAAGACTAGATATTAACACGTCAAATCTTGCTGAATCTTTCAATAACTGGATTAAAAATCTTCGTGATAAACCAATAACGACACTACTTGATGGTATTCGTGCCAAGATTATAACACTTCAGGACAAAAACAGACAACAAGCTGAAAATCTTGAAACAAATTTTTGTCCGAAGATGTTAAAAACGATGGCTCGTATCACAAAAGAAAACCATCAGCTGGAAATGTTACGGATAGTGGGTCATTTGTTTGAGATATTAGATCGTCAATCAAATAGAACATATGTTGTTCGTTTAAATGAAAACTATTGTTCATGTTTAAAGTGGTATCATACTTTTCTTCCATGTGTACATGCATGTTATGCTTGTAATTGTTGCAATATTAGGATTGAGCATTATTATCCAGCATTATTTTCAAAGGAAGCATTAAAAAGTGTCGACGAGCCGCACTTGGAGCCAATTTCAGTCCCTTACAACATTCAAAGTGCATTGGTTAGAGGCGACATTGGAGTACCAGATGTACGACGCAAAGCCGGAAGACCAAAGAAGAACCGTACTATGGCGAAGGATCAATCTTCAAGAGATCTCCGATGCAGTAATTGCAATGGTTTAGGACACAATAGAAGGAGTTGTAGAAATCAACCAAGAGAATGAATAGGAAACATCATGTGAAGTATATGTAATATATAGTTTGTAAAAGAAATGTGACTTTTATATAAATGAAAATAAAACATCATACAAGTTCAAAATTTACATCTATCTTCCTTGTCTGTCCAATTTTCAATAGTCTGGACGATCAACTTGGAACCAATCTGTCACTCTCGGCCACTGCGAAGTCTCCTGAGAAGTCTCTTGGCCAGTCCCCTGGGAAGAACTCTTGCCAGCCCACTGGGAAGAACCATGGCCAGCCCACTGGAAAGAACTCTGGCCAGCCCACTGGGAAGAACCCTAGCCAGCCCACTGGGAAGAACTCTGGCCAGCCCACTGGGAAGAACCCTGGCCAGCCCACTGCGAAAAACCCTGGCCAGCCCACTGGAAAGAACCCTGGCCGGCCCACTGCGAAAAACCCTGGCCAGCCCACTGCGAAGTCTCCTGTCCAGCCAACTGGGAAGAACCCTAGCCAGCCCATTCCTCGTCAGCTTGCTGAGGCGGACTATCGGAGAACGGCTGGATGACATGGGGCCTAACCTTGCGGGGAAGTGGTTGACGTTGGCTAATAATGCCTACAGGATAATCTGGCGGAATATGTAGTGAAGGGTTCGGAGGCTCCGGATCCGCTTTCACCCAATCCAGAAAGTTTCTTACTGTCGTTCTCAAGACTTCAGGATTTGGGTTATCATATGCTTGCTCCAAAGCTGGAACCTAAAATAATAACACTTTATTTTAGTTCTTATGCAAGCTAGAACATTGTAATCTAAAATATTGTAAAGTAAAAATAATTACTTACATCAGTTCTTATTATATGTTCATAATAACACTTTACTCTCCCCAACAACCCAACACTTTACTCCCCACCTACCAACCAACCAACCAAGCCGGCTTTTTTTTTTTTAACACACCTAGCCGAACGGGCTAACTACTGAACCAAACCACGCTGAACCGGGGGGGGGGGGGGGGGGGGGGGGGGGTGTTGGATTTCCGACAGTGCGTCTGTCGGAATTTGGGGTGACGACCAAATTCCGACAGACCGTCTGTCGGAAATTGGGCACCGTCTGTCGGAATTTGGGCATCACTCCAAATTTCGACAGACGCACTATCGGATCTTATCGTAATGCTAAATTTCCAAAACTTTTATCATTTTTAGTAATTAATATTAAAAATTTTATTGTACAGTAAATTTTCTGAAGAAAAAAAAAATTAGAGTGAGCCCACCCAGCCCAAGGGTGGTTCTATCGTTGCATCCAATAGTTAGGAAAACGTCAAACGAATGAGCCTTTTGGTTCTCTTTTGACAATTTATCTAATTTTTTTACTGTATGCCTAATGCACGGTTTCATTAAATTTTATTGCTGTCTATGAATTTTTTGTAAATTTTATCCCAACCCAAGTGAGTGAAACCCTCCATTGAAATATATTTTTACATTGTTTTTTTTTTCATATATTTCTTTCTGCAAGCACATTCAGTAAGGGGTCCTAGCCTACTTGGTTTAACCCATTCTGCAGCCATTCTTTCTTTCTACTTAGCAGACCGTGGTGGTGATGGTGGTGGTGGTGGTCGTCGTCGTCGTCGTGGTGGAGGCGTCGAGTGACTAATATTTCTGGATCTGTCCATGGAGAAAGGAAGCAAGTTGCAATGGCAGTCATTATTTTCAAGTGCATTCCAAGCAAGCGAGCAGCAACACCAACACTCACTCGACATGGTTGAGGGAGGATAAGGTGTTGAGTGCATGAGTTCGGTGACTGTCTTGGCTATATATACAGAGAGAGAGAGACTGAGACTGAGACTATATATGTGTGTGCAGTTAATGCTTTCTTTTCTTGGCAACTTAGGAAAGAGTAATGGGCCACTTGCTCATGAGTTGAGTATTGGCGTATTGATTAGCATGGTGGGATGGATGTCATCCTTGATAATATAATTAATGCATGGCAAACAAATCAGAAATTTTCAAATAAAGGAAACAAATTTGTCTAAATTGTAAAAAAATAGTTTTTTTTTTTTTTTTTGGTACTAATTACATAGAGAGTTATAAAACGTCAAAAGCTTTTGCCCTTTTCGAAGAAACACATGAAAAGACTATTGCCGTTTGTTTTAAAATGCCAAAAGAGGTGGCGGTCTACTTAGTCAACAATTGTATAGATGCCTCAGTTGGTTTAAGACATCGATCTAAAGTTTTTGGGTTTCTTACCAAAGTTGTTTTTGGTTTTTTTTTACCAAGGTTGTGGGTTCTAATTCCACTATAACTTTTTTTTTTTTTCCTTTACATTCTTTTCAAACAAAAATACAATTAGAAGACATTTTCTACATTCTTTCAAACAAAGTAGAACTACAAAACCCCAAAAAATTCAAAAATAACTCAAAAGTTATATTTATATAATCTATATTTTTTAATATTATTTCTCTTTTTTTTTACATTCTTTCTAACCAAGGACAACTACAAAATCCAAAATTTCAAGAGAAAAACATATTCATTATATATATAAAAAATTAGTCTATTTTAAAAACACAGTATTTGTATAAATTTTTGCCAAAATGATTTTATATATGTCAGAATTATATTTTGGTTAGAAATAATGTGAAAAAGTTTAAATAATAATAATTTGTGTATGTATAGCGAAAGAAAGAAAAAATTGTGTATATATAGTGATAATTTTTTTTGGCAATTTTTTTGGGGTATTATTTTTGAGGTATAGAGAAAGAAAAAAAAATGTATTTCTTATATCTCACCAAAGAATATAATTTGTGAGAAAGAAACAAGAAACTATAATAGAGAGAAAAAAAATTGTATATATAGAGAGAAAAGATATTAATACACAAATTTTTGTATATATAGAGAGAGAGAAAAACAATCACTATAGAGAAAGAAATAAAACTATAATATAGAAAGAACATAATTTTGTTAGTGCCCGGGCACAATTTTTCGATGGAAAACTGAGAAGATGAAACAATTGTAAAAACAATGTTCCAACGCAACACTTCTAGGAAGGTTGCGTGAGTATAACGAAGATCTAAAAAAATCTCGTTTTAGTATTACGAGAATCTAAAAAGATTTCGTAATCCACAGCAATCGATCGTAGTACTTCTAAAAAGAAGATACAATCAGAATTACTGGCAGCACTGAAGAAGGTGACTGGCGAAAGATGGAAGAACTCCTGCTGGGGTGAATAATCACCGTTGCTCAAAGCTTTATTCGCCCTACACGAACAGCTTCCAGGAACCAGCAAATTCGTCGGAGAACTTGGAACACTCCTGCTCTTCTGACTCATCGGATGGACACGAACTTCCGTGTAAAAGCAACGCTGGTGCGACGCCTTTCCTCTCTCTCGAAGGCTGCTGGAATTCGCAAGCAAATTCCGATCAGAATATTGTTAAAAAACACTTCTGAATTCTCTGTTTACTCGTGCTAAAAAATACTTCGTAAACTTTCTATGGTGGCTTCTCTTACTCCTATATCTTCAGCCTTGAGAGAGAGAGAGGATGCCTTATATAGGCCCTGCAGCAACTGTTCGGTTGTTACAAAGTTAGGGACGTGGTAAAAACCATCCCAAACATGTAGCAACCGCCCAGAACATGCAAACGCACGTTCTGCTGCAAGTTGCGCCAACTGCGCGCACCCTGCGCTCCTTGCACTGAGCCACTTGCGCCAACCTGCGCCAACTGCGCGCACTGCGCCACTGCGCAACCTGCGCAATCTGCGCCACTGTGCGCACTGCGCGCACTGTGCAATATGCGCCACTGCGCAATCTGCGCGTACTGTGCCACTACGCAACTAGCGCACCCAGCGCAACCTGTGCGCAACCAGTGCGCAACCTGGCGCGCACCCTGGTCGCGCAACCTGTGGCGCGCAACGTGGCAGCGCAAGTGGCTCGTGCAACGAGCGCAACTAAAACGTACTATGCGCCTAGCGACGATGCTGACGTGCTAAGTGCAAAGTGCGCCAACAAAATGCCACATTACGCCTCATGAGCCCATGAGCCCGAGTTCGAGTCCGAGTCGCTAAGCCCCTACGGGGCTTAACTCCCATGGAAATAAATTTCCCAAGAGCAAAAAGCATGAATGCTTTCAATTGTTGATTTGGTTTTTTCTTTTTAGAAAAATAACCCCACATGGCACACCCATGTGCACCTCCACACCACATGTGCATCTCTAAACTAGCAAAGCTAATATATAGAGATACAACTCCTTTGGTCTAGCCGATGTGGGACTAAAATTCACTTTGTAAAAGACCAAAACCCAACAATCCCCCACATATCTCTGTATATGAGTATAAGTGTTCCCTACAGTAACTGTCCATCATGCATTAGGAGAGATGTCGCTGACGACTTGAATCTTCCCGCATGGTTCAAACAACAGACTATAATACAAGAATAGACTAAGCCTTGAATTCTGCATCATAGCTGAAATTCTTTCCACTCACATAATGTAGTTACATGTGCTTCTGGCTACACATTAAAGGCCCTGTGCCAGCCTGGTTTCAGTGTATAATTTTGGGCGTCTACAAGTTTACCCTCAAGAGACGGCCTGATATCTCTTTGTCCATACACTATAGGTGAGTTCATTATAAAGAGACATGGCATGAAGCGCTTTGCGCTTCCCTTGCGGTGCTGCGCCGCTATGACATGGCTTAAAGCCGAGACCTTACCCCGTACCGGGAACCTCATCGTAGTGTCATACTACTGTAGCATGAGGCAACCGCCTCTTTGTAGTGCCAAACTACCCAGCATGAAGCCTTAGGCTTCTTTGCAGTGTTACGCCGCAACGACATGGCTTGCAAGGCCGAGGCTTTATCCCTAACCGGGTACCTCATCGTGGTGTCGTGCCACTGTAACATGAGAAACTCCTCCTCTTTGTAGTGCTGACTACACCCCTCTTTATTTTAACATACAGCATTAGGCTAACTGCCTATTTGCGGTGCTACGCCGCTGTGATTTGGCCTGCAAAGCCGAGGCTTTATCCTATTGTAACACCAGTTTTTCCAAAAGAGGGTAATTTTGAAATTTTATAATTTTAGTCTTTTAATAATGATATTTAAATCATGATGTAATTTTTAGTGATTTTTAATCATTTAAAACTATTTTAAATCATGACTTATGATTTTGGTGTTTAGCTAGTGTAGCCCTAGAGACTTCTTGACCAGGAAACAAACCATGACCTTGGAAGCCTAACCATGTGAGTAGAGTTTCCATTTAGTACATTTTAGCCTAGTGGGTACTTGGGTCATTTTGGGATTTATTTGAATTTAATAGGATTTATTAGAACTTATTGAATGTATGTGAATAATTGCTTGGTATGTGATGTGATTAGCCTAACCTAGAGGGACCTAACCTAATAGATTGGACTAACCTAGATTAGCCTTGGTTAAGTTGATGGTTATGTTAGCATTGACTAAGGTTGGTTAGCCATGACTTATGACTTGATTAGTCATGACTAGGATTAGTCATAGTCTTGAGTTAGTATAGCTAAAACCTGGAATCAATATGGACCATAGATCCTTAGTGGGAGATTGAGAGCCATAGATTGGGCACTAAACCCTAGGATGGCCAGCCATGTAGTAGTTTTTCCCTCCTATATAAGCCCTCATGTTGAACTCTTGCCTCTTTTTTTATCATTCTTGCAAGTCTTGAAGAAAGAGAGGTATAGACTCCTTCCCCAATCCATAGTTCATCCATTTTTGATCTTTTTTAGCCCTAATCTTTTGCAATAGCACCTAACCAATCCCTACTTGCTGTTCTTGTGGAGCAAACCCAGCCTTGGAGCAATTTGGGAGCCTACATTACTAGAGAACATCTCAGCTTTGGGATATTTCTGGAGGCTGAAAACTCACTCAGGTTTAACCCTAAAACCCAACTGAAACCCTAGATTTTATTGCATATTCATGTAACCCTAGGTGTCCACTTCGTCCTGACCAAGTTTGGTGCCATATTGTGTTGGATACGTGTCCGTATCGGACACGTATCAGTCGTGACTGCAAGTGTTGATGAAATGCTTGAATGAATTCATTTTTGTTATTTTCAAATTCTATTTGAATAGAAATCTTGGTTTTGATATTGCTTAATGATTTCTTAATCTCTGAGATGATTTTTGTGTCATTTTGTGTCACATTTTGGTTGTGGACACGGCCTGTGCACAACCCACAATTTTCCCCTGCTACTCGAACCTCACTGTGGCCACGACACGGGGTCTTTTGACACGATATTTTGTGGTGACATAGGGGCAATGTCTGTCAAGACATCCCCAAGGTTTGGTTGGATTTTGTTTAGTATCGAGAGAGTTCTCTCGAGTTGCTTGGCTCGACTGTACAGGACTGGTTTAGTCCAGTGTACTGTCGGTTGGGTTCTCGTGTGTGGACACGCCGTATCCGGCCATGGTGGACACGAGGTGACTTGTATGACACGTGCACAAGTGTGTTAAGGTTTACCAACCATTAGTTTGGTTTATTGATTTAATTTCATGTCGAATTCTCATTTTTCCAGTTCTTTCCTGCTACCTATGTATCAGTCCCATTCTCTTCTGTTTTCCAGTTTTTATATGAATTTTGACTTCGATTTAACCTATTATATACTGTTATTTGCATGAATTTTAACCTCTAATATGTGCACCTATAGGTTTACTAATGATGTGTTGAAATTGGGGTTAATTTGATGTTGTTTTGGTTCAAAACTGAGAATGCAAGTATTAGGCTTAAAAACTGGAATTGAATTAACTGTTAAACTGTTTTGAGTTGAATCTGTACATGGTTAAATGATTTGGAATATATGGTAGAACTGAACCTGAGAACTTATAGGTATTTTAAATTGCATGTAGCCCAAGACCAATACAAATAAAACTGAGATTTAAACTACATGTTGAGTTCTCATGTTGGCATGGGACTTGGGTTCGAATGGGTAAATTGATGTGTAAACTATTGTTTAGACTGTTAGTTAACTGTCAGTTACCTTCATTTCCTGAGAACATTGTTGGCACTGATTTTTCCTGGGTTTAGACAACCTATCCACTGCTATCTACTGATTCCAGGTTACACAAGCAATGCACTGAATTCACATTGAAATGTTTTCCCCTATGAAATTCCTGTCACATTGTTTTCCCCATTACCCACACATTCACACACACATGTAATGGACACCCTATCTCTAATTTTTCCCTGTACACTACACCCTTTATTCTATTTATGTCATGATTCAACTGTGATTGTAAACCTGAGAATGAGTGGCAACTTCATATTGAATTGTTTTGTACAAACCTTCCCTTAGCCCATACACACATACACATGACAACACAGGACACCCCCTTAGTTCCCTGTCAAACAAGTTTTCCTATTTACACTCTACACACACTCTCACACATTCCTATCTTACACACACACACACAGGTATTCACTGTCACACACTCACATATGCCTAGTTCCCCTCTCTATCTCTATGTGTGTATATATATGTATATATATTTAATGTCTAACATAGTGTATGTATAAGGTGATAAATATAAATGTGAATGTGTAGGGTGATAATGTGTGTGTGGAATAGATAGTACAATAGCCTATATGAATATGGTATATGGTGTTTAGGCCTATATGTGATATGGCCTAGCGCTTGGCTAATTGCCTATGGCCTATAACCAAGGTACATAGCCTAAGTACCCTTGAGTGGTTTGTGTGTATGAAATACACACATGTGTAATACCCTGTAGACTAGTGTATGGTGTGTTCTAGCTAGGACATACTATTTAGGCTTGTTAGACCTAGTTTGACCATAGTTGACCTAGGTTTGACTTCTTGGTTGACCAGGGTTGACCAAGAATTGACTTTGGCCTAGATTGACCTAGATTCATGTAGAACGCATTGAATTGTATCTTATTATCATTTTAGACATATTGTGACTTGTGCTGTTCTATAGGAGACAGACATCACTCCTCGGACAGTAGATATTCTTCAGATACTCAGGATACAGGCGAGTACATTCTCTGACCGTTTCATACTTGTCTGGATTTACATTCTTGCTCTAGATTACTGTACTTGATGCTGACACGATCATTATCACGGATTGGTACTATATGGATATTCTTCTGAGATGTTATCTCCTTGTATTCACTAAATACATATTGTGATGTGCGTTTCCCTTACATATTGTATTTATTGAATACCCTTATCATTGTACACTCATTGTGCATATTGAACTCTCATTATCACATTGAGCCATTGTACAAGCTATTGTACAAGCCATTGTACAAGCCATTGTATAAGGTAACGTAACTGAATTGGATCCTTGTGTATTGATTGGGGAGGGAGAGTAGAAATGGTTATGTGATCAATCCTATTGTATAAGAAATTGTATATGTCCATTGTACACCCACGTACAAAGGAGTTCCATTTTATTGTATAACCTAACCCGTTTACATAACCATATTATGCTCTAAATCACATGTTGCTTACAGTTCTTACTTATCATATATAGATATTTTTCATTATCAAATCTCTACTGTTTTTCATATACATTCTTCTTTCAGCGTTTCATGTACCTTACTCTATTGTATGCTTTATATTTCCTAACTTGATATGAACTGCGTGAGATATTTTGTGCTCGCTCCCGTCCTGACTGGACCTGTTGAAAATATTACAGAGGATGAGGATGAGGCCTGCGTAGACACCTTCTATGGGACAGCTGTAGATGACTCGTGTGACCCAGATTTCCAGCCTGATCCACTAGCTTAGAGACTGTGGCTCCCTAGTCTAGGTTTACTATTTTTGTCATTTGAGATCTAGATTGTATATATTCTTTCATATTCAGTAGTTGGGACTTGTATTCTGGATGTTGTTGAGATGTTATCTTAGACACTTAGACTCTCTGGTTGTTATGTATTTTCTTTCATTCTAGTATTTATCTATCTATCTTTTCATCCTATCATTCTGCCTTAGATGTGATTGAGACTGTATATTGCTATATCACCTCCAATCGGAGTGTATATATTGTACAAGTACCTTTATATTGTTAGATGATTGACCTAGAACAGCGTTCTACCGCCGATACTGCGGCGTAGGCTGGGCGTTGTTACGTTCTCGTACCCTCACAGCGGGTGCGGGTCGTGACACGTTTTAGTGGTGGCCCATGCAGGTCAAGTTAGTGGTATTCGAACTAGAGTATCACTACAGCCTGCAGTAGGATTAGGATATTTTTGAGGTACTCAATCACATTAGGAAAAACTCTTATCTAATTCATGCCATTTCAGTTCTTGCTGATATTGTTTTTCCTTGAATATAACTGTCCTCCCTTGCTATTCGACTCATTCTCAGCAATTGTTTCTTTGATCTGTCTCCAGGATGGTTGAGACGAGATCACATCGCCAGGGCCAGGGGGACGCCGATGAGAGGTCTGCCACCTCTCCTACCCAGCAGCTAGCCCCTGGTACCGCAGCCCCAGTCATGCCAGCTGGGGTAGGCGTTGCAGCTGCGTTCGGAGGAGCCCCTCCACCAGCAGCAGGGGGTATGCCTTCACCAGATCGGAGGCAGGACCCAGTCATCCCAGAGGTACCATTCCAGCAGCCACCGCCTACAGAAAACGTGGACGCGGCACAGATGTTCGCCTACTTTCAGCAGTTTATGAAAATGCAGCAGACCCGGCAGGAAAGGGGCATGGAGTTGGCCATTACGACAGTCGCAGCTCGACCAATAGTACAGCAGCCGAAGACACCTGGGATAGAGCAGTTCCAGAAGATGAGCCCCAGAGACTTCTTGGGGACAGAGGGGATCCTATATGCCGATGAGTGGATCGAGCATATAGAGGAGATCTTCCGCCTGGCCAGGATACCAGCAGATCTTCAGATCGAGGCCGCAGCTAGCCGGATGCGAGATCTTGCTCGCACCTGGTATCAGTCAGACCCCGGAGTGGGGGTAGCTGGGCAGACTTGGGAGCAGTTCAAGGGCTTCTTCAAGAAGAAGTTCTTCCCAGATTCAGCAATCAGAGCCTTGGAGACGCAGATCGAGAGCCTAGTCCACGGGAGTCTTTCGGTGGAGGAGTACGCAGGTGAGTTTGGCCGCCTTGGCAGGTTCGTAGAGGGCTTGAGCAAGACGGCGAAGGCCCAGAGGTTCCGGAAAGGTCTGGTCAAGGAAGTCAAGTCCTTGACCAAGGGCAACAGGGATGCCACTTTTGAGAAGATTTTGACGGGAGCCTTATTGGCGGAGGATGATCTTGAGCTTAGGCTCAAGAGGGGACGAGACCCATTTGGGGGCAGCAGCAGCGAAGGATCGGCCAAGAGGCCGCACGTTCAGCAGCAGTACCAGCAGCCGAGGGCTCAGATACATCAGCTACAACAGAGGCCTGCTCAGCATCAGGGACAGAGACAGGTACTATATCAGCAGGACACCGTGTGCAACTTCTGCAAGAAGCCAGGCCATTGGTGGAACGATTGCAGGAAGAGGCTGGGCATGTGTTTGCTTTGCGGTTCAGCGGAGCATCAGTGTAGAGAGTGTCCTAAGAACCCGACACCATTGGCTCAGGTAGCACCAGGAGCTAGGGCTCCGGCAGGACAACATAGGGGACCACCATTGCAGACTCAGCAGGAGAGGTTCGTACAGCATCAGCAGCAGGCCAGGGGAGGCCAGCCAGGGCGAGCTTTCGCCATGACAGCCGAGGATGCTCAGGCCGTTGGAGATCTAGTTGCAGGTTCCGTTCTTGATTCAAATTCTGCAATTACTGTCTTGAAATTCGATTCTCCCTGTTCCTTGTTGGTTGATCAATTCTGTCTTGTTGTTCTTGTGTTATGTTTGATTTTCTTCTGAGATGAATTGTCATGCCCCAGAACCAGAATACTGGAGAGCGGGGGCGTACATAGCCAGCTACGTATATTGAAATAGAATACATCTCAACTACACGGTCACGGCTGTCTAGATATGAGGGTTTACTACAAGCCAACGGTCTTTTATGTCAAGTCTATTGTCTCAATCTCAAGCAAGTAATATGATCACAAGATGTTTGACCACCAAATATACAATAAAAGGCGTCCCAAATATTACATATCAGCTGATCATGAAGCTAGTCATACAAAATGCTAGGACTAGCAAGAGTTAAGTCATACATGATCAACCCTAGGATTTGTCAATCATGTTTACAGCCCGTAGGCAGACAGTAAGTAAAGTGCATCGAGCTAACAGGTGCTCGTCGGCTAAACGCCTCAAAAGAATAACTTTACAATAGAGTGAGCGAAACAAAATAGAAAATCCACTCGTAGTCCAGGTTCCTTCTAGTCGCCACCATCGGGCTGGAGGTTCGGAAGATCCTCGGAAGCTGCTCCGAAATCTGGCCACATAAAACCAGCTGGGTCAAACCCCAGAAAGAGCAAGTGCCACAAAGGAGGCCACAAAATAAGAACAAAAGCCAGCATATCAGAACATAAAAAAAAAATAGAAGAAGGTACAAGTAATAAAGAGTGCAACAGGACAATAAACGACTAGTGACGTGGGACCATTCCGGGAGCCAGGTTACAACCCTTAAACCAGACAAGGACCGAGGTTGTAACCATTCGCCTGAACAGCACTCTGTCTCTACCCATTTATTGTTAGATATAAGTAAAACAAGCATGTACAAGAGTAGCCAGGTACAGGGACTAGACAAGACTTAGACAAGGCTGGAATCCATCCATTCACAAGCTGCCAAGCAATTACTACGACTTACTACTTAACTAACTAGGGTTATCACAAGCCTTAATTACTAATAAGATGCAATAAGAATTTCCCAGTCCCAAGCCCTGCAGACCATCCAGTTATCCTTCCGCGGGTTGAGAGTATGGTTGGGTACATCGTCCCGGAGACGATATACCCTTAGGTGACTTAGAGGGTGCAACACATGACAGTGCGCTGAAAATGTGCTCTACTCGTCGGCAAGCTACAAGTCCAATTAAGAGCGCCCAGATAACGAGATTGCCTGTGACTGAAAATTCTCCATAAACTATAGTTTGATCTAGTCATTAGCCTAATCCATATTCAGTATGAATCCCTGACCGTAAGAACCAGGGAGTCACGTCCTAGACATGATACAAGACAAGACAAGTGGATTACACAAGCAAGCAAGCAGGAACACCCATGGTGTCAAGTTGATTATACGAGTCAAGTTAGCCGTCGCAACAGCATCAAGATAAATCATGTCAGGGTACTTGTCAGGAGTGCGCCACGATGGGCCACTATCATGTCAGGTTGGTCATGTCAGGAGTGCACCACTACGGGTCACTGTCGTGTTATGCTAGTTCCTTGTCATACCATGCCATGTACAATAGTCATTCCAAACATATTAAGTAAAATTAAGTTCATGACAAAAGGCGTAAGGATATAAAATGGGCGTAAAATATCTAATAAAATATTAATATACAGGACTATAGAAGAGCCAAGCTTAAGGAAAAATAAAACCAATTCTCCATGATTGGACAGATTGCACAAGGGTCCCTGGGGTCGGGTTGCGCAGGAGTCAAGTGCGCCAGGGGCCAACTGCACAGGAGTGAGCTGCGCAGAAGTCGGCTTGCGCTGAGTTGGTTGGCGCAGGGGTCAGATTGCGCATGAGTGAAGTGCGCAGGGATGGATGGCACATGGGTCAGATTGCGCATGGGTGAAGTGCGCAGGGATGGATGGCACATGGGTCAGATTGCGCATGAGTGAAGTGCGCATGAGCAGACTGTGCAAGAGTGAAGTACGCGGGGATTGAGCGCAGTTCACCATGGGGCAAGCTGCATGGTCGGCACTGCACTAAAGAACGCAGGCCGAGAGGAGGATGCGCAGTCCAGCACTGCGCTAAAGAGCGCAGGCTGCAGTCTGCTACTCCAGGCCGAGAAGAACACCAAGAATTCAAATTTTCATATCTTTGTCAAATCAAAGCCAAATCTAGATTTCCAAGGGTCCAACTTGAGTAAAATTGAATTCTCTTCCACATGGAAGCATCAAAACCCACAAAAATCCAACCAAAATAGATTAAAACCATGTAAATCCAAAAATAGTTAAAACCTAGATCTAGAATAATGGAGACTCTAAATCACAAAATATCAAGCACTAATGTTGATCACCATGGCCTAATCTAGCTAATGAACAAATAAAATGTGGTTCTCATGTGGTGGCAAGGTGCACTTGCCTATGGGTGGAGTGTTGTGTAGAGGAAGAGGAAGAAGAATTAATGGAGAAAAGTAATGAAGAGAAAGAGTGTTAGGTGGGGATTTTAATGGTGGAGGATAAGTTGAGTGTAGGGTGGAGGTTAGCTAAGGTGCTCCAATGCAAAATAAACCAAACCAAACCAAACCAAACCAACCTTCTCCACAATATAAAACCAAGCCAGGTAAAACCCAATTACGAGAAATCTAAAATCCGCAAGTCAAGTCAATTACAAGTACAGGCCAAAATCCGAAAAAATAGGATACAGGTCCGAAATACGTATATGCCTGATAAAATACGTATTCCGAATATGGGTGTTACATGAATCATATGGGCTAGGTCACCCAGTTATGGAATTTAGAATCTTCGATAGTCGTGTTAGCTGGCATAGTGAGGACATATAGTCAGATTTAGGACGTATTTCTCGGGTGTGAGAATTTAAGATTTTCGCTGCCAAGCATGCGGCAATACGAAAATTTTAAATACCATGATTCTAGAGGTATGTGCCTTAGTCGAGGACTCTGTGATTATCGTAGCCATGCTCACTAGCACGACAAAGATTCTGAGTATCATGATTTTGGATAGACGTATATGATTATCTGACGGTATGTTGAGACTTTGATTGTGGGGTGTTTGACCTAGAAGGACTGCTACCATCTTAATTTCGAGGACGAAATTTTTATAAGGTGGGTAGGATTGTAACACCAGTTTTTCCAAAAGAGGGTAATTTTGAAATTTTATAATTTTAGTCTTTTAATAATGATATTTAAATCATGATGTAATTTTTAGTAATTTTTAATCATTTAAAACTATTTTAAATCATGACTTATGATTTTGGTGTTTAGCTAGTGTAGCCCTAGAGACTACTTGACCAGAAAACTAACCATGACCTTGGGAGCCTAACCATGTGAGTAGAGTTTCCATTTAGTACATTTTAGCCTAGAGGTACTTGGGTCATTTTGGGATTTATTTGAATTTAATAGGATTTATTAGAACTTATTGAATGTATGTGAATAATTGCTTGGTATGTGATGTGATTAGCCTAACCTAGAGGGACCTAACCTAATAGATTGGACTAACCTAGATTAGCCTTGGTTAAGTTGATGGTTATGTTAGCATTGACTAAGGTTGGTTAGCCATGACTTATGACTTGATTAGTCATGACTAGGATTAGTCATAGTCTTGAGTTAGTATAGCTAAAACCTGGAATCAATATGGACCATAGATCCTTAGTGGGAGATTGAGAGCCAAAGATTGGGCACTAAACCCTAGGATGGCCAGCCATGTAGTAGTTTTCCCCCCTATATAAGCCCTCATGTTGAACTTCTGCCTCTTTTTTTATCATTCTTGCAAGTCTTGAAGAAAGAGAGGTATAGACTCCTTCCCCAATCCATAGTTCATCCATTTTTGATCCTTTTTAGCCCTAATCTTTTGCAATAGCACCTAACCAATCCCTACTTGCTATTCTTGTGGAGCAAACCCAGTCTTGGAGCAATTTGGGAGCCTACATTACTAGAGAACCTCTCAGCTTTGGGATATTTTTGGAGGCTGAAAACTCACTCAGGTTTAACCCTAAAACCCTACTAAAACCCTAGATTTTATTGCATATTCATGTAACCCTAGGTGTCCACTTCGTCCTGACCAAGTTTGGTGCCATATTGTGTTGGATACGTGTCCGTATCGGACACGTATCAGTCGTGACTGCAAGTGTTGATGAAATACTTGAATGAATTCATTTTTGTTATTTTCGAATTCTATTTGAATAGAAATCTTGGTTTTGATATTGCTTAATGATTTCTTAGTCTCTGAGATGATTTTCGTTTCCTTTTATGTCACATTTTGGTTGTGGACACGGCCTGTGCACAGCCCACAATTTTTCCCTGCTACTCGAACCTCACTGTGGCCACGACACGGGATCTTTTGACACGATATTTTGTGGTGACCTAGGGGTAATGTCTGTCAAGACATCCCCAAGGTTTGGTTGGATTTTGTTTAGTATCGAGAGAGTTCTCTCGAGTTGCTTGGCTCGACTGTACAGGACTGGTTCAGTCCAGTGTACTGTCGGTTGGGTTCTCGTGTGTGGACACGCCGTATCCGGCCATGGTGGACACGAGGTGACTTGTATGACACGTGCACAAGTGTGTTAAGGTTTACCAACCATTAGTTTGGTTTATTGATTTAATTTCATGTCGAATTCTCATTTTCCCAGTTCTTTCCTGCTACCTATGTATCAGTCCCATTCTCTTCTATTTTCCAGTTTTTATATGAATTTTGACTTCGATTTAACCTATTATATACTGTTATTTGCATGAATTTTAACCTCTAATATGTGCACCTATAGGTTTACTAATGATGTGTTGAAATTGGGGTTAATTTGATGTTGTTTTGGTTCAAAACTGAGAATGCAAGTATTAGGCTTAAAAACTGGAATTGAATTAACTGTTAAACTGTTTTGATTTGAATCTGTACATGGTTAAATGATTTGGAATATATGGTAGAACTGAACCTGAGAACTTATAGGTATGTTAAATTGCATGTAGCCCAAGACCAATACAAATAAAACTGAGATTTAAACTACATGTTGAGTTCTCATGTTGGCATGGGACTTGGGTTCGAATGGGTAAATTGATGTGTAAACTATTGTTTAGACTGTTAGTTAACTGTCAGTTACCTTCATTTCCTGAGAATATTGTTGGCACTAATTTTTTCTGGGTTTAGACAACCTATCCACTGCTATATACTGATTCCAGGTTACACAAGCAATGCACTGAATTCACATTGAAATGTTTTCCTCTATGAAATTCTTGTCATATTGTTTTCCCCATTACCCACACATTCACACACACATGTAATGGACACCCTATCTCTAATTTTTTCCTGTACACTACACCCTTTATTCTATTTATGTCATGATTCAACTGTGATTGTAAACCTGAGAATGAGTGGCAACTTCATATTGAATTGTTTTGTACAAACCTTCCCTTAGCCCATACACACATACACATGACAACACAGGACACCCCCTTAGTTCCCTGTCAAACAAGTTTTCCTATTTAAACTCTACACACACTCTCACACATTCCTATCTTACACACACACAGGTATTCACTGTCACACACTCACATATGCCTAGTTCCCCTCTCTATCTCTATGTGTGTATATATATGTATATATATTTAATGTCTAACATAGTGTATGTATAAGGTGATAAATATAAATGTGAATGTGTAGGGTGATAATGTGTGTGTGGAATAGATAGTACAATAGCCTATATGAATATGGTATATGGTGTTTAGGCCTATATGTGATATGGCCTAGTGCTTGGCTAATTGCCTATGGCCTATAACCAAGGTACATAGCCTAAGTACCCTTGAGTAGTTTGTGTGTATGAAATACACACATGTGTAATACCCTGTAGACTAGTGTATGGTGTGTTCTAGCTAGGACAGACCATTTAGGCTTGTTAGACCTAGTTTGACCATAGTTGACCTAGGTTTGACTTCTTGGTTGACTAGGGTTGACCAAGAATTGACTTTGGCCTAGATTGACCTAGATTCATGTAGAACGCATTGAATTGTATCTTATTATCATTTTTGACATATTGTGACTTATGCTGTTCTATAGGAGACAGACACCACTCCTTGGACAGTAGATATTCTTCAGATACTCAGGATAAAGGCGAGTACATTCTCTGACCGTTTCATATTTGTCTGGATTTATATTCTTGCTCTAGATTACTGTACTTGATGCTGACATGATCATTATCACGGATTGGTACTATATGGATCTTCTTCTGAGATGTTATTTCCTTGTATTCACTAAATACATATTATGATGTGCGTTTCACTTACATATTGTATTTATTGAATACCCTTATCATTGTACACTCATTGTGCATATTGTACTCTCATTATCACATTGAGCCATTGTACAAGCTATTGTACAAGCCATTGTATAAGGTAACGTAACTGAATTGGATCCTTGTGTATTGATTGGGAAGGGAGAGTAGAAATGGTTATGTGATCAATCCTATTGTATAAGAAATTGTATATGTCTATTGTACACCCACGTACAAAGGAGTTCTATTTTATTGTATAATCTAACCCGTTTACATAACCATATTGTGCTCTAAATCACATGTTGCTTACAGTTCTTACTTATCATATATAGATATTTTTCATTATCAAATCTCTACTGTTTTTCATATACATTCTTCTTTCAGCGTTTCATGTACCTTACTCTATTGCATGTTTTATATTTTCTAACTTGATATGAACTGCGTGAGATGTTTTGTGCTCACTCCCGTCTTGACTGGACCTGTTAAAAATATTACAGAGGATGAGGATGAGGCCTGCGTAGACACCTTCTATGGGACAGCTGTAGATGACTCGTGTGACCCAGATTTCCAGCCTGATCCACTAGCTTAGAGACTGTGGCTCCCTAGTCTAGGTTTACTATTTTTGTCATTTGAGATCTAGATTGTATATATTCTTTCATATTCAGTAGTTGGGACTTGTATTCTGGATGTTGTTGAGATGTTATCTTAGACACTTAGACTCTCTGGTTATCATGTATTTTCTTTCATTCCAGTATTTATCTATCTATCTTTTCATCCTATTATTCTGCCTTAGATGTAATTGAGACTGTATATTGCTATATCTCCTCCAATCGGAGTGTATATACTGTACAGGTACCTTTATATTGTTAGATAATTGACCTAGAACAGCGTTCTACCGCCGACACTGCGGCGTAGGCTGGGCGTTGTTACGTTCTCGTACCCTCACAGTGGGTGCGGGTCGTGACACGTTGTTAGTGGTGGCCCATGCAGGTCAAGTTTATGTAGTGGTATTCGAACTAGAGTATCACTACAGCCTGCAGTAGGATTAAGATATTTTTGAGGTACTCAATCACATTAGGAAAAACTCTTATCTAATTCATACCATTTTAGTTCTTGCTGATATTGTTTTCCCTTGAATATAACTGTCCTCCCTTGCTATTCGACTCATTCTCAGCAATTGTTTCTTTGATCTGTCTCCAGGATGGTTGAGACGAGATCACATCGCCAGGGCCAGGGGGACGCCGATGAGAGGTCTGCCACCTCTCCTACCCAGCAGCTAGCCCCTGGTACCGCAGCCCCAGTCATGCCAGCTGGGGTAGGCGTTGCAGCTGCGTTCGGAGGAGCCCCTCCACCAGCAGCAGGGGGTATGCCTTCACCAGATCGGAGGCAGGACCCAGTCATCCCAGAGGTACCGTTCCAGCAGCCGTCGCCTATAGGAAACGTGGACGCGACACAGATGTTCGCCTACTTTCAGCAGTTTATGGAAATACAGCAGACCCGGCAGGAAAGGGGCATGGAGTTGGCCATTACGACAGTCGCAGCTCGACCAGTAGTCCAGCAGCCGAAGACACCAGGGATAGAGCAGTTCCAGAAGATGAGCCCCAGAGACTTCTTAGGGACAGAGGGGATCCTATATGCCGATGAGTGGATCGAGCATATAGAGGAGATCTTCCGCCTGGCCAGGATACCAGCAGATCTTCAGATCGAGGCCGCAGCTAGCCGGATGCGAGATCTTGCTCGCACCTGGTATCAGTCAGACCCCAGAGTGGGGGTAGCTGGGCAGACTTGGGAGCAGTTCAAGGGCTTCTTCAAGAAGAAGTTCTTCCCAGATTCAGCACTCAGAGCCTTGGAGACGCAGTTCGATAGCCTAGTCCAGGGGAGTCTTTCGGTGGAGGAGTACGCAGGGGAGTTTGGCCGCCTCGGCAGGTTCGTAGAGGGCTTGAGCGAGACGGTGAAGGCCCAGAGATTCCGAAAGGGTCTGGTCTGGTCAAGGAAGTTAAGTCCTTGACCAAGGGCAACAGGGATGCCACTTTTGAGGAGATTTTGACGGAAGCCTTATTGGCGGAGGATGATCTTGAACTTAGGCTCAAGAGGGGGCGAGACCCAGTTGGGGGCAGCAGCAGCGAAGGACCGGCCAAGAGGCCGCACGTTCAGCAGCAGTACCAGCAGCCGAGGGCTCAGATACATCAGCTACAACAGAGGCCTGCTCAGCATCAGGGACAGAGACAGGTACTATATCAGCAGGACACCGTATGCAACTTCTGCAAGAAGCCAGGCCATTGGTGGAACGATTGCAGGAAGAGGCTAGGTATGTGTTTGCTTTGCGGTTCAGCGGAGCATCAGTGTAGAGAGTGTCCCAAGAACCCGACACCATTGGCTCAGGTAGCACCAGGAGCTAGGGCTCCGGCAGGACAGCATAGGGAACCACCATTGCAGACTCAGCAGAAGAGGTTCGTACAACATCAGCAGCAGGCCAGGGGAGGCCAGCCAGGGCGAGCTTTCGCCATGACAGCCGAGGATGCTCAGGCCGTTGGAGATCTAGTTGCAGGTTCCGTTCTTGATTCAAATTCTGCAATTATTGCCTTAAAATTCGATTCTCTCTGTTCCTTGTTGGTTGATCAATTCTGTCTTGTTGTTCTTGTGTTATGTTTGATTTTCTTCTGAGATAAATCATATGGGCTAGGTCACCCAGTTATGGAATCTAGAATCTTCGATAGTCGTATTAGCTGGCATAGTGAGGACATATAGTCAGATTTAGGACGTATTTCTCGGGTGTGGGAATTTAAGATTTTCGCTGCCAAGCATGCGGCAATGCAAAAATTTTAAATACCATAATTCTAGAGGTATGTGCCTTAGTCGAGGACTCTGTGATTATCGTAGCCATGCTCACTAGCACGACGAAGATTCTGAGTATCATGATTTTGGATAGACGCATATGATTATCTGACGGTATGTTGAGACTTTGATTGTGGGGTGTTTGACCTAGAAGGACTGCTACCATCTTAA
Organism: Iris pallida; assembly: GCA_029216955.1. Taxonomy (NCBI): domain Eukaryota; kingdom Viridiplantae; phylum Streptophyta; class Magnoliopsida; order Asparagales; family Iridaceae; genus Iris; species Iris pallida. The sequence continues at coordinate 10,446,512 of JANAVB010024400.1, read as the reverse complement.
TTTCGAGGACGAAATTTTTATAAGGTGGGTAGGATTGTAACACCAGTTTTTCCAAAAGAGGATAATTTTTAAATTTTATAATTTTAGCCTTTTAATAATGATATTTAAATCATGATGTAATTTTTTTGTGATTTTTAATCATTTAAAACTATTTTAAATCATGACTTATGATTTTGGTGTTTAGCTAGTGTAGCCCTAGAGACTACTTGACCAGGAAACTAACCATGACCTTGGGAGCCTAACCATGTGAGTAGAGTTTCCATTTAGTACATTTTAGCCTAGAGGGTACTTGGGTCATTTTGGGATTTATTTGAATTTAATAGGATTTATTAGAACTTATTGAATGTATGTGAATAATTGCTTGGTATGTGATGTGATTAGCCTAACATAGAGGGACCTAACCTAATAGATTGGACTAACCTAGATTAGCCTTGGTTAAGTTGATGGTTATGTTAGCATTGACTAAGGTTGGTTAGCCATGACTTATGACTTGATTAGTCATGACTAGGATTAGTCATAGTCTTGAGTTAGTATAGCTAAAACCTGGAATCAATATGGACCATAGATCCTTAGTGGGAGATTGAGAGCCATAGATTGGGCACTAAACCCTAGGATGGCCAGCCATGTAGTAGTTTTCCCCCCTATATAAGCCCTCATGTTGAACTCTTGCCTCTTTTTTTATCATTCTTGCAAGTCTTGAAGAAAGAGAGGTATAGACTCCTTCCCTAATCCATAGTTCATCCATTTTTTATCCTTTTTAGCCCTAATCTTTTGCAATAACACCTAACCAATCCCTACTTGTTGTTCTTGTGGAGCAAACCCAGCCTTGGAGCAATTTGGAAGCCTACATTACTAGAGAACCTCTCAGCTTTGGGATATTTCTGGAGGCTGAAAACTCACTCAGGTTTAACCCTAAAACCCAATTGAAACCCTAGATTTTATTGCATATTCATGTAACCCTAGGTGTCCACTTCGTCCTGACCAAGTTTGGTGCCATATTGTGTTGGATACGTGTCCGTATCGGACACGTATCAGTCGTGACGGCAAGTGTTGATGAAATACTTGAATGAATTCATTTTTGTTATTTTCGAATTCTATTTGAATAGAAATCTTGGTTTTGATATTGCTTAATGATTTTTTAGTCTCTGAGATGATTTTTGTGTCATTTTGTGTCACATTTTGGTTGTGGACACGGCCTGTGCACAGCCCACAATTTTCCCCTGCTACTCGAACCTCACTGTGGCCACGACACGGGGTCTTTTGACACGATATTTTGTGGTGAACTAGGGGCAATGTCTGTCAAGACATCCCCAAGGTTTGGTTGGATTTTGTTTAGTATCGAGAGAGTTCTCTCGAGTTGCTTGGCTCGACTGTACATGACTGGTTCAGTCCAGTGTACTGTCGGTTGTGTTCTCGTGTGTGGACACGCCGTATCCGGCCATGGTGGACACGAGGTGACTTGTATGATACGTGCACAAGTGTGTTAAGGTTTACCAACCATTAGTTTGGTTTATTGATTTAATTTCATGTCGAATTCTCATTTTTCCAGTTCTTTCCCGCTATCTATGTATCAGTCCCATTCTCTTTTGTTTTCCAGTTTTTATATGAATTTTGACTTCGATTTAACCTATTATATACTGTTATTTGCATGAATTTTAACCTCTAATATGTGCACCTATAGGTTTACTAATGATGTGTTGTCCGGATGATCTTGATCCCTAAGATCACATCAGCTTCCCCCAAGTCCTTCATACTGAACTTGCTCGAGATGAATTTCTTTGTCTTCGTGACACAACCTATATCCGTACCTAGGATAAGCATGTCGTCCACGTACAGACAAACGATCACACCTCTTCCATCAGCGAACTTCGTGTAAACACACTTGTCCGTCTCGCTGACCATGTAGCCATTTGACCTTATAACTTTGTCAAACTTCTCATGCCACATCTTGGGAGCCTGTTTAAGACCGTACAAAGATTTCACCAAATTGCAGACTTTATCTTCAAGACCCTTGACGACAAATCCCTCTGGCTGTTGCATATAAATCTCTTCGGTCAGCTCGCCATTTAGAAAAGCCGTTTTCACATCCATCTGATGTATCACCATCTTATGTATTGCTGCAAGAGCAATCAATATTCTGATGGTGGTCATCCGGGCTACTGGAGCATACGTATCAAAGTAGTCAATCCCCTGCTTCTGAGAAAATCCCTTGGCTACCAACCTAGCCTTGAACTTGTCAATAGTTTCGTCTGCTTTCATCTTCTTCTTGAAGATCCATTTGCATCCGATGGGTTTCGCTCCTTCAGGAAGATTAACCAACACCCAAGTATTATTTGAGGTGATGGAATCAATTTTATTGTCAATCGCCTCCTTCCAGAAAATCGCGTCTCTGGTCTTCATCGCCTCATCATAGGTAAGTGGATCAGCTTCCACATGATAGGTGACAAAGTCACTTCCGAAGTCTTTCGGCCTCCTCACTCGCTTCGTTGACGGGTCAGCGAGATCTGGTTCAACCGTTGTTTCAACAACAACATCTTCTTGGACTACATCTTCATTGAAGACCTGTACACCCTCATTATTCTCCGGAACATCCGCAAGAACAATATTCTTGTGCCTTGCAAACTTGTCTTCAAAATATTCTGCGTCGCGAGATTCGATGATATGATTTGATTCAATATCAAGAAATCTCCGAGCATCACTCTTCTCAGCATACCCCAAGAAGATCATCTTAGTAGTCCTTGTCCCAAGCTTCTGAATCTTCAGATCTGGAAGCTTGACATATGCCAGACACCCCCACACTCGAATGACATTCAAGTTAGGTCTGACCTTGAACCAGAGTTCATGAGGAGTAACGTCTGAAGTTGCATGAGGCACTCTAATTAGAATAAAAGTGGCCGTCAATGCAGCTTCTCCCCAGTAGCACTTAGAAAGACCTGCAGTCAACAACATTGAGTTAATTATTTCTGTTAACGTTCTGTTCTTCCTCTCTGCTACTCCGTTTGATTGAGGAGAGTACGGAGCCGTAGTCTCATTGACAATTCCATGTTCTTTGTAGAACGATGTAAATTCATGAGACCTGTACTCCCCACCTCGATCACTTCTTATTCTTTTGAGTTGTTGTCCAGTCTGCCGCTCAGCTTCGGCTCTGAACTCCTTGAACTTCTCGAATGCTTCGTCTTTAGCCTTCAGCAAGTAGACGAACGCATACTTTGAGATGTCATCGATGAAGGTTATGAAATACTTCATCCCGACCTTTGTAGAGAACTGTTTGAAGTCACAGATATCGGAGTGTACCAACTCCAGAAGATCTGTACTTCGATTAACCCGAGAAAAGGGTTTCCTTGTGATCTTTGTTTGAGCACAAACTTCATATTTCTCTACCTTACCCCCACACTTGGAGATAAGTCCTAGACTAGACATTCTGTTTATTCGTTTACAATAAACATGTCCTAGCCTATTATGCCACAACTCAAGAGTATAAGCAGAAGGAGTGATTTCATTAATCACATTAATTACATTGGACTGATTTACAAGCTGAATTTTGAACATTCTTTCGGTATAAAAAGCTTTCCCGAAATATGTTTTCTTGATAGACATCACCATCTGGCCAGCATTGATGTCCATCCTGAGGCCTGCGTTGCAGAGTAGGCCTCCTGAGATCAGGTTCTTGGTGATAGCAGGTACGTGCTTCACGCCTTGAAGCGTCAGAGACTTCCCCGAAGTCAGCTTCAACACCACCGTCCCGATCCCGAGCACTTCAGCTTATGCCTGGTTCGCCATCATAACCACTTCAGAAGTAGGTGTGTAGGTGGTGAACTACTCCTTACTAGAGCAGACATGGCAGGAGGCTCCAGTGTCTACCCACCAGTCAGAGTCAGTCCTTACCGCATCAACATGCGCAATCATAGCAACAACATCAGTGATCATAGATACCTTACTAAGCTCTCCTTGCTCTGATTGTTTGGTCTTTGCTTTGCATTCACTTTTGAAGTGGCTCTTCTTGCCATACTTGAAACAAGGCATCTGAGACTTTGCCTTCTTTCGCTTGAAGGAAGTCTCCTTCACGTTCAGATTGTTAGGGTTCTTCTTCTTGCTGTGAAAAGCCGTCTGCTTTCTCCTTGGTTCCTTGGTATGAACCAGATTGGCGTTAGCCAATTGCTTGGACAGTGCGTCCACCTTCAGTTGAGCCCGCATCTGGTCCTCAACATAGATTTCCTGTAAGAGATCTTCAAGGCTGATCTCAAGCTTCTTCCTATGCATATTTGCATAGAACTTACTCCACCCAGCGGGGAGCTTTGAGACAATCCCTCCAACAACAAACTTGTCGGGGAGGGGCATCGCCTCGTCTTCCAACTTCTGTCGCAGCTTCAGAAATTCTTTTACCTGCGGCAGCATGGACTTCTCGTCCTCAAAGAGCCATTTGTGATATTTTTCAACCACAAATATCTTGCTCCTGTTCTTGTCTTCTTCGTACAGTTTCTCCAGAGACTCCCATATGTCTCTGGCAATTGTCTTCTTACTGTAGGATTCTGCTAGGGAATCCTCCATAGCATTTAGGATAAGCAGTCTGCAAATGCTATTTTCTCTTCTCTACTTGGCCTGAAGTTTAGTAGCCGCAGTGATTGCGGCAGCAGACCCAGTATCTGGAATGGTAGGTTCCTCTTCAAGAAACACGTGATCAACGTCTCTGAGTTGAAGAGTGAGATAAACCTTCCTCTTCCAGACTTGATAATGCTCTCCATCAAACTTTTCTAACTTACAAAAGTCAGTATTGAGGAGTGAAGCATTAACGTTTCCCATCGTAGCAATAAAGCTTTGAGATTGTTAGTGCCGGGGCACAATTTTTCGATGGAAAACTGAGAAGATGAAACAATTGTAAAAACAATGTTCCAACGCAACACTTCTAGGAAGGTTGCGTGAGTATAACGAAGATCTAAAAAAATCTCGTTTTAGTATTACGAGAATCTAAAAAGATTTCGTAATCCACAGCAATCGATCGTAGTACTTCTAAAAAGAAAATACAATCAGAATTACTGGCAGCACTGAAGAAGGTGACTGGCGAAAGATGGAAGAACTCCTGCTGGGGTGAATAATCACCATTGCTCAAAGCTTTATTCGCCCTACACGAACATCTTCCAGGAACCAGCAAGTTCGTCGGAGAACTTGGAACACTCCTGCTCTTCTGACTCCTCGGATGGACACAAACTCTCGTGCAAAAGCAACGCTGGTGCGACGCCTTTCCTCTCTCTCGAAGGCTGCTGGAATTCGCAAGCAAATTCCGATCAGAATAGTGTTAAAAAACACTTCTGAATTCTCTGTTTACTCGTGCTAAAAAACACTTCATAAACTTTCTATGGTGGCTTCTCTTACTCGTATATCTTCAGCCTTGAGAGAGAGAGAGAGGATGCCTTATATAGGCCCTGCAACAACTGTTCGATTGCCACAAAGTTAGGGACGTGGTAAAAACCACCCTGAACATGTAGCAACCGTCCAGAACATGCAAACGCACGTTCTGCTGCAAGTTGCACCAACTGCGCGCACCCTGTGGCGCGCAACGTGGCACGTGCTAAGTGCAAAGTGCGCCAACAAAATGCCACATTACGCCTCATGAGCCCGAGTCCGAGTCGCTAAGCCCCTACGGGGCTTAGCTCCCATGGAAATAAATTTTCCAAGAGCAAAAAGCATGAATGCTTTCAATTGTTGATTTGGTTTTTTCTCTTTAGAAAAATAACCCCACATGGCACACCCATGTGCACCTCCACACCACATGTTCATCTCTAAACTAGCAAAGCTAATATATAGAGATACAACTCCTTTGGTCTAGCCGATGTGGGACTAAAATTTACTTTGTAAAAGACCAAAACCCAACAAATTTGTGTATGTGTAGGAAAAGAAAGAAATAAACATTTCTAACTCATACGGTTAAGGTGTGAGATATTCTCCACGACTAAATGAGTTTGATCCACATGACAGCTATAACAATTTCTAATTCAAATTATTTTTCAATATCTTTTATGTGCATTGCACGTGCACGTTATTAGTACTTATAAAGATGTTTAGAAATGGCTCAAAATGAGTCGTCTAAGCCATATGTATATTCTCTAAGTAATAAAAAAATTAACCCATCTAACTAACGTAGTTATTTTCTCACCTAGTTTAAAATAAAATTAAAAGCTAAAATTCTCCTAACTACATGAATATGTATAAATACTAAAATATTTAGAATTTAAATTATATTTAAACTGACTACATGATATTATCTAACTAAAAATATATCCAAAAGTTTGAAAAAATATTTATAATAAATTATAACTAAAATATATTCAAACTATATTTAAAATATTCTAACGTAATTTAAAATTTTATCTTTCAATCATATTGTAGATTTTTTTTAACGTGAAACGGCTTAAAATGAGCCGTCTAAGCCGTTTTTATATTTAACCGTATTATCTGACAAACATATATCCAAAATTCTGAAAACATATATATATAACAAATTCTAATTAAAATATATTCAAATCATATTTAAAATATTTTGTTATTATTTAAATTTCTATCTATTTTTTTAATAATATTATAGATTTTTTTTTTGTACGTAAAACGCACGTAAATGTGAATAGTACATATATAAGAAAAATGTATTAACGCATGCAACATATCAAAGTGTTTTGGATTCATTGGCAGGCATATGCTAATTCAGTATAATTATCAATTATTGGTATTTCATTTTAGAAACATATTAGTGATGACGTCCAGGGGCGAAGATGGACATGGCATAATATGGACAATTGTCCACACTTATTATATAGTAGAACATGCGCGTGCAATTGCACGTTAAATTATTATTATTATTTCTTTTTTAATCTTATAATTTTTTTTAAAATATTTAAATTAAAATAAAATTTTATTGTATATATATTTATATTTTAATTAAAATTTGTAAAAAAATTATTTAAATTTTATTATAATTTGTTATGGATAAATTTTTTTATGATAATGTTGAAAAATAGTTAAAATATATTTGAATTAAGATTTGTTAAACAATTTAAATATTTTCTGATTTTTTTCTTTAAATTTAGTTTTAAACAGTTTTAAATGTTTTTAAATAGATATTTGTACGAACTAGAAGAGAGAAAGTTAGTTTTTATACGTAATTTCTTCAAGAAATGGTGGATGAGGAGGTTAATTTTTATATTCCGTAATTAAAAAATAAAATAAAATGGTCCATAATATACATACGGTTTAGACGGCTAAATTTTGAGCCATTTTGAAGCCCCCTTATATAGTGGAAGATTTTTGAGAAAAAAAATAGTTATAGATATTTTTCATATTGTCCTTACTAAAATTATACTAAAATTATCGTTTGCCCCCACTATCTTAATTTGTTTTTACTTGTCTATAGGCAAAAGACTAAAAACTACACTATTTATTTGATAAGGTTAAAAGTTAAATCATTTTGACAAAACTTCCATCTTCTCGTACTTTATTATAGATTTTTGTATGTATACATTTGAATATTTTGATTGGTTATGTGCTAAAAAAAATTATATATACTATAATTGTCTAAATATTTATTTTTTAATATAATTTTAATTTTTTATTATTATTATCTTCTGAAGTCCCCTTATATAGTGGAAGATTTTTGAGAAAAAAATAGTTATAGATATTTTTCATATTGTCCTTACTAAAATTATACTAAAATTATCGTTTGCCCCCACTATCTTAATTTGTTTTTACTTGTCTATAGGCAAAAGACTAAAAACTACACTATTTATTTGATAAAGGTTAAAAGTTAAATCATTTTGACAAAACTTCCATCTTCTCGTACTTTATTATAGATTTTTGTATGTATATATTTGAATATTTTGATTGGTTATGTACTAAAAAAAAATTATATATACTATAATTGTCTAAATATTTATTTTTAATATAATTTTAATATTTTATTATTATTATCTTCTGCTGCATAATGAAATTAAAATTCTAACTTTGATTTTGTCCTCACATTTTCTATCTTCGCCACTTGATGACGCTCATTAATCACCAGAGTAGGCTTTAGGGGGAGGCGGGCTAGACAGTCACGTAGGACCTCCCCTCGGGGAGCCTCAATTTTTTTGAACTTTAATCATTTTTTGAAGCAATTGCTTAGGTCGGTCTAAGGCCAAAAAAACAATGGGTCTGAAAAAGTCCAATGATGTCTATAAAAGAACTAGATTTAGTTTAATGTTATTATTTAATACAATAAATTTATAAGTTGGAATTGCTTAATTTATTGGATCTTAGTGATAATTTATGTGTATTCAAAAACTAATTATATTAAATTTTATATTTATTGGATTTGCTGGATTTTCGACTTACACAAAAGTATAGAGAGGTAAGGCCTCATTTTTATGACTTTTAGGATATCCAAAATGTTGTAACCGGCCCTCTTAATCACACTAGTAATTACATGGTCATATTTATTTTGGTAATGATAATTAGGCATCTACCTAGGATGGTTAAAGTTTTGTGACATTTCTTTTGGTAACTTAGCAACGAGTTATGATGTATTCAAAATTATTTATCACGACTGTTTCTCCTTATTTGATAAAAAAACAGTTTCAGTTGTTTGGTAACAATTATTAAAAAAAATCTGAGAAGCTAGTTAAAATTTAAGATACTTTTTGAAAACATATGAAGAGCTCCTTAATTTAAAAGTTGATTTTGTTGGTGATTTTTCAAAAACAACATGAAGAAGTGCCGAAGCTAACTCCAGTTAAAATATCACTTATTGCAATATTGTTTTAAGACTAATATTTGCGATTAGCTGACCAAAATGATTCTGGTTGCATTTAAGTGCCATGCCATGTCATGTCATTGTTCTACATTTGTTATTAGCTTTTCCACTCCACTATTAGAAAAATTCCATTAAGCAAACCAATTGCCTTCTATTTACAAAGCTTCGTACAAATATAAAATAATCCCAACTACATATAGCTCAAGGTGTGTATTCAGCCGGATGGATTTTTACCAAAATACTCTCACTTTTAATTTAGTCGTTTTTGTAAACAATAAAAAAAAAATATTTTGATTATTTTACTGAAAATAATCAAAATATTTCTATAACAACTATATTCTAAGAGTAACGGTGGTTATGTGCCTCCTAAAAATTCATATAAATATGACTTAAGTCATCCAATTAAAAAAAAAATTCTTCAATCTCTTCTAATACTTACAAAGCAACATCATATTATATTCGGTGAAATAGCTTCTTTTCGCTGTCATAGAAAATGAATAACCGTCACAGCAGCTGGAAGATCAACATCCTAGCTTAACCCGCACCACAACCTCAGGGTATACAAGAACCTCAAACTTCACCACAACTTTAGAAGGTACAATGACCTCAATCCGCACAACCTCAGTGGGCACTAGGCTATGGAGAATAAATGAATCATAATTTGATAAGATTGGAAGTTTGACACCACTTTAGCGGAGTTTACACTGAACGTGATACTGAAAGAATAAACTCGTGTGTAATTTTTATTTAATGCGTGCATTATGAAAAACAAATCCTAACCGTGGCACAAAAAAAAAACTACGTAGACATATAGACAAACAGATATAGTATATTTCATCTTCTTGAAAAAAATATATTTTTTAATGTGTTTATTATTAGTCGTATTACTATGTATCATTTTTTAATATTTGCTATTATTGTTAGTTAGGTAATTTTTTATGCGATTTATGTTTTGCCTTTTTTTTATTTTACATTCAACAATTCTGCAATCTTCTTTTGTATTTAAAAAGAGGTTGAAAGTAGAAACTAAAAAACAAATCGTATAAAAAAACACTGTAATAAAAATAATATATATTAAAAAAGTTATCAATTAATTTTTTTTTTTACTATTTTTTTTATATAATAAAAGACTCAAAACTCCAAGTCCCCATAGAACTCCCTAGCCCCACCACCCACACACACAGGGCCCAACCCTAACTTTTGTTTTTGTTTTTTTTCTAAAATAAAAAACGGGACAACCCGAGCAGTCTAACACTGTCCGTATCCGACACAGACCCAGCCCCGCTAAAACTCAGTCTGATTTTTTGCGGTACTGAATTGGACTAGATTTGGGTTCAGAAACTCTGAACCCGGACTAATCCAACCCGGTCCAGATCCGATCAAATCCAATTAAAATCGGACCATTACACAACTTGAACTCTAACCATCCAGACGTTTATAAATAAATTGGTGAGATCCACAAGAAGACTGCGTGACCATCAAGGTCATTGGATTGTCATATATGTATAATATCTACGGAACATTATCTATGCAACTTTCTGAAATTTGTTCAAGGTCCCTATGACTTTTCGATCTTGCTAGAAGTCCCTTTCTTGTTTTTTTTTTTATCTCGCTTGTTACCAATAGCAAATTTTTGGAACGATGTCATAACAAAAACATAAAAAATTATATAACAAAAAAAAGAGAATAAAGAACAATCATGACTAAAACGATATAAATATGATTGAACATGAGGTATCATGATTAAAATAAAATCATTTTTTTTTCGATAGATGTATATGTCATCAAAAAAAAATCATGATAAATCAATGATTTAAAAAAATATTATTAAGAATATATAAATGATAAATAATTTTTTAAAAAAATGTGTCTGAGGTGATTTATTAAGAAGTAGGGGAGGTACATAAATGTTTAGTACAAAATAATTACTAATTTTAAACTAAGCATAAAATATACTATAAATGCTTTTTTTACTACAACCGATATAGTAAGTTACAAGGAAAATGCTAAGTTTACTACCAAATTCTTACAACCTTCTTACAACTACTCTCTCCCACTCCTTACACATGGGTCTCACCGGGTCCCACCACCACTCTCACCCCCCCTGCTACATGGGCTCCATCCGGTCCCACCATTTCTTTCCCTCCTCCAATCGAAGTCCGACACGTGTCCGGCTGTAGGAGGATTGTAAAATTTGGTTGTAGGCAAAGCAAAGCTCAAGTTACAATGGAGTGAACATGATTCCTAACATAGTTGCATTTAAAAAAGTATTCAAATAATATAATACAAAAATATGGAATATTTTCTTTATTGTTGTTTGTGTGCTACTGAACATTGGGTTGGAAAGTCACGGATCTACATCAATTTTTGGGAAATTAGAGGTACCTAAGAGCATCTCCAACCCTATTGTGACTTTGGAAAAAAGTTGTTGCCACGTAGGAATGACAAAATTTTATTCAAAAGTTCTTCTCCAATGCAATTGTCAAGTCAATTGTGAAGCTTATGTGGCAAAAATTAAAGAAGACATTGTGAAGTTGATTGTCTTGTTCTAGACAATGCACTTGACAATGTCTTCTCTTCCATGTCATCAATTATGAATAAAAAATATTAGAAAAAAAAAGAAAGATGAGTAGTTGTCATAAAAATTGTCTTGGAAGTTGAAAAAAATATTTTTTATTGTCTCCTCAATACTTTTGTATTGGAGAGAGTTTTTCTATCTCATTGTCTTTTGAGATATAATTTTGTTACATAAATAAGACATTGTCTTGTGGTTCATGTCACATAAGAGCCACCTAAAACTCACAGCACTTAACAAGACAATAGGGTTGGAGATGCTCTAACAGGAAAGAACAGAGGTTCTCTCTGGAAGTGCCAAGAATTTGATGCAGCCTCTCCCCGTGTCCCGCGTAACCCCATGTGGGCCCCACCGGCGGGCAAGGCATGACTGGACTCGTGTCAGGAGGTCCCAAGCGCACGGGCAGCCCGTGCCTGGCCGTGGCGGCTCGCGGTTGAATTGTGTCTTTGTGCCCATCAGCCCATGTAAATGTAACCTTGTATAAATTTAGTCCGGCTTACAAACAAATATTCTTGGTCGATTAATGAATTTTCAGTTAGACCTAGCAGAAATTATCATTGGATTATATTTAATAAGAAACTGATCGGTCGGAATAGTCAAACTATAACAACAAGTGGTCCGTGTCGGCTGCTCGACACACCGAAATGATGCATCCGACTCATTAACCACCTTTGTCGCATCCTCACAAACAGGGGCAAAACTGTCATTATGTCCTACGTGTCAAACTGAAATGCCAAATATGCCCTTATCGTCTTACTGGCGCCCACGTGTCTCCCTATAAAGACTTGCGCTCCTTCCTCTTATCACCGGCAGTGGGCAAAGAAAGGCTCTCCTCCTCCCTCTTCTCCCCCCTTCTCCCTCTTAGAATTCTAGGGTTTTCGAAACCCTAACCCTAATTTTTCTTCGGACAACCGTGTCTATGGCGACTCCGGCGCTGATTCCATCCTCGTCGTCAGCGGCGGCGACCGGTGGTGCCGCCACTGGAGGGGTTTCTAACAAGAACCTATCGTCGGCGGAGGAATCACCGATACTGATCTTCCTGTTCTTCCAGAAGGCGATCCGGACGGAGCTCGAGCGGCTCCACCGGGCGGCCGTCGCCTTCGCCAACGACCGGAGGGGGGACGTGCGGTCGCTCGCGGACCGGTGCCGGTTCCTCTGCGCCATCTACAAGCATCATTGCGATGCCGAGGATGCGGTATTGCATCTTTCCCTTCTTTTTAGCTTGTTAGGGTTTTATTTGAATGTAGCAGTCAATAAATTTGAGTCCCTAGAGTGTTGGAAATCTGGTTCACAATTGAATCAGTAAATAGGAAAAGTGTTATATGATCACAAGTAGAGAAAATTAGATCGGCGGCATTGATTTGTTGCTAATTTAGGCTGCTTCGTAAGTTGAATCGAACTGCAGAAGACGCTTCGTAAAATGCTTCATAATCGAAGAAGGCTGTATATTGTCATAACCTAGGAATTCACTGTTGGGTCGAATACATCCAGCATTTTAGGAACCAGATGGGTCATTGTTCGACATTCATCACCTGCTGAGACCGACTGGCCTGTTAGTTGAATGGAATTTTAGCTGGGCCTTAAAACTGACAAAAGTACACATGGTGATGGCAAGAGAGGAAATTATTGATTCCACTATCCCGGACTTTGTTTTTATTCATGCTTCTACTAGCATCAGGCATTCTGAAAAATAAACTCGACTTTTTTCCATTTCCTGGATGTAACAGCTATAAAAGGCAAGTTGAGCTTTCATAATTCGTTGCAGAAGCAACCTATATTGCTGCAATAGCAGCTACTGTAACATTTCTGGCCATTTAGCTTTTACAGTAACTCTACCGTAGACCTGTCAATGGATAGTCGAAAATTCGAATCCGATCCGATTCCGTATCCGAACTTTCAGATATTTTTCGAAATTTCGGATATCGGATTCGGATATCCGAATATTTTTCGGATATTATCCATTTTCGGATACGAAATCGGATATTAAGGTATTCGAATCCGTTAATATCCGATCCGACTTTAAATTTCAAATTTCGGATATCGAATTCGGATATCGGATTCAGATATCCAAAATTTTATATATATTATAGTATAATGTATATGTAATATATATTAATTAATAGAGAAGATTAAAGTATTTTATTCTCAACTAACTTTTACATAAAATAATTATAATATAATTTATATATAATAGTAATATATATTAATTACAATTTACAACATAAGAAGAAATGACTCAAATATGTAGAGAAATTGAATTTGGTTTTCGGATATTCGGATAATAACTAAATTTTTAATATTTCGGATTTCGGATATTCGGATACTAGCATTCGAATTTTTTAGCTAATCGGATCGGATATTATCCGATATCCGTTAAACTAGACTTATACGAATTCGGAGTGTCAAAAGAGATATCCGTTCGGATATCGGATCGGATTCGGATATTACAAAAAAAAATCGGATACGGATACGGATATTGTCCTGTCCGTACCGATAAGCATCCGTTGACACCCCTAACTCTACGCTACTGAATAGCGGTACTAGGAAATAGTGGCTGCTATGTTGATCTATATCATGATATCGAGGCAAAAAATCGGCTATACCGACCGATTTGCCGATCACTATCACAATATAGTGGGGAAATATCAGCTATTGGCCAATTCATTATCACCCCGAAGTTTAAAAAAATGTGTAGGTGGGATAAACAAGTAGATTGGCAATAATATAACCAAGAAAGTTAACATGATGAGAAAGTATTAAATTGTATATATACGTTTAATACAAAATTTGTATTTTGGGATTTGAGTCTGACATCATGAGGAGCTTCCCCTGAAGAATCCGATGGTAGAATCGAATCGTATGTAGATATTTCTAGGTTCTTACAAAAAAGGAAAACCAAAAACAATATTTTAGAGACCACATGAGAAAGTTAACAAAAGGATTATCAAATGAAATGGTAATGATTTGACCATTTGTTATCATATTTTTTATTTGGACTTTTCTATAAGTTATGATATTATATTTTGGAAGTTTTTTTTCTTCGAGAATTTGTAATAGGTTATCGGATTCTTTATCATAAAGAGAGTATATGAACTGAACTTTAACCCTATATGGCTAGCCATATATATCATCTGTTATATCTGCAAATATCAGCTATCTGCTACGAGCGTACAACATCTCCAGCCGCTCTGTATCCACGATCAGCTATACGGAATCTTACACTTTTCATCTCCTTTGTCTAATTAATTTCATACTTGAACACTGTCAAGCTTTCCTTATCATTAATGAGTACTCTCTTTCAATGACCCATTGGGAGGAACTCTTTGGGAGAAGGTATGCTTTTGTAGGGTTTTTATGCTTCTTTGATTACTTGGCAAAGATGCCAATTAGAAGTTTAGAACCCTCAATATCTTCTTCCAGAAAACTAAAATAATGACACGTTAAGAATTTTCTTCTTTCCTGAAATTCTCATTACCTGAACTCGAAGGAATATTTGTAATTTCATGAGCTTGAAGGAATATTTGTAATTTCATTTATCTCCGAAATCCTCTTTATCATATTTGAAGTCAGAATCTCCTTCACCTCATTCTCATGAAGGCTATTAACCGATGGGAAAATAAACCAGACCAATGGATGTATTTTTTAGTAGGTTGGAGATAGTTTCATGGCAGGGAATTCAAATATGAATTGGACAGTTTCCAAGGAAGACATAAAATGCCGATCAATGCTTTGATTCAGGTTGTATCATTATATGAACATTCTTGTTTTGGAGGCATTGTTAGGACAATAGTTTGTTGTGGAGTACGGTTCAGAAGTTCCATGTTTATGTGGTCTTGGTTGCAATTTTATGTTCTTCCTTACCTTTTCCTTTGTTCTTATATACTGATTTGTGCTTGTGTATTGAATGTATAAACATGTTGATAGTTGATATAGGCTATGCTTGGTTGCTAAGAAAGCGAGGAAAAGCAAACGAAATCTTATATAAATATCATCACCTCTCTACATGGTAGGGTTTCCTTTTCCTTTTCTTTCCCTCGCTTTCTAGTTTCTACCAAACTGAACACAGCCTTAGGTGTTTGCAAGGTTTCCTTGGATTATAAATTTTTAGAGTATTTCATCACATAAATGTGTCCTTTGGCATGTTTTTGTTGTTGTGTTACTAAGTAGAATGTAAGGTCTATGTTCTTATTAGGCTAATTTACACTGAGGTACCCTGACCTTTTGCCTTTGTGCACTTAAATACCTTGAACCTTGTTTTTGTTCACATTGCCCCCTTAACTTTCTAGAAGTTATTAGTTACTTAGGTACCTTCCATTAACCCTTGTCTAAAGCCATCTCACATGACCAACATATGCTCTTTTATGGACCTTTTTACCCTCATCTTCAACCTCACCCACCTTCATAACCCTAACCTAACCTAAATCTAACTAGTGACCCTTTCCCCCTGCCTACCCAATGTTGCCACTCCAACTTCCCCAATTAAAGAACACTTACGTTGAACGAACATTTGAAAATGGTGTACGTTCACGTAAATTGTCAGTTATCTGTGTTCGTATTCGTGCATATAGGTGACTACATTGTACCTATATGTAAAGTGTCCATACCTCGTGTCGGTATGGTGTCCTTACCCGTTTCATTGTCCATATTCATGCAACATAGAAGAAGAACATATCTTTGTAGAAACGAAAGGGGGATTTTCTTTAGGTGTTGGCTTCTTTAGTTAATTTGAAATGAGTTCTGATCTTGCTTTACATTCATGTTTTAGAAATGTGTTCATGTCAAAATTAAAAAAAAAAATACTTGTAAATTTCTAGATTTTTTTTTTACTTTTATCCTTCAATCACAAAATAGATCATTTTTTGGCTTAAGATTAATCCATTTTGTTGGGCTCAGAGTCATAGGGTCTTGTCCATTACGTTAACCACATCAAGGAATTGATAATATAAGTAAAGTTCAAAGGAGCAATTTGAATAAAATCTAGGTTCATGGTATTTAAGTGAACCCATGCAAAGTTCAGGATATTTAGAGTAAATTAGCCTTTTTTTTTATTAAAAGTAAATATAATTATCCATCTGTCGTAAATTATATTCCTGATTAATATCATACTTTGCGGTATCGACCGATACAAATCTGATACAACCGATACCGATATGGTTTGGCATATCCTGATCCTATACCGACCGATACTCATATTGACTTACGCCGACATTGGGGGTCAATTTTTCAGTCAGTTTGGCAGAAAAAAAAAATTGAACGAAAAGACCAATCAACAAGTGTGTAAAAGCATGTAAAAGAAGAAAACTTATCTATCATATGTAAACCAATCGGCAAGGGTGGCGACTGTTTCATTCAATTTCAAAACTACTAAGAAACAATATAGGAAATACTTAAAATTATGCCTAAATGTGTAAAAAAATTCCTTCAAAATTTAAATTAATTATTAATAATAATTTTTTTTCTGATACCAAATAATCTGTTACTCTAATTCGAAACTGCCGATATTGCCGATACCGCCGATCCATATACTCATAGGAAGGGTCCGATTCCGATACCGATAGTGCGGACCTTGATTAATGTAAGAAACTTAAACCTGGTATGGATGGAAATATTAGTAGTTCATGACTGTTATTTTCGCTATTTCTATTTGCAAAATGAATAGTTGGTCAAAGATTTTATATTGTTTGCATATATTGAAAATCTGGATTTCATGATCATTTATTTTTCTCCAAAACACAGGTCATATTTCCAGCCCTTGACGTAAGGGTCAAGAATGTGGCACATACATATTCTCTTGAGCATAAAGGGGAAAGTGCTCTTTTTGATCAATTGTTTGACTTGTTGAGTTCAAGTGTGCAAAATGATGATAGTTTTAGAAGAGAACTAGCTTCATGCACAGGAGCCATCCAGACATCTCTTAGCCAGCACATGTCTAAAGAAGAGGAACAGGTACTAACTACAAAGTACAATAACTTGCTTCTGTAGATCGTGTACCTATACTAAATGTGCTGCTATGTTCAGTATATGGCTAGGAACGAAGTTTATTTTCCTTTTAATTATTACATGAGATCATTCTTTTGATAGCTCTAAATGGACTGATTATCTTAACGAACAAATCCGCATCAACTAATAGACTGTTTTAAGTATCACCAACTGTTACATGTTAAGGTTGATGGAAATTGATTCAATAAATTGAAAGCTGAGCTGGGGTGGTATTGCTGCAATATAACCATAGAGGAGACTATTTGGTGTTAAAAGAGAGACGCTAGACTAGACAAAGATCGACTCTGAAGACTAAAACTGTTGAAACTTGGAAGCCATCAGCTGTAGATTACCTTGTATTCAAGTTATCCATAGTTGGCAAGGTTTGAAATATAACTTGAATTCAAATTCTGACTTGTAACATGGAGCTCACATGCTATCCAAGAGATTAGAGGCTATTCAAGATTCTCAAAATTATTGCTATCAAAATGAATCACCTAGTGGTTCAAATAGGGTTGAACTACGGCATAGTAATCAAGGGGGTCAAGGATGATGCGGCTTCTTCCAGATCAATTGTTAAGCTTTAAACCATATGTGGTAAACAGCTATCCTGTTTCCTCAAAGTCCAAATAAAGTTGAAATACACAACTGTATATATGGAAACAAAATCAAGTGCAACAGAAAGTTCATATGAATCCTTTCAAATAATTGAGGGAAGCATTTAAATTTCTTTCCCACCTAACGTCCTTTAACAATATGCTATAAAATTTGAAAGAATTGAACAAGATGGTTTGGTACTGTTATAACTCCATTACTCAAAACACATCAAAAGATGGATGGGTATGTCGAGTTAGGATGTCAGTTAAACTATCTGAGGAGTTTATGTCAACGAAGTGTGAACTTGAGAGGGATCTTGTGGATATAACATGCAGCACAAGTACCTTTTATAATTTGAAACACAATAGAGATGGCTACCAAAACATTGTGCAGCGTCAATTATGCTAACTTTTAAATCATTGGCCCAAAGGTGTATGTTGACTGTAGCTGACATTTGGTACACTTGAATATTGTTGTAATCATCGATTTATTAGGAATTTGAAACAAAATTTTGAGATCTTGATACATATTAAGAAGAAACTCATACCGAATATAATTCTTACAGAAGGGCTTATTTTCAACTGTTCTTCTTGTTTGATATTTGTACACCCATATTAAATCAATGTCGTTGGGAATATTAATAGTCCATAACATAGAGTGAGGTTTAAGGTAGAATACAAATGGCGGTTGAAGTGATTATTTGGAGAAAGGAGATCATTAATAGTTAGCCGTGTTAAGAATCTGTAAGCCTATAACATACAGCTGAATTGTTTTGTAGTATGTAAACATACGGCAGAGAGAGAATGAAGAGACAAGGTTCCAAGAAGTGTTGACAATGTAAATACTAGGAAATAATCAAGAATCAGAGAGTTAATATAAGTTCCTCTGAAGTTATTAATGACATCAATGTTTGCAGAAATAAGAAGCTTCCTTTATACTTGCTATCATATTAGTTCACATCAGTAATAGAGGGGTATGCACTGTACTACAAGTTCCATATAGTGCAATATAAGTCCATTAGCTCATACAAAGTTGATACAATCCTTTGAATTTTTTGAATTATTTAAAGGCTATTTGCACTAGACAGTTCCCGTTATAGTAGCTTAAGTTAATTGTTTCTTAGTTGATATCTATCATCCTGAAACATGCAATATAACGGTTCAGTGACAATTTGGCAGCTAGAAGCTCACTACTTTAAGCTCTCATTTTTCCATATGTATTTTCCTATCCTCCTGAACCTTGCAGTATAAGGTTCTCTAGGTTTAGTTATCCAACGAAGATATGGTTTGTCACGTTGTTCAAAGAGGGTCCTTTTTTTTTCCGGCTGCAGACCATTTTTCTGCCATTATGGTCGTATGTTTGTCTTTAGAATAATAACAGTTTTTTTTTCCTTTTCTTGTGCAGCTTAGATTTTCTTTCAGATCCTTGTAAGATTTATCTGTTTCTTGTGTTTAACAATGCCTTTTGTGTGCTTATACTATTTCAAATCACACTTCACATTTGCAACAAAATTGAAATGTTTCTCTAATTTTGGGGTGTTTTTGTGCAGGTCTTCCCTTTGCTTATTGAAAAGTTTTCATTTGAAGAGCAGGCTGATTTGGTTTGGCAATTTTTGTGTAGCATCCCTGTGAACATGATGGCAAAGTTTCTTCCTTGGCTCTCATCTTGTATTTCTCCTGGCGAATATCAGGACATGAGAAAATCCTTGTGCAAGATAGTTCCAGAAGAGGAACTTCTTCAACAAGTAAAGTTCCTTTTTCAGCATATAAACATTTTTGTTCAACCTCTCCAAGCAAGCTTTATTAAAAGTTCTATAAAATCTATAGGTTATATTCACCTGGATGGAAGGAAATTCCAGGCGGAAGGTGGGACAAAGTAACTGTGAGGATGTCCATCTAGAGAGGAATCTTGATATTGGCTCTGGCCAGTCTGTTAATCAATCTGCAAAGCAGGTTTGTGCATGTGAACATTCAAGAATTGGGAAGAGAAAACATTGTGAAGGAGAATGTGATGTTGATCTTCCTGGGTTGCATCCAATAGATGAAATATTATACTGGCATAATGCTATAAAAAATGAGTTGAGCAATATTGCAGAGGAGGCGAGAAAGATACAACATTCTGGGGACTTCTCTGATTTGTCAGCATTTAATGCAAGATTGCAGTTTGTTGCTGATGTATGCATCTTTCATAGGTATGTACTTCATGATTAGTTTACAGTGGTTCCTTTTGTCTTGATACGATTGTTGCCATTCCTAGGATATAAAACGTATAGGCACACATACACACAAAAAAAAAACTACATAACCCCTTGCTTAGGTGGCTTATTTTTACAAACAAAGAAACACATACATTATAAATATGAATATTAAATATATTTCATGTAAGATGTTAGTTAACCAATGTTTCCAGAAGCTCGAGCTTATAGGAAATGGTCAAACATTATGTATGAAGCATCTTAGTACCGTTTGTCACGTGCGAGTAGGGACTACAAGAACCTGGGTTGTACCCGCACATGGATGAGCCTGCATTCACTTGAGCTAAAGTCCAACAAAAGGAGTATTGTACGAGGAAAGTTTAGTTAGGCAATATAAACAATTTAATTGGTGGAAGGGGATATTCAGACCCATGACATTTTGCTCTGCTAAAATATTATATACAATTGTGGAACTCACTTTATATATATATATATATATATATATATATATATATATATATATATATATTAATGTCCGGGGTCCTAGCCTAATGGGAGGACGGGGGGCTCCCTGAGGGGTGGTCTCGGGTTCGAGCCCTCACCCGCTCGGGATGGCTGGGGGTGGCTGTGCCATTATATATATATATATATATATATATATATATATATATAAGATTAACATATTCAGTTATAACAATGATTCAAATATATCTGAACTATCAACACTCCCCCTCAAGCTGAGAGTGGAAAATACAAGCACTTGCTGTAATGAAGTGAAACTGATCACAATTGAATGAGAGCTTGGCGACCAACATGGAGACGAGATGGACAAAGCGAAAAATGGACTTTCTGGAGATGTCAAAAACTCGCTAAATATCAGAAAAGACAATGAAATTTGTTAGGTTTGACAGAGAAGTCACCAAGAAAATGTCAATAGAGGTTCACAGAGTTCGTCTGGAAGGACATTAGAGGTTACCAAAAATGTTGACAACGACAAAGATGATGTCTGAGAACGATTAAGGGTGCTACGCCACAGGGAGACGACTGTGGCAGTAACAAAAAGTTCTGAAAAGAATGATAACTGTGTAACACCACCGGGAGAAGAAACATATGAAGAGGAGATCGTGGTTCTCGCTCAAATACCATGTTAAAGTCTCTGCCACTGAGTTTTGGTGCAGTGGCGGGGGTTTAACATGGTATCAGAGCAGACATGTTTGAATCCATTATAGTGCTCATTTCAAGCAGATTTAAAAAAATTATACTACTACGTGAATCCAATTCTCGGCTCATAAAATCGGCCTTCGACCTGCCAGGGAGTGTTGAATAAGATAAATATTAACCTCCACCCTCACCAACACTTCAGGATTTTGGTGCAGTGGCAGGGACTTTAACATAAGACATGAAAACTAGATAGTTCTCTTGAGAATTACCTTCTAAGGCCAAAAAAACAATATCATTTGAAGACTACATTTTTCTCACCCATGAACTCACGATGAGGCTTTCTCTGCTTGAATTTCTTATGGTGAACTTACATGTCAATGTATCTCCAATGAAAAAAAAGTCTGGAACAGTATCGAGGAAAAAACAGAGCATTGGATAGGTATATTATAGTAAGTAATAGAAACAGTGAAGTGAGGTTACAGATATAGATGTAAAGTCTATTTGAAAATGTTGTGTTTATTTTTGATACAGTATTGCTGAGGATCAAGTTATATTTCCAGCAGTGGATGGGGAAGTCTCCTTTGTACAGGAACATGCTGAAGAAGAGAGACAGTTTAATAAATTTAGGTGCTTAATCGAGGAAATCCAGAGTACAGGAGCCAATTCATCGTCTGCAGAATTTTACTCAAAGTTATGTTCTCATGCTGATCAAATAATGGATACCATTCAGAAGCATTTTCATAGCGAGGAGGCTGAGGTAATATTCTTACTAGAAACATGAACTTTGATGTTATCTTTGAAACTGAGGGTAGAAGCAACTCTTGCTCACTTTGCCTTTTTAGGTCCTACCTCTTGCCAGGAAGCATTTTTCTCTGGCAATTCAAAGGGAACTTCTGTATAGGAGTATGTGTGTCATGCCGTTAAGATTATTAGAGCGAGTTTTGCCTTGGTTTGTTTCGAAACTGAGTCATGAAGAAGCACGATCTTTCCTGAAGAATATGCACATGGCAGGTAGTCCTTTGGAATATATAGATATATATGATGTTTTTCGAATTCATGAAGCGTATGTTGTATCTGTTTTGCAGCATCATCATCTGACTCTGCGCTAGTTACTCTTTTCTCTGGTTGGGCATGCAAGGGGCGCACCAATGATTTTTCAAGTTCTGGTAAATTCATATGCTTATCTTCAGAGGCAGATGGTGGCTGCCCGTTCAAAGATGCAATTGGGATAGAACAAGATCTCAATCAAGGATTCTGTGCATGTGCTGGTTCGCTAAGAACAAAGGGGCAGCCATCACTAATAGGTTCAGCTAATGGCAAAAGACCAGTTAAAAGTGGACACTTATCTGGTTCATGTGGAAATGATAATGGATGTGATCGTTCAGAAACAGGAAGTGTTAAAGAACTGTCATGTTGTAGACCTTGTTGTGTTCCTGGGTTAGGAGTTGGCAGCAGCAACCTAGGTAGTACGCTGGCATCTGCAAAGCCTTTGCATTCATTGTCTTACAATTCTTCTGCTCCTTCCCTTGGGTCCAGTCTCTTCTTCTGGGAGACGGACATTATGTCATCTAATGTGGGAAATACTGGGAGGCCTATTGACAATATATTCAAATTTCATAAAGCAATTCGCAAAGATTTGGAGTATTTGGATGTTGAATCTGGAAAGCTTATAGACTGTGACGAAGCATTCCTTCGCCACTTCAGTGGAAGGTTTCGTTTGTTATGGGGCCTGTATAGAGCTCACAGTAATGCTGAGGATGACATCGTTTTTCCAGCTCTAGAATCCAGAGAGACCCTACATAATGTCAGCCATTCGTACACCCTTGACCATAAGCAGGAAGAGAAGCTATTCAATGATATATCTGAAGTTCTGTCAGAGCTTTATCAGTTACATGATAGCCTGGGAAGGATAGATGCTAATGTTGATGAAATTGGAAGTAGTTTTAGTTCATCTGCACATAGTATAAGTTGGACGAGGAAGCGCAATGAGCTTGTTACAAAGCTTCAAGGCATGTGCAAATCTATAAGAGTTACTCTGGACCAACATGTTTTTAGGGAAGAACTTGAGTTGTGGCCGTTGTTCGACAAACACTTTTCTGTTGAGGAGCAGGATAAGATCGTTGGTCGTATAATTGGGACAACAGGAGCAGAGGTCCTTCAATCAATGTTACCATGGGTGACGTCTGCACTTACTCTGGAGGAGCAGAATGAAATGATGGACACATGGAGGCAGGCAACAAAAAACACTATGTTCAATGAGTGGTTAAATGAATGGTGGAAGGATATTCCTGTATCTCCACAGGAAGAAGCAGAGGGCCCTGTTCTTCCAGAAGGTCTGCAGAAAAAAATATATATGTACAATTTATATTTTATTGTTATTGCTTTGTGTCTTTTGATCATGTAACAGTGTGTCCGGTGTCATGAGTATATTTTTGTACTTTTGCTACGTATTAATGTCCTATCTAAGGCAAGTTTTTTATTATGGTGTTTTAGGAACGGAATACCAAGAAAGTCTCGAGCAAAGTGAGCAGATGTTTAAGCCTGGGTGGAAAGATATCTTCCGCATGAATCAGAATGAGCTTGAGTCAGAGATAAGGAAAGTTTCCCGAGATCCAACACTTGATCCTCGGAGAAAGGCGTATCTTATCCAAAATCTTATGACAAGGTAAGTTTAGATAGAATTAAGTAATTTCATATTTCGTGTTGAGTTTCAGAATTATATATTTAGCTCTTCTTCATGAATCCTTGCATAACTAATTGGATTGTTTACTTAGCCGCTGGATAGCTGCTCAACAGAAGTCACTTCAAGCTACAAAAGAGGAGGATGTTGACGGGAAAGGAGTTGCTGGATGCTGTCCGTCGTTTCGAGATCCTGAAAAACAAATATATGGCTGTGAGCATTATAAGCGAAACTGTAAGCTCCTTGCTGCATGTTGTAACAAGTTGTTTACATGCAGATTTTGCCATGATAAAGTCAGCGACCATTCTATGGATAGGTTAGCACCAGAATCTCCAGTATGACGAGTTACTAATTTTTTTTCCTCTCATTTTTAAAGTAAAATTGAATCAATTATATGCTGAGAATGTTGTTGATGTAATGTGTTCCATGTGCTATTTCCTTATTTTATTGTTCAATTTGTATGTCATATATCGAAGGCCATGTTTTAGTTTCCAGAAGATAATGTTTTCTCCTTTTACCAGTCATAAGGGAAAATGGAGTTGACCTTCATGATCACTTAAGCAATAACATTGTTCCTATTTTCATTTTAGCACTTTTAGGCATCAGCCAAATAGGATGGAAATGCGATGAGAGAAGATCGGTTGTTTGACTTTTGTAACTATAGAGCAAAGATCCATGAGCAAACAAATTGAATCTTGTGGTCTGTTCGAGATTTAACAGATCTGAATTCTTCTGTCATAAGCATTATTTTGATAAAGTTATGCTATTATAAGGTCCTTTAATAGAAAGTCTCAACACATTTCAACTTCACAACACATCTCAACTTCTATCGTCTCAGTATTTGTCCCCAATGAAGGCGAATGATTGAGCCTAGCCTATTAGGTTACATATGACTGGTCAACTTCAGTATCCCAGCAGAATGATAGTCAATGCATGCACCCCATAGTCTCCTCCTTTAGTCGGTTACCTATTTTGTCATAAAGGCAGACATGGAAACTTGATAGGGAGGATCTCTCTGTGCCAGCTGAGTTTATAGTTTACCCATTTTCCTTTTTAGTCTGCCAAGGAACACTTCGCTTTTCTTTGTACTGGTTGCAAGTCCAACATTCTTTGCCAACTGTATAAAATTATCTTCAAGGCTAACGAATAATAACAAAAATTCTAAGAGAATTCCTCCTGTTTTTACTTCAAAATCTACTGATAGAAACTTTGGTTGGTTGGAAGTACACACCATCTTTAGCAAACTGTGTAGAAATTTCTTTGAGGTTAAATATTATAACAAAAATGTTAGAGAAGTTCTTACCTTTTGGTTAGCAAAGCTTAGATGGATGGCTGGCACATATGATTGAAGGTTGATGGTAGCCCATATTGCTCACCATGAACACCACCAGACACATTACAGACATGGTAAATGGTGGATGTGGCACTTGGCGTATCCTTACGTGTTTTGAGAGTGCCTATTCTGCACAATACGTGTAAGTGGTTCCAAGGTATCAGCAGGATAGTTGTTTGCAAAAAACAAGTTCGACGCTTTTTCGAGATCACTGTGTTGAATCTTGCTTTAAGAAAAGGCCTCGTTGATATCAGTCACAATATTCACACTGTTTTCAAAAAAATGTGCGAATTATTCCAAACTTTTATTTTGCCTCATAGATGCACGAATTATTACGCCAATTTGAGAATTATACTGAATTTAAAGAATTATTCATTTAATTTGGGAATAATTCGTTTAATTCGCAAAAAATGTGAATTATTCGTGACACCAGTTGTTCCAAAATTTGGGGTTCATTCGTAGGAGAGAGAGAGAGAGAGAGAGAGAGAGAGAGAGAGAGAGAGAGAGAGAGAGAGAGAGAGTAGTTGGAGATGGAGGCAGATTTCGACGACGAGTATTGCGTTGGAGCATAAGGGTCGTCAGCGGTGGAGTTGACATAGGCAAATGGTTTTGATGGTGGAGGAGAAAAAATATGGAAGGAGGTTCTGAATTTTTGATGGAAGGTGGTGGAGGGGAAGTAGGGAAGGAGGTTCTGAATTTTTCATGAAGGCCCCTTCTTTGGATGGAGAGGTTTGAAAAAAGCACATTGTTTTGGTAGAGTGATTTTGACCATGAGAAGGTACGGAAGCACAACCGGTTGATAATGGGGTTGGACAACTATCATGATACAAGTAAAAACACTTTTGTATATAAGTCCCCTATGTTATACTTATTTCATATTGGATCCCTAAGTTTTATTGTTTATATATATATACATATATATCCGAACTTTTACTAACATTTCCGAATTGGCGAATTGTTTTTGAATTCCGAAAATTTCAACCTCGTGGAATAATATTCCCGAATCCCCAACTTGTGACTATGATTGATTTTGATGGTGATTATGACAATCCCCGTTGGAAAATTGTACGCATAGACACACTAATAGAGCCTTTATCGCAAAAACATTTAGAATCCCAATTGGAATTATCTTCTTCTATTCAACTCTATCAAGGGCCATTAGAGCATTAACAAAAACAATATCAGTCTTTACATCCAATTCATGTACTTTTAGGTTTACCCTTAGTTTTATAAGTTCTTTTAATCAATATTATCCCTCTTAACCTGTGCATATACTATGTCATACATACCAAACTGTCCGAGACGATTTTCTCTGATCATATCGTCAATTTGTGCCACCTTCAACTTCCAAATAATGTACTCATTTTCTTCTTATCTTCCAATGTGGTGCTGCTCATCTATCTTAGGATTCTCATTTTAGATATAATTATATTTTGGTCCTGTTTTTTGTTCACTCAACACTTGATCCATAAAGCATGACTTTTCTTCTTGTCTTATATTTTCTTTTCTTGTTGTCTTATATTTTCTTTTCAATTTCAAGGTATCCTACAGTCACAAAGCACTTAAAACACTACATTTCAACCATCATACTTGATTTTATAGACAATATCCTTTTTCAATCTTTCATTCACGATGAACGATCAACCCTAACTAATGAAAATTATCACTCGTAAGTATATATTGTGCCATATGGATTCTCTCATTTCTTTGACCTTTGGTTGAATTTACATTCATATACAATGTTTTTCCCTATTAAGATTAAAATCGTTAGATTCCTAAGTTTCTCTCTAAATTTCTATTTAGAAGTTTACCCTTCTCTACTATTGTCAAGTAGAACTTGTCAATAGACACAAAACTCCATATAATCTCTACTTGAATAGCGTAGAAATTTCTTCCATAACTAACGCCAGGAGGATAAAACCGTTTAGATTCCCAAGTTTCTCATTGCAATTCTGTTTTAGAAGTTGACCCTTCTCTACTATTGTCAACTATAAATTATCAATAAACACCGAAATCCATATAATCTCTACTTGAGCATGCAAAGTAATTTCATCCATAACTAGCGCCGGGAGGAAAGGGACTATAAGTTGATCATTGATGTAAGCCAACAATGATGGAAAATGGCACGATATCTTCTCATGTTGTCCACATCGTAGTCTTAACTCTCTCTCTCTCTCTCTCTCTCTCTCTCTCTCTTTATATATATATATATATATATATATATATATATATAGCCAATGACCTCTAGCTCAAGTGGTTAGATTGAGGCATATCCCCCCAAAGAGGTTGCAGGTTCGAGCAACGGGGGAAGCACATTTAATTTTATTTGGGCTGGGAGTGTGGCCTTCGGGCCAGGACTCTGTACCACAATTACCTTGTTCCAAGTAAGTGTATATATATATATATATATATATATATATATATATATATATATGGGTGGAGTTTGGGCTTGGATCCCTCTAGAGGGAGCTCTCTCGCTCCTCAGCTTTGGCCGGCGGCTGGCCGCCCCTGGGCGTCGCCCCCCACGCCGAGCGCCTCCAGCCCACCCCGACCATCGCGGTCCCCCCGGTTGGCCGGACTTCCCATGGCCGTTCCTCCCGCAGGGCACCTCCCCTCCTTCTTGCCCGACGTGCGGTGGCCTCTCCCAGTCCCTCCCCCTTCCACGACGCAGCCACCGCCCGCGGCATCGTTGGCCCCGGCGAGCTCGGCGCCTCCGGCCGTCCACGGCTCCTTCCCTCCTCGCCCCCCCGCCAGCCCCCCTCGTTGCCTCTAGCTCGGCGCGGCCCCCGCGCGGGCAAGCGTCCCCCCCAGCCACTATCTCAGCTGTCGGTTCGCCTCCCGCTCCGGCCGTGGTCCCACCCCCCCGCATCCCCATCCCTGTGGCAACTCCCTGAGGCGGATCCCCCTCCTCCCCCAGCTTTCGGCGCTCCTGCGGGCCCAGAGGGACCGCCCCACCCGGCTCCGACTACCCAGGAGCCCCCCGCTCAGGCGGCCGCATTCCCCGACTAATCTGCGAACTTCCACGTCGTGCCGCCTCATCCTTCTCATCCGGTCCAGTCAACCCCCGCCCTCACTGCCACCCTCTCTGCCTCGGCAGTGAGCCTCCCCTCCGCGCCTCTTCCTTCCGCTCACCCTCCCGCCCCGGCGATTCCTTCCCCCGCCCAGCTCGCCCCCGCCGCCGCCCCCCGCTTCGAGCGCGGACGTCCTCCCGGAGCTCCCCTTCTTCGCGCCTCCCTCGGGCTCCCTCCCCCCTCCTGTCGCCCACCCCGTCCCGTCTTCGGCGGGGACCTACTGGCAGGACCCAGCCACCCTGCGGTGGTACTGGGTTCGCCCCGGGGCCCGGTGGTACGACCCGGCGGCCCTAGGCGACTTCATCGCTACGTCGTGGGGGTCGTACCCCCACCGCTAGCCTCGCTGCGGCCTCCCCCCCGCCCCTTCTGCCGGAGCCGCCTCCTCCCATCCCCGCCCGCTCCCGGCAGCTCCTCCCGTCTCTCCGCCTCCTCCCTCCTCTTCGGACTGCGCGCTGGGATCCCTTCTTCTCCGCCTCGGACTTAGCACGCGTCGTAGTGGCTCTCCGCGGTGTGGCCCCTCCTCCCGTCGTCCTCCTGGCTCTCCCCATCGTCGGGACCCCCCTCCCCCTCCTGCGGTGTCCCCACCGTAGCCCTCCTCGTCGTGGTCCTCCCCACCGTGGCAGTCCCCTTCATCGTGCTCCTGCGCCCCTTCGTCGGAGCCCCTCTGGCCCCAGTCGCCGCCTCAGTCTCCCACTCCGGAGCCCCTCCTGCTTTCCATCGAAGTCCTCTTCCCCCGCCCTCTTGAACCCCCCCCCCCCCAGCGTCTCCCCCAGCGCAGGCCCTCCCCTCCGCCTGCGTTTCCCTCCCCTCGACGGTGGTGTGGGTCCCCACCCGGCGGCGCAACCTCCTCCCCTCCCCCTCCGTGGCGTCGCCTCCCCCCCCCTCGGGGCCGCCGGCGTGTCGCTCCACCCCCCCCCCTCAGGCTCGAGCTGGGGGTCCCGAGGACCACGTGTCCCTGTCCCCTCCAGTTTGAATTTTGAACGGCCTTGGGCCGCGTGTGGTTTTTGGGTGTTGTGTTTTATTAGGATAGTCTGTGGACCCGGTTTCCGTACTGCTTCTTTTTAATAAAATCCTCTTCTGTTATATATATATATATATATATATATATATATATATATGGGTAAAAGGGATATGAGCCATAGGCTCATATTTCTATATAAGCTAATGTACATGTGGACCAATAGGAATGAAGTGTACTAGTGCACATGGGATGTTGGTGTCCGTTACTATTGGTCCACATATGTATGACTGATGTAAAAATATGAGCCTATAGCTCATATCCCGTTCACCATATATATATATATATATATATATATATATATATATATATATATATATACCTACTAGAGACTTCCTTTTCTCCAAAATCCACCACATTGTCTCCATAGGTACTCGATTTGAAAGTTAAAACGCACCATATGTATATCCCTTTATTCTCTCAAAATAGTAGAACAGCTGACAGTAAAATTTGTATAGGAGGTAGAATGTGTTTACAACGTAGTCAAAACTCCTTTGATATCAAAGCACCAAGCATTCTCCTCCTTTGTGTTTGAACTCCACTAGTGCTTCCTTTGTCAATTGGCATTTCACCCTAGTGTCAGCTAGCACTTAAACTAGTACTTAATGTGGCAACCATGAGTTTTAGGATTTTGCCGAAGTTTCGCAATTATTGTCATTTCAGATTGTTTTTGAGGGTGAAAATTCGTAGTATGCTTAAAAACTTGGTTTGATCAAATTTGAACCTCCTAACTATATAAATTGCAGAAGAGTGACCATAAGTAATGAAACTAGCTTAAATCAGAACTATACTTCGGAAACAAAGAGTAAAAGATGGATCTTGTGAACATGCTAATTTTGAATTGCAAATTGAAAAAGGAGAATAATGGAGATCAGCTAGAGAGAGAGAGAGAGAGAGAGAGAGAGATTGCTGATATCTGACCTTTAATTAATTGATAATCCCTTCCATGTTACTCTAATCGTCTTTCTCTAGTCGAATATTGCAACAATGCTCTTGAAAGCTATATTCTGCTGTTAATAATTTTTATTTCTTATGGTTAGCAACACTATTGAAACAGAGAGAAAGAGAAAGAGAAAGAGAAAGAGAAAGAGAGACATTGCTGATATCTTACCTTTAATTAATTGATAATGCCCCCATGTTACTCCAATTGTCTTTCTCTAGTCGAATATTGCAACAATGCTCTTGGAAGCTATATTCTGTTGATAATAATATTTATTCCTTATGGTTAGCTACACTATTGAAACCTATGTTCATGTTGCACAGGTACTCCTTAGCAGGGCTGACCCCGAGCTCATGGGGGCCCACCCCCAACGAACTTTCAAAATGAGCCCCCCATACATAATGTGAAAAAAAAAGTAAGAAACCAAAAAAAAATATAACAAAAAAAATATTGCTGCCACCAAGAATAGCACCAAGGGCCGTCGTCCTGTCTGTCATGGACCAGGGCCGCCCAACTATTTTGTGTTAAAAGTAGCTCATGATACATACTACTTCTATTTTAGATACATCCATATTTGTGCATTTTTAATCTTTGTGCCCCGGGCCGTCGTCCTGTCTGTCATGGACCAGGGCCGCCCCCCTCCTTAAGAGGACCATATCCATGCCTTTACCCATATTCGGCATGTATTAGACACGATACTTCCTTCACACTCTTGTCAAATATGGCTAACCCATGTCTAGGCTCCTAGAACTTTGAAAGTGTCTTTGACATGTTTGTAATCGAGCCAAACATAATTGGGATAGGAGAAAGTAACATTTCTTTGCAAATCATTTCTAGAATATCCTGGAACCTAGTTACTATCCAAAGCATGCTTAAATATAGATAAAACCTAATATAGTAATATGTACGCATGTATAAAAATATGTTTCCATGTGTATAGATAACCATATTCATACAATACCCATATACATGTTTGTAATCGAGCCAAACATAATTGAGATATGAGAAAGTAACATTTCTTTGCAAATCATTTCTAGAATATCTTGGAACCTAGTTACTATCCAAAGCATGCTTAAATATTGATAAGACATAATATGTAAGAATGTATAAAAATATGTTTCCATGTGTATAGATAATCACATTCATACAATACCCATATATATGTGTGTGCACTAAACCGTAAACAGTTCCTAACTACCATTCGTCTAATATCTTTAGTTGGGATTTGGTGCAATGCACGCAGACACTATTTCTGCTACAAGTGGCCTGGGGCAACTGGACTATAAATAGGCATGTATGTCCTCTTGTGCGTGAGTTTGTGACTTTCACATCCTGGATTGTGTTGGTTCACATGCTGGATTGTTTTAAAGTGCACAGACAGAGGTCTATGTGGGTGGGTGGGCTTAGTGTTTGAAGGCCCCTTCTAGATTCATTAACTGGTATAGCTGATACTTGTTGAGGATTTAACATTTGATTGGTAATATTAACAATAAGGCCTGAATTGATATCAGCACATATTTAGTCAAGTGGTGATAAATCGGCCGCCTCAACCAGTCTTAAATGTGACCCGACCGGGCCTATTTATGTTTGAAGTTGGAAACCGTCCCAACCGTCCCATGCGCTATATGTATACATATGGAAAAAGGTTCTTGAGAGGTCCCCATAGGAAAATCAAGTCACAAGTCAAACTATCATAAACCTCATGGAAGTTCTAGGTTCTCTGAAGGAGAAACCAAGTCTTAATTGTGTCGCCAGTTTTTCCTGTCTTTCTTTAACCTTGCTTTAAAGGGTGAATCACTGCTAAAGGAAAATTGCTGATCCTCCTAAAACAGACTATTCTATCAATAACTGGTTTTATGATCATCTCAGAACAAAAAATGTTGTTGTGTGTTAAAAGCAATATAGATAAGATTGTGTTATGGGTGTTACTGCACACAATAGTATGTATTGGTTTCTTCTTGCTGTTGGTAGCTGTTATGAAGCCCCCTCATTTTATTGGCTTTTTAAACTCGTATCATTCACCCCCACCAGTGGTGCCACTCTATCTGTAAAATGATTTACTCCTAGCCTAGTAATAGATAACAACAAACTGAACCGTCTCATGTTAAATAGTCGTCAGATTAAAAAACACATTTTAATATGCTGTTACCTTTTCAGTTTCTTACTTCTACCATTGTTTGCAGAAAAGCAACAACTGAGATGATGTGTATGCGCTGTCTAAAAGTTCAAGCTATAGGCCAATTTTGCAAGACCCCTTCTTGTAATGAATTTTCAATGGCCAAATACTATTGCAGTATCTGCAAGTTTTTTGATGATGAAAGGTAACATTTGGCACAAAGGAAACTCTCATGTTAGCAGGCAGTTTATTTTTTGTCCAGAAGTAACTTCTGATTCATCATGAAACTAGGTTTCTGGTTCAGTAAACTTATTTTCTTACTTCGAATATGTGGTTCATATTAAAACAAATAAGTTTTTCAGATAATTGTTAATAGACTAACAGATGCTGGTCTAGTTTTTACCTGTCTACTTTATCTGTCTGCACATTAAATCATGCATAAATAAGTACACATATAGATGCTGTATTTAGGTTAGGCAGCCTGCTTTTCAATTTATTATACTCTGCAATCTTCAGATAGATTGTTCTTAATTTAGCTTTGAAGTACTCTTCCACTGCTGCATGGTACTGAAAATCCATAATTTTATGGCCAAAGAAGGATTGAATATCTTAGCCAATTTAAAATAACTAAATTTTATAATTGCATGAAGAAAGACTGTATGAGTTCATACATACTGAATCTCTTACACCTTCCAGATTTACTACATTGGCTTAGAACTACTGGAGACGCTATACTCGCTAAAACCCTGATACTGGATGGGGTTGAATATCTTATTCTGCAGCGCTTTCATTAAGTGTCCATTCTTTTAAATCGTCTCCAGCAATAAATAACAGTTTGGCTTGGCTTGTACCCAGACATGGCTACCTACTTTGTGAATCTGAGTTTTAATGTTGTAACAGGATCTTGATTTGCAAGGGTTTATCAGATTTGACCTAGGGTGAAACTTTTTGGTGGCATATAGTTCTAATAGTTTGACACACGGGTTGGAGTCTATTTTGGACCTACCAATCTTGAGCCGGACTTGGACATGGACATAGACAAAGTAGGTCAAAATTTTGGGAATATTTTAGTAGATTTTTCTTTGGTAATGCAAGGAGTTTATCCTAAGTAGGACTGACCCAGACCAGATCTCTGTTTAGATGACCGAAGGTGACTTGCATACCAACTGCTCCCATTAAACACAAATGGAAGCAACAGGAGATGAAACAGAAGTTTTGTCCAAACAAACCTACTCTGCCAACTGAATTTCGTTCAAGTTGGAAAGTTGGGCAGGTTTCACCAAAGTTGTGGTCTAACTGAATTGTAAGTGTTTGTGCAAAAGTCGGAAGGTCCAATTCAGTTTGAACCCTAGAATAGCTTGATTTACTGGCGTTTTGTTTTGAGATTTTTTATGAGAAACATTTCGAAGAGTGTTCGTCCTGTTGGACTATTCTGATTCGGATTTTAGACATTAGGCTTTATGAAGTCATTCAAGTCTTTTTTCGTTATTGTAGTTTTCAACAAGTAACTTTAGAGAGTTTGTTCAAGATTTAAACAGAATTTGTCTTCGCTTTTGCAAAAACTTTCATCTTGAATGTCGACGATCCTTGAAATGCTTGTAGTTAGTTCGAACTTCTAATTTCACTTTTTGACCTCTTATACCAATTCATCTATAGGAAAGATCCTCATGCCGACGACAATGGACTTTGGTCTTACCGTTTCTACATTACCGATAATAGGCTCATTGAAGTTTGCACGAGCAAACTCGAAAACTGATCTAATGGATGTTGGAGGATGTGAGTTAATCATCAGTCTTTGATAGAACTTCATCAACTTGAGGGAATTCTGATTTCAAGGATCTAACGTGTTGCCTCCCATCAATTCTTCCCAACAATCATGTAGCTTACCTAGCTCCTTCATGGTTGCTGACCTCCTGAGCCATTATATGACATGATCCTTTTGCTTTGACCTTCATATGCAATCCCTAGATCAATGGTGACGTGGGCTGTTTCTTTGCCACCACTGTTGGTGTATGTCATTGGCCCTTTGCTACTATCAGTGCATCTGTGTCTCCTACTTCCATTAATATTGGATTTTCAATAGCGGTACGTCTTGGGGATGTCCTACTGTGTGCTGAAATTTTTTGGACCAGCAATAGCTCCTTGAGTTCTTGAGTTCTTAGCAATATAGATCTTAAAAAAAAGGAATAACACAAAAAATTTGTACTCTTGCACATTATCAAAAGATTTGACAATTTTTCTTGCATTGGGTCAATGATGAGAGCACACATGATGCATTGGACTGTTGAGTAGTTAAGAAGCAACACGTCCAGAAATGAGCACAGTTGAAATGCAGAGGTTGACATAGATGAGTGAGAATACATCAAATATAGGATAAAAATGAGTGCATGTATGAGAAGTTGGTGGGCAATTTAACATAATAATATATTGAAAAAATTTGAGTGGCACCCCACTTGGATGACCTATTTATGCGGTGCACCCTACATTGTTTGCTAAATGTATAAGTTATCTCACATTGGACGAAAAACGTGAAAAACTAACAGCATATGAGTTTAACCCTATTTACGTGACGAAAATATCCCTCTCATCTATGTTACCTGTTGAGAGGAGAAAATTTTACGAAAATACCCCTATCGTGGAAAAATGCGCCAAAATTCTCTCTTCCCCATTCCTCTGTTATTCAACCGATTCCTTCTCCTTCTCCACCTCCTCCTTGTGCTGCTTCTGCTTATTTCTTCCATTCATCCTCTCGATGACGGAGATGAGCGCATATCGTGCTATCCCTATTAGCCAACATCGCCAGATACAGCTGATAGCACAGCGGCTCCCGACAGCGCTACTCCCCCGTTCAGTGTCATCCCCATATCCTTCACCATGTACTCCGCAAACCCTCCGGGCCCGAGCTCCCTCACGATCCTCTTCCCAAATATATCCATCGCCTTTGACCCTGCGGCCCCTCCCCTCACCGCCTCGAGAAACAGTCACAGATCCAACCTTGCCCCTTCCGCGAACGCCAGCGAATCGCTCAGCCCTAAAAGGCTCCCGCCGATGGCGATCTGGTTCGCGTTCTTCACGCTCTACCCGGTGCCAGCGGGGCCCATGTAGGTGGTCCTGCCGAGGACGTCAAAGAGGGGGGAGAGCCAGGAGACGACGGAGGGGTCGCCTCCCGCGAAGACGGCTAGGGTTCCGTCCCTGGCACCGCAGTCGCCGCCAGATACGGGGGCGTTGACGGAGAAGACGGATCTGACGACGGCGGCGGAGGAGATTTCGGCGGCGAGGGAGGGGGAGCTGGTGGTGGAGTCGACGAGGACGAGGTTGGGGAGGGAGGAGGGGAGGAGGGAGGAGAGGATGACGGAAAGGACGAAGGAGGGGGTGGAGAGCATGGTGAAGACTACGTCGGAGGAGGCGGCGACGGCTTCGACGGAGGCGGCGGCGGTGGCACCGGCGGAGGTCCTAATTTCGTCACGAGATGGGAAAGAAAAAACTTGATCGAGAGGGAAAAACATAGATGAGAGGGGTATTTTCGTCACGTAAATAGGGTTAAACTCATATGTTGTTAGTTTCACATTTTTCGTCCAATGTGGAATAACTTATACATTTGACAAACAATGTGGGGTGCACCGCATAAATAGGTCATCCAAGTGGGGTACCACTCAAATTTTTTCTAATATATTCCAACTGTTTGTGTATGCCATTGGCCCTTTGCCAGTATCAGTGCATCTGCATCTGCGCATGCTACTCTTGTTAATATTGGATATTCACTAGCAATATGTCTTAAGGAGTCCTACTATTTACTGAAACTTTTTAGACTAGCAATTGCACCTTGAGTTCTTAGCAATAGAGATCTCCAAAAAATGGAATGACTGAAGTAAGTTTAGTCTTGCATGTTATCAAAAGATTTGACGACTTTTTTTTGCATTGGGTATGATAAGAAAACACTTGATGCATTGGACTGTCGAGTAGTTAGGAAGCAACATGTGCAGAAAATGGGCCTAGTTGAAATACACCAGAAGATAGAATGAGAAATGGCAGCATGTATGGGAAGTTGGCGTGCAATTGAACAAAATATTACATTCCAAGTAAATACTATATTATTGCGAGTACAACTTGTGAACTTTTGAAGACAAACTAGATTGAATTTAGTAACACAAACTATAGATAGCTTGATATCGATTTCCTGGGTATTCTTAAAAGGATATTTTAAGAGAGGCTCAATTAACTGGGATATTTTTATTAGGGAGGTTTGGTATGCGTGTGTGTGTGTGTGTGTGTCTCTCTCTCTATATATACTAGCATACATGCACGTGCATTGCACGTACTAAAAATAAAATTTACGACGAAACCTAACTTTTGGAAAGAAGATCAAAAAAAAAAAAAAAATCTCTAGCTATTATGTTCCTTCAGTAACCTCTATTTAGCATTACGTTCAATGATTTATTCACTTCATGAAGGAGAGAAAATAGAAGTAAGATTGCAGAACTTATTGCCTTTTTAAGTAATTTATTTATATTATTTTTAGAAAAAAAAATAAAAATCTTTATTTAAATCATAGTATGTTATACTAATGAACAACCATCCTATTTCTTTTAATGCATAGACTAACAGACGCTCTCATCTCATGCGTCATATATTTTAAAAAAAACATTGAACCAATTTGTAGTGTAATTCGAAAGTGAATTCCATGAATAAAAAAATACACTCAGATATGTATCTATGTAATGTATAAAAGCATCAAAAATTGGAGCACAACTATACATTTTTGGCATTTTTTCTACATTACTTTAGTTTAAATTCAATTTGTTATCTATACTACTAAAGACAAATTAACTCATAGTTTAGAACTTAATACAAACCAGAAACAGAAACCATAAGCATATACATATATCTCCACACACTTTTACTCCTACAGTCCTGATACAGCCCAACCTGTAAGAAACATAGGCATTGATGCACCCATACTGATGCATGCGCATAGTCAAGTTCTTCCAATGGCTCCAGGTGACATCCATAGGCTTGTCCATGACGACCCCCAGTATCTCCCTCGCGTAGGTCCTCCTTCTTGAGTTCCTGTTGAGAACGGACATGTACAGATACTTCAAGCACAACGTAGATTTTATTTTTAGTATGTCGCTTACCTCGACTCAGGCGATCATGCTGCCATCCGCGAGGAAGTTCCTGATGGACTCAGGGATGAGAGAGCTAGAGTATCAGACACTTGCTGTCGACACAGAGCTAAGTGTGGCAACCTTGTTGCACTGACCGACATGCCTATTGGGCTTCCATTTGCATTCCAGGCTGATAATCATGGACCAGCTTCGCTGGAGTTGCGAACATCCCTCACCCAGTCGTCGACGGAGGCTGCGTTACTGGTGACTATGGTCTGTATGGCCTGGCCGGAGAACCTAATGGTGTAGCGAGCTGTGGCTTTTTTTTCCTGAAATCATTGGTATATTTGTGGGGTTTTATAGCGTATATATTCATATTTTCTTGGAATTCTGAACGTCCGTCCTCAAACAAATGAATTCCTGCATCTTCCCAAGATTTATGTTAAAAACTATTTTTGATGTTAAGTAACACCTCTTTGTTGGGAATCACCAACAGTAAATAAACTAATGAAACAAAACTTAATGTGAGCATTAATTCTATGTCCAAGTTTTCCCATTATATATTAGAATAGATACATATTTCTAGAGAAGTCCATCTCTCATATTCAAATTTTAGTTACAGATCATTGATAGTTTAGCATTTCAACATATTTTAACATTTTTTAATTAGTTTAGGAAGACTTTTTAGGAAGACCAAAGGGTAGTCTTCCTAATTACTAAGTTGTCCTTATTAAAATTAATGAACTATTTTTAATTAGTATAAGTATGTAAGGGTATTTTCGGAATTCAAAAGTTTCACCAACTAAGTTTTCCTATTATATAGTAGAATATATATATATATATATATATATATATATATAATATTTTTATTTCATTATTTTTTTGGCAGCATGTATGGGAGGTTTGGTATGTGTGTGTATATATATTTTATTAAGGAGGTTCGGTATGTTTGTTTTTACTGGCTTCTAATCGTGTGCTTCCCCTGATGATTCTCGACCATGCCCTAGGGCTGCCGTCCTTGCCCGCGCCGGGACGATGGCTTGCTGTCGGCGACTGACCTGGAGAGTTTGTGACCTCCTGGCGAGCGAGATCAAGAGGGAGGGTGGATCCACGTGTTCCATCCCCGCAACAAGACACGTTCTAATCCTGATAAGGCCGCGGGTAAGCCAGGCCCTCGTGCTCCTTAAGTCCTAAGGACGGGAATATAGTCTAGGCCCCTCCTTGCCGACACCACGCGACGGATTGACATGTAGATGGAGGTGGAACATCATGATTCTCTATCTCGTGTAGGGATGAGCAAGTCACAAAGGATGTTGGGGCCGATTGCTAGGGGGTCTGTGGGCGCTCGCTCCCCCTCTATAAACCCTTCTCCCCTGTGCAGACTTTCTCCCATTCCAAATCCATTTCCTGGGCATTACTGTGCTCCCCATCCATTGCTATAGTGGATCTCAAGCTTCATTTCGAAGAGTCGCAGGTGGCCGAGGGCGTCTGGTCAGCTGTCATTGCTGCCGAAGACATTCAACTCTCGGTGGAAGAGTGGAAGTCCTCCCTGGCTTTGGATGTGGTCGGGCGTAGGGTCTGGGCTCTGGTAGGTGGCGTGGAGGTCTTCTCTCGTGAGAACGGATTGTTTTTTGTGTGCTTCTTTATGGAGTCTGATTTAGAGCCGGTGTTTCAAGTTGGGCCATGGGTGTTTAACAAGTGGCTCGTCATCACCAAGCATTGTGATCCTATGATTTTCCTGGAGGGCGATCTCCTGTCTTCTATCCTTGTTTGGGTGCAGCTGTCGAAGCTCCCCCTACAGCTGTGGAACCTTCCATCCGGAAGATTGCGAGTGCCGTACGAGTGCATATCTGCATGGACTCAAGCCATGTCCCACTGCAAGTGGTTGGCGTATGTCCGTGTTCTGATCGAGATTACAGCTTGCATGGTTCTTCTTGCCCTTGTTCCAATGCGACTTCCTGATGGACATTGATTCGAACAACCTTTCTTTTTTGAGTGGACGCCTCCGTCGTGCTTTGCATGCCGTTGCATTGGACATGTTGAGAAAATGCGTCAGACCCCTTCTGGTGAAGTCCTCATGTAGGAACTTATGGAAGTTCTTCGTAATAGTATGGATTCTTATTCTGTCCACTTGTCTAAGGAATCAACATACGGGCTGCCCGCTCGACCTTGCTTCCCTGGTCGTCATGATAGCCTGGACTGAGTTGAGGTCAGAGTCGACACTATCCCCGATGTCACTCATCCTATCCACTTGCTTAAGGTGGGCATGGAGCTGATCGGGGATAGGGAGATGCTAGTGGGATCAACACACCCCTTGCATGTTGGTATCTTCGGGAGAGCATCCTGTTCCAGTTTGGACTTCCTCTAAGACCTCTTCTGGCCATGGAGCAAGCTCCCGCCTAAGCAAAGTAGATGGTGATAAGGGGTAGGAACTCCCTTCAAGGGTTGAGGTGCAATCCATCTCCTATGGGTAGAACCTGATGGATAGTTGCACCGAGACGCCGACCAATGAGGTCACTGACTCAGAGATCTCTCTCTCTAAAGCCCAAAGAGACAACCTCCAGTTAACCAGGGAAAACGAGAAATGGATGCAAGTGCTTAAACGTAGAGACTTTGAGATGGAGTAGGAGGATATGACTACGGCGAGGCAGAGAGCAAGGAGGCAGAATCTGGGTTCTAGCCCTAAGCTGAGAATCAGTGGTAAGGTCTACCAAGGGTCAATCCAGTAGACCACCCGTGAGTAGCTCTGTTGGTTGAGGGGGGTTGTGTATCATTTGTGTTGGGCATGCTGAGTCCTAACACTATGTACTGTTTTTTTTCCTTATTAATAAAATTACCATTTTAATATATATATATATATATATATATATATATATATATATATATATATATATATATATTTGGAAAAAGGTAAATTTTATTCCAGAAGCAATGCAATAATCTTACAACATACAATCAAAGTGGGACTCCCACTCTTCAGTTCCCCATAGCATTAACATCAAACTCTATGTTATGGAGGATGCCTACCGGATGGGTGACCAGCCCCTCAAAAATACGACGGTTTCGTTCCCTCCGTATATGCCAAACTGATGCCGCCAGTCGAAGTCTGGCGGTCCGGAACCAGTCCTGCCCTCTACCTCTGCTATCCCGGAGCACAGTGATAATGTCTCCAATTTCTTTCCCGGAGTCACATCCACCCAACGCTCTACACTGCTCAGACCAGATCTGCCATGCCAGATCACACTCAAAGAAAATGTGCCCTATAGATTCATTCTCCACTCTGCATAGCACACATATCGGATCTGGGACCGACACCCCAAACGAACTCAGACTATCCCTAGTTAAAAGACGGTCCAGTAGAAGCTTGTAGACACAAAGCTGCATCTTCCTGGCGAGACCCTTGCACCATACGAACTCGTAGTCAGAGCTCTCAGAAAATGTACGCCGGATGAGATTGTAGCAGCTCCGGAATTGGAACTCCCCAGTTCCCGAAGCTGCATCTGACGGCTCCCAAATCCACCGATCAGTAGGCAAGTCCGGATCAATGACAATAGGACTAATAATCCCTCCCAGCTCCTCGGTAAACCGATAAGACTCCGGTCTCCACTCCCCGTCGCGTATGATACGACTACACGTCAGCCCACGCCTGTCGTCCTGACGTGTCGGAGCTCCCCTGATGTCCAATAGCGAAAGCCGATCTATCCAAGGATCCCGCCAGAGGTCCGTTCCAGACCCATCTTTCATGACCTTCCGGATTGCAGATCTGAGAACCCCCCTTTGTCTCAAGACAGTCTTAAAAGTGACTGAGTAATTGTTGTCAGAGACACAGGTCCAGAAGTTGTCCTCTTCACGTATCTGCTGTGCATCCAGTCAGCCCAGAGGGACCCCCTGTTGATGAATCTCCATGCCAGCTTAAGTGCAGAAGCATCCCTGACCTCCAGCAGCGGCCTTAGTGTCACGCCCCAGAACCAGAATACTGGAGAGCGGGGGCAGACATAGCTAGCTACGTATAATGAAATGGGATCCACTCCACTATACGGTCACGGCTGTCTAGATATATGAGGGTTTATCTACAAGCCAACAATCTCTTATGGTCAATAATAAGCCTAGTGTCTCAATCACAAGCAAATAAGTGAATATTACAAGATGTAAGATCACCAAATATACAATAGTAAGGCGTCCCAAACATTACATATCCAGCTGATCATGAAGCTAGTCGTTACAAAATGTGAGGACTAGCAAGAGTTTAGTCATACATGATCAACCCTAGGTTGCCAATCATGTTACAGCCCGTAGACAGACAGTAAGTAAAATGTACACGAGCTAACACTGGCTCGGCGGCTAAACGCCTCAAAAGAATAATTTTACAATAGAGTGGGAGAGCAAAACTAAACCCACTCGTTGCCCTGGTTACGCCTGGTGTTCACCATCGGGCTGGAAAACCGGTAGATCCTCTGGAGCTGCTCTGGTATCTGGCCATACAAAACCAGCTGGGTCAGATCCCAGAAAGAGCAAGTGCCACAAAGGAGGCTTCACTTAAGAACTAAAACCAGCATGTCAGCACATAAATCATAGGTGAAATAACATAAGACATGAGTTAAAGAAAACATGATGATAAACGATAAGATAACTAAAGGACTATTCCGGTAACCAAGTTACAACCCGTAAACCAAACAAGGACCGGGGTTGTAACCCTTCACCTGAACAGAACTTAGCCTCGAACCAATTATCGATAAAGTAAAGCATAAACAAGCATGTCCGGAGATATCCATGTACCGGATCTAGGCAAGACTAGACAAGATAGGACTCCATCCATCATTCACGGCCAAACAAAGAGTACGGCTTGATACTTAACTAACTAGGGTTATCACAAGCTTAGTTACTAGCAAGATGCAATGAGGTACGCCTACGGCCACAAGTTCTGCAGACTATCCAGGTTATCCAGACGCAAGGTTCAAGCTTAGAGTTATCATGCCTTGTTAGGTGACTTGGATGCAACACATGACAGTGTGCATAGTAATCGTTTCATGTAGTGCCCCACATAACAGTGAGCTGGAAATGTGCCCTACTCGTCGGCAGGCTACAAGTCCATCAAGGAAGGCGTCCAGATAACGGGATTGCTTGTAGCCGGAATACCTCTCTATATGCTCTACTTGATCAATCTAGTCATTAACCTAGTCAGATTCGGTATGAATTCCTGACCGTGGTAACCAGGGATACATATCCTAGACATGATGCGAGACAAGACTGGTTGCTTATACAAGCATATTCAATACAATCACCCACGGTGTCAATAATTCACTTAGCATGTCAGGTTAGCCGTCGCAACAGCGTATCAAGGTTATCATGTCGGGTTGCTTATCAAGATTACTTATCAAGGCAAGGGTGCGTCACAACGGACCACCATCAAGAATTATCATGTCAAATTACTTGTCAAGAGTGCACCACGGCGGGTCACTAATCATGCAATTCCATCACTAAGCCTTGTTCCGATTAACATTCATAAATAATGTCATGATCACATCGGGTTCATGTCGAGTTTACATCAAAAGGCGTAAGGATATAAAATGGGTGCAAAAATCATAAAAAGGGGAATATGGGGACATAATGCGCCCAAGGGGGGAGCAAGGGGTACTATGGCCAACAAGTGGCATTAGCCAAGTTGCGCCAGGGTAAGTAGGGTCAGGTCCAGTTGCGCCTAAACATCAGGTTGCGCCTGAGTCAGACTGCGCTCAAGTCAGGCTGCGCTCAGGTCAGGCTGCGCTCAGGTCAGGCTGCGCTCAAGTCAGCGTATGCAAGACATACGCCTCCAAAAGGCAGCGTATGGACTCCATACGACTCCTCTTCAAGGCAGCGTATGTACTCCATACGACTCCTCATCAAGGCAGTGTATGAGGTCCATACGACTCCTCATCAAGGCAGCGTATGAGGTCCATACGACTCCTCATCAAGGCAGCGTATGCAAGACATACGCCTCCAAAAGGCAGCGTATGCAAGACATACGCCTCCAAAAGGCAGCGTATGAGTCAGACTGCGCTGCGCTAAAGAGCGCGCGCAACTCAGTGGCGCAAGCTAAAAAGCTCGCGCAACTCAGTGGCGCAATCTAAAAAGCTCGCGCACACTGCTCACTGTCTTCTCCAAATCAGCAAGAACTCCATGGTTTGAACCCAAAGCTTCAAAAGTCCATAACTTGGTCAAAATAAGTCCAAATCCAACTTTTCAAAGGTCAAAATTGGGTAGAATAAAATTCTCTAAAACATGAAACCATCAAAAACTTGAAAACAAAGAAGTTTGATAGATCAAAACCACCAAAATCCGAAAATAACTAATTTCTAGATCTACAAAAATTAAAGCCTCAAAATGGAAAATGACAAGTTCTAATGTGTCTTAGAAACATGAGGAGAAGCTAATGGAACAATAAAAATGGGCTCTTGTGGAAGCAAGTTGCACTTGTCTAAGGGGTGTTCTTGGTTGGTGGTGGGTTTAATGGAGAAGGAAGAAGAGTTAATGAGAAAGTGGAGGAGAGAGAAAAGTTAGGTGGGTTATAAAGGGGGATGGTGGTAGGTGAGAGTGGTTCTCCACATAAAACCAAACCAAGCCAAACCCACTAAACCGAACCAAACCAAGCCAATGCAATGCCATGATGAACTATGCTAATGCAACATGCAAAAATAAATAATAAAAAAAAATCCAAGGCTAACTAATTATGACAAACCAAAAATACGGGACCGAAATACGTACACGTATTCCCAATACGTAATACGAACCACGGGCATTACACTTAGTCCCACTCCTCCCTCCTTCCTGGGTCTACAGAGTTGCTCCCAGGAGATCGCGTGCATACCCCCTCCAAATGAAGTCTGCACAAATCTGCTCCACTTACCTAACAGTGACAACATGGAGGAGGATGGATTGCAGCCAGAAATGAGCCGCAGTCGAAATCACCGATCTGACTAGCTCGATGCGACCCCCAAAGGACAATCCGGCGGCTTGTCAACCTTCCACTCTCCTCTGGACATACTCCACCAGACTATTGCAGTCCTGGTCCCGCGCATAGTTGACTGTGCAAGGAACTCCTAAATACCTCACCGGAAGATCACTCCTCTCAACTCCCAGTACATCGGCTCGCTCCTCCTTCTGGGGACATTGTGAGCTGAAGTACACCCTACTCTTATCTCTGTTCATCTGAAGGCCCGAGAGGGATTCTAATTCACCCATAATATTCGCAATCGTCTGCATACCCTCCGTCGATGGCTGGATGAACACCAAGAGATCATCTGCATAGATAAGGTGGGTAACTGGGAGATCCACCCTTATGAACAATGGGACCAGACTCCCACGGTGCACTGCCAGG
This sequence comes from Iris pallida, assembly GCA_029216955.1. Classification (NCBI taxonomy): domain Eukaryota; kingdom Viridiplantae; phylum Streptophyta; class Magnoliopsida; order Asparagales; family Iridaceae; genus Iris; species Iris pallida. The sequence goes on along the minus strand of JANAVB010024400.1, from coordinate 10,401,613 downwards.
TCTATCAAACATGTGAAGTATTCCATGACAAGCGTGAACAGGTAAGGGATATAGGGTCATCTTGCCTAAGCCCACGGTTGCTATGGAAGTACTCATAAGGAATGCCCTGGATGAGGACAGAGAAAGTGGGGGATGTAATGCACTCCCGGATCAATGCAACCCAGTGGTCCTCGAAATCCATGGCGGTCAGCAGATGGCAGAGGAAGTCCCGATTGACCATGTCATACGCCTTTCTCAGGTCCAGTTTCACACATGCTTTCTCCTCTCCGGGTTTGCTAAAGTCCCTCACCATCTCATGCGCCAGGAGGCTGTGCTCAGCGATCGACCTCCCCTTGATGAACGCAGCTTGATTCAGAGATACTAAGTCCTGCATGATCCCCTCCATCCGCCGGCACATAAGGTGCGTAATTATCTTATAGAGATAATTACAGCACGCAATAGGTCTGAAATCCGCCAGTGATGTCGCTCCCTCCTTCTTAGGCACCAAGGTCAGGAAAGTGTGGTTCAGCTCTTTTAGTAGTTTTTCTTTGGTGAAGAATTCCTGTACCACCTCCAAGACCTGATGCTTCAGAATGTCCCAGTGGCGTTTGTAGAACCCACTGCTAAAACCATCTGGTCCGAGTGCCTTGTTGTGGTCCGCCAACTTGACAATAGATTCCACATCCTCCAAAGTAACACGGGCAAGAAGAATGCTATTCCCATACGGAGTCACCAATCTCTTCGTAACATCTGGGAACACAGACAGATAGTCAGTCTGGAAATATAACTCGGAATAGTACCTGACAGCCTCGCCCTGGATCTCGGCCGGCTCTCCCACTAGGTTGCCATCCACATCAAGAAGCTGGGAGATATGATTCCTATGTTGTCTGGTCCGGATGACATCACAAAAGTAACTTGGAACAACGGTCGCCGTCCTTGAGCCAGGAACATTTGGCACGCTGAGCCGTGCTAATCTCCTTCTGCAGCTGCAAGATGTTGACTTCTTCAATCAGCTCCTTCTCTCTCGCCGTCAGGTCACCATTGAGCATGTCAGATTGCATGTCCTGCTGAATAGTTCGCAGCTCCACCTCCTTCTCTTCTAAGGTAGATTTGGGCAACCCCTTCACCTAACTTCGTAAAGCCCTTTTCGTAGCCTTGAGACGACGCACCAAGCGATACTGGGCCGTCCCCTCCTGACAGCTAGTAAGCCCCTCTGAGACCGCCTCCAGGTAGCCCTCCGAGAGATACCAACTGTTGTTGTACCTGAATGGGCAGGACTTCCCAGGAGACCGAGTAGTGAAGCCTACCCTGATGGGGGAATGATCACTCGTCCCAGCGGCCAGGCCCTCAGCTGAAGAATTGGGGAAGTGCCAGAACCATTCCCCATTTCCCAGAGCTCGATCAAGCTGGCATGCAACCCTGTTCCGGATTGCTTTGTTATGCCAAGTTCAAATGAAGCCTGAGCGCGACAATCCCTGGAGCCCCGTCTGGAGGAGACATCTCTGGAAATCATACAAAATAGTCTGAAACTGGGCGTCCGTCCACCTTCTCCCCTCGGTGCAGAAGGGCATTGAAGTCCCCAATCAGAAGGAGCGGAAAAGACGACGAATCAGCAGCGGCATCAATACTAGAGATGTCGCTCCACAGGGACTCCCGTCTCTTTCTGTCGTTGTTGCCGTAAACCGCCCCCAGCAAGAACCGGAAACCACCTTTGTTTGAGAAGGAGATGGCGATCAACTGCTCCGTCATCAAGATCAAGTCACCTTTCCAGCTCTTCGAGTTCCATATAACCCAAATCCTGGCCATGTCACATAGAGCCAGGTTGTGAAGTTGGACCCAATTGGATGGGGTACTCCGAGCAAGGGTCTTTTCACCTTTGATCTTAGATTCTAACAATACATCTCCCTGTGAAGAATCTCACAAATCTCTCTCCACCTCCCTAGCGAACACGCTCCCCTCACATTCCAGGCGATTATAGCCATTAATTAATGAGAGGATGGGTCCCCTGAAAAACATCCGGATCGGCACCTGGGGAATGTACCGCATCCGACGATAATATATCCTCCATCCCAGTCGGAATGGCCTGCTGGGGAGCGACCTGAGAAAGCACCATCGTCCAGGCAGGGTTGTCAACACACGCCGCCTCCTCTCTGTCAATAGTGTGCCCCCCTCCCTGGAGGGACCGTCACTCAGCGGACCAACATCACGCCGCTTCCTGCAGTAAACATCCCCCTCAGTCGATCCGCCACCTCCCCGCTCCTCTCTCCCCGACGCCACCATACCTCTGGTAATCATACTACTCTGACCCGGGCAAGTGGTCAAAGCCCCACTCGTGGGAACTAGCTGGGTAGAGACAATGAGGCTCGTTCCGCCATCGCCTACTGGAGGAGTAGCCTCTCCCACAAGACCTCCTCTCCACTGTCATCTCTGGAGTCCATGTCACAGGGTGAATCTGGAACCTCACTAAGAGGAATATTAGGCTCCACCGGAGGGCCTACTACCGAACAAGCACTGGCCAGATGGCCAAAACAAGAACATCGTGAACAGGTAGGTGGAACCCATTCGTATTCCACCTTCTGGGTTAGCACCTCTCCAGAAGGAATTTCATATTCCACCATCTTCGGTAACTCTCCCCCAGCCCGAATCTCCACAAAAATTCTGGCGTACATCAACCTCGACCGGAAGGCAGTAGCTTCATCCGCCTTGATCGGGGTGCCCACCAAGATCGCTAGACGCATCAGCAATGGGATACTCCAGAACCGGACAGGGAACTCAGGGAAGTGAATCCATACAGAGATGGCATTCAGGACTTTCCTCTCACATCTAAGTTCTGGGGTCCATTCCTTCAGGATGATTAGCCTGCTGTCGAACATCCAAGGGCCGTCTTGCAGGATCCTTGCGACATCCTCCGCAAGTCCAAACTTCACATAGTAGAAGCCGTTCTCGCGAGCAAAAAAATTCATATTGCCCTTAGGCTGCCAGACTCGTGCCGCATAACCTCGGATCTATTCGTAGAAAGGCTTGTTGCCTAGGACGTACAGAACCAGAGTATTCTCCCAGTAGGCGGTCACCTTCTCTATCTCCTCCGTCGGGAACGAGTTCCGGAAACCCCTCCCTGCCTTAATCGGCTGCACGTACTCCATCGATGTGGGACTTTTCGGTCCCATAGGTTTGCAAATATCAACCCAGGACCTTCCAGCCTGCCGTGGAGTCTCCCCATGTGGCCTGGGGACAGCCCCCAAGGGGGGAGACCCAAACCCCTGACCGTCGGGTTCCGCCACCTTGCTCTTCCCTTTATCCGTCGCAGTCGTCTTGGGCCGTCAGCCCACCAATCTTCCAGCAGACACCACAGGGCCACGGGCCGATGGCCACGCCCCTGACCCGCCTTGTCATCTGTCAGCAGTGTAGCGATCCCTAAGATGACCCTGTCCTCCTATATTTCCTCCAGTCTTCGTCACGCGACGACGCGTAAGCGTCGTCCAACCTCCACCCTCCATCTAGCCTACCTGAGATCCAGATCCTGCTCCGAATTCGAAAGTCGCATCGTTGGAGACACCAGGAGAGATCCGATCCCCGTCCGATTCCACAGTCGGACCAACCGTAGCCGAGTCCGTCCCGCCCGTCGGAGGGGGTGCGCCCGACCCCCCGGAACCGACCCCAACGCCTCGGCCACCGTCCGGGGGGCTCCGCCCGACCCCCCCACTGTCGCTCCCGCCCCCCACCCCCCTACCGCTTGGGAGGTCGCCGCTGCCAGCAGCCGGCCTGGGGGGTCCGCCCGAACCCCCCCTCCCGCCCCCCCTCTTTCCCCCTGAGGGGCGTCGCCGACCAGAGATGGCTGCCCGACCCCCCCTTCTTCCCCGACTTCCTTCCCCCGCCGGCGAGGGGGTCTGGAGGCCGCGGGGGAGGGGGGTTTCTCGGAACCCTAGCCGTCTTCTCGCTCGCGAACGCGCTCCCGGACGCCATCTCTCATATTATTTTTTAATATATATATATATATATATATATATATATATATATATATATATATATATAAGATGTGGTTTCCTCAGTACATGATAGGACTAAAAGAGACTATAGAGACAATATCTAACACTCCCCTCAAACGAGAGCATATATGTTAAATATGCCCAACATGCTAGAAAAATAGAAAACTAGTAGAGCTCTAGAAACAACAACACCATCATCAGAATACTTGGTCACTATCATGAGTAGAAACAACAGTAGAAAAAACCATGGTTTAAAGTATCGGCCGATACCGATCCGATACGGCCGATACCGATACAGTTTGACATGTCCCGATCCGATACCGACCGATACCCGATACTTACCGATACCAACATTGTGGGTCCCTTTTCCGGTTAATTCGGCAAAGAAAATTAAACGAAAAAGACAAATCATCAAGGGGTTTAAAGCATAATAAATTGTAAAAACATGTAAAAGAAGAAAATCAATCTATTATATGTAAACCAATCGCTAAGTGTGATTACAATGTTATTTAATTTCAAAAGTACTATGAAATAACACTAAAAATACTTAAATTATGCCTAAATGTATGAAATATATGTTTTTAAATGTAAATAATTTATTAATAATTATTTTTTTCGATACCAAAAAATCCGATACTCCGATCCGAAACCGCCGATACTACCGATATCGCCGATACGAATACTCGTAGAAATATTCCGATACCGATTCCGATACCGATATTGTGAACCTTGGAAAAAACGTCTCAGAAGTGGCTTGATTCGCTAAATAGAATTACCATTAGGAATAAGCAAGTATGCATTATACAACACATGACCAAAGAAAAGGGCATGGTGAGAGCACCATCATCAGAATACAACAACAGTAGAAAAATACGTCCACGGAGTGGCTTGATTCATGAAATCAGAATTACCATGTGGAAGAAGCAAGTATGCATTATACATCACACGACCAAAGAAAAGAGCATTGTGTGAACTTCTGATGACAAACTAGATTGAATTTAGTAACGTGAACAATATATGGCTTGATATCAATTTCCCGGGTAATCTTAAATAGGATATTTTAAGAGAAGAGACTTAATTAATTGGGATATTTTATTAAGGAGGTTTGGTGTGTGTGTGCGCGTGTGTATAAACGTTATATATATATATATATATATATATATATATATATATATATATATATATATATGGTGGAAAATAAAATCCTAGATGTGTGCTCCAGGAGGCGACCTGGGCGATCTGGGTGATCTAGGGCCTTCGAGCCCTAGCAGCGGTGCTGGGGGCTATGACGGCAGCCCAAGGGCGGTGGCGGCGACCCGAGCGACCCGACGGTCCGGGGGGCAGTGAGGGGCTGGAGGCAGCGGCGTGCAACGGGAGATATGGTGTTCACCGCGGCCAGGGGCTCGGACCCCTGATCGCGGCGTGGAGGTGACCTTGGGGGCTCTGCCGCGGGTGAGCCAGGGTCGGCGGGTAGCATTGGCGGCATTGGCGGAGCATAATCTGCAACAGCGATGGCGGCGGTAGGTTGACAAGGATGGCGGTGGATGCGGCGGGTGATGCTCACAATGATGGAGGAAGCTGGTCCACTGTCGTCTACAAGTGGAGAATTACCCGCTCGGGAGCGTCCGATCGACTCCAGGGAAGGACGTCTACGGTGGTTGCGGGACGTTCACAGGGGCACCCTCCAATGGGTGGCAGCGGAAAGAATGACGAGGTCGGCTGCACAACAGTGACTTCCTTTGTCGGCGAGGCGGATCCAAGCGGTGAGTAAGAATACCATGGTGTCACCTCCGACGTTGTCGGTCAAGACTACGACGAGGGGTGTTGACAAAGAGAAAGGGATGCTCGGCACTCTAGATGATTAGAGCCGCAGTGGTCGTACTCCCCAACAATACCCGGGGGGTTCGGAGGGTAGGAGACTCTGGGAAGGTGACAACAAGCACTCCAGTGGCCAGTAAATCGTGGGCTGACATTTGCCGCCCTAGCACGTCCTAGGCTACGGGTGGCGCCGAAGAAGGTGGGAGATGGTTATAGAGCTTCATTTCCAGCGGAGTAGATAGATGAGGTGACAGAATACTAGAAGAACACTCTCATCTTGTATGTGCTGGGTGACAAGCCATTTTATAGTCAGGTTCGTGCTTATACCCACAGAGTCTGGTGTCCAAGGGACAGTATGGAGATATTTGCTAGGGAGAATGTGTTCTACTTTGCCAAATTTGGCTTGCATGAGGATGTGGAGCACATTATTCATGGGGGCATGTACTTTTGATGGTCGTCTTATTATTCTGAAGGAGTGGACCCCAGAGTCAACGTTCGAGAAGGATGTATGTGCCAGTATGGATCCGTTTTCCTATATTTTCTATCAAATACTGGAGTGTTCCGCTGCTGATGAGGCTTACTAGTCTAATTGGCAACCCTATCAAAGCGGATGATGCTACAACATACCTGATGTATGCTCGTGTGTTTGTGGAGATTCGAGCAGGACGTGATCTTCCTCGGGTATTGGAGTATGAGGTTCCATCAGGTAAGGTACTCACCCAAGCGGTGGAGTATGGATAGGTTCCCCCAGGGTGTAGTAGGTGTGCATATTTTGGTCATGATTTTACGACTTGTACACTTGATACTCCAGCTGCTTATACTACTCAGTTGGTTTTGTCGCGTCGTGTTGGAGATGAGATCATGGAAGATAGGAGTGCAAGCGTACAAGATGATGTGGAGGATGATATAGACACAGATGAAATGTTGGATGTGGCTCCCATCAGTGCATTTGGGAGCGGTGGGTGCCGTGTGGATGATAGCAGGGAGGCTGCACAAGAGTAGCTGATTGTGTTCCAAGCACAACAAGAGATAGTTACCAGGGGTATGTCTGCTATGGCCAACATGGGTACTTTAGTGTTGAGTCCCCAAAGGTTGAAACGTTTACAAGCAGAAAGCGGCATGCTTGGCCGTTACGTGAGGAATCTTCTCGTGCGACCACTTCTACTGGAGCTATTGGGGAGGATGTATGTATGGATAACCCTGCATGGGCCAGGCTACTCCTGCTGCAATAGGCAGATGAGAACAATAGTGCAATACATGATATGAGTCAGGTAGAGCCAGTATCTACCCCAGATGCTGACTCCGACGCGTTATAGGGGAATATGACTTTCTTAATGTCAATCCTCTCATGGAATGTTCGTGGAACTTGCTCGATAGGCAGATGAAAGGAGATTTTGCGACGAGCTTAAATCTATACAGATTCATTAATGCTCTGCTGGGAACTAAGATTAAGGTGGAAAGATTATTGGTGAAGAGAACCTCGAGGTACTGGGCACAGGTGCATAATCTCTATTTATGCAACATGGCCAGGATCTGGGTTCAATGGGACTGTCGCAGTTGGGATGGAAGGATGATTCTCTTATCTGAGCAAATAATAGTGGTGATGGTGGCTTCAAGTTTATATTTGGTGCGGTGTACGGGCACAATGATAGGCGGAGGCGGGAGGACTTATGGCGGAAAATCATCCACGTGAGAGTGTTGGCTGATGGTCCAAAGCTTCCCCTCTTACTAATGGGGGACTTCAATGCTCTTTTGCACATGAGGGAGAAATTGGGAGGAAGACCGGTTCCGGATTCCATCCTGCAGGACTTCTAGCAATGTCTGTTGCAGTCTGGTTTACATGACGAGAGATCTGGGCATATATGGACATGGCATAACAAAGATGTCCGGAAGAGAGTTGCTTGTCAGTTGGATAGAGCCTTGGGCAATAACGCTTGCTTCGATGTGTTCCCTCACTCTGTGGCAGAGGGATTGCCTCCTGGGACGAGTGACCACTCTCCTATCTGCGTTAGGCTCATGGAGAAGCCTGCCTGGAAGTCCCGACCTTTCCGGTACAACAACAGCTGACACTTATCCGAGGGGTATCAAGGGGCGGTTGCATGGGGTCTACAACATGTGACTACTAGCTCGGTCCAATTCTCAATGGTTCACTCACTTAAATCTGTAACTGGTGCTTTGAAGAGCTGGATAAGGGAGTGGCCTCGGAAGTTATTAGCTGAAGGAGCTGGAGCTCAAAATGGTTCAGACTACTCTGCAGGCGGACATGATGAGCAACGCATTAGCGGCCTTCCCAGGAGGTTAATCTCCTTCGGCTCTAGGATGTGATCCAGATTGCACAATGATCCAAATAATCATGGCTCAAGGATGTAGACAAGTGTTCGAAGTTTTTCTATGATGTGGTTCGTGCTCGCCAGCATCGTAATAGTTTACACCAACTATTGGATGCTAATGGCAAGTTGGTTGAATCACAACGCATAATTCAGGAGGAAGCGGTTAGGTATTACTCTCTGCTCTATAATCAATATGATTATGCTAATACATTTCCTGATCTTGTGTGTAAGAAGTTGGTTACGTCCCATGGCAATGCAATCTTGCTAGATCCGGTCCAAATGGAGGAGGTGGAAGGGATTGTGAAGGATGCAGACCCCATCAAGGCGCCTGATCCGGACGGGTTCAACAAGTTCTTTAAAGTTCACTGGAAATCCATTAAACATCCAGTATTGGAGGCGGTGCAGGAGTTTTTCACAAGTGGTAATTTGTTAAAGGAGCTCAACCACACCTTTCTAACATTGGTGCCTAAGAAAGAAGGGGCATCCTCCATGGCAGACTTTAGACCCATTGCTTGTTGTAATTATTTGTATAAAATAATCACACATCTTATGTGTCGGAGGATGGAGAAGATTATGCAGGACTTGGTGTCGGTAGATCAGGTGGCATTTATCAAGGGTAGATCGATCGCGGAGCATAGCCTGCTTGCTCGTGAGATGGTGTGGGAGTTTAATAAGTCTGGAGGCATGAAAGCATGTATCAAGCTAGACTTGAGAAAGGCTTATGAGATGGTCAATCGAGACTTTGTATGCCAACTGATGCTGGCCATGAGATTTGATAGGTTTTGAGTTGACATGGTTCGCGAGTGCATACTACTACGTTTTCTGTGCTTATACGTGGTCACCCGTATGGTTTTATCCGTAGCAATCGGGACTGCGTCAGGGCGACCCGCTCTCCCCATTCTTATTTACATTGGTGATGGAGTACCTTACTTGCATGATAGATATGACAATTCACCAGAGGCGGATCATCCCCCTGTACAAGGTCACTCCGTATGTTTCACACCTTATATATACGGACGACCTATTGGTTTTCATGCGCCCTGCTACAGAGGGACTTGCTGCTATCTTGGAGATAATGGAAGAGTTTAGAAGGGTGTCTGGACTCTAGATGCACAGGGACGAGTAGAATGTACTTTAGCTCTCGATGCACTCGCAAGGAGGAAAGGGCGGCGGAGTTGGGGATTAAGAAATGGGAGCTACATGTCAAATATCTGGGAGTTCCTTTGTCTGTCAATTATGCCAGGGAAATTGACTGTCGTAGCTTGGTAGAGTTCACACAACGCCGGGTGGAGGCTGGCAGACCCAGAGTCTTTTGTTTGGCGGTCGGATTGAGCTGGTTCGATCGGTCATATCAGCTCTAGCATTGTTCTAGTTACAATCTATTATTCTTCCTACTGTCACTATCCGGAAAATTGAGCGCATATGTGCTAATTTTATCTGGCGAGGTGGAATATATGCTATTGCTTGGGACCAATTATGTCGACCTTGGGAGAGGGGGGTGGGGTTGGACTGGAACCTCTGCAGAAGCTTCGAGAGGTAGCAGGGATGAAATTGGCATGGAAGCTTGTACAAGGGGGATCCTTATGGGCGGAGTGGATGAGTAGTAGATATTTGAAGGGAGCTAACTTCTAGATATGCAGGTATAACAACAATGCTTCAGTTACTTTCATGTGCTTATTACATCAGCGTGCTTCTATGAAGAATGCCATACATCGTGTCATCCGTGACAGACTAAGTACGAAACTGTGGCTCGCTCCATGGATCAACTACAGGAGCTTGCTGGAGAGGGTTGGGATCACATGCTTCGAGAGGCGGGTAGGAGGTTACGAGTTCAACACATCCTTCAACAGGGGGAGTGGCAGCCTGAAAATTACACGTACACGGCCAGGTTCGCTGGGATTATCCGGTCAGTCCCCGTGGATCTTGATGAACCGGGGAATAGGTGAGTTTGACAGTCGCCTATAGCTGGCACTGGGTTTGAAGAGTTCGACGTTAAATTATGCTATAATTTTTCTGCGAACGCCTTATGCTAGACTGGAGGAGTTTGATTTCATTTGGGTTAGCGGATTGACCCGGAAAATGCAACTGTACATGTATAAAGTGTTGTTGGGACGGGTTCTGTCCATGGATAGGCTTGCTCGGTTTGACGTTCAACTCAATTCACAAGGAGGTGTCCTTTGTAATCAACAGGATAAATCGATATGCCATTTATTCTTTGAATGCACCGAGTAGTAGAGGACTGGGTGAGTGTACTGCTTGAGGGGAATTGGTGACAGTATTGCTTGGATCAGGACAAGAAGACATCGTGGTGGGATATGGTATATGGAGGCATGGATCAGACTTGTTGCGTCGATTTGGCACATGTGGAGAGAGTGAAACATGCAAATTTTTGTGGGACTCGCTACCTCCTCTATAGGGATATTACATAATATTGATTTTGATGTATCTGCTTTGAGGAGGCCTACTGAGGCTTGAGATTGTGACAGTTGAACTTGATATTTAAATTCGCCTTTTTTCACAATATATATATATATATATATATATATATATATATATATATATATATATATATAATAGGAAAACTTAGATGGTGAAACTTTTGAATTCCGAAAATACCCTTACATACTTATACTAATTAAAAATAGTTCATTAATTTTAATAAGGACAACTTAGTAATTAGGAAGACTACCCTTTGGTCTTCCTAAAGAGTGTTCATAAACTAATTAAGAAATGTTAAAAAACGTGCAAGGCACGTGCACATATGCTAGTTTTAATAAAGTCAACTTAATAATTAGGAATACTACCCTTTGGTCTTCCTAAGTTAATTAAAAGAATGTTAAAATACGTACAAGGCACGTGCACATATGCTAGTGTGTATATATATATATATATATATATATATATATATATATATATATATATATGAGTGTTAATAACAGCAACATATACATATATATGTTGCTGTTATTAACACTCATATATATGTTGCTGTTATTAACACTCATATATATATATATATTGCTGTTATTAACACTCATATATATATAGATCAAAAGCTCCCCTTAAAAAATCTCCTAAAAACCCCCCTCACTCTAATTCGTAATATTAATGTTAATATTAATGTTAATATTAATTTTTTTATATATATTTTTTATATTAATGTTAATATTAATGTTAATGTTAATATTAATTTTAATGTTAAGTTTAATGTTAATTTCAGTATTTAATGTTAATATTAACATTAATATTAACATTAATATTAACATTAAATTACGGATTAGAGTGATGGGGTTTTTAGGGGGTTTTCTAAGGAGGACTTTTGATCCGCTTATATATATATATATATATATATATATATATATATATATATATATATATATATAGCTGTTATTAACACTCATAAAATGTCATCCTGCATTCTTTTTTAGTTTCCTATCATTCAGGAGTGCAGGATGACATTTTAGGAGTGCCAATAACGGCATCCTATATATAGATGTATATCACCATCATGAGTAGAAACAACAGTAGAAAAAGACTGTCTAGGAAGTGGCTTGATTCACTAAGTCCGAATTTTCGTTATGTTAAGTGTTATATTAGAGTTATTAGTTAATGGGCTTTAGTCCCACATTACTTAGAATAATAGGAGAGGGGGCTAGCCTCTACTATATATATGTAGTCTCTCATCAATAATAAATTATCCTATTATTTTCACCTTTACATGGTATCAGAGCCAAAACCCTAGCCGTCATCCACCACTCTCTCTCTCCACAAAAATCCTAACCCTAATCACTAATCACAACCCCCCTTCCTCTTCTCACCGACGCACCCCTTCTCCCTTGCCGCTGCTGCTCCTCCTCCTTCCCCCCCTTTCCAGTGCCCCTCCATGTCAGCCCCCTTTCCCCTTCTTTCCGCGGCTGCCCTTCCCCCTACCTTCCAGGACCACCCCCTCCTTCCAGCACCGTTGCTGCTGCTGCCCTTTCCTTCCCCTTTCAGCATCCGCCCCTCTCCGCTGCTGCTGCTGCTAAACGTCACCCCCTACGTCAGCCCCCCCCCCCCCCAATTCCCCTCTACATAGCTCAACGCCCTAACCCTAACCCTTCCCCTCTTCCTATAGCCGCCACCCGACCACTCAAAACCCTAACCTAGTTCAAAAAAAATAATAATCGTTGGGATTCTCAGAGGGTAAATATATGTTTGTTTGCTGGAACCTCTGACTCTCAATGGTCAATTCAAAAATTTAACAAAGAGCAAACATATGGTATGTTTTGCATGAATCTTTGTTTCTTTTCTTGATCTTCACACCAGGATCTAATAAAGGTTAACATGGGTTATCTCTGTCCTGGCTTGTGATTCACACTCTGCTTCCTATGCGCGTGTGTCGGTTCTGGCTCCGTTTTTAGTGCATTGACAGAGTTGATGTGATTATCAAGTTGGAAAAAACAAATCGATAGTTGATTCAATGAATCCTGAAAGATGCCAGACACTACGACAAATAGCAGTGCCACCGACACTAGTGTCAGCAACACACTAGCGGGACCAACGGGCACTAACACGACGATTTTCTCAATTCGACTTGTCGATCGACGGTTGTAAGGGCCAGAGGACTACTCGACATGGAGAAAGAAGGTCGAGAAGACGCTTCGAGGAATGCGGTTGTCCAAACATCTGACTGACAACCCTCCAGCAGAAGATCCCGTCTTTGAGCATTGGAATACAGATGATAGTCGACTGTTTACACAGTTGATGAATTCCATGGAACCATCGGTAGAAAATATGGTTCAAAATACGGACTACGTGAAGGAGTTATGGGAGGTACTGACGGCGGTGTTTGATGGTAAACGCGATTTGTCTCGTATCTATGACTCGGTCGTTGGTGTATACCGAGCAAATCAGGGAGACGAATCTCATAAGGACCATTTTCGGACATTTAAGGCTATGTCCGATGAGATCGACTGCATATTACCACTTCCGTCGGATATTAATGAAGCAAGGGCTCAACGTGAGCAGCTTCATGTCATGGCTTATCTTGTCTCTCTCCTCCTTGATGCAGACTCCGCTCGCTCTCAGATTATTGCTGGATCTGAAATTCCGTCCCTGTTGGAAGCACACTATCGTGTCCTTAGGACAGTAGAAGTAGTTGAGATCACTCCGGGTGACACTCCTGCTGATCGCTCTGCTCTTGGTGCAGCTCGTACAGGATTCCGTGGTGGTCGTGGTGGCCGACGTGGTGGCCGAAATGTTGGTCGAGATGGGGGACGTAGAAATGGCGGTCGTAATGGAGGAAGACCGCGCACTTGCTTTAACTGTGGTCAGCTTGGCCATTTCTATTGGCAATGCACTAAATCATCTGCTGCTAATATCATGACTGATGCTCCTGATGATGGTGTCCGATCTATTCAGATGACTTCGAACTCATATAAAGAGTTCCTTGATTTCCAGGCTCAACGTCGTGGAGAAGCTTCTACGTCTGGATCCACAGCCGGATACTCAGCAGCGTGCATAGTGAAATCCAAGCATTGGGTAATTGACTCTGGTGCGTCCTCTCACATGACTGGTGACGCAGGTATGATACATGATTATGTACCTGTACGTCGTGTTTTTGGCATTACTGTTGCCAATGGAGGTTCCCTGACAGTCCGAGGACATGGAAGTGTCAGTCTTTCTTCCGGACTGTCACTCAATTCTGTATTATTTACCCCTAGGAACCCGTTCAGTTTAATTTCTATTAGTCAAATTATTCGTGAACTGCATTGCTTGGTAACCTTTTTTTTTCTAATGGTTGTGTTTTTCAGGACCTGAAAACTGGAAAGACTATCGGTAAGGGGCATGTGGCTGGAGGCTTGTACCTGTTTGACGTACCTTCTTCTGTTGTCTGTGCCGGCATGAAACTCGATCCTTTCGAGTTACATTATCAGTTATATTGTCGGATGCGGTTCTTACTGCTTGTTATCTTATTAACCGTATGCCATTGTCAGTTTTCAATGGTAGTACACCCTTTTCTCGGTTTTTTTTCGAACGAGAGCCATTTCCTCTGCCTCTCAGACTCTTTGGCTGCTTATGAGAGCCATTTCCTCTGCCTCTCAGACTCTTTGGCTGCTTATGCTATGTTCCGGATATTCGACCAACTCTTTCTAAATTAGATCCTAAGACAATACAATGTATTTTTCTTGGGTATCCTAAATGTCAGAAAGGGTATCGGTGTTATTCTCCTGTCTTGAAGAGATATTTTTTCACTCGGGATGTTACCTTTGTAGAAACCGAATTTTCTCCACTCCCACAATCAACGGGTCCGGCTCCCCTAGTCTATCCAAAAGAGAATTTTTTGTTATTTTCTGATCAAACACAACAGCCCCCCGTACGGGTGCTCTCCCTTACCGAGCCAGTTTTCCAGGCCGATGGTCCGCATACATCGATTCAGTCAGTGCCGACATCGCCCACAGAATCATCCTCCTCCGGTTCCACCAGCAGCTCTAGCTCCAATGAGTTGCCTGCACCTGTTCCACCAGCAGCTCCACCAGTTCCGCCAGCTGCTCTGGCGGTTCCGTCTCCAGAACGTCCTCGTCGTGCCTGTCGTGATCATCCATTGTATGTTGATAGCTATAAAGGACTTACCAGTCACACTCAGTCTCTGGTGGCTACTATTGATGGGATTCAGATTCCTAAGACCGCTGAGGAGGGTCTTAGACATCCTGGTTGGCGTGCTGTTATGACCGAGGAGATGAAAGCTCTCAGGAAAAACCACACTTGGGCTTTGTCGATTTACCCACCGGTAAACAGGCAGTAGGTTGCAAATGGGTATTCACAATCAAGGTGAAACCAGATTGCTCTCTTGATCACCTGAAGGCTCGTCTGGTGGCCAAAGGATACTCTCAAACCTATAGTGAGGATTACTTCGAGACCTTCTCTCCTGTTGCTAAAATGATGTTTGTTCGTGTCCTCATGGCCTTGGCCGTTCGCTATGACTGGCCGTTGCTTCAACTGGATATCAAGAATGCTTTCCTCCACGGAGATCTTGATGAAGAGGTATATGTGATGCAACCTCCCAGGTTCGTTGCAAGGGAGGGTAAAGTGTCACATGAGGAAGGCCCTCTATGGTCTGAAACAATTATTCCGTGCGTGGTTTGGTCGATTTACACATGTGGTTACTCTGTTTGGATTATGTCAATCAGAGAGGATCATTCCGTATTCTACCGACAGACATCAGCTGGAAGGATATTACTTGGTGTCTATGTTGATGACATTGTAATCACAGGAGACGATAGTCAGGATATTGAAGGCCTCAAGAAGTTTCTGGGAGAATGATTTCAAACCAAGGATATTGGATCATTGTACTATTTTTTGGGTATTGAGGTCACACGGAGTAAGCGGGACATTGTAATGTCCCAGAGAAAGTATGTGTTGGACATACTAAATGATGCAGGCATGATGCAAGCCAAGGGAGCAACCTCACCTATGGATCCAGGGGCAAAGTTACTTCCAGACGAAGGGGCTCTGATGACCAACCCAGAACAATATCGTCGAGTAGTTGGAAAACTCAACTACTTGACAGTCATGACTCGTCCGAACATTTCTTTTGCAGTAAGTGTTGCGAGTAGATTGATGCCTTCTCCAAGAGTTCCACACTGGCAGACAGTTCTCAGAATCCTGTGTTATCTAGTCAAGAATTCAGGAAAAGAAATTCGGATGTAGAATAATGGACACACTCGTATCGAGTGTTTTACTGATGCTGACTGGGGAGCAAGTCTGACAGATAGACGATCTACATCTGGTTACTCAGTATTTATTGACGGAAATCTAGTGTCATGGAAGAGCAAGAAACAAAGTGTGATAGCACGCTCAAGCTCAGAAGCAGAATATCAAGCTATTGCTCATGGCACATCAGAGGTATTATATATGAAGCATCTCTTACAAGAACTGGGAGAAGACGCATGATCTCAAGCGGCAGATGTATGGTGTGATAACTAATTTGCTATTCATATTGCCACTAACCCAGCATTTCATGAACGGACGAAGCATATTGAAATTGATATCCACTTTGTTCGTGACGAGTATACAAAGGGAGTGATAAAGTTTCAACATGTGAGGACCGGCGACCAAATAGCTGATATCCTCACAAAGTCTCTTTTGGGTCCTCGAGTTTAATTTCTATGTAACAAGCTGGGCATGATTGACATCTATGCTCCAACTTGAGGGAGGGTGTTAAGTGTTATATTAGAGCTATTAGTTAATGGGCTTTAGTTCCACATTGCTTAGAATAATAGGAGAGGAGGCTAGCCTCTCCTATATATATATATGTAGTCTCTCATCAATAATAAATCATCCTATTATTTCCACCTTTACACGTTAGGAAGAAGCAAGTATGCATTATACAACACGTGAAAGAAAAGAGCATGGTGAGTAGACAATTAGATAAAGGTTGCAGCATTAGAAGAGAAATCAACATACTAGACAATAATTGCATCAGTTAGTATAGGTCTACAACCCACGATAGTAGTATACCAATACAAAAATTAGCAGTTCTGTAAATAGGTAGAGATCAATAGGTAGAGATCGGTACAATTTTTTGGGTCCTTTATCAAGTTGTACTTGACTGGGAAACTACAGTTCAGTAGAGAGCATTGTGACTGTCCAAGTAGTTTAAGCCATTAGACTCATGTCTCCTACCAATCCACATCCCTCTATGGAGATCCTTAAATGTTACTTATCCGCAATAAGTAGTCCAGAATCACTTCCAGAGATAGATGTAGCATGGGTAGATGTCTCAAATGTACCTTAAGACCAGAGCAGCTAGTGTCGTTTTCGTAGTGCCAAGTAGAAGCTTTATATATATATATATATGTGGGGCCGAAATCTCCCACCTCGATGGAGTATGTGCCGCCAATGAAGGCTGGGAGGGGTTTCCGGGCCTCGTTACCGGCGGAGGAGATAGAGAAGGTGACAGCATACTGGGAGAACACTTTGGTTTTGTACGTCCTGGGCAACAAGCCGTTCTACGGTCAGATCCGGGATTATGCAGCACGGGTCTGGCAGCCTAAGAGGAGTATGGAGTTCTATGCCCGCGAGAACGGCTTCTATTATGTGAAGTTCGGACTTGCGGAGGATGTCGCTAGGATCCTCCAAGGCGGCCCCTGGACGTTTGACGGCAGACTTATCATTCTCAAGGAGTGGACCCCGGAGCTTCGGTGTGAGAGAGAAGTTCTGAATGCCAGCTTGGTGGGCACCCCGATAAAGGCAGATGAAGCTATTGTCTTTCGGTCGCGGTTGATGTACGCCAGGATTTTTATGGAAATTCGGGGAGGGGGGGAGCTACCGACGATGGTGGAATATGAGATCCCGTCTGGGGAGGTGCTTACCCAAAAGGTGGAGTATGAATGGGTTCCACCTACCTGTTCACGCTGTTCCTGCTTCGGACATCTGGCCAGTGCGTGTTCGGAGGTTGGACCTCCGGTGGAGTCTACTATCACTCTTAGTGAGGCTCCAGAAGCACCCTGCGACGTGGATCTCAGAGATGATAGTGGAGCGGAGGTCTTGGAGGGGGAGGTTACCCATCCTGTGAGTGATGGTGGGTTGAGCCTCGTTGTATCTACTCAGCTTGCTTCCACGAGTGGGACGATGACCACTTGCCAGGGGCAGAGTGGTATAGTTACTAGAGGTATGGTGGCGGCGGAGATTGAGGCACGAGGGGATGGCGGATCGACTGGGGGGCAGGTTTACTGTAGGAAGAGACGCGCTGTCGGCCTGTTGAGGGATGGCCCCTCCAGGGGAGGCGGTGTGTGTTAACAACCCTGCCTGGACGTTGGTTCTATCTCAGGTTGCTCTCCAACAGGCGATTCCGACTGGGATTGAGGAGGATTCCTTAGCGATGGATGCAGCACTTCCCCCAGGTGCTGATCCGGTAGTTTCCCAGGGGGACCCTACCTCTCATTAATTAATGGCTATTATCGCCTGGAATGTGAGGGGTACGTGTTCGCTAGGGAGGTGGAGAGAGATATGTGGGGTGCTCCACAGAGAGAAATGTGACATTTCTGTTCTATTGGAATCCATGATCAAAGGTGAGAAGACTCTTGCTCGGCGGACCCCATCTCATTGGGCCCAACTGCACAACCTGGCTCTCTGTGACATGACCATGATTTGGGTTCGCTGGAACTCGAAGAGTTGGGATGGTGACCTGATCTTGATGACGGAGCAGTTGATTGCCATCTCCTTCATGAACAAGGGTGGCTTCCGGTTCTTGCTGGGGGCGATCTACGGCCACAATGACAGAAGGAGACGGGAGTCCCTATGGAGCGGCATCTCCCGTGTTTCCTCTGTTGCTGATTCGTCGTGCCTTCCTCTTCTCTTGATCGGGGACTTCAATGTCCTTCTGCACCAAGGAGAGAAGGTGGGTGGTCGCCCGGTTCCCGATTCTATCCTCTATGATTTCCAGAGATGCCTCCTGCTTGCAGGGCTTCGGGAATTGTCTCGCTCAGGCTTCATCTGGACTTGGCACAACAAAGCAACTCATAACAGAGTTGCTTGTCAGCTTGATCGAGCTCTGGACAATGGGGAGTGGTTCCGTCACTTCCCCAACTCTTCGGGTGAGGGCCTGGCCGCTGGGACGAGCGATCATTCCCCCATCAGGATTGGCTTCACTGCTCGGTCTCTTGGGAAGTCCCGTCTGTTCAGGTATAACAACAGTTGGTATCTCTCGGTAGGCTACCTAGAGGCTGTCGCAGAAGGGCTTACTAGCGGTCAGGAGGGGACGGCTCAGTTCCGTTTGGTTCGTCGCCTCAAGGCCACGAAGAGGGCTCTCAGGAGTTGGGTGAAGGGGTTGCCCAAGTCCACCTTAGAAGATAAGGAGGAGGAGTTGCGGACCTTGCAGCAAGATATGCAAGCTGACATGCTGAATGGGGACCTGGCGGCTAGAGGGAAGGAGCTGATCGAAGAAGTCAACATCCTGAGGCTGCAGAAGGAGATTAGCTCGGCTCAGCGAGCCAAATGTTCCTGGCTTAAGGATGGCGACCGTTGCTCCAAGTTCTTCTATGATGTTATCCGGACAAGACAGAATAGGAATCACATCTTCCAGCTTCTTGATGCGGATGGCAACGTGGTGGGGACGCCGGCTGAGATCCAGGGCGAGGCTGTCAGGTACTATTCTGAGTTATATTTCCAGACTGACTACCTGTCTGTGTTCCCAGAGGTTGTTACGAAGAGTTTGGTAACTCCGTATGGGAATATCATTCTTCTTGCCCCTGTTACATTGGAGGAGGTGGAATTATTGTCAAGGCGGCGGATCCCAACAAGGCTCCGGGTTCGGATGGCTTCAGCAGTGGTTTCTTCAAACGCCATTGGGACATTCTGAAGCATCAGGTCGTGGAGGTGGTGCAGGAATTTTTCACCAAAGGGAAGCTCCTGAAAGAGCCGAATCACACTTTTCCGACTCTGGTGCCAAAGAAGGAGGGAGCGACAGCATTGGCGGATTTCAGACCTATTGCGTGTTGTAATTACCTTTATAAGATAATTACGCACCTTATGTGCCGGCGGATGGAGGGCATCATGCAGGACTTGGTATCCCCGAATCAGGCTGCGTTCATCAAGGGGAGGTCGATCGCAGAGCACAGTCTCCTGGCACATGAGATGGTGAGGGGATTTAGCAGGCCCGGAGGGGAGAAAGCTTGTGTTAAACTGGACCTGAGGAAGGCATATGACATAGTCAATCGTGACTTCCTCTGCCATCTGATGTCCGCCATGAATTTCACAGAACACTGGGTTGCGTTGATTCGAGAGTGCATCACGTCTCCTACTTTCTCTGTTCTCATCTAGGACGTTCCTTATGGGTACTTCCAGAGCAACCGTGGGCTTAGGCAAGGTGACCCATTGTCCCCTTACCTGTTCACGCTTGTTATGGAGTATTTCACATGCTTGATGGATCTGGCAGTGCACCGTGGGCGGCTGGTCCCTTTGTTTTGGAGGGTAGATCCCCCAGTCACCCACCTTATTTATGCAGATGATTTTCTGGTCTTCATCCAGCCTTCGACGGAGGGGTTGCAGATGCTTGCGGCTATTATGGAAGATTTGAAGTCCTTTTCGGGTCTCCAGATGAACATGGATAAGAATAGGGTCTACTTCAGCTCCCTGTGTCCCCGGAAGGAGGAGCAGGCTGATGTGCTGGGTATCGCGAGGAGTGATCTTCCGGTGCGTTACTTAGGAGTGCCTCTCACAGTCAACTATGCGCGGGATCAGGACTGCCATAGTCTGGTGGAGTATGTCCAGAGGAGAGTAGAAGGTTGGCAAGCTGTCGGCCTGTCATTTGGCGGACGTATTGAGCTGGTCAGATCGGTGATTTCGGCTGTGGTCCATTTCTGGCTGCAGTCCATCCTCCTTCCTGTGGCCACTATTCGGAAAGTGGAGCGGCTCTGTGCCGATTTCATTTGGAGGGGGGTATGCATGCGATCTCCTGGGAGCAGCTCTGTCGTCCCAGGAAGGAGGGAGGAGTGGGACTCCAGGCCAGCTTAAGCGCAGATACGTGAAGCGGGGGGTCTCTCTGGGCGGACTGGATGCACAGCAGATACGTGAAGCAGGGCAACTTTTGGACGTGTTCTACCGACAACAACCATTCAGTCACGTTTAAGACTGTCCTGAGACACGGAGGGTTCTCAAGTCTGCTATCCGGAAGGTCATGAAGGATGGGTCGGGTACGGACCTCTGGCGGGACCCTTGGATAGATCGGCGTTCGCTTTTGGACATCAGGGGTGCCCCGACTCATCAGGAGGACATGCGTGGTCTGACATGTAGCCGCATCAGACAAAATGGGGAGTGGAGGCCGGAATCTTATCGGTTCACTGAGGAGCTGGGTGGGATCATTACTTCTACAGTCATTGATCCGGCTTTGCCTGCTGATCGGTAGATTTGGGAGCCGACTGGAGCATCCCCAGGAACTGGGGAGTTCCAATTTCGAAGCTGCTATAACCTTATCCGGCGCACTTTTCCTCTGAGTTCGGACTACGAGTTCGTTTGGTGCAAGGGTCTGGCCAGGAAGATGCAGTTGTGTGTTTACAAGCTTCTTCTGGGCCGACTCTTAACTATGGATCGCCTGAGTTCGTTTGGAGTGCCGGTTCCGGATCCCAAGTGTGTGCTTTGCTGTTTGGAGTCTGAATTTATAAAGCATATGTTCTTCGAGTGCACTCTGGCATGGCAGATCTGGTCAGAGCAGAGTCGAGTATTGGGAGTGTGCGTCTCTGGGAAAGGAATTGGGGACATCATCACGATGATCCGTGATAGCAGGGGTCGAGGGCAGGACTGGTTCCGGACCGCCAGAGTGCGACTGGCTGCTTCAGTTTGGCATGTATGGCGGGAGCGAAACCGTCGGATTTTTGAGGGGCTGGACACCCCTCCGGTAGGCATTTTCCATAACATCGAGTTTGATGTAAATGCTATGGAGAATTGATGAGTGGGAGTCCCACTCTGATTGTATGTTGTAAGATTATGGCTTTTCCTTTGGAATAAAATTTACCATTTTTCATATATATATATATATATATATATATATATATATTTATATATATATATATATATATATATATATATATAAGATGTGTGATTTCCTCGGTGCATTATGGGACTCAAGGGGGACTATATATATATATATATATATATATATATATATATATATATATATATATATATATATAGTCCCCCTTGAGTCCCATAATGCACCGAGGAAATCACACATCTTATATATATATATATATATATATATATATATATATATATATGAGTTGGTGTGGATAGAGACATCAGGAGCATTCTTAGCTGGATCCGAGATCACAGAGGTCGGGATCCGGGGTGGGCCAGAAAAGCCAGAGTTCGTCTTGCTGTTTCCGTTTGGCACATCTGGAAGGAACAGAACAGACGTATTTTCGAAGGCCTGACTACCCCCTATTGGAATTCTACATAACATAGAATTCGATGTATCAGTAATGGCCCCATAGCATTAGGTTGGGGCATGAGAAGTTGTGATATTATGTATTGTAATACCTTTACCGCTATGTGCGAGGAATAAAATTTACCCTTATTCCGAAAATATATATATATATAAGATGTGTGGTTTCCTCGGTGCATTATGGGACTCAAGGGGGACTATAGAGAAACAATATCTAACACTCCCCTCAAAAGAGAGCATATATGTCAAACATGCCCAACACGCTACAAAATGTAGAAATAGAGCTCTAGAGAGGAGCTAGTGTCGTTTTTGTAGTGCCAAATAGAAGCTTTAAATAAAAAAAATTTACATTAGAAGAGGTCATTTTGGTAGACATGATAAAGACGAGCCAACCCACAACCGATAGGGGTGATGATCTCATGGGATAGCTACAACAAAAGTTGAGAAAATAAGAGTGATCATCACCTCATGGAATGGGAACCCAAATTCGAAGAAGGTGGAGGTGGGAGGAGTTGGTGGAGAGTGAAGATAGAACAAGGGATAGGGTTTCCCTAGCTCTATTACTAATGTTAATCGAGCGAGACTAGATTAATAGGAAATGAAGATCGGATATATATGTATAGAATGTGTGGTATTTTTCATAGTACATTATTAGGTTTGTAAAGGAGACTGCATAGAAGCACTATATCTAACAGTATTTCATTTTCTGGAGAAGGTAGAGGTGGGAGGATGTTCGCTTCACAAAATTCGTACCTGTGCAAAAATGTGTCAATTTGTTCAAGTGCCATTTCTCACTTTAGATTGGAAAGTTGACCCTCTTAAAATAGAATTTATTGCAAATGTTGGCATCTAGGAAGCACAGACACTCTGAAAATTGGAGTCATATCCATGTCGTGTTGCACCACACCAATATACACTAGGACACACTATAAAATGTCTTGTCTGTGTCAGCATGTGCTTGTTGTGTCGTGCCCTGTTGGCGTCCATGTAACATAGGTTGGCATGAGTTCCCATGAGTGTCCAATACATTTTCCCATGTGAAGTGGATACGGTATCAATTTTTCTGGGGTACTAGTACAGGATCCCATTAAAATTTAGTGCCTATTAACTGTGATTTAAACAATTTGCAGAATGAACCCCTCCCCTCAGCAATCTCTTCTTTCTGTGCATGCCACCTGTAATAACCTGGTTTGTAGAATGTTTGAATTCTTATAATCGTCTACCAATATAATCCTAAGCAACATAGAAACATTTTGCCTAAAAATGTGCTGTTTATTAGCAGAGACAATGCTCATTTAGAATTTATAACAATGCAATTTTAAATCTAGTTGGTGGAACTCTCAAAGTGGCATTTTTCAATGAACGACCTATCAAGCATACTTGGGCACAGGTACTACATGTCACCGACATCACTGAGACAACAAATTAAGCATTTCTCGACCAGCAATTAACAATTTACAAATAAGAACCTTTGAGTTACTTTTAATAAAATAATGATACTCAGCTAGAATTTAAGTTGGTAAAAAATGCCAGTAGGTTGGACATTCGTGAGAGATGAACTACGAGTTCATCACTTAGATTGAATACTTAATTTTCTACTTCCACTAATTATAGTATTATTTTTGATAATATTTTATTGTTGGAGTTTGGTATATGTTTTTTTTTTCTGGGAGTAGCTTGGTTGGGCTTGGGTTTTCTTAATTGAGGAATTCCTTTATATTCCAAACTGTCCATAATATATGTGCACAATCTAACGGGTCAAGTTAATAGCTGAATATGTGAACTGGATCAAGTTTTATTGATGTGGTGCATGGCATGAATGATTACCTTTTATTGCTCATTAATTGAATCCTCTGACCATGTTAGAGGCCAATAGATTGTTATAAACTTATAAATGCCAACCAAATGGAGCACACCTATGTACTAACAGTAAATGTTGCCTTATCCTGCATCCTTAACATAAGCTTTATATCATCAATTTCCAGTATAAAATGTACTGATTATTTTTCCCAGAGGCGGTTCTTTTCACACCTAAAAGTTAAAAAATAGACATGCCAGAGGCCTAATTTGAGGAAGAGGACGTTTCGGTGTGTAATATGAGGAATGGCTGAAGATTTCTACTATAACATATAGTTAAACTTAATGCATTAAAGCACGACTTAACATGTCCAGAATATCAATTAACTAGGTACAGCTGGTTGATTCTGACGGGAGCATGTTACTGGCATATTAGGAAAAAGATGGATTAAATCTCTGCAGTTAAGTCAGTTACAGTTGGACATTGATTAGGTTAGCAAAACATGTGTAATAAAAATATTAACCCATGAATATTATGCAATACCTAGCTATAATAAATTTCAAATGTTAAATTCTCCTTAACGCAAATTATTGTATGTATTTGGATTAGATTGAAGATTTTATTTTATTGTATTTTCTTGTAACTTTAGAATAGGTCCTGTATGATGACGATATGATTATGCTAATGGATTGCAATAATTCTCTATCCTAATTTTTTTTATTCGTATTGTGAATTGCGACAGCATATTATATTTTCATTGTGAGTTGAGATAGCATATTATATTTCCGCTGTGTGATGTTTTACTCCAGCTTCATTTTTGTTCATTCTGCTTCTAACATTTTCCCATTATTGATATTTCTGCTTTTCTCGTATCTTCAAAAAAGGCTAGGCTAATATGCATTTGTTATTGCTTTCATGGTTGGTCAATTTTACTACAGGATGGTATACCACTGCCCCTTTTGCAATTTGTGCCGCTTAGGGAAAGGACTTGGTGTTGACTTCTTTCATTGCATGAAGTGCAATTGTTGTCTAGGAATGAAGTTAGCAGAGCATAAGTGTCGGGAAAAAGGTCTAGAGACAAACTGCCCCATTTGTTGTGATTTCTTATTTACATCAAGTGCAGCAGTTAGAGCTCTACCTTGTGGTCATTTCATGCACTCTGCATGTTTTCAGGTTCTCCTCTTTCGCTTTCTTCTTTTCCTTTTGCGCATAGCTCATTCTTATACATGGATTATTTCCTCTCTTAGGTCTTTTTATGGTCCATTGCAAGATATGATTTAGGAAGGTAGTGACTGAAAAAAATTGTGTTCATTTTGTGTAGGCGTACACTTGCAGTCACTACACATGCCCGATCTGTAGCAAATCCTTGGGAGACATGGCGGTAAGAAACATAATTTAAATTGTTTATCCAACAATAGAATGCGATCAAATGTTATGAATTTTATTCCGCAGGCTCCATCGAATTAAATTGCTACTATATCCATCTTTACAGGTTTACTTTGGAATGCTGGATGCCTTATTGGCTGCTGAGGAGCTTCCCGAAGAATACAGAGAGAGATGTCAGGTTGTCTATCCACCTCCCCACATCTTATTTTTCTCTTTTTTTTTGGAATTCTTTTGATTTCAAGTGAACTGAACTTGTGATTGGTAATTCAGGATATACTATGCAATGACTGTGATAAAAAAGGAAGGTCTGCCTTCCATTGGCTTTATCACAAATGCAGTTTCTGTGGATCCTATAATACCAGGGTGATCAAGACGGAGACAAATGATTGTAGTACATCTAATCATTGACTATTTGCAGTTTTGCCACTTGCTTCTCTAAATCTTTTGTTCCAGGTGTGTAAATATAACGATGTAATTGAGCTGAGTAAAGCAATTTGTTTCATACATTTATAATCCAGCTGCGCTTCCCTCATCACAATTCTCGTATTGGTGAAATGACTTTGAGGATATTTTCTGATCTGTGCAAAAAAGCATATCCACATAATC
Source organism: Iris pallida (assembly GCA_029216955.1). Lineage (NCBI taxonomy): Eukaryota > Viridiplantae > Streptophyta > Magnoliopsida > Asparagales > Iridaceae > Iris > Iris pallida. The sequence goes on along the minus strand of JANAVB010024400.1, from coordinate 10,375,789 downwards.
TCGAGCATCTTGAATGCCAAATTTAGTGGGCCTATTCAGTGTAAGTTAAGAGAAGTGAGATGCAGATTCATAATTTTTATTCTGAAGTTTGTTGTCAGAGTGGAGTTGCACAATCAAATATCTGCACGTCTTCCATTGTCGTTATAGTAAAATCGGAATATCTAGTTGGTCTATATGCATCTCTGTAAAGTCTCAAGTATGAAGATCTGATAATGAACTTGGTGACTACAATACAGGCTACTGTGAGAACTTTGGACCGAACCTGCTGTGGCCACCTTGAACCCTCATAATTTGCCATCAATTTTTGGTAGTTCATGCGTACCCTGGAGTGTGATTTGTATCAACATACAGTAGCTTTATAGTGATTTTGCCCCTTGTGTAAAATCTGCTGGATCTTTTTGGGGGCTTGTCGAATTTAGCTTTCCTATAATATGAATCCTTCCTTTTTCTTTTGCTAATAGGTATCCATCCTTTCTTTGACAAGTATCCAGGACCGGCCCTAGGATTTTTGAGGCCCTGTACGGTTACAAAATGTGGGCCCTTAAATATTATTTTTAATTTTTAAATGATAAATTTGGACCCATGTTCTTGGAACATAAATGTTCGATTTGCTCTATTTTTTAATTACCCGAATTTTCATTAGGACTATCATGATGATGATCATTTTTATTGGTGTTATTTGTATTCTCATCAATATTATCAATACCATTTTTTTTAGGGAAGATTTATGAAATGCCCAAAAACTAAAAAAGTTTCATGTAAAATCCACCGCTAAAAAAACTTTCATCGCGTGCCCAGAATTAGAGAAACTTATCCAAAGCGGGTTCCAAATGACCCTTTTGCCCTTCCTTTTAATTTATTGAAAACACCCACGAAACTGCTCTTAAAAAAAGTTTCGATACTTCATCTTCTTCCTTACGCTGCTCACTTTCGAATCTAGGTTTTCTCCTCAAAAATCTTCAAAAATTCGTCGAAAAATTTCGGAAAGACTGGGACAAACGACAAAAATGCTAAAACGGAGGTCCAAACATCATTTTTTTGCGAATCTAAAATTTCGGAAGGCCGTCTAACGGTGAAACAGTTACTTTCAGTCTCCTCGACGATACGCTCATTTTGCGACAAACGGGACCTCGTTTCGACCTCCCAGTCAAAAGTTATGGCCCTCCAAAGTTTCAGCTGACCATAAAATGCAGGAGAATGGCCATTCTCCGTGTTAGAACACGAAAAATGTTAATTTCACATGAGGGTGGTCATTCTCCGTATTAGTAACACGGAGAATGGCATTCTCCGTCTTAATTTACACGGAGAATGACCATTCTCCGTGTTAGTAACACGGAGAATGACATTCTCCGTCTTAATTAAGACGGAGAATGTCATTCTCCGTCCTGAAAGTTACACGGAGAATGGCCATTCTCCGTCATAATTTAGACGGAGAATGGTCATTCTCCGTCTTAGTTTACACGGAGAATGGTCATTCCAGTGTTAAAACGCAAGAGAAAGACCATTCTCCGTGTTAGAAACACGGAGAATGTCATTCTCCGTGTTAATTTAAACGGAGAATGTCATTCTCCGTGTTAAATAAAACGGAGAATGACATTCTCCGTCTTAATTTAAACGGAGAATGGCCATTCTCCGTGCTACATTAAGACGGAGAATGTCATTCTCCGTTTTATTTAACACGGAGAATGACATTCTCCGTTTTATTTAACACGGAGAATGGTCATTCCAGTGTTAAAACGCAGGAGAATGACCATTCTCCGTGTTACTAACACGGAGAATGCCATTCTCCGTGTTAAATAAAACGGAGAATGGTCATTCTCCGTGTAATTTAGCACGGAGAATGGTCATTCCAGTGTTAAAACGCAGGAGAATGACCATTCTCCGTGTTAGAAACACGGAGAACGGCATTCTCCGTTTTAAATAAAACGGAGAATGACATTCTCCATGTAATTTAGTTTTTTTTCATGAACAAAGAGTTTCGTTCTTCTTTCAAAACGATGATAATTCTGATGGAAAAGAAGAAGAAAGATATTCTCTCCACAATTGACCTAATTGTCGGAAAACTTCAAATGTCTCCACGATGAAGATGAAGATGATGATGATGACGAGCGATGATCTGAGTTCGACTGAAGAAAAGTACACCGAACTACGAACGATCTTTGCGATATCTGCTGAAGATGAGAGCAATGGAATTCAGATTTCCAGTGAAGAAGAAGAAGACGAAAATCACAATCCAGATCTGAGTTTTTTGAATTCAAATACATATAGATGACCAATTCGCGCGGAGGGGTAGTTTCGGTATTATAAAAATAGCAGTTTCTAGCGGGTGGCATCTAAAAGGGAATCTTGGAATATTTAACGTGAAAATACTTAATTCTGGGTATTTCATAAAACTTATCCAGCGGGTGGGCATTTCATAAAAGCCCACCCCGAAATTGGGTTTCTCAGCAATTTCCAGTTTTTTTTATATCAGCTAATTCTTTCAAATGACTTATTTCACCTTGTTCATCTACTTTTCAAAAAAAAAAAAAAAATCATTTGAACGTACAGCTCTATTAGTAATAAATCTATTAAGGGCCCTCTTTGATAATGAATCAATTGTTCTTTCCTTGTTCCTTTTTATATTGTCATGCCTACTTTATTGTTTTATGAGTATCATATACTAGCACAGAAAAAAATAATAAAATATAAATAATAAACAAAGAATAATAGAATGGATTGATTTCGTAGAACTAATGTTCTTCTTCTTCAAAAAGCGCATAATGCTACATAAACCTGAAGCATATTAAGATTAATGACTAGATAAATAAATAAATAAAATTATCAATTATAAACAAAACACTAAACATGGAATTGCAAAAAAGACCCGGATAGGAAAAAAGAAATCAAATTACTTTTTTTAGCCTAACGTTCATTTACTTGCTAGTCGAAAAAAATTGCTTAACATCATTACATATAACAAATATTTATTTAATAAATACAGATGCATTTAATCATATATTAAATTTTCATGGCTTAATGAGAATTGTGGACTATATTTTTCTTTTTCAAGTAACTAATATATGAATTATAATTTGTAATTACTAGTTATAATAATTTTAGTTCACATGTAATTGAAATCTTAATTTGATTATCGATATTTTCTTTGACTTCTTAATATATTTTATTCATGTTATATATATATATATATATATATATATATATATATATATATATATATTGTTTGGTTGTGTTTTTAGAACGGTGGTTCTTCCTTTTGGTTGGAGGGGCTCGATTGGTGTGTTTTTTGTGTGGGCTTTTGGTTTCATTTTGGGACTGCCTGGGAGATTTTTGTATCCTGGGGTGGGTCGCTGGTTTTATGGCCTTTTATATATAGCATCATAATCTTTCCCTAAAAAAGGAATATATATATATATATATATATATATATATATATATATATATATATATTGGGTGAAAAGTCGACTTTATTCAAGTAAAAGGCGCAAAATGCCGAAGCCTTTACAAGTAAGCGCATAATGCGACAAAAGACAAAATAAAAGGGAGCGTGGAGCAAGCATCGCCGGCTACCCCGGGGGCAGTCATTCGAACAACGATGTCCAGAAACTGTCCGTAGAGTGTTTGCAGAGCCTGATGACTGTGAATCTGTCTGAGGACCTCCCTGTTCAGTTGAGTGGGGTTGTATTGTCGGCCTTCGTATCTGAACTTGTTCTGATTCTTCCACAAGACCCATATGCTGGCGGCCGCGACGATCTGGTGACCGTGAGAATAGCCCCAGATGTCCAAAAGATCGTTGAAGCCCCCAACCTCTCGATCTTGTCTGCATCTGCATGATAGGCAAGTCCACACCTGAGAAGCAAGGTCACCAGAATGTAGGACGTGATCAGCTGTTTCCGACTGGTGCGTTGTGCAGCAGTGACATTTCGAGGCTAAGCTAAAACCGACGGTGGTGAGTGTGTCATCCGTGGGGAGCTTCCTTCGGAACGCTCTCCAAATCAGCACGGACCATTTTTTAGGAATGCATGACTGCCAGAATGGGGCGATGGTGGGGGACTGCACTCTGATGCCTCTCACGACATGCCTAGCCGAAGCGAGCGTGAAGACATTATCGGACGTGGGGGACCACCTCAGTGCGTCAGGGACATTGTTGATTGTAACTCCGGATGCAGCCAGGTCCTCTGCTGCCTCCAGCCCTAGCCACTCTCTGACCCTGTACACCTCCACCCGAACTCGCCGTCCCACAGGTAGCTGATAACGCAATTGGGGGGGAGGCTGTCTGGGTTTGCACTAGAATAGGGTCCCCTAACCAACGTTCATGGAAAAGGGACGAGCTGCTATTGCCTAGCTGCAGACGAATAAGGGGCTCGGCGAGGTGCCGTCCGTGAAGAATGCGACGCCTGGCCGCAGAAGATCTGTTGTTGGAGTCAGCAATCGAAGGGTGGGAGTACCAAAAATATCTAGTTTTCATGAACCGAGCCCAGATCGAGCTGCTCGTGCGGAGCTTCCACCACAACTTCATGGAGCAGGCATCAACGATGTGGGACAATCTGTTGAAACCCAGCACTCCCTCCATGGTAGGATTGGCCATTGTGTTTCAACTGGTCCAGTGATGCTTATCCTTGCCGTCGCTGTGTCCCCAAAAGAAGCTGACGAAAAGGGACTCTAAAGAGAAGAGCACCTTCTTAGGGTGAGAGTAGACGGCTAGGGTGTAAATGGGGCTGGAAGAAAGGACGTGCTGGATCAGAATTATCTTTTCGCCCGACGATAGAGTCGTGCCATCCCTCCATATTTTTTCTAATTTTGCTCACTAGCCCTTCAAAGATACCCGCATTGGATCTACCATACACCAACGGGCACCCTAAGCAGGAGAACGGAGGGTACACTACAGAGAAGGAGGTAATGTTAGAGAGAGTAGCAGAGTGGTTCCTGTTAGCTTTATGGTGGGTGTAAATGACGCTTTTGTTGGAGTTAACACTCTGACCAGAGCATCTAGTGTATCTCTCTAGCATTTTGTGGACCACCTCTACTGACCCAATATCGCCAGTGGAGAAGATGGGGATGTCATCTGCGTAAGCCAGGTGGGTGATGATGGGACATCCGGTGGTGGTGTGGAAGTGGTGGAACCGAGGAGTATCCACCATTATGTTAAGGTTTCTGCTGAGCGCTTCTGCCGCGATGATGAAAATGGTGGAGGATAGAGGGTCTCCCTGTCTGACACCGCGGCTAGATGTAAAGAAGCCCTCGGCTTGTCCGTTGATGACAGTGGAGAACCAAGAATTATTGATGGATATGAAGGCGATGTTAATCCAAGTTTCTGAAAAGCCGAAGGCCCTGAACACCCATATTATGAATTGATAGTCCAGACGGTCGTACGCTTTCTCCATGTCTAGTTTGATGGCTATATTCCCTCATCTAGACGAGAATTTCATACACATGATCATTTCTTGCGCCAGCAGGATGTTGTCTGTGATGTTCCGTCCAGAGACAAAACCGCTTTGTTCTTCGGAAATAATCTTAGGAAGAAGATCGGACATGCAGTTAGCAATGATCTTCGATATAATTTTGTTGATGAAGGTGCATAAGCTAATGGGACGGAAGTCTTTGAAAGTCTCCGGGTTGTCCTTCTTGGGATGAGGATGATGTTGGCGCAGGAGATCGATCTGGGGTAACTCGTACCTTAGAAGAATGCGATTGCTGCCTCATGTAAGTCTGATTCGATGATATCCCAGCAAGATCTGAAGAAAACACTTGAGAATCCGTCAGGGCCCACTACGAAAATAACCCCTTTTAGCGACGTCCGAATACGTCGCTAAAAAAGGAAAATCCGTCGCTAATTTCTATTAGCGACATATTTAGCGACGAAAATTGGATGTCGCGTATAGGCTTGTCGCAGATTACAATTTCGTCGCAATTCGTCGCTAGTTGCGATGTCACGTTTAGTGTCGCTAGACGTTGCTACATTAGCGACAGATAGCGACGTCATCATACGTCGCCACTATAGCGACGTAGGGCAACCACTTAGCGACGCCGTCAACTTTATATATGATGACATGGCATGGCAGCCACGTCAGCATTTTAGCGATGCCTAGCGACCGCTTTAGCGACATCAGCTCTCAGGTGATCATATGCAACGTCAGCAATATAGCGACGTATAGCGACGTTACGTCACTATTTGGCGACGTATAGCAACGTGTTCTGTACGTCACAAAACGTCGCAGAACGTCGCTATACGTCGCAGATGTTATAAAAAATTAAAAAAAATTGGTATTTTTGTTATGCTGTGTGTCTGTGTTTACAGTGTGTGTGAAGTGCAGTATTCGAACCATCGACAGTAATCGAAACTGTCGATGGTTTCGAACACTGCATTTCACATTCACTGTAAATAGAGACACACATCATCACAAAAATACACATTATATTTTTTTAAAATTTGGGCAGCACCTCCTTTGTATATCAGATCATCGCTTATAATCCAGCGTAGGTATATTTGTCATCCCCGTCGCCGATATCATCACAATTAACAGTCTTCCATCATAACAGTCTATAAATAATAGATGAATAACAGTCTCCCATCATAACAGTCTACAACTAAATATCATACATGTACTCAATGAAAATACCAACAAATTAAATATCACCAACATACATGTCCAACAAACATACATGTCCAACAGAGTCAAATAATATTCAAAATCAGTGTACAGAACGGTGAATGGGTCCATAGGGCCAATAAATACAAAGATGATAAAAAATCTACGGGATCACTGAGGACCCCTGCCGTGCATCTGGGATAGCATATACTCATACTGCTCCTGTGTGAGCTGCACCGTAGGGACAGTAGGAGGTAGTGCAATGTCTGGAGTCGGTGCCGTCGATGGACCGGGAGAACGTATCTGCTCCAGCTCTTGCAGTCGCTCACCATAAACAACAAGGGTACTCACCACCCTCTCAGTACTCGCCTCAAGCGATGTCGAAACCTGAGAGAGTGAGGCAGACATGCTTCTCTGCGATCCCTCCAGCTCGACCTGTCTACGCTCTGTGCGCTGCGTAGACTCGGTGAGCGTGTGCAAGCTGGCAGCTGTAGCCTGTTGCAGACTCATCAGCTCCTGTATACTGCGTTCGATCGCATCAAATCGTCCGGTGACGATCGGAGGGTCGGATCGTCGCTCGACCGCATCAGAAATCTGCTGCTGTAACTTGCGACACAGCTCCTCGATCTGACGACGATTATCCTGAGCTCGTGATGACGCCTGCGAAGCCGGAGACTGCACACTGACAGAGGGGGCCCGGGATAACTCTGAAGCCAAATACGCGCCGTAGGATCCCGTACTGTAGTACGTACCCTTCTGAATACTGTCAACGGCGGTCATCCAGAGCTCGTCCAGCGATGGAGCTGTAGGCGGCTGGGAGGAAGTACTAGCCCCGTCCTCTGCTAGGGTACTAGCAGCAGCAGCCGCCTCCTCCTGTAGCCGAACAAACTCGGCCTAGAACATGTTTTCTAACGTGTAAGTGTTTGCTAAAGTCTATATTGATATCTATTTTCCTGTTTTCTAAATTATAGTAAATTAATATAAAGAATAGAATATACATATGCCTGCGTCGCCCTCTCGTCAATGAACTCCCCAGCCCTCCGATGGGTGACCAGGAAGACGGTCACCATGTTCGGGTCCTCACCCTTTTTTTACCTGTTAAAATATATTATCTATTATTAGTATTAAACATTCTATCGAACTATATATAAATTAATGCCCGTCATAGAAAATGTACCAGACGATGAAAATGCTCCGTCAACGAAATGGAGCCACCACACCACTTATCGGCGCTCGACCGCGCCACCTTGGCCTTGTCAGACCGCTCCTGGTACTTGGGCTCGCTGAATCTAGCCTTCATCGTAGTCCACTGCTCTGGCGTGATCTAACCATGGATCGGCTGTCCGGAGCGATCACGAGACTTCTGGTCGTGGATCGCATCACAGATGAGCTTGGCTGCGACGACAGAAAATTGGCCCTCGATCTTCGCCGTCCGGTGTGGTGGATAGAAATAGGTCCTCTACAAGAAGTAAAATAGAAAAGTTGTATAATATACACAAATGATTATTAAAATTTAAAAATAAACAAATTTTTTACCTTGAAGTGGGCGAACCAAAAGGCCTTCATATCTGCGGGAGCATCTGAGTAGTTAATCCAAGGCCCACCATAGTTCTGCCTCAGAAATACCCCCAGCTGTCTCTGTACTGCAGAAGGCCAATATCTATACAATAATAATTTTCATGAATATATATGTACATATAATCATTTGAGAAATATATATTAATTAATTAACTTACTTCATAGGCCCGTCCGTCCAAATCTCCATACGCGTCTCGCCCGGGGGAGCGCATGGAGGGTCGCTCTCACCTCCTGCCTGGGCAGGATCAGTCTGATCGTCGTCCTCCATATGCTCGGTGTCGGCTCCCCCCATGGAGCCGTCGGCAGTAGAAATGCTGGACGGGGGATCAGGGATGCTGGACGCGGGATCAGGAAGGCTAGACGACGAGGGATGAGTCACCAACCTGCTAGAACTGCACTGTCCCGGTAATGGACCGGGAACAGAATGGTACAATGGCATACTCGGAGATGAGGATGAGGGTACGGAATCTCTATCCCCAGCCCGAGGCTGACGGGACTGCCTAATATAAAATCCTCCGCATCGTCCAGATGGTCTAGTCATACCTGATAATAATATATGACAATAAAACAAAAAAACATATTTATATGATAGACATCACAGATTTTTGAAAAATATCATAGTCACAGATAAAAGTGTCAATAAAGTGTCACTGAAGTGTCACAGATTTATATGATAGAAGTGTCACTAAAGTGTCAAATATGATGATAAAACAAACGTACAGATTTAATCATTTTCTGAAAATTCATCTAGTTCGTTTAGCTCATCTACTTCTTCTTCTTCTTCTTCTTCTTATTCTTCTTCTTCCTCCTCTACATCTTCACTTTCATCTGCATCTTCCTCTTCAGATAATTCTACTTCTTCTACACAATTAGATGTGTAATGAGGAACTTTCGTCATGTCCACTTCTATAATATTTGTTACAAGAGGTAGTTCATCCTCTTGATAAGCTATATCGTCAACCTCAAAGGTATTTCTAGCTTTGGTCTTGCATACTGCCCACCAGTCCGACCTTGTTGTTCTCCGTTTAGGATAACTTGTGAAGTACACGAGCTGAGCCTGACTTGATAGGACAAATGGTTCATAGGCTTGATATCGACGCCGATAGTTTATATCAACAAGACCGTACTTGTCTACTTTCCAACCTTGACCTTCAATCGGATCGAACCAATCACACATGAACCAACCTTGACCTCTCCATGAATACGTGACAGTCGTGGCTCTTCATACCCGTCAATTTATTTTCCTTCGGATCGACACATCTTTTCAGATTTGACACATATCCGTCTGGAAATTTTAGGCCCTGGATCCACCGACAAAGTCTCACTTTATCCTCCTTGTCCAGCGAGAAAATTGACTTCGGCAGGAACTATTTTCCATTCTGCTCTATCAAATGCAACGCAGGACGTTTGCATATTTCTTCTAAGTCCAACCTGGCCTTGGAATTGTCTTTCGTTTTTTCCTTTACGTCCATCACAGTATTAATTATGTTATCAAACACATTCTTCTCAATATGCATGATATCAAGATTATGTCTGATCAGATTGGTACTCCAGTATGGCAGATCCCAGAATATGCTCCTCTTTGTCCAGTTATGATCTCTACCAAATCCATCGCACTTGTACCCAGTTGTAGGATCTTCGATAGTACTTAAAAAATCTCTAACCTCCTTCCATATTGTGGCTCTACACCACCTTGGTGGTGGATCACCCTTCTCTACAATGCCGACACGGAATACATTCCTGTTCCTTCTGAACGGATGATCTTTTGGCAGAAATTGTCGATGACAATCAAAGAAGTACGGTTTTTCTCCGTGTTTCAAGCGGAAAGCCTTACTACGGTCCATGCAATACGGACATGAGAGACGGCCATGAGTGCTCCATCCAGATAATATTCTATAGGCCGGAAAGTCGTTGATGGTCCACATAAGGGTTGCCTTCATCTGAAAAATCTGCTTCCTGGAAACATCGTACGTGTTAGCGCCTACTTCCCATAACTGATTCAACTCATCTATCAAAGGCTGTAAGTACACATCAATGTTCCTCTTGGGATTGTTCGGACCAGGAATTATAACGATTAGAAACATGTACTGAGTCTTCATGCACATCTAAGGCGGTAGGTTATACGGAGTGACAATCACAGGCAAGCACGAATACTTGGATCCCGAAAGACCAAAAGGAGTAACTGTCAGAAGATAGCCCCAACCTGACATTACGCGGATCTGAAGCAAAATCAGGATACGCTCGATCAAAGTGCTTCCACGCTTCTCCATCGGATGGGTGATCCAACACTCCTTCAATCTGTTTTCGTATGTGCCAACTCATATTTTTGGCCGTCTCTTTCACTATAAATAATCTTTACAACCGCGGCGTTAACGGCAAGTAGTGCATTGAATCGGTCGGTCTTCTTGTACCGGTAGACCTTCCTGTACTAGTTGTCTTATAGCGATCAGCACCACAAAATCCGCACACATCTGCGTCCTTGTCGTCTTTGTAGTACTTCATGCACCCATTGCGACAAGAATCGATTTTCTCGTATCCCATCCAGAGCGATCTCACCATCCTCTTAGACCGGTAGAAGTCTTTAGGCAACTTAGCACCCGCCGGCAAGATCTCTATAATCAACTCCAACACTCGGTTGTAGCATTCTTGTGACATGTTAAAATCTGACTTAATGCTCAACAGTCTTGTAACCACCTCCAACAGTGAATGATCATCACAACCAGGATACAATGGAGTCCTTGCATTCTCCAGCAAGTATCACGCCCCGATCCCGCAGAGTCCTTTCGTCCTCGCTTCGGACTCTCTTGGGACCGTTCGTCCTCGCTAAGGCGTGATGCCGTGCAAGCCTAAGTTGCACTTGCACAAGGCCAAGACCTGAAGCAAGACGAGATAGACAAGATTGACAATACGCAGCGGAACGTATCGCAGATAATTGAAGCAGCAACGGACATATTTCAGAATACATGCTTTGAACACAATGGTAACAAGAAACAATTCTCTTTATTGATTTCATTTGAACAGATTACAAGCTCTCAATTCTCTCTGATACAATGTTATATTCTCTCAGAACTTTACATATTACAATGATCCCGTTCCCATACTTTACATTCCTTTATATACAAAACTAACTCTTGCAACAGATGTCATTTCTTGGGTATCTTTTCTGATTTCTGGCTCCTGAGGATGAGGCACGGGCTATCGCTTCGGACTATCCTTCTCGATGCATGGTGCACCTGCATGCAGACTGATGGTGGGTCAGTATATCAGCATACTGGTGATTGTGAACAAAGAGCTACATTTGTCTGAAACGATCACTGTTCATTTAGTGAGAAAATATTTCTTGTGATGTGATCTTGCTATCTTTTTTTTACCTATGTTCATTTCATGCATACAGAGTCAATTTATATCTCTTTTGAAAACAACTTTGAAAAGCCAACATTTCAATTCAGTTCATTTCAAGCATACAAGGGACTAATCATTTCTAGCACGATGACTATTCATTTCATGTGCAGTGCACAGCGTGTTTCGTGAGCATATTTATTTCTTTGATCAAGCAATTCTTACGGACAAGTATAAGCACGATATCATATCTTTTCTTTAGTGGAACATAACACTTCTTGGTAACAGATTAATCTTTTCTTGCAATTCATATAGCAAACTCAAGCAATACATGTGTATCACTTTTCAGTGATTCTTACCATAGCTGACCGTCCATCCCTGCACAAGACAAGGATTAACATAAATATTTTAAAACCAACATTTCTTTTCCTGTTCGTCTCTGCATTGTTAGCTCTTAGCAAAATATTCTTTTAACTCTTATTAATATGCATCATGACAATAACTCTTGTGGTCCATGGGCAATACCCATTTAGCAGTCGGAACTTCTTGCCCAACTACTAATAGACTAACACCCCCTCTTTCTGTGGGGAGTTCTAGCCCCAGGTGTCCTGTTCCCTCCTAGGCCGATCGACTCCGGACGCCCCCAAAATCGTCGAGAGACTACCACTTGTGCACAAGCCGTCTAGACCAATGCAAATGCAACTATCATATAAAACAATCATGCATCAATCAAGCAACTTGCACACATATTCATCTTTTCTTTTTCATGTATCGAGCCAATAGCTCTACTCTTTTCTCTATACGGACAAGCCGTATCATCTCTTTTAACAACACAATGTGCCTTCTCTGTTTATCTCTTTCTCTATAGCAACAATCGGGGAAACAATAAAACAATCTCTGTTTAAGCAAGCATGATAACAACAAGCATGAATCTACTCTTGATAATCATACTCTATTCAGGGACATGTAAGCATTCTCTTTTCTTTTCTTATTAAGCAATGCACAGTTCTTTTGATTTAAGACAACATCTCTACTTAGCATACAAGCATCAATTTATTTCTTATTAGCAGGCAACATTTTTCTTAGCGTGCAGATTATTTCTTTTCTTGTTCTTAGCATGGCAACATGTAAAATCTCTTATAAGCATACATAGTGGTTACCGTCTAGTTATTAGCATGACAAGGTTCTCTTTATCAAGGCAACATTCATATCTTAGCGAGGCAACATGTGAATTCTCTTAAAGCATACTCAATGATTTACCATCTTGTTATTAACAATAGTATTCAATCAAAAACTCAGATTCTTAAGGCGTAAGCGAATCAGCAAATGAGACTTCGTCCACTCACCCAAATCAATCGTCTTCTGTTGTAGAGCCAGCAATCCGATCTTTCTGTCTATCTTGTACCTTCACGGAGCGGGGCACTACATAATTATCCACCGAAAAGAAGTTTCGTCCTCAAAACTTAAGGAGAAACTTGCGATATCTTTAGCAGCGATAGTCCTCATCCTTTGCCATCATCAATCCATGAAATCATAATTCAGATCATGTCAAAACTCTTGTTCAATAAAGCATTTCAATTTTAATCAATCAAATCGATAAAACATATGCCGGCATCATAAAAATATTTACGGACTTATTGTATGGAACGTTCATCTCATTGGTGATGTCGAACAGGCAAGGAATTCTCAATCGGAGGAACATGTACGAATTCAATTGAATCAAAATTGGCCAGAGGATCGTGTTGCTCTGATACCATTCTGTCATGCCCCGACCCCGCAGAGTCCTTTCGTCCTCGCTTCGGACTCTTTTAGGACCGTTCGTCCTCGCTAAGGCGTGATGCCGTACAAGCCTAAGTTGCGCTTGCACAAGGCCAAGACCTGAAGCAAGACAAGATAGACAAGATTGACAATAAGCAGCGGAACGTATCACAGATAATTGAAGCAGCAGCGGACATATTTCAGAATACATGCTTTGAACACAATGGTAACAAGAAATAATTCTCTTTATTGATTTCATTTGAACAGATTACAAGCTCTCGATTCTCTCTGATACAATGTTACATTCTCTCAAAACTTTACAGATTATAATGATCCCGTTCCCATACATTACATCCCTTTATATACAAAACCAACTCTTGCAACAGATATCATTTCTTGGGCATCTCCTCTGATTTCTGGCTCCTGAGGATGAGACACGGGCTATCGCTTCGGACTATCCTTCTCGACGCATGGTGCACCTGCATGTAGACTGATGGTGGGTCAGTATATCAGCATACTGGTGATTATGAACAAAAAGCTACATTTGTCTGAAACGATCACTGTTCATTTAGTGAGAAAATATTTCTTGTGATGTGATCTTACTATCTTTTTTTACCTATGTTCATTTCATGCATACAGAGTCAGTTTACATCTCTTTAGAGAACATCTTTGAAAAGCCAACATTTTAATTTAGTTCATTTCAAGCATACAAAGGACTAATCATTTCTAGCACGATGACTATTCATTTCATGTGCAGTGCGCAGCGTGTTTCATGAGCATATTCATTTCTTTGATCAAGCAATTCTTACGAACAAGTATAAGCACGATATCATATCTTTTCTTTAGTGGAACATAGCTCTTCTTGGTAACAGATTAATCTTTTCTTGCAATTCATATAGCAAACTCAAGCAATACATGTGTATCACTTTTCAGTGATTCTTACCATAGCTGACCGTCCATCCCTGCACAAGACAAGGATTAACATAAACATTTTAAAACCAACATTTCTTTTCCTGTTCGTCTCTGCATTGTTAGCTCTTAGCAAAACATTCTTTTAACTCTTATTAATATGCAGCATGACAATAACTCTTATGGTCCATAGGCAATACCCATATCAGCAGTCGGAACTTTTTGCCCAACTACTAATAGACTGACACCCCCTCTTTCTGTGGGGACTTCTAGCCCCAGGTGTCCTGTTCTCTCCTAGGCCGATCGACTCCGGGCGCCCCCAGAATCGTCGAGAGACTACCACTTGTGCACAAGCCGTCTAGACCAATGCAAATGCAACTATCATATAAAACAATCATGCATCAATCAAGCAACTTGCACACATATTCATCTTTTCTTTTTCATGTATCAAGCCAATAGCTCTACTCTTTTCTCTATACGGACAAGCCGTATCATCTCTTTTAACAGCACAATGTGCCTTCTCTGTTTATCTCTTTCTCTATAGCAACAATCGGGGAAACAATAAAACAATCTCTATTTAAGCAAGCATGATAACAACAAGCATGAATCTACTCTTGATAATCATACTCTATTCAGGGACATGTAAGCATTCTCTTTTCTTTTCTTATTAAGCAATGCACAGTTCTTTTGATTTAAGGCAACATCTCTACTTAGCATACAGGTATCAATTCATTTCTTATTAGCAGGCAATATTTCTTCTTAGCATGCAGATTATTTCTTTTCTTGTTCTTAGTATGGCAACATGTGAAATCTCTTATAAGCATACATAGTGGTTACTGTCTTGTTATTAGCATGACAAGGTTCTCTTTATCAAGGCAACATTCATATCTTAGCGAGGCAACATATGAATTCTCTTAAAGCATACTCAATGATTTACCATCTTGTTATTAACAATAGTATTCAATCAAAAACTCAGATTCTTAAGGTGTAAGAGAATTAGCAAATGAGACTTCGTCCACTCACCCAGATCAATCGTCTTCTGTTGTAGAGCCAGCAATCCGATCTTTCTGTCTATCTAGTGCCTTCGCGGAGCGGGGCACTACAGCAACTCCATGAACTGTGCAGCATCGACGTTCGGTGCCTCCTCAGGTGCATCATGAACGAAACTAGGTCCCGCAGCATCAAAAACCATGTTCACGCATCCGTCGTCGTATGCATGATTATTTGAAACAAAATTAGGTCCCGCATGCATATACGGATCAACATAAGGTTCCGGCTCTGATGCTAAAGACACAAGTTCTCCGTGTGCGGTCTACTGATAGTAATTAGGCGTGAAACCTCTCGAGTACAAATGATATGTCACTTCCACTTCTAGATAATATTTCACGTTATGACATTTCATACACGGACACTTAATTTTGGTGCCGTCCATGTACTGAGGGAACGCCTTAGCAAACTGCAGGAACTGCTCTACTCCCGCTATGTATTCATCCCCCACACCACACATATCATCAGGACAACGATTGTACATCCATGAACGATTTCGCAAGTAGTAATTCATATCCATTTGGAAATAATTTTGCAAAGATGGACACAAATTATCCAATGGACACAAATTCGTATATTATGTCTTATTATGGGACACACATTAGTAGCGGACAGTTACTAATAACAATGATATGCAATCTAGGTCAAACTAGGTTGTACTAAGTCAAACAAAGTCAAACAAGGTCAAAGTAGGTCAAGGGTTGACCTATAGTTGACTTTGTCAACTCTTAGTCCAATCTAGGTCAGATGTTGACTCTACTTTGACTTTCAGTCAAAATAGTCAACCTTGGTCAAACAAGGTCAAATCTAAGTCAAATATCCTATTTCTAGTCATTACCTACCAAGGTACCCTTTACCTTATCGCTATTGGTATCCCAATACCAATACCTTAAGTTGGTACCCTTTACCTTATCGCTATTGGTATCCCAATACCAATACCGCGGTAACATGGTACATTAAGGGTCTTTGACAAGATGACATGTTGCGAAAAAATATATCCTTATATATAGTTCTCCTACGGATTTTCATTAACATTACGTAGGAGAACTATAAGGATATATCTGTTCACAACATGTCACCTCCTCAAAGACCCTTAATGTGACAACCATGTCACCCTCTCAGTCATATCCCTGAGCTACGATGCATCTGCAGGCATTTAACATATCACGATTTATAAAAATAACTAATAAATCTCTATCCTAACTAATAAATTAATATCCTACTTTAACATCTAATAACTCTCATATTCCTGCAGCTACGATACAGTTGCAGGCAGTTCCTTCTAACATAAACTAATATCCTAATCTAAACTAACCCTTTAACTGAAACTAATATCTAAACAATGTTAATCATGAACTGTACACTACTACCTAATGTTGACGGTATATAGGGCTGCAAATGAGCTAAGCAGTTCGTGAGCTGCTCGAAGCTTGGCTCGATAAAAGCTTATTTGAGCGCGGTTCTTTTAGTAAACAAGCTGAGCTCAAGCTTCATTTTCGAGCTCGTTTAATAAACGAGCCAAGCTTAGAAGTGCTCGGCTCGTTTGAGCTCGCAAGCTGGCTCGTTTATGAGCTTGCGAGCTGGCTCATTTAGAAGCTCATTTAGGAGCTCGTTTAGGAGCTTGTTTAGAAGCTCGTTTAGGAGCTTGTTTAGAAGCTCGTTTGTTCTTTGTTGAATTCTAATTTTATATATGTTTGCATAACAATATGGTTGTGTGCATTATATATTTATATATCCTTAATAATTGTTCTTAAGAAACTTTTTTAATTAAACTTTTATAAATAAATTGTTAACATTATAAGTACTTGAATTCAAACCTAACTAGCTTGAAATCGAGCTCGTACTAGCTTGAAATCAAGCTCGTTAAGCTTGAAATCAAGCCTAATGATCCTGAAATAAAGTTGAGCGAGCTTGTAATCTAACTTAACATGCTTGATTTTGAGCTTATCAAGCTTGAATCAAGCTTGCTTATCAAGCCAAGCCCGAGCTCAAACCAAGCCAAGCTCAAGCTTAATATAAACAAGCTCGAGCCAAGCTCAAGCTCTAAAATAAAAAACTTACCAAGCTCGAGCTCGGGCTCGAGCTCGAGCTCGATTAATTCTAGTCAAGACAAGCTCAAGCTTACAAGAGCTTGGCTCGGCTTGGCTCGTTTGCAGCCCTAACGGTATATATCGTCAACATTTCAGATTCTTAAAATGAATTTCAAATGAATTTTTGATTGTATATATATGTATGTACATTGTATACATATATATTTATATATGTATTTGTGTGTGTATGTAATTGTGTGAGTATATATATATATACATGTATATATGTAGATATATGTATTTATATATATAGGTATATATGTATGTATTGTGTGTGTGTGTGTCCTGTGTCCTGTGTCATGTGTCCTGTGACACAAAGTCGTATCCGAAATAGGGTTAGGGTCCTGTCCCCTGCCCCTCTCCCCCTACCCCTACACCCATCCACCCCTGCCCCCCTTCCCCCTAACCCCTCGACAGCAAGACCCCCCTCCCCTGCCCCCCTAGACAGCAAGACCCCCCTCCCCTGTCCCCCCTCTCCCTACCCCTGCACCCACCCCAACCCTGCCCCCATCGACAGTAAGACCCCCTACCCTCGGGTACCCCCATCCCTCCCTCCACCCCTCGACAGTAAGACCCCCCTCCCCCTACCCCTGCACCCACCCCAACCCTGCCCCCATCGACAGCAAGACCCCCCCTCCTCGGGTACCCCCACCCCTTCCTCCACCCCTCGACAGTAAGACCCCCCACCCCCCTGCACCCACCCCCACCCCTCCCTCCCCCCTCGACAGCAAGACCACCACAGCTAGGGTTAGGGTTCTCGTGTCCGTGTCTGTGTCTAGATAGCTAGGGCTAGGGTTAGGGTTTACCTGAGGAGGGTGGCTTCGTCGGAGGATGGAGGCGGCGAGGAGGGTGGCTTCGTCGGAGGAGGAAGGCGGCGAGGAAGGAGACTTCGTCGGAGGAGGGAGGCTGGTCGCCGGAGGGAGGGGTCAGCGGGCGAGCGGGGTCGCCGGAGGGAGAAGGGGAGGGTGTCGCCGGAGGGAGGGGTCGCCGGAGGGGAGGGTTCGTCGGGGGGAGAGGGGGGAGGGGGATCGAGCGGGAAGAAAGAAATTTGGGTGAAAATTTGCGATTTCGATCGGGCCAGTTACCCTATATGAAATAAGTCAGCGACGTATAAAATATACGTCACAAAACATTGTAATACAGTGACGTAAAAAGTATGTCCGTCGTAAAACGTCGCCATGCAGCGACGTAATAAACACTACGTCGCTGAACGTCGCTACTCAGCGACGGTCAGCGACGTGTAACACTAGAAGTCGCTATAGGCAATTATCAGCGACTGCTTTTTCTGCCGTCGCTAATATACGTCGCTATTCTAGCAGATTTTAGTAGTGGCCGGGGGCATTGCGTTTGTTCAGGGCCCAAATTACGGACTTGACTTCCTTCACGGAAGGGGGTGTCAGCAGCTTAGCGTTATCTTTATCGTCGATCATACGGGGAACCTTCGCCAGGAACTCCACATCCTTAACGATGTTCTCTTTGGAGAACAATCGGGTGTAGTAATTGGCAGCGGCTACTTGAATACTTCGTTGGCCTTTAAGTAACTGACCGCTCTCGTTGGTGATTTGATGCAGGTTAAGCTATTGTCTGCGCCCCTTGATGCAGGAGTGAAAGAAGCTTGAATTTCTATCCCATTCGGCATCCTAGGTCAGCCTGGCTTTCTGTTTCTAGAATTTTGTCTCGACCTTCAACCAAAACTTAAGGAGCGCTCTGGTGAGGTTGAGGGTTGTGCGAGCCTCCGGAGATTTGTCTGTTACGAAAAGGGTCTCCGTACGGGTGACATCGTCCTCGGCCGTACGAACAACCTAGAAAATGTCGCCAAAAGCGTCCTTGCTCCAGTTCGCGAGGGCTCTTCTGGTGGCTTTAAGTTTGGCCTCCACGCGGGTTAGGGGGTCAGGGTCGTCTGCTGAGCACCAGGCCACCGTCATAATGCTTCTGAATTGGGGGCAGTAGCTCCAGAAGTCGAGGAACCGGAAGGATTTTTTTAATCTGGTTCGAATTGCTGCTGATCTCAATGAGGAGGGAGGAGTGATTTGATTCTTTGGCATTGAGGTGGAAGAGGTTGGATATGAGCCCCATGTCGTACCATCGATTGTTGACCAAGGCTCGGTCCAAACGAGAGTATCGCTGTCGGACGCCTTCCTGCATGTTACACCAGGTGAAAGCGTTGCCGGAGTACGGAAGGGGGGACAAGTGGGAGTTGAAAATGAAACTACTGAAGTCATTCATAGCCGTCTGGGGGGGGACGACCTCCCGACTTCTCATCTCTGCTGGAGATCGTGTTGAAGTCGCCGACACAGAGCTACGGGAGGTTGAAGAGGTTGAGGTGGGTGGCCATCAGGGTATCCTAGAGCAGTTTACGTTCTGGGATGTCGCAGCTACCGTAGACGGCGGATAAGAGGGAGTGGGACTGGAGCGTGGGATATTCCACCCAGCAAGAGAGCGCCTGTCTCGAATCGTGGACGGTACCGAACTTGATCTCCGCAGCAAAAAGGATCCAGATGTCGTTGCAACCCGCAACAGCAGATGGGAAATCGAGCTGGAGATGGATGGATTTAATCTTTTTATGGAGGATTTTGGGTTCAATGATAACTAAAATGTCAATCTTGTAGATTTTCTTGAGACTGATTAATCTTCTCAAGGTTGGTTTATTTGCCAGACCCCTAACGTTCCAAGATAGGGTGAAGCATTGGAATTGTTGAGGGGGGTGGGTGTTGAGTTTCGCGGCTGACCTCGTGGTCATGACCGTGGACTCTTGGTCGCACTTCTTCTTCTTGTTGATGAGATTTTTAGCAGCTCTGGAGGGGGCTTCCTCTTTGCCTCCCTTCGCTACGAGTGTGTTTTGTGAGGATTCTCCTGCTTCCTCTGTCGGGTAGATGTATGCCTCTCCCTCAATTTCTGCTAATGTGCAAAAGTGGTTGTTCGGGATGAGGAGCCCGGCGTCCTTGGCTTACTGGAATCTGGCCGCTGAGGCTTGGCCGATATTCGCCAGGGCATCCGCACTTATTCTCTCGGTGTTGAGGGATGATCCATCTGCGGTCGTGTGTGCTGATGGGTTCTCCGCTGTCTGTTCAACCTCCTTGTCTCTATCTGGGTGCTCCTCGATATTCTTCTCATTTGTTGTGAGTGTGGCGTCGGCTGATGCACTCTCCTGGGCATCGTCCGTTGTGGCTGCGGTGAGGATTTCGAATTTATTGTTGAGGTTGATGGTTGGGGATTGTAGGGGACAATGACTTTGCTCGTGGGGGAGGGGGGGACTGGGGCTAGGTGTTCCGATGTTTTCCTCGAAGCGGATGTAGAAGTTGGAGGGGGAGGATTGAAGCTAGATGAGTTAGATGATTCTCCTTCGAGGTGTTAGTCTTGCGAGACGCTTTCTTCTTCATCTCCGGATGTGCCCTAAAGCAGTACTTCGTGGTGTTCCCTCTCATCTGACAGTGCTTACAGAAGATGACGTTGTTGTCGTATACCAGTGTTTGAGTGTGCGTCTTCCCTCCAAGCTCGATCTGAATTTGAGTGGGCGGGTCCTTGGACAGATCGAGTTCTACACAGATTTTTGCATAGTTGCCTTTGGAAAGGTTGCGGGTTTCTTCAGCTATGGCCACAAGTCCCGAATGAGTTGGCGATTCCTTTTAGAGCAGCAGGGGCAAAGCAGACTAGGGGAAGGTTGGGGAGGGTGACCCAGGCCGAAATTATCGATGAGTCGACTTTGGTCTTGAAGCTGGGGGACCATTTGACGATTTTCACGCTCTGGACGTCAATCCTTCTAGTGCCTCTTTCCCAAACCCTCTTGAAGTCGGTATCGGAAGAGAGGTGGAGGAACATGTGTTTGGGGTCAAACGGCACGATCCTGTAAGCAGATGTGAGGCCCCATCCGGCTATCACTTCCTGTGCTTTAGTGATTTTTGGGCACCCGGAGGAGAACTTCAGGACGAATGTCCGCGAGAAGGTGGATGAAAGGGCCGATATTTCTTCGGAGGCGAAGGGGACGCGAATATCTTGACCTTCTATCGGGGTCGGGGATTCGATGTCTTGGAGCTCAATCTCCTTGGAAAGGATGGCTTGATGCGCCGCTCGATCTGGCCTTAGCATCTCTACGTAGGTCGGGGCTCTGAGAGAGTGCGTGGTGCAGGTGGGAGGGGGAATGGGGCCAACGCCTACGCCAACCGCGAGGAGCATGGGGGCCTGACTCATAAGGGGAGATGCGAACGACACGCCCGTGCCACCAGAAGAAGGCGCCAAAGCTGACGCACCGGAGGCTGCACCAGGAGCCGAAGGCACGAGGGCTGACGCATGAGGTGCGCAGGATCCATTAGAGGCGAAGCCCGGCTCCACAAAGGGGGCGCGCCAACCGAGGATCCTACGCCAGAAGGCGCAGGGCTAAGCACATATGCATAAGGCGCAGTGGGGCCACCTGCAGTGGAGGACTGCGCCAACGGGCGCGCACCAACGGAGGATACTGCACCACATGCAAAGGCAGTGGGGGTGGAAGCGGTGGGCGCTAAAGAGAGCGCACCACTGGAAAGTAGCGGGCCGGATCCTCCAACACGACCCAAAGGACCCAAGCTATCTGATCCGAAGGGCGCCACTCCTCCCAGCCTCGACAAAGGAGCGCCACTGAAAAGAGAAGGCACACTGGCACAGAGTGCGAGGTGGCAAGGAGTGACGAGAGTTGATTCAAAAATTCAAAACTGGACGGCCAGCTGGCCCTCAGGAAGCGAGATACAGTAGCTGGCTCTACTCCCGAGGAGAGGAGGGGGGCTCCCAGGGACATCCGGTCGAAAGAAACGCCGCCCGAAGCCGGAAAGGGGCCGAAAAGGCCCGACGGAGAGCCGGCGGCGGGGTCGATAGAGCTTCGGAGGGGAGGGGGTACCGGCATCCCCGACGCCTGAAGCAAGGAAGTGGAAGGGGGAGGAGGAAGGACGATCGGTGAAGGGTCAGGAAGCAGCTCCACAAACGCAAGAAGATCAGGAGGCCAAGGAGGCGAATGCGACGGAAGCTGGTAGGGCGGGGACATGGAGGAGGACGGCTGGGACGTTGGGGGGGGGGGGGGGGGGGGGGGCGGCTCAGCAAAGGGGAACCCCAAGGGGGAGCTCAGATGGAGCTCGGGAGCAACATTTTCTGTGTTAGGCTATATATATAGGCTATATATTAATATATATAATATATATATATATATATATATATATATATATATATATATATATATATATTGCTACAATGGTTTCTCTTTCTGAGATTGGATAATTTGTATAAGATCCCGCCTCAATATTGTATAGAAACTTTTGCTAGTCAAACAAGCATATTAATTTATGTTATCGAACAACTTTTATATGTACTAGTGAGTGAATTAACTTTGTATATATAGTGTGTACGTGATCCCTTGTAGCAATTTTTTTTTCTCTTTTGGCTAGGGATGAGCATTCGGTTTATTCGGTTCCAACCGAACCGAATAACCGAAAATCAAATTGGACCGAAACCGAATAAGCAAAACCGAAACTGAAACCAAACCGAATTGCTCAATAATCGAATGGAACCGAACCGAATTAAATCGGTTCGATTTTCGGTTTATTCGATTTTTGGGTTTATTTGTGTTTTTTTTGTTAATATATATAATAACTATATATATATATATATATATATATATATATATATATATATATATATATATATATATATATATATATATATAAAAAGTAATTTTTTTATTCGATTTTCGGTTTTGGACCGAAACCGAAACCCAAAACCGAACCCGAAACCGAATAAGAAAATTTAGTATTTTCAAAACCGAAACTGAATCAAATTTTTTTAAAACCGAACCGAATCTCTTATTCGGTTCGGTTCGATTTTCGGTCCAAACTGAATATTGCTCACCCCTACTTTTGGCTGTATTGATTTGTACTATTTCAGAACTATAATATACTACGCATACCTCCTATTGAAAAAAATAATAATTGGGTTCCTATTTGGCTTTGGGCCCTGGGCGTTCGCCCAGCTCGCCCATGCCCAAGGCCAGTACGAATGTGTTGAACTATCTCACAAATCTCAAGAAAGAAGAAGAAAATTATAATTGAAATCACTCACCAATCCCGTGATGATTCTCCCCCCTCCCCTCCCCACCCTGTCACTCCCCAGAACCAGAATACCGGAGAGCGGGGGCAGACATAGCCAGCTACGCAATCCCAAAGTACGTTAACACTCTGAAATCACGTATAAGCTGTCAAGATATGGGGGTTACTTTACAAGCCATCAGTCAATCCTAAGGTTTAACAATCCTAGGTATCTCAATCACAGGAAATTATACGAGAGCAAAGAGCACGATCATCATACATACAATAGTAAGGCGTCCCGAACCATATATACATGACTGATCATGAAGCCAGTACCACAGAACTGATGACTAGCTAGAGTATGATAAGGACTAGCTATAGTATAGAATACACATATCATGTTATGCCCGTAGGCTACAATATCAAGGAAAATACCAAAACATGAGCTAAACACGTGCTCGGGGCTAAACGTTACAAGAGGAGAATTTACATATCAGTGGGAGGATGAAGAAGAAATCCACTGAGGCACTCTGTACTCCGGCTGGTCACCGTCGAGTAGATGGTGCGGTAGATCCTTTGGGCTCTTCTATCAGAACCTGGCCATGCAAAACCAGTGGGGTCAGACCCCAAATAGCAAGTACCACAAAGGAGGCCGGACTATGAACTTAAAACCACCAATCATAGGCAATCAACAGGGAGAAAAAGCAATAAGTAAAGGAGGATCGAGATTCGTGCAGTACCAATGCACTTATTCCGAACATAGGAAGACAGTAAGTAAATCATCATTTGACATAAAGTAAACTGGAGAACATGTTAAATAAATAGAGCCAGGCAATATACGAAGAGAGGACGAAGGCACTGTTTCGGAAGCCAGGTTACAACCCTTAAACCAAACAAGGACCAGGATTGTAACCCTTCGCCTGAACAGAACTTGATCTCTGCTCATTTATTGCTAGAGGTGACAATCATTAAGTGACAATCAGAGAGTGACAATACAGAGTACAATACATTAGAGTGACAGTCCTTGCAACCATTATCCTGGGAAGGTGATATACGATGGGATAACCATGAGACTATTCAGATAACCAGTTTACAACCCGTAAACCAAACAAGGACCGGGGTTGTAACCCTTCGTTTGAACAGAACTTGGTTTCTTCCACCATTTATCGGCAAGATAAAATAAGAAATCAGGACATGTAACAATCATGTACACGATCAAGACAAGACTAGACTGATTGAACTCCATCCAACAATCACGGCCAAGCAATACGTACGGCTTGATACTTTAACTAACTAGGGTTATCACAGGCCTAGTTACTAGCAAGATGCAAAGAGATTTCCAAGTCCAGTTACCCGCCTGCTGCTACCTGAGTGACCCCAGCAAAAAAAATAAGTATAGCAGACACACTGTAGTGAGATACATGTGTCCTAAAGAGGTGCCCCACTCGACGGCAGGCTGAAAATGTGCTCATCATGACAGATAGCTCCAAGTCCCATGTATATATATATATATATATATATATAAGGCTGGGATCAAAGGGGCAACAGGTAACTAGGAAAGTCTTTTCATGAACTACTGTATTATTCTAGTTATTAGTCTTAGCCATTTACAGTAGGTACCGCTGACCGTGGTACTCAGGGGTCCCCATCCTAGACATGATGCAAGACAATACTGGTTCATTTGTACAAGTACAATCGTCCACGGTATCCAGGCCATTCAATTTGTCATGTCAGGTTAGCCGTCGCAACAACATTTCGAGAAATATCATGTCAGGTTTATCATGTCAAGAGTGCACCACGGTGGGCCACTATCATGTCATTATCATTATTACTTATTCAAGAGTGCGCCACGACGGGCCACTATCAAGTCATTATCATTCATCTTGTTACCAATCTGGAGTGCACCACAATGGGTCACTATCGTGTTAAGCAATTTATTATAAGAAATAACAAACTATTAAGTGGGTCGTCGTAATTCAGGCCAGAATAGAAAATACACAATAGCAGTCAAAAACTCCATGAAAGAAACTTGCATAAAATAATTAAATAACATATTCTAGAAGCCAAGAAAAAGATCTACAACTTTCATGTTGGGAGTGGAAAAAAATTCTGACCACAATTCAGGCAAATAAAATATTTAAACAATCAAAGTGGACCCCATGCGGCCCAAAAGTGGGAGAACATACATGCGGCCAAAGAGAGTGGGAGGCCACCCATGCGGCCAGCAAGAAGCTTATGCGGCCAAAAAATAACTGAAGGGGCCATGCGGCCAAGAATGGGTGGGAGGCCATGCGGCCAACATTAAATGCCAGCAAAAAATATTCATACAATCAGAAAAGACAAGGAGAGTGGGACCCGCAATAAATGCAAGCATCCACTCAAACAAAAGAAAAGGGCACATGGCCACTCAAGTACAGAGGCCATGTGGCCTAAAATTAAAAATGGCTATATGCAAATAATTAAAGTAAGGCCATGCGGCCAATCTAAGTTGCTGAATGCAACTAAAAGCTAAGGGCCATGCGGCAAAAATAATAATATACAGGCCATACGGCCACAAGGTAAGCTTGCATTTAGCAAGCAAAGAAGTGTCATGGGGCCCACAAAATACAACTGTACAAATATTGCCCTGCGGCCTATGCAAATAAGGCCACGTGGCCAAGCAATTATTATATACAATATAATATGCTATGTAAGTATATAAGGCCATGCGGCCAAAATTCCTCATGCGGCTCAGTACTGTTACTAATTATATGCATGCGGCTGAATGCATTAGAGAATACATTAGAATAGGCATTAAATGCATCAGGGAACATTTAGAATAGGCAACATTAGAAAATGCATTAAATGCATCAGAGAATCATTAGAATAGGCAACATTAGAAAATGCATAAAATGCATTGGAGAATGCATTATAATGCATTAAAATGCATCAGAGAACATTAATGCATTGGAGAATGCATTATAATATACATTAAAATGTGTGCATTAATGCATTAGAGAATGCATTATAATGCATTCTGAGTACATGCGGCTGAATGCATTCCGTGCATTATATGCCTTAAAATGTAAATGGCATGCGGCTGAGTGCATTCTATGCGGCTGAGTGCATTCCATGCGGCTGAGTGCATTCTAACATGCATTAAAACATAATGCCTATACGGCTAAGCAAAAATACAAGCTTGTCTTTAGCAAGCTAAGAAGGCTAGGGAGTCACATGCGGCCAGAGCAAAATTTAAATAAGTGCATGCAAAAGAAACTAAGTGCATGCAATGAAGCTGCATGGCCATGCGGCCAGGAAATGCAAATTTTTGCTTCCCACAGAGAACATGTCCATGAAAAATACCATGGCCTCCATGTTCCACCAAACAACAATAGGAACCCAAATCCAAACTTCTATGGGTCAAATTTGGGTAAAATAAAATTCTCTACAACATGGAACCATCAGTTGACAAAAACATGCAAGTTTGACAGATCAAAACCCATGAAAACCGAAAATACCATAAGCTAGATCTACAACAATCCACTCGGTAAAACCGAAAACTCTAAGTTCTAAATATGCTTAGAATCATGCAAGGAAGAAGATGGAACAAACAGAAATAAATTTGTTCAAGGTTCGACAAGGTATACTTGTTTCTCTCTCTAATGGCTAGGGTTTGGTGGAAAAGAAATAATGAGGGTGAATGAGGAGGGAGAGAAAAAAAGTGGCTTATATAACAAGCTCAAGTGATCTCCACCATTCATTCCTCTCCACTCAATCTAAGCCATACACCTCATCTCATGAGAAACTAAACTGAACCAAACCAAACCAAGTCAAAGTGGAACCGAACCAAATAAAACCAAATCCAAGTTAAACCAAGTCATGAAAATCCAACTCTTCGGAAAATTTTAAAATATCACGCAAATCGATAATTACGAAATACGGCTCAAATAAACACGTATCCGTATAAAATATTGATACAGTGAGATGGGTCTCACAACTCTCCACACCTTAGAAAAATTTCGTCCTCGGAATTTCTTGAGGCTAGTCGAGCAAGATAAAAAAACAAAAGCTCCAGGAAACTCAACAATCCCAATAAATCAAGCATGGCATATAAGTAAAACAAAATACGTAAGTGGTAAATAAATGCACAAGAACAAATACAATCATGATCAAGAAGGGCTGGAGGTATATGGATCAATATGACTCCTGAGACAGTTGTGTAGAAACCAATGTTCTCGCTGGCCTAAGCTGACTCCCAAAAATGGATAAAGTCAAGCCTCAAGGTAAGTCGGTACCAATGACTTAGTTCAAGACATGACTCTACCCAGGACGTATCATCGTAGTTGAAACAGATGCATAAACTTTATCACCTGTCTCAAGATACGAAGACAGAAGCGGTTGGCTGATTCGGGATGGACTGACATCTCTGCCTGCATGCTGAGACTGATCCTCCATAACTGGCCTGGCTGAAGAATGCCGAGCTGTCCTCGGCAAAACACGAACAAGATAATCAGAAGGATCAAGAACAGTGCCCTGAAAGTTGAAGGACACAAGATCAAATCATGGGAACAGGAATGATCAATGATCAAACAGATATCAAGTCAAGTATCAGAGATAGAAAATAATCCGAAGGAGATCAATAAGGATAATCGTGATTGAGATATCTAAACATGGTAACCCCTACAAATATGAAAATCAAGACCTGCGTGGGCCACCACTAAAACCATGTCACGCCCCAGAACCAGAATACCGGAGAGCGGGGGCAGACATAGCCAGCTACGTAATCCCAAAGTACGTTAATACTCTGAAATCACGTATAAGCCGTCAAGACATGGGGGTTACTTTACAAGCCATCAGTCAATCCTAAGGTTTAACAATCCTAGGTATCTCAATCACATGCAATTATACGAGAGCAAAGAGCACGATCATCATACATACAATAGTAAGGCATCCCGAACCATATATACATGACTGATCATGAAGCCAGTACCACAGAACTGATGACTAGCTAGAGTATTAGTCGTACATGATAAGGACTACCTATAGTCTAGAATACACATATCATGTTTATGCCCGTAGGCTACAATATCAAGGAAAATACCAAAACACGTGCTAAACACGTGCTCGGGGCTAAACGTTACAAGAGGAGAATTTACATATCAGTGGGAGGATGAAGAAGAAATCCACCGAGGCACTCTAGTGCTCAGGCTAGTCACCGTCGAGTAGATGGCACGGTAGATCCTTCGGGCTCTTCTATCAGAACCTGGCCATGCAAAACCAGTAGGGTCAGACCCCAAATAGCAAGTACCACAAAGGAGGCCGAACTATGAACTTAAAACCACCAATTATAGGCAATCAACAGGGAGAGAAAGCAATAAGTAAAGGAGGATCGAGATTTGTGCAGTACCAATGCACTTATCCTGAACATAGGAAGACAGTAAGTAAATCATCATTTGACATAAAGTAAACTGGAGAACATGTTCAATAAATAGAGCCAGGCAATATACGAAGAGAGGACGAAGGCACTGTTCCGGAAGCCAGGTTACAACCCTTAAACCAAAAAAGGACCAGGATTGTAACCCTTCGCCTGAACAGAACTTGGTCTCTGCTCATTTATTACTAGAGGTGACAATCATTAAGTGACAATCAGAGAGTGACAATACAGAGTACAATACATTAGAGTGACAGTCCTTACAACCATTATCCTGGAAAGGTGATATACGATAGGATAACCATGGGACTATTTAGATAAGCAGGTTACAACCCGTAAACCAAATAAGGACCGGGGTTGTAACCCTTCGTCTGAACAGAACTTGGTTTCTTCCACCATTTATCGACAAGATAAAATAAGAAATCAGGACATGTAACAATCTTGTACAAGATCAAGACAAGAATAGACTGATTGAACTCTATCCAACAATCACGGCCAAGCAATAAGTACGGCTTGATACTTTAACTAACTAGGGTTATCACAGGCCTAGTTACTAGCAAGATGCAAAGAAATTTCTAAGTCTAGTTACTCGCCTGCTGCTACCTGAGTGACCCCAGCAAAAGAAAATAAGTATAGCAGACACACTGTAGTGAGATACATGTGTCCTAAAGAGGTGCCCCACTCGACGGCAGGCTGGAAATGTGCTCATCATGACAGATAGCTCCAAGTCCCATGTATATATATATATATATAAGGTCGGGATCAAAGGGGCAACAGGTAACTGGAAAAGTCTCTTCATGAACTACTGTATTATTCTAGTTATTAGCCTTAGCCATTTACAGTAGGTACCCCTGACCGTGGTACTCAGGGGTCCCATCCTAGACATGATGTAAGACAATACTGGTTTATTTGTATAAGCACAATCGTCCACGGTGTCCAGGTCATTCAATTTATCATGCCAGGTTAGCCGTCGCAAAAACATTTCGAGAAATATCATGTCAGGTTTATCATGTCAAGAGTGCGCCACGGCGGGCTACTATCATGTCATTATCATTATTACTTATTCAAGAGTGCGCCACGACGGGCCACTATCAAGTCATTATCATTCATCTTGTTACCAATTTGGAGTGCACCACAACGGGTCACTATCGTGTTAAGCAATTCATTATTTAAGAAATAACAAACTATTAAGTAGGTCGTCGCAATTCAGGCCAGAATAGAAAATGCACAATAGCAGTCAGAAACTCCATAAAAGAAACTTGCATAAAATAATTAAATAACATATTCTGGAAGCCAAGAAAAAGATCTACAACTTTCATGTTGGGAGTGGGAAGAAATTCTAACCACAATTCAGGCAAATAAAATATTTAAACAATCAAAGTGGACCCCATACGACCCAAAAGTGGGAGAACATACATGCGGCCAAAGAGAGTGGGAGGCCACCCATGCGGCCAGTAAGAAGCTTATACGGCTAGAAAATAACTGAAGGGGCCATGCGGCCAAGAATGGGTAGGAGGCCATGCGGCCAACATTAAATGCCAGCAAAAAATATTCATGCAATCAGAAAAAACAAGGAGAGTGGGACCCACAATAAATACAAGCATCCACTCAAACAAAAGAAAAGGGCACGTGGCCACTCAAGTACAGAGGCTATGTGGCCTAAAATTAAAAATGGCTATATGCAAATAATTAAAGTAAGGCCATGCGGCCAATCTCAGAAGCTGAATGCAACTAAAAGCTAAGGACCATGCGGCAAAAATAATAATATATAGGCCATGCGCCATAAGGTAAGCTTGCATTTAGCAAGCAAAGAAATGTCATGGGACCCATAAAATACAACTGTACAAATATTGTCCTGTGGCCTATGCAAATAAGGCCACGTGGCCAAGGAATTATTATATACAATATAATATATCATGTAAGTATATAAGGCTATGCAGCCAAAATTCCTCATGCGGCTCAGTACTGTTACTAATTATTGTTGGCCCATTGGTCATATGGTCAAACTGATTTTAATAATTGATCAAACTTTGTCTCGATATATGGAGCTAGTCAGGATATCTCGGACTCTTGGACATGATCAAGAACGGCTATCTACTCAGTTCAAGACCGAAGCGTTGTTTGCCTGTTCGAGTCTGTATTTCTTTGAGCAATGTAATCTTTTATTTTATTGAGTTTAGAAATACATTGTACACCGAGTCGTACTGGAAAATAGGCTATTCCAAAATAATTTCAAAATGTTTTTAAAATGTCCTTAGTTTTGAAAAACATTCGTATTTACAAAAGCTCCAAAAAGGTTTTCAAAATTCCCCAAAATCTATTTTGAAAAACCCTAACCAAACCTTGACAGAACTCGGCCAGAGTTCGGTTAGTGGCCGTTTTGATTTTTGAATTCCTTGGAACTTGGTCCTCCTGCAGTTGCGAATTTGACCGAGATTTGTTCATCGAGTTCTGCCCGAATTCTGCTAGAATTCTGTCTTTGGAACTCCTATAAATAGAGAAGGATTTCGATCATTTCAACACACTCATTCACTTTTATATCTCTTCTCTATAAGCCTACTAATTCTTCCAAAGTGTTCTGAGCTATTCATTTTTAAATTCCAAGCCAGTTACAATCCTCTAGTCGATTTGCTAGTGCGGTACGGTCTAGAAGTTTCAGAGTGATTGTAATCAGAGGCTTGATTGAAGTTAGACACTTCATAATTGAAGTTGGTCGAGTACTTCAGATCAAAGCTCGCGTTGTAGAAGTTGCAAGAACTTCGGATGAAACTTGTGGTGATTTTCTATAGTGGATTCAACTGGAAGCTGGAGTTCTTCCGACTGGACTAGTCCTCACAAGAGGAAAACCAGTATACATCGATGTCTTTGCGTTTGCTTTCTTATCTTTTCCTTTACATTATTTAGTTGTGATTATTATTCTGTGATCTTGCTGCTAATAATTTTTAATTAGCATTATTTCGTTGCCAACTCTATTCACCCTCCCTCTAGAGTATTACGTTTACGATTTCGTTCCTACAATTGGTATCAGAGCGGGTGTTACAGGTAAAACAAGGTAAAATAGTAGTTATATTAAATTTTATATAGATAACAGCTTTACACATGGCAACTGTGAAATTCACAAGTGAAGGCCAAGCCACAAACAGACTTCCACTGTTTGACGACACAAACTACACTTATTGGAAAACACGTATGAGCTTCTTTCTGAAATCTCTTGATTTTGATTTATGATCTAGTGTTATTGATGGCTATCAAAAGCCACCTCGTATAAATATTGATGGAGTTTTAACTGAAAAACCCCATAACAGATATACAGAGGAAGAAAAAAAAAGGCCAGTCTTGACGCACGTGCTATTAACGCTTTATTTTGTGCTTTAGACAAAACTGAATTTAACAGGGTGTCTATCTGCACAAATGCAAATGAACTATAGAAACTTCTTGAAGTCACACATGAGGGAACAACTCAAGTCAAAGAATCAAAGGTCAGCAGACTTACTCAAGAGTATGAGGTGTTCAAGATGAAGCCCAACGAAACAGTTACTCAGATGTTCGAAAGATTCTTGGATATTGTAAATCTTTTGTCCTCCCTAGGCAAGGATTACAGTAACCATAAAAAGATTCGTAAACTCCTGCAAGCACTTACAAAGTACTGGATTCCGAAGGCTACTGCAATCATTGAAGAAAACGACCTTACTACTATGACACTTGAAGTACTCATGGGTAAGCTACTCACTCATGAAATAGAGCTGCAAGACTTTGAAGAGCCTGCACCAAAGGAGAAGGCGATCGCTTTCAAAGCTCAGCACAGAAAATCTACTGAAGATGATTCAGACAACAGTAAATCTGATGCTGAAGATCAAGCACTCCTTGCAAGAAAATTCAAAAGATTCTTGAGATATGAAAAGAAGACAAAAGAGAACAATGGCTGCAACAACTGGTATCAAGATGACGTTGTCTGCTATAGCTGCAAGAAGAAAGGACACATGAAGAAGGACTGTCCTACAAACACAAGCAAGAAGAGCAACAGATACGAGAAAGGGAACCTGAAGAGATCAACATCTCGGAAGTATGCCAATACCAACATATGGCATGAAAGTGAAGCCAGCGACTCAGAAGATGAACAATCAGAAGACGCTGCAAATGTATGCTTTATGGCATCCGATCAGGTGGAACACCTTTCACATGCTAAAAGTAAATGGATCATCGACAGCGGTTGTTCACGGCATATGACCAGTGATGCTTCATTATTCGCAACACTGTCGAAGAGGAATAAAGAAGGATACGTCTCCTTCGACAATAATTTAAAAGGGTATATAATCGGTATTGGTGATATTGGTAAAGCTTCCTATCCAGTGATTAAAGATGTTTGTCTTGTTACTGAATTAAAATATAATCTGCTCAGCATAAGCCATTTAGCTGATCACGGTTATGGTATTAACTTCGTAAAAGACAAATGTACTATTATTGATAGTTCAACTGGTAATACTATATTTGAAGGTATTAGAGAAGACAATATATATGTTTTCTATTTGTTAGAAGACACTAACATTTCAGGTAGATGTTTAATGGCTAAAAGCGATGAGAGTCATCTGTGGCATATGAGACTCGGTCACGCAAATATGGACACAATCTCAAGATTATCCATGAAGAAGCTAGTACGCGGTTTACCGGACATAACATTCAAGAAGGATTCGGTATGCAGCCAATGTGAAAAGAACAAAGCTACTAGATCCACATTCAAGTCAGTAAACACAGTATGTACTCCTAGACCTCTACAATTGCTACATATGGACTTATTTGGTCCTAGCAGAGTTGCTAGCTTTGGAGGTAAGTTATATGCTTTTGTAATTATAGATGATTACTCTAGATACACGTGGGTATACTTTTTGACACGCAAGAATGATGCATTATCCGAATTTGTCGCCTTTTGTAAGAAAGTACAGAATGAAAACGGTTGCATGATCACTCGTATTAGAAGCGATCATGGTGGCAAATTCGAGAATACAGAGTTTGAGCAATTTTGTGACACACACGGTTTTGTACACGAGTTATCCTGCCCTAGGACTCCACAACAAAATGGAGTTGTGGAATGGCCAGAGTAATGTTAAACCAGTTTAGTCTACCCAAATATTTCTGGGCTGAAGCTGTCAATACAGCTTGTTTTGTTCTCAATAGAGTTCTAATTCGACCCAAATCGAAGAAGACTCCATTTGAGTTATGGTTTGATAGAATTCCATCAGTTTCATATTTTAGAATATTTGGTTGTAAATGCTTTATTCTTAATACAAAAGATAATTTGGGAAAGTTTGACGAAAAAGCCGATAAAGGTATATTTTTAGGTTATGCGGCCAAGAGCAAAGGATACAGAGTCTTCAACAAACAAACTATGATCATCGAAGAATCAATCAACGTCATCTTTGATGAATTGAATCAAATGACTATCGATGACAATGACGAAGATCTAACTGTACCAAGCTCAACACCAGCTGATTCTCCAAGAAAAGAACCCAGAAGCAGCTACCTTCAGAATCTGCCGAAAAGATTAAAATTTACGGTTGATCATCCAAAAGATTTGGTAATTGGTGATATTACCAAAGGTGTAAGTACTCGTACATCCAATAGAGATATTGTTTCTAGTATTACATTCATTTCACAGCTAGAACCCAAAACCATTGATGAAGCATGTAGTGATCATTTTTGGTTAGATGCTATGCATAAGGAATTAAACCAATTTGAACGGAATCAAGTTTGGGAACTTGTTCCCAGGCCTATTGATCATCCGGTCATTGGTACCCGATGGGTATTCCAAAATAAACTGAACGAGAATGGTTTAGTGACTTGCAATAAGGCTCGACTCGTAGCTCAAGGATACAATCAGGAAGAAGGTATCGACTACGATGAGACTTATGCCCCAGTTGCGAGATTAGAATCCATTCGCATGTTATGTGCATTTGCATGTTTTCATAATTTCAAATTATTTCAAATGGATGTTAAGAGTGCATTTTTAAATGGTTTTATAAAAGAAGAAGTTTTTGTAGCACAACCTCCAGGTTTCACAGATTTTAAAAATCCTGATCATGTTTTCAAGTTGAAGAAAGATTTGTATGGTTTAAAACAAGCCCCTCGTGCTTGGTATGATCGTCTAAGCTCTTTCCTACTTGACAACAATTTTTTAAAGGGCAAGGTTGACACTACATTTTTTATTAAGTCTTTTAATGGCAAGCTTCTCTTAATACAAGTCTATGTTGATGATATTATATTTGGATCTACTGATGAATCTCTTTGTCAAGAATTCTCTAAGTGTATACAGAATGAGTTTGAGATGAGCATGATGGAAGGCTGAAATTCTTTCTCGGACTGCAAATCAAACAAACTGACAATAGGATATTCATAAATCAAGCCAAGTACACAAAAGATTTGCTAAAAAAGTTTGATCTGGACAATGTCAAATCTATTGGCACTCCGATGGCAACTTCAACCAAGCTTGATATTGATGAACAAGGCAAACCTGTCGTCATACGTAAGTATCGAGGTATGATCGGTAGCTTACTTTATTTAACTTCCAGTCGACCAGACATTATGTTTAGTGTTTGCTTATGTGCTCATTTTCAAGCTAATCCAAAGGAATCACATCTGTGCGCAGTTAAGCGTATCTTTCGATATCTTAAGGGCACTTCTTCTGTTGGCTTATGGTATCCTAAAACCAAGTCCTTTGACCTTATTGGTTACTCGGATGCAGATTTTGCTGGATGCAAAGTTGGTAGAAAAGTACCAGCGGCACATGTCATTTCTTAGGCAAGGCTTTAGTCTCATAGTTTAGTAAAACACAAAATTCTGTAGCCCTATCAACAACAGAGGCTGAGTATATCGCCGCAGGACGTTGTTGTGCTCAGATTTTGTGGATGAAACAAACCTTGAAAGACTATGATTTATTTTTCACACACATTCACATTTTATGTGACAACACGAGCACAATTAATTTGACTAAGAATCCAGTATGTCACTCTCGTACTAAGCATATCGAGATCCGACATCATTTTCTTAGAGATCATCATCAGAATGGAGATATTGACCTTGTATACATAGACACTGAGAATCAATTAGCTGACATCTTCATAAAACCTCTAGCAGAAGATCGTTTCAATTATTTACGTCGAGAATTAGAAATTTTGGACGTCAATAATGTTAATTAATTTTGTTTTATGATTATATTTCAATACGCAAAGACTGTGTTAGAGACAAGCCAATAAAGAGTCTGTCTATCACCACAACTACGGTTGAAGCGAAGCGGTATATAAGCGTTCTCCGGTGAACCTCCGCCAGCTGGGACAGTACTCCTACAACTAATCTGAGACAGTCGCTGTGTAACAAAATTTAATCTATAAAATAATATTAATTATATTAATTGAAGGTTGAAATTACTAATCTTTGAATTAAAATTTTGAAATGAGTCAATGAAAAAGAAAGTGGCCCAAACCAACTAACAGAACCCCTGGGCGAATTCGGCCAGAGTTCGGACCGAATTCGGCCCGAGTTCGGTTAGTGGTATTTGGTTATATAACCAGAACCCGAGAGCCTCATCTTATTCATTGCTTCTAAAACCTCTTCCACAGCAACAGCAGCCGCACGAAGCTCTCCTAACCCTAGTTCTTCACCACTTCGTTTCTCCCAATCTACGTGGTAAAATCTATCCAAATTTTGGATTCGTGCGGAGATCGTTGTCCTCTACAGCATACTTGAATCTCGGGAGGTATAACTCCGTATTTCTCCTCTTTTCAAATTCGTACATATTTACTTTATTTGTATAATGCCCAAGGGATTCAACCCCTTCAAGAGGAAGAAGACGACCAATCCAAGTGAGGAAGGATCATCTTCAAATCCACACACGGATTTCCTCTTTTTGCCAGTTCAATCGAACGATGGCGCGTTCGATGGGTTTTATTTTCAAACCCTAGATCAAGCCCTTCTGTGGTATGGAGGCTTTTCTATGAGATCCATATGCACAGGCGCTCCTATCAAATGGACTGTGTTTCCAGATCATGACCTTTATTTTGAGGCATTAGAGTTACAACACTTTGCTAAACTTTGTTTCCCGGTAGCTACTAATGCCATTAGACTTTTCTATTGCAATATCGTACTAAACACGTTTGATGTAAGTACTCGTGTTGGCGGACTAGATATCGAGTTCAATGATGTCCTCTTAGCGGGAATTCTTGGTATTTCTAACGAAGGTGCACCACTTGATGATATCTCTGAATTTGATTTCCCCGACGGTACGACACTTGCTAGTTTCAAAGCTGAACTCTGTGCCCCTGATCGAGTTCGCTCTGGAAAGTTCAAGGCCAATAACTTAAACTTGTTTAGTTATGAATTGTATCACATCATCTACTCCACTCTCCTTCCGAAGTCTACTTCAAAGGATGATGTCACATCACTTGAGCTGTCTGCTATGTATCATATTCTTAAGGGATTCCTTTTTTTGCTCCTAAGACTATTATCCAATTGATGGGACGTTGTCGTGCAAGAGATATAAATCTCTCTTATGCGATGATTCTCCCACACATCTTTCAGCGTTTTGATATTGATCTGTCAACTTGTACTCAAGACCCTGAGTCCAAGTTTCTTAAGCTATCTCGTCGTAGTATGACTGCTGCTGCTCTTCCTACTACACCACCTCCTCCACCTACTCAGCAGTATACCATGACCTTTGATGGCATACACTAGCATCTTTCTGATTTGCACGTCTCGATGACGGATATGGCCCACGAACGTGAGTTCCGCGATGTCACTCGTTATCAGGCGATAGCAAATTCTCTAGCTGATCTCCGATTTGCTCAGACTGGACATTCTGCCGGTTCTATTCCTAGATATCCAGCCTTTTCTGGTTACCGCTGTGAGGATGAGGCTGTTCATGCCTACTTTCAGCCTGGTAACGCTTATGATTGGTATCGCAGTTCTGGTGCTACTCCACACCCTTCTGAAGCTGGTACTTTTGGAGCTGGTCCTTCGGGACATGGTGGTGCTGCAGCTGATGATGATGATGATGAGGATGATGAGAAGATGTGATAATATGTATTAGCTGATTTTGAGACTTTGTTATTGTCTACTGTACACTTGGAAATGCTCCGACATTCTAAGTTTCTTTCTTTTTAGCTTTTATTATCAGTTTTTCTAGGACTTGTACTGGATATTTCTTGATGTCTCTTGAACATTATTTTATTTTTATGGGATGCGTAGTTTATATTTCATATCAATTTATTTATTCTTTATAGCATCTTTATCTGCTTCTATATTATAAACAGCCTGTGAAATACTTCTCTGTTATGTCTTGTATATTCTCACTGCATGAGATATTATTTTCTTGTGTTTCTTCACTGTTGTAGCTTATGCATTATTTGCCTAACATGTATTTGTAGACATGCTGTTAGCATGATCAAACATGATCAAACCAGGACATATGCAATGGGCCAAAGACGGTGTTGGCGAAGCCCCCGAAAGGTATTCAGATTTTCAGATCTGTTTATCTTTGGACGACCGCCGTCAAGGAAAAAGGCGTCTTCAAGTTTGCTTAAATATTTGAAGAAATGCGTCATCAAAGGGCTCTTGGTTTTTCTATTTCATCAATGTAATTTTTCATATTTATTGAGTCTAGGAATACGATGTAAACTGCATCGTATTGGCAAATAGGCTACCCAAGAAACATTTTCAAAATACCTTTTTCAGTTTGAAAACAAGTCTACTTACAAAAGCCCAAACTACTTCTTAACTGTTTGACTTTTCAAAAAGCCCAAAAACCAATTTGCAAAAACCCTGACAGAACTCCAACAGAACTCGGCCAGAGTTCGGCCCGAATTCGGCCAGAGTTCGGCCAGAGTTCGATTAGTGAATAATACAGGGATTGAACATTTTGTTTTGAGAATAATACAGGGATTGAACAATTTTGAACAATTTTTGTGGTATCTTATCTCAAAAGACGTTATATCATTCATAGTTTGTCTGTAACACCAAGTTTTCTGAAATTAGGGTAATTTTGAAAATTTATTATTTTTATTATTTATTAATGGTATTCTAGTCATGATATGAGTTTTGGTGATTTTTAGTTAATTAAAACTATTTTCTAAGTCACGACTTATGACTTTGTGATTTTACTAGTATAACCCTAGTGTAAACTCTAGAGATTTCATAACCTAGAGACTACCATGACCATGAAAGCCTAAGCAAGTGATTAGGATACCAATTTAGCACTTTTTAGCCTAAAGGGTATTTTGGTAATTTTCTAGGATTCATTTGGAATTATTTGGATTTATGTGATTTATTATTATTTAATTAGTTGATTTGTGTCATGTTAGCTCCTAACCTAGTTTAGCACTAATCCAGAGGTTAGCCACTAACCTAGAAGACTAATGTTAGATGTTAACTTTATTTTAAAAATATCTAGGTTTGATAAATATCTAGATATCTTACTTTTTAGATATTTTAGAACCTAAATATCTATTCCCTTAGTCAAAGCCTTAGGGGCTAAGTTAGCAAGGTGGAGGGGACCCTAAATATCTACACCCTACCCCCATGGCAGCCAACCCATGCCCCCATCCTATATGCACACCCCCCTTTCATTCAAGCCGCTTTTCATTCACATAAATCAAGTTTTTCCTACAACTTCAACCCTTCACCATTTAACCATTTTAAAACCAAATTGGGTCTAGTCTTTTGCATTGGACTCCCCTACACTAGAGGATACTAGTCATGGCTTGCTAGCAAGGATTTGTGGAGCTTTGGACATTGGGAGTTGAAGGGGGTTTTCATTCAAAAAGGCCTATTATTGAGGATTTTGCACTCATAGGTAAATACCTATAAACCTAGTTAATATTGTGTTTTCTCTTCATAATTGCATGCATCTAGGTACCATGGAATAGTAGGCCAAGTTTGGTAGGAAGTAGGTTCGATTTCGTGTCCGTATCGGACACGTATCCATGTTTAAAAAATAGTGTTTGGTGAAATGTCACTTAGGAATAAAGGTTATTATTTTGCAAAACAAAGTACACATTTGGGTAGCCCTTGGCATGCTGATCACGAGACACTAGGACTGAGCACATTTCTGTGCTGTGTCCGTGTCCAAAATGGACTCGAACTCGCAGCACGAGGCCACGCGCACGTGTCCTGCTACCACGCTGCTCGTGCTCACTGCACAGAGCACTAGGACACGTAAAATTTGACATGGACACGGGGGCAGTGTCTGCGAACATGCCCCCAAAGTTTTGTGTCATGTCGTGTCGTGTCAAGTAAGAAATCTCGCTCGTACTGGACACGCACTGCACTGCACGCGCACGTTTTTCTCACTGACACGCGACTCGTGTCGCGCGAACACGACACTTGGGCACCTCGTGGTGACACGAGTGGGTAGCCCATCATGTGGCAAACACATGGACACGAGCACGAGACGTGTCGTGTCCTGTATCGCGAACACGAGGCACTTGAACCCGTGCACGACGCAGTCTGAACACGCGTATCAGTCGTGTTTTTCACGACTGATACGGACCTCGTGTCGTGTCCTGGAGTGACGTGGACACGGGGCAGGCACTTGGACACGTGCACAACACCTATGTGAACCTTCGTGCATGAGCACGAGACACATGAGTGTGTGTGTCGTGTCCTAGAGTGAGTTGCACACGTGCACGACACTGTGTATTGTGTGTGTATCAGTATTTACCTGATTGGGTTTCCAGTGAGTTTGACACGTCGTGTCGTGTCTAGACTTTGTGTCAGGCACCTAGGACACTAGAGGATACCTAGGACTAGTGTTACCTACCTTGGGTTTCGAGCCTTAGCTCGGTTTGGATCGGGTATCGGGTTCACCCATTTTTCCTGTGAACAGTGATTCCTGGGTTTTAAACTTGGTATTTTTCTGAGTTTCAAAATGAGATTTTAACTAAGATTGTGTTATATATATATGTATTTCTGTGTGTAATTACATTGTATACATATGTATATGTATATATGTGTGTGTATGTGAGATGTGAGGGTATATATATATGTATATATGTAGTTATGTATATATATATATGTGTGTATTGTGTGTGTGTGTGTGGTTGATTCTGTTCTCAGAAATCAGAGAACACACCCCCCTGTCACAGTGACACACACACACACTCACATATCTCTCTCTCTTGTTCACTCTCTCATATCTCTCTCTCTCTCTATATATATGTAGGTTGTATATATATAGGTTATGTATATATATATATATATATAGAGAGAGAGAATAAGGGAGGTGAGGTGCCACCCTATGGAGGGTGTCTACTTGTCACCCCCCACATGCTATCATCATGCACCCATGTGCTTGATGATAGCATGGGGGGGTGACAAGTAGACACCCTCCCATGAGGTGCCACCCTACCTCCCTTATTCTCTATATATATATATATTTTTTTTTTTTGATATATATATATATATATATATTGCTATGGTTAGGTATATTTGGATATATATATATATATATATATATATATATATATATATATATATATATATATATATATATAACACGAGGCACTTGAACCTGTGCACGACGCGGTCTGAACACGCGTATCAGTCGTGTTTTTCACGACTGATACGGACCTCGTGTCGTGTCCTGGAGTGACGTGGACACGGGGCAGGCACTTGGACACGTGCACAACCCCTAAGTGAACCTTCGTGCATGAGCACGAGACACATGAGTGTGTGTGTCGTGTCCTAGAGTGAGTTGCACACGTGCACGACACTGTGTATTGTGTGTGTATCAGTATTTACCTGATTGGGTTTCCAGTGAGTTTGACACGTCGTGTCGTGTCTAGACTTTGTGTCAGGCACCTAGGACACTAGAGGATACCTAGGGCTAGTGTTACCTACCTTGGGTTTCGAGCCTTAGCTCGGTTTGGATCGGGTATCGGGTTCACCCATTTTTCCTGTGAACAATGATTCCTGGGTTTTAAACTTGGTATTTTTCTGAGTTTCAAAATGAGATTTTAACTAAGATTGTGTTATATATATATATATGTATTTCTGCGTGTAATTACATTGTATACATATGTATATGTATATATGTGTGTGTATGTGAGATGTGAGGGTATATATATATGTATATATGTAGTTATGTATATATATATGTGTGTATTGTGTGTGTGTGTGTGGTTGATTCTGTTCTCAGAAATCAGAGAACACACCCCCCTGTCACAGTGACACACACACACTCACATATCTCTCTCTCTTGTTCACTCTCTCATATCTCTCTCTCTCTATATATATATATATGTAGGTTGTATATATATATAGGTTATGTATATATATATATATATATATATATATATATATATATATTTTATATATATATATATATATATATATATATATATATATATATATATATATATATATATATATATATTGGTATATATAGTTGATATATATTTGGGTATTATATATATATATATATATGTGGTACTATATAGTTGAATATATATATATATATATATATATATATATATATATATATATATATATATATATATATATATATATATTGATAGGTTATGTATAAATATTGTATATATATATGTATATATAGATATGTATATATTTGTGACTTTCTAGATATAGGTTTATGTGGAAACCTATATGATATTAGCCTATGGAATCTAACTACTAGCCTATGGCCAAATTAGGGGTTGACCCTAATTTGTCCAAGTGACCGCTTGACCTAGGTACCTTAATGACCCTTGTTGACTAGAGTTGACCAAAGTCAACCTTAGGTCAAAACTTGACCTAATTAACCTAGAATTGACTAGGATTAACCTAAAATGACTAGTTTAACTAGTCTGGCCATGTTTGACCTA
Organism: Iris pallida; assembly: GCA_029216955.1. Lineage (NCBI taxonomy): Eukaryota > Viridiplantae > Streptophyta > Magnoliopsida > Asparagales > Iridaceae > Iris > Iris pallida. Next base: position 10,333,159 of record JANAVB010024400.1, on the reverse strand, counting down.
ACTTGACTAGTAGACCTAGTTGACTAGATAATTGACCATTGTTGACCAAGTCAACTATAGGTCAACCATGACCTAATTGACTTAGAAATGACTTGGATGAACATAGAAGGACTAGTTGACTAAAGTTTGACTAAACTCTAACTAATTAGTTTATGTTTGACCATATGGTTATGAAGATAGCCCTATGTAGATTAAGATATGTATGGGGTTAAGTGGAATACTTAAGAGTTGTGTCATGATCTGTGTTAGCCTTAGAGATTGACTAGAAGTTGACCATTAGTCAAGATTGACCTAATTACCTTGTTGACTAGTCTATGTTTGACCAAAACCTTAGTTAGTCTAAGTTTGACCTAGACTTGACCTAGATTGATCATGTTGACTAGTATTTGACTAGTCTGACCATTGTTGACCAAAACCCTAGATAACTTGACTAGTTTGACTAGAATGTTGACCAAGAGTTGACTTTAACCTAGATTTGACTAACTTTGACTTGTCTGACCTTGTTTGACTTTATTTGACTTAGTTTGATTTTCTGTGACCTAGTATGACTTCCTGTGACCTAGTTTGACTATTAGAGTTGACCAAGAGTTGACTTTTGACCAGATTGACCTAGAATCATGTAGTATGCATTGTATACTTATTTTTACCATTTTGGATACATTGTGACTTGTATTGCTCTGATTAGGAGCCATACATCTCTCCTCAGGCAGTATATCCTCTTCAGACATTCAGTTATCAGGCGAGTACATTCTCTGACCGTTTCATACTTGCCAGGATTTATATTCTTGATCTATATTACTTTACTTGATGCTGACACGATTGTTATCATGGATTGGTACTATATGGATCTTTTCATGAGATGTTATCCCTCTCGGGAGCATTAGATACTTTTGTCACATGTGTTTCACTTACATCATGTATCTCATGCTTCTATTATCATGTATTTTCATGTGTCATCTAGTGACTCATGTACTCTCATGATCACCGAGCCTTCATGAATCACTCATGTATCACCCATTTATGGGCTTATCACGAATCTTAACATAACATGAATGGATCCTTGTGTATTGATTGAGGAAACGGAGGAGTAGAAGTGGGCATGTGAATAATTCCAAAGTAGTGTAATCATGTACAAACTCAGTAGTGTAATCATGTATAAATTCTAGCCATTTACATGCCTATCTTGTACTCTACATCACTAGCCACTTACAGTTCTCTATATACAGTAGATATTTCCTTTACAGCTATCTCTTTTACTACATGTATCTTCCTTCAGCAGTTTCTGTATTTTACTCTATTGCATGCTTTATACTTCCTATCATACTATGCACTGCGTGAGATGTATTTTGCTCGTTCCTGTCCTGACTGGACCTGTTGAAAATATTACAGAGGATGAGGATGAGGCCCTGGTGTCTACCTATTATGGAGCAAGACTAGATGACACTTATGTTGTGGACCCTCAGCAGGATCCACCAGCAGCTGAGGATGTTGCCCCAGTAGTCTAGACCAGTTTAGCTAGACAGTCTTTTTCATACTATTATTTTGTCTCACATTCTGAGTTGTATTTTGAGATGTTGAGATGTATAGACCCTTAGACTTATTGTATTGACATTCTGGATGTTATGTATCCTAGACACTTAGACTTATTTTATCTATTGTACTGTTCTCTTGAGTTACTATCTATCTATCTATCTATCTATCTTTTGTTCTTCTACCCTAGATGTGATTGAGATTGTATTCTGTTATGTCACTTCCATTCAGAAAGTATATACTGTACTGGTACCTTTATATTGTTAGATGATTGACCTAGGACAGCGTTCTACCGTCGATACTGCGGCGTAGGCTGGACGTACCCACTTCTCGTGCCCTTACCCTAGGGTGCGGGTCGTGACACATTTTTAGTGGTGGCCCATACAGGTCGAGTTTATGTAGTGATATTCGAACTAGAGTATCACTACAGCCTGTGATAGGATTTGAGAAATAGGCTTAGTGAGAGAGGATACTCAATCACTGTTAGGATACCTTGAGAGATTCCTGGGATGACCCTTGAGAATCTCATTTTGAATTACGATTTAAACTCCTTTTTCCTTGATTGAATTTGATTTTGGAGGATTCACTGTAGAACTTTGAATCCTGGTGTTAGTTGATGATTTTGAAATTTTTGTAGTTGTTGATTTTAATTTCCTTATGTTAGAGTAATATCTTTTATTTTAAGGTACTCAATCACATTTATGAGAAAACTCTCATCTGTTTCTTGCCTTCTAATTCTCTTGCTAATTGCTTTCCCTTGAAATGAACTGTCCCCTCTATTTTTGCATCTTGCTCAACTCTTTCTACCAATCTATGTGACTGTATCCCAACCTGACTTACTCGACATTTCCTCAAATCAAGACTTTATTGAGACCTTCTAACCTTGACCCTTGATTTGATCGAACCCTAACTATATTCATCTAGTAGCCTATCTATCCCTAGGGCTGTGTTCCTAAATTATTTACTGGATTCCTAATTAATTTTATTCCATGCGTTAACTTGATCTTCTTTATTTTTGCTTCAATTGTCACGTCTTGAACTCCCACTTTCTATTCTAGATCATTGGACGTCCATTACCATGACTTAGATATTCGGAGTATAATACTAGCTGTTACCTCCCAACAAACTTCACATGTAAGACCTAGACTAGCCTACCTTCATGTAGGTATTCCATGTCCTACTAAAACCCGTCTCCTTGTACTATATTTTCTTGATATAATTTTCTGGTCAAATGGCTAAACTATAACCTCTACCATGATACTAAATTAATTCTTATTTCAATTAGAGATCCACCTTGGCTCAATTCTTTCGACCTGGCATGTGATGGTGTTCTGCTTGAATCCTTAAATACTTAACCTTGTACCTTATCTTGAATGCTTGACCCGATTGGTTAAGGATCTTGGACTATGTATTTTCTTTCATCATCTCTACGCTTATATCTTATGCTATAAATTTATCCTTAGTTTTACAAGCTTATCCTTTTCGAGCTTGATCATGACATATTTTATTGGGTGTACACCCACTAACATATTATCTAATCAGAACCGGCGTATGATGGTCTGATCAACCTATTGCGTTTTGGTTCGTTTTTCATATATTAATCTACGTGGATGGAGACATAGTTAAACTTGCCCTAGAATCTTATCCGCAACAGCCTTGATAATTCTCCTTGGAATTATTTTTATCGCCTATGAACCTCATATTCATATCCAGTTGAATTAAATTTAATCATGACCTGGATCTTCATCATTGGATGCTCGTGCTCATACTTGATTTCATTGATTTCCCATCTTGCCCAAATCTTGATTTATTCTGAAATTGATCAACTTAGATCGTGTCAAGACTAAAATCTATTTGTGATTGTTTGTGCCTAAATTTTCAATTTTTACAACTTTATGGAATAGTAACCTTTTAATGATTTCTCAGTTACTTGTTAATGACCAAATTTCATATAGGATGGTAGACGGCCCTATAGCCTAGATGATTGTTGTTCCCTTACCTTCCCAATTAGGACACCCTAGATTGCTTGTACGTTTTGATACCATAGGATAGTCTTGATCTAGAATGACTAGTGCACCTAGATGAGACCACAGGCTGTCCCATTTAACCTATCCCCCTGGTACCACTATTGCATCACAATTTCCGGTTCAATTTAGGCCATAGACCTTTCCCACTCTAAATTATGATCATCATATGCACATTACCGTGACTTTTAAATTTGGAGCACAAGACTAGTTGTTTTCTCAAAACTAATTTCACATACATGACCTAGACATGACACTCTGTACCCATGACCTTAGTATCCCACTCAGGCATACCATCGTGTGCTTCATTTACTTAGTACGATTTTCCTGACCCGAGACTCCATCCCGATTTACCCTATGGAGTTACTTTTGATTTCGATTTGAATTAAGGACACCTTATGGCCTAAAAAAAAATTGCCAGCCAATTTTTGGACATGACCCAGTATAGGTCTACTACCCATATTTTACTTGTTGACCTTGTATGTTGCTAGGTAGTAGCTTCGACCCTGATTGTTGGAGGTTTGACTAGGAGGAGTACGACCATCTAAATTTCGAGGACGAAATTATTTTAAGGAGGGTAGACTTGTAACACCCAGTTTTCTAAAATTGGGATAATTTTGAAAATTTATTATTTTTATTATTTATTAATGGTATTCTAGTCATGATATAATTTTTGTTGATTTTTAGTTAATTAAAACTATTTTCTAAGTCACGACTTATGACTTTGTGATTTTACTAGTATAACCCTAGTGTAAACTCTAGAGATTTCATAACCTAGAGACTACCATGACCATGTAAGCCTAAACAAGTGATTAGGATACCAATTTAGCACTTTTTAGCCTAAAGGGTATTTTGGTAATTTTCTAGGATTTATTTGGAATTATTTGGATTTATGTGATTTATTATTATTTAATTAGTTGATTTGTGTCATGTTAGCTCCTAACCTAGTTTAGCACCAATCCAGAGGTTAGCCACTAACCTAGAAGACTAATGTTAGATGTTAACTTTATTTTAGAAATATCTAGGTTTGATAAATATCTAGATATCTTACTTTTTAGATATTTTAGAACCTAAATATCTATTCCCTTAGTCAAAGCCTTAGGGGCTAAGAGTTAGCAAGGTGGAGGGGACCCTAAATATCTACCCCCTACCCCCCATGGCAGCCAACCCAAGCCCCCATCCTATATGCACACCCCCCTTTCATTCAAGCCTCTTTTCATTCACAAAAATCAAGTTTTTCCTACAACTTCAACCCTTCACCATTTAACCATTTTAACTCCAAATTGGGTCTAGTCTTTTGCATTGGACTCCTCTACACTAGAGAATACTAGTTATGGCTTGCTAGCAAGGATTTGTGGAGCTTTGGACATTGGGAGTTGAAGGGGGTTTTCATTCAAAAAGGCCTATTATTGAGAATTTTGCACTCATAGGTAAATACCTATAAACCTAGTTAATATTGTGTTTTCTCTTCATAATTGCATGCATTTAGGTTCCATGGAACTGTAGGCCAAGCTTGGTAGGAAGTAGGTTCGATTTCGTGTCCGTATCGGACACGTATCCATGTTTGAAAAACAGTGTTTGGTGAAATGCCACTTAGGAATAAAGGTTGTTATTTTGTAAAACAAATTACACATTTGGGTAGCCCTTGGCATGCTGATCACGAGACACTAGGACTGAGCACATTTCTGTGCTGTGTCTGTGTCCAAAATGGACACGAACTCGCAGCACGAGGCCACGCGCGCGTGCCCTGCTACCACGCTGCTCGTGCTCACTGCACAGAGCACTAGGACACGTAAAATTTGACATGGACACGGGGGCAGTGTCTGCGAACATGCCTCCAAAGTTTCGTGTCACGCCGTGTCATGTCGAGTGAGAAATCTCACTCGTACTGGACACGCACTGCACTGCACGCGCACGTTTTTCTCACTGACACGCGACACTTGTCGCGCGGATACGACACTTGGGCACCTCGTGGTGACACAAGTGGATAGACCTTCATGTGGCGAACACATGGACACGAGTACGAGACGTGTCGTGTCCTGTGTCGCGAACACGAGGCACTTGAACCCGTGCACGACGTGGTCTGAACATGCGTATCAGTCGTGTTTTTTACGACTGATACGGACCTCGTGTCGTGTCCTGGAGTGACGTGGACACGGGACAGGCACTTGGACATGTGCACAACCCCTAGGTGAACCTTCGTGCACGAGCACGAGACACATGAGTGTGTGTGTCGTGTCCTAGAGTGAGTTGCACACGTGCACGACACTGTGTATTGTGTGTGCATCAGTATTTACCTGATTGGGTTTCCAGTGAGTTTGACACGTCGTGTCGTGTCTAGACTTTGTGTCAGACACCTAGGACACTAGAGGATACCTAGGGCTAGTGTTACCTACCTTGGGTTTCGAGCCTTAGCTCGGTTTGGATCGGTTATCGGGTTCACCCATTTTTTCTGTGAACAGTGATTCCTGGGTTTTAAACTTGGTATTTTTCTGAGTTTCAAAATGAGATTTTAACTAAGATTGTGTTATATATATATGTATTTCTGTGTGTAATTATATTGTATACATATGTATATGTATATATGTGTGTGTATGTGAGATGTGAGGGTATATATATATGTATATATGTAGTTATGTATATATATATATGTGTATTGTGTGTGTGTGTGTGTGTGTGTGGTTGATTCTGTTCTCAGAAATCAGAGAACACACCCCCCCGTCACAGTGACACACACACACACTTCAATATCTCTCTCTCTCTTGTTCACTCTCTCATATCTCTCTCTCTCTCTATATATATATATGTAGGTTGTTTATATATATATATAGGTTATGTAGATATATATATTGGTATATATAGTTGATATATATTTGGGTATATATATATATTTTTTGGGTATATATATTTGGGTATATATATATATATATATATATATATATATATATATATATATATATTTTATATATATATATATATATATATATATATATATATATATATATATATATATATATATAGTACCACACATATATAGTACCACACACACACACACATATATATATATATATATATATATATATATATATATATATATATATATATATATATATATATATATTTTATATATATATATATATATATATATATATATATATATATATATATATATATATATATATATATATATATATAGCCTATGTATAAATATTGTATATATATATGTATATATAGATATGTATATATTTGTGACTTTCTAGATATAGGTTTATGTGGAAACCTATATGATATTAGCCTATGGAACCTAACTACTAGCCTATGGCCAAATTAGGGGTTGACCCTAATTTGTCCAAATGACCCCTTGACCTAGGTACCTTAATGACCCTTGTTGACTAGAGTTGACCAAAGTCAACCTTAGGTCAAAACTTGACCTAATTAACCTAGAATTGACTAGGATTAACCTAAAATGACTAGTTTAACTAGTCTGGCCATGTTTGATCTAACTTGACTAGTAGACCTAGTTGACTAGATAATTGACCATTGTTGACCAAGTCAACTATAGGTCAACCATGACCTAATTGACTTAGAAATGACTTGGATGAACATAGAAGGACTAGTTGACTAAAGTTTGACTAAACCCTAACTAATTAGTTTATGTTTGACCATATGGTTATGAAGATAGCCCTATGTAGTTTAAGATATGTATGGGGTTAAGTTGAATACTTAAGAGTTGTGTCATGATTTGTGTTAGCCTTAGAGATTGACTAGAAGTTGACCATTAGTCAAGATTGACCTAATTACCTTGTTGACTAGTCTATGTTTGACCAAAACCTTAGTTAGTCTAAGTTTGACCTAGACTTGACCTAGATTGATCATGTTGACTAGTATTTGACTAGTCTGACCATTGTTGACCAAAACCCTAGATGACTAGTTTGACTAGAATGTTGACCAAGAGTTGACTTTATCCTAGATTTGACTAACCTTGACTTGTTTGACCTTGTTTGACTTTATTTGACTTAGTTTGATTTCCTGTGACCTAGTATGACTTCCTGTGACCTTGTTTGACAATTAGAGTTGACCAAGAGTTGACTTTTGACCAGATTGACCTAGAATTATGTAGTATGCATTGTATACTTATTTTTACCATTTTGGATACATTATGACTTGTATTGCTCTGATTAGGAGCCATACATCTCTCCTCAGGCAGTATATTCTCTTCAGACATTCAGTTATCAGGCGAGTACATTCTCTTACCGTTTCATACTTGTCAGGATTTATATTCTTGCTCTAGATTACTTTACTTGATGCTGACACAATTGTTATCACGGATTGGTACTATATGGATCTTTTCATGAGATGTTATCCCTCTCGGGAGAATCAGATACTTTTGTCACGTGTGTTTCACTTACATCATGTATCTTATGCTTCTATTATCATGTATCTTCATGTATCAGCTAGTGACTCATGTACTCTCATGATCACCAAGCCTTCATGAATCTTCATGACTCACTCATGTATCATCCATTTATGAGCTTATCACGAATCTTAACATAACCTGAATGGATCCTTGTGTATTGATTGGGGAAACGGGAGAGTAGAAGTAGACATGTGAGTAATTCCAAAGTAGTATAATCATGTGCAAACTCAGTAGTGTAATCATGTATAAATTCTAGCCATTCACATGCCTATCTTGTACTCTACATCACTAGCCACTTACAGTTCTCTATATACAGTAGATATTTCCTTTACAACTATCTCTTTTACTACATGTATCTTCCTTCAGCAGTTCCTGTATTTTACTCTATTGCATGCTTTATATTTCCTATCATACTATGCACTACGTGAGATGTATTGTGCTCGTTCCTGTCCTGACTGGACCTGTTAAAAATATTACAGAGGATGAGGATGAGGCCCTGGTGTCTACCTATTATGGAGCAGGACTAGATGACACTTATGTTGTGGACCCTCAGCAGGATCCACGAGCAGCTGAGGATGTTGCCCCAGTAGTCTAGACCAGTTTAGCTTGACAGTCTTTTTTATACTATTATTTTGTCTCACATTTTGAGTTGTATTTTGAGATATTGAGATGTATAGACCCTTAGACTTATTGTATTGACATTCTGGATGTTATGTATCCTAGACACTTAGACTTATTTCATCTATTGTACTGTTCTCTTGAGTTACTATCTATCTATCTATCTTTCATTCTTCTACCCTAGATGTGATTGTGATTGTATTCTGTTATGTCACCTCCATTCGGAAAGTATATACTGTACTGGTACCTTTATATTGTTAGATGATTGACCTAGGACAGCGTTCTACCGCCGACACTGCGGCGTAGGCTGGACGTACCCACTTCTCGTACCCTTACCCTAGGGTGCGGGTCGTGACATTGTCAATTATCAAAATAGGGGAGATTGTTGGCCCATTGATCATATGGTCAAACTAATTTTAATAATTGATCAAACTTTGTCTCGATATATGAAGCTAGTCAGGATATCTCGGACTCTTGGACATGATCAAGAACGGCTATCGACTCAGTTCAAGACCGAAGCGTTGTTTGCCTGTTCGAGTCTGTATTTCTTTGAGCAATGTAATCTTTTATTTTATTGAGTCTAGAAATATATTATACACCGAGTCATACTGGCAAATAGGCTATTCCAAAATGATTTCAAAATGTTTTTAAAATATCCTTAGTTTTGAAAAACATTCGTATTTACAAAAGCTCCAAAAAGGTTTTCAAAATTTCCTAAAATCTATTTTGAAAAACCCTAACCAAACCCTAACAGAACTCGGCCAGAGTTCGGCAGAGTTCGGTTAGTGGCCGTTTTGATTTTTGAATTCCTTGGAACTTGGTCCTCCTGCAGTTGCGGATTTGACCGAGATTTTTCATCGAGTTCTGCCCGAATTCTACCCGAATTCTGCCAGAATTCTGCCCGACTTCTGTCAGAATTCTGTCTTTGGAACTCCTATAAATAGAGAAGGATTTCGATCATTTCAACACACTCATTCACTTTTATATCTCTTCTCTATAAGCCTACTAATTCTTCCAAAGTGTTCTGAGCTATTCATTTTTAAAGCCCAAGCCAGTTACAATCCTCTAGTCGATTTGCCAGTGCGGTACGGTCTAGAATTTTCAGAGTGATTGTAATCGGAGGCTTGATTGAAGTTAGACACTTCACAATTGAAGTTGGTCAAGTAATTCGGATCAAAGCTCGCGTTGTATAAGTTGCAAGAACTTCGGATGAAAACTTGTGGTGATTTTCCATAGTGGATTCAACTGGAAGCTAGAGTTCTTCCGACTGGACTAGTCCTCACAAGAGGAAAACTAGTATACATCGCTGTCTTTGCGTTTGCTTTCTTATCTCTGCCTTTACATTATTTAGTTGTGATTATTATTCTGTGATCTTGCTGCTAATAATTTTTAATTAGCATTATTCCGCTGCCAACTCTATTCACCCCCCTCTAGAGTATTGCGCTTTACGATTTCGTTCCTACAATGCATGCGACTGAATGCATTAGAGAATACATTAGAATAGGCATTAAATGCATCAGAAAACATTTAGAATAGGTAACATTAGAAAATGCATTAAATGCATCAGAGAATCATTAGAATAGGCAACATTAGAAAATGCATTAAATGCATTGGAGAATGCATTATAATGCATTAAAATGCATTAGAGAACATTAATGCATTGGAGAATGCATTATAATATACATTAAAATGTGTGCATTAATGCATTAGAGAATGCATTATAATGCATTCTGAGTACATGCGGCTGAATGCATTCCATATATTATATGCCTTAAAATGTAAATGGCATGCGGCTGAGTGCATTCCATTCGGCTGAGTGCATTCCATGCGGCTGAGTGCATTCTAACATGCATTAAAATATAATGCCTATGCGGCTAAGCAAAAATACAAGCTTGTCTTTAGCAAGCTAAGAAGGCTAGGGAGTCACATGCGGCCAAAGCAAAATTTAAATAAGTGCATGCAAAAGAAACTAAGTGTAGAAGCATGAAAAAGAATAAAGAAGGAACCATGCGGCCAGAAAGCCCCATGCGGCTCAGAGAGTTCATGCGGCTCAAGTATTCATGCGGCTCGAGCGTCTATGCGGCTCAAACAAGTTCTATACGGCTCAAAGAGAAGCCACGTGGCCTGCAAACAGTTCTTCCGTTTGTTCTTACTACATTAAATGCTTTGACGGCTGACAGCTCTGACAAGGTGACAGTTCTGACACAAAGATACCATTATGACTCCCTCATAATGACGGACTCCTAGGGAAGCGAAGAAAATCTCTGACCTTGACACGTGGACAGTCGTATGCGGCTCATGAAGAGACTATCCTATGCGGCCCAAGCGGAGGCTCCCCCATGCGGCTCATGAAGACTAGCCCCAAGCGGCTCACAAAAACCAGCCCTATGCGGTTCACGAAGACTAGCCCCATGCGGCTCACGAAGACTAGCCCAATGCGGCTCACGAAGACTATCTTCATGCGGCTCACGAAGGCTATCTTCATGCGGTTCACGAAGAAGGCACCCATCATGCGGTCATCCACACTCATGCGGCTCAAATCCTTACCATGCGGTCCAAATGTTCAGGGGGCCACTCTCAGGCAGCCTTGACACGTGGCCATCCTTATGCGGCCCAATGAGGAGCAACTTTTCTGCGGCTCAGATTTCTGCTGTGTCTTGGCATGATAGCAGGGCACGTGGTATCAGATTGATCGAAATCCCTCAACAAATCCCAATAAAATATTGGGATCAAATCAGATCATTTGCAAACAAGCAAATTAATGACACGTGTCGAGAAATCCGAGGTTAGCATGACAAATTAGGAGGATTTATGTCAATCAGTATTAATTACCCACAAAAGACTTGATGCAATCACATTTATTGCTCAAATCTCGATGAACGGCCTAGATCCAGTGATCCTTCGCCACTGACTTTCAAGAATGGACAATCATTGTAAACCCTAATGAGGCCCCCCATTCTTATAAATAACAAGGTGCCATTCCCTTGCAAACACACACACAGAGAGACAGATACATACACAGAGAGAGGTATACATAGCGACATATACAGAGAGAGCCAGAGGGAGAGAGAGAGAGCCTGAAAAGAGAGCATTTTTTCATTAACGCCAAGCGGTTCTTCTACAGAGCCAAGGCTGCACCCGATCGTCCAAGGAGTAAAGCAGAGCTGCCGTCGCTTTCCCGAGCCTCTACCATTACCCCCCAGAATCTAAAATAAACAATTGTACTTAGATTGCTGTACCTAGGTTTTCGTTCCTAGGCTTTCTTTGTACGAGCGAGTTTGTATTGTGAAGTAAAAGTCCAGTCCTCCGATAATTGTTCTGTTCTTTTATATTTCATGGCAAACATGATGGCGACTCTGCTGGGGACAAACTTCTCCACGGCTGAGGAGTTGGTGACGCAATCGGATGCAGCCAAACTTGGCTCCACGCAGCAGAAGATGGTCGTCCGCTTCGACCAATAGGCGTTTGAAGAAATGCTCTCTGAAGGAAGTGCTGGCCCGGTCCAGAAGCGAACCCGCACAAGGAAAGCTCACTGCGAGTGGAGGCCAAAATCAATTGCCCCTCCCCAAGCTCTGGACGGAGTACTCTCTGCTGCCCAAGGCGGCGAAGGCGATTCGTTCGGCCCCACTTCGAGCCATAGAGGACTCTGCTGTCCCCAAGTTCGGCAGAGAAAAGCACTACGATACTGGACTTGCAGGGGCAAAGAGCGATCCTATGTGCTCCAGGAAGAAATCGAACAAGGGCACTAGCCGCAAGACGAAGACTCATGCGGCCAAGATTGCCAGTCGCATGAATGATGACCATGCGACTGAGATTACTAGCCAAAGACGCAATACTCATGAGGCCAGGATTTCCAGCCTCATGGAGAAGACCTATGCGGCTGCGACTTTCAGCCGCATGAAGAAAGCCCATGTGGCTATGACTGCCAGCCGCATGGAGACTATTGATGCCAGCCGCATGACGCATACTCCACGTAGCTCTGTATTCGACCGCCTCTCCTATGGTCCTGATCTCTTGTGCTCCCAAGAAGATATGTCTGACTCTCTCCAGCACCACTTAGACTCTTCCTACTATGTGCCCTTACGTACTAGAGCGAAGAAGTCTAAGACAGCGCGAGCTTGGCAAACTCGATTCGCTGATCCGACCTCTGACCATCCGAGCGTCCCGTATACCGTTATACGGGCCTCAGATGGGAAGTTGTGCAGAACCACTCGAGTCTAGCCCCAGGCGGCAAATGGACAGAGAGGTTCGCAAAAGTCTCCCAAAATCCAGGGAGCAAATATGGTCGATCCAGACCCATCTGACTTGCGTGAGGCCATCCTCCATAAATGCAAGGAAAGAGAAGGTACATCGGGGTGCAAAGAGTCCTCTCATGGACGTCACTGCACCCAAGTCATCGTCAACTGCTGTTGCAATAACACGACGATACGAGAAGACCGGCAGTCCATCTTCTAAAGACTGCAACAACCATGTTCAGAGGATGAGGTATTTCCCGTCGTCTCCTGCAACTCTGCTCAGAAAGTCCCCGCCGATGGGAGAGGAAAGAAGACAAATATTCCCAGTCCATAGATTTCAACCACTATGACTAAGAGATTGTCGTCTAAGCGGGTGCCCACCACCGGAGTTTTTCAAGGTACCCGTTCTAAGACAAAATTTGCCACAGTGGGGGATTCGTCGTCCACACCACTGGGGGTTGCTGGGACTGGGGGTAGCAATCCTCCGAACCTCCACGATAATTCGATGTTCCAAGAAGACGAGCCGGGGGAAACAACTCTCCCATCAGATGCAGCAAACCCCGACGTCCCCGAGGACGTCCACAACTCCCAAGACGAGGCAAACTCGGAAACTGGGGGTACTATTCCTTCTGAGTCCGAACCAGAGGAAGATATTCCCACATATCCCGATGACTTCTCACTACAGGGGTATGATTCGGAGGGCTCTTCCTCCACCGTCCCGTCCATCTCTCCTCATGTAAAGACGGTATTCATGACGGACAGCAGCCAAGGTGGTTCCTGTGATCACCAACGCATCGACACTCTGGAGGCCATACTACATGCCTTGGTCAAGTATGTGGACGAGATCAAAGCGGCCCTTCCAACTCTGTAAGGAGGGACGCCTGGCCAAATAAGCGCGGGTCCTACGGTCAATACGGACTCGAATTCAGCAGCACCGAATCTGGGCAACAATCCTCCTGAAGTAACGACCCCCACCGCTGTGGATGAGGCCCAAGAAACGAGAAGAGAGGTCCAGGAGCTCTGAGCCATGTTTTACGCTCGAGAAGATTCTCAAGACCTCAGAATACAGCAACCGTACCCTGCTGTATGGAGGGATGTCCCCTTCCCGCCAAGATATAAGCCGTTCAACTTCAACCCATATGATGGCAAGACCTCCGCAAGTCGGTACATCACTTACTTCGAGGTCACCACTGACCATCTGCCCCATGACGATGCCATCCTCACACGATTATTCATCGGGGCATTGGAAAGAGTCACCTTCGACTGGTATCACAACCTGCCAGACAACTGCATCCACTCTTTTGCCGGCTTCAGGCGCATGTTCTTGGAGAGATTCTACGAAGTAGGGCAGGATATCATAATTCCCACCCTCATGGACGTCGTCCAAGGAGAGAAAGAGCTGACAAGGAACTATATTAAGCGGTTTCGCCAAACCGCAATGAAGCTGCCGTCTGGAAATCCGGATTCCTCCCTGATTGAAATTTGCCAAAAGAGATTGCTCCCAGCAATCAGTCTCTGGATGGGCGAAAGTCAATTCAAGGACTAGAAGACGTTTATCATCAGTGCCACAAGCGCCGAAGAACGATTGAAGAAGGATCGTCAATTGGGACTGCACATCTCGGACGGAGAGAACAAGGGCAAGCGTCCTAACACCAACAACGACAATGGGGGTAGCCCCTCCAACAATCGGGACAGCAGGGGTAAGCAGGCTATGGTGGCCGATACAGCCCAAAAACCTGAGTCAAAACCGGCAGACAAATAATGGCCGCAAATCACTTACTCCTTCGAAGACGGTCACGTCAAGCCCATCTTGGACATGCTCATACAAGGAGACAGAATTCAGCTTCCTCCACCAAGACAGAAACCCCGGCCGGCAGAAATGGAGAACCCAAAGTACTGCCATTACCACCGCTACGTCCACCATGCTACACATGACTGCTACCAGCTAAAACGGTACATCCAAAACCACATCGATTCAAACGCTCTGGCCATCGATTTCGAAGAGGTAACCGTGGCAGCCAATATGGTATTGGTACAATTCGACAGCTTTCCTCCAATAGAAACTCAAGACGGTGTGGTCCCCATCCCTCTGGCGACAATGGAGATTGCTAATCTTCTACCTCCCCGAGATCAGGCTGCTGGTCTAGTGTCCCTCACCACATCACAAGGGGAGGTCATGTGGATCCATCCAGACTTGGTATCAGAAGTGACTCAACCCACACCATCTTCCATTTGTAAGAAGAAGAGTAGAAAAGTCAGGTCCTGCCGCACAATCTCGACAGATATCGAAGAAGCTATAGCCGTCGTCACTCGGTCTGGGACACAATCCCAGCCCGTGGCTGATAACTCAGCTGAAGATCATCAGCCCGCTACAACTGACGCTCCGGGACCTGCTCAGCCTCCGACGACCGACAAGCCTAGGCCGAAGGAGACTCGCTTTGACAAATCCCTCCGAAAAGAGGCACCGCAAGGGCTGGAGAGACCCTACAACTTCGATATCTTGGCGCAGTTGGCCAACACACCGGCCAAGTTGTCATTATACGAGCTTCTGAGACTCTCAAAGGATGTTCACACGGCTTTGAGCGATGCACTCCAAAATGCCGACGCGTACCTGGCTCAGGTCAACCTCACGGGAGAGAACTCGCCTGCAGATCTCGAAGACAGCGCTTGCACGAAAGCGATGCCCAATATTGTCTTCACCCCGGAGGACATGCTCATCAAAACCAACCTGCACGATCGCCCGCTTTACTACACTGGATACATCGGCGACGTAAAGGTGGATCGGATGAACATTGATCATGGCTCATCCGTAAGCATTATCTCGAAGGGTCTATTACATCATCTCCGCATCCCTATGCATCGCCTCATGCCTACAAGCATCGCCATCAGCGGTTTCAATTCGGGCAGGAGCTACCCAATTGGGATGATTCGTCTGAAGTGTCAAATTGGTGATCTCCAGTCGAAATTTACCTGTTACGTCATAGATGCAGACACTTCTTATAATATCCTCTTGGGACGCCCTTGGATACACGATTACATGATCGTGCCTTCCACGCTGTACCAATGCTTCAAGTATGTCGACAAATACGACTTCATGAGGACAGAATTTGTCGACATCGATCCCTTCAAAGGGGTCGAATCCTATTACTCAGACTCCTGTCTATACGAAAAGTCGAAGAGGCACCTTGGTGAAGGAGATGTGCAAGCTCGTACCGAGACAGCCACAGGATCAGAAGAACCTCTGACGATCCACCTCCAAGCTCGTAAACCTGGCAAGTCCGTACCTCTCACCGCCACTCTGCGTAAGGACGCAATCAGCCTCTCGACACAAGAAGAGCAGATGATAATTCGGCTGCCATGGCCTGGCCAAGTGCCAAGACCGACAACGGAGCTACTGACAATCAGGCTGACGAGAGTCGGCCAGCCGCAAACGGAGAAGCTCAATCCCTCCGACAAGCCAATGACGATACGCCTTCCCAAGAAGAGTCGTCACCCCGATCCAAGGCCTGGGACTTCTAGCGAACCAACCACTCCCCGCCCAGCATCGAATACCAAACTGGGGGTCACTAGTCTGCCAACAACTCCATGTTCTGTACCATCAGCTGAACCCCTGACGATCAAGCTTCCCAGGTCATCCTCTCAGTCTTCATTTATACAGGGGGTAGCCGAAGAGGAACCGAAGCTAGCCAAGTATGTGGCTGCCCACACTGATGTTCCCTCCACAGATGATGTAATCCCGCTAGAAAAGATACCTTACTTCATCAATAAAGGGCTATCTTTGAACTACCTCGAGCTTAATAAGCTTTGTACAATGTATGCTATGGAACACGGTATAGGCACTCACTTACACACAGGTGATAAATGTGTACACCGCAAACCAGCTTACTCCAGTGGAAGGCGCTTACCGCATAATTGAGGGAGGGAACCATCCAATCATCTTCGGCCGGAAGGACGATCCGCAACCCTTCACCATAGAAGAAGCCGACCTTGAATCAGATGCCGGGAGACTGCCTCTGTATCTTTATAGCCCCCAATCCAAATATCTCATACAAAAATAGGGGTGTAGAAGCATGGAAAATACTAAAGAAAATAACTCATGCGGCCAGAAAAGATTCATACGGCTCAGAAACCTCATGCGGCTCAGGGAGTCATGCGACATAAGGAGCTATGCGGTCCGAGGCATTCCATGCGGCTCAGAAGAAACGTGGCCAGACAGTGCTCCCCTCCGACCCATGCTGCATTAATTGCTTTGACGGCTGACCCCTCTAAAAAGTTGACAGCCCTGACACAAAAGCAGGTAATTATGACTCTGTCATAATGATGAATCTCTGGGGAAGAGAAAAGAGATCTCTGACAACAAATCCCCCAAGAGCCATAAAAATGCCACGTGGCTTTGCCACGCGGGCGTTCAGAGGGAATCTGTCCTATGCGGCTCAGGCCAAGAAAGCCTCATGCGGCTCAAGCAAAGAACTTCCCATGCGGCTAAGAGGGAATCTGTCCTATGCGGCTCAGGCCAAGAAAGCCTCATGCGACTCGAGCAAAGATCTTCTCATGCGGATCAGAAGGAATCTGTCCTATGCAGCTCAGGGCAAGAAAGCCTCATGCGGTTCGAGCGAGGACTTCTCATGCGGTTCGAGAGGATCATGTCCATGCGGCTCGAGCGGATATGTACTTATGCGGCCCACAAGGATTACTCCCCTGTAGTTCGAGGGCTCAAGCGAGGGCCACTGCCCAGGCAGCCCTGATACGTGGGCTTAATCATATGCGGCTCAAAAAACTCATGCGGCTCAGGAAGTCATGCGGTCCAGATCCCCCCAACAGCTCCTAGGACACGTGTCCTAAACCGATTAATTCCTCAGATTTGCTGCCATTAAAGATTGGGTCAAATCCCAATAATCTGGGACACGTGGCAGAAGAATAGATCTGATTTTTTCGCAGATATCAGAAATCATTATAAGGAAGATTTATTCCAATCAGCATTAATTGCTAATAGGATTTGGTGTAATCTATACCTAATGGCTCGGATTCGTCACAATCAGAAACGAACGGCCTGGATTGACCAATCCGTAGGCCGCCGCCATCTCCGAGATATAATCATTGGTAACCCTAATGATGAGATCCCACTATTATAAATAGCAGGGTGCCATTCCCTTGCAATATATACAATATCAGAGAGAAATATGTATATACAGAGAGACTTCCCCCCAATAGTCAGAGAGAGAATACACAGAGAGAGAAAGAGAAGCCAGAAGAGCAACAGAGGAGCAAGAAGAGCATTTCTTCATCAACGCCAACCATCTTTTCACAAGGAGCCAAGGCTGCATACCGATCGTCCAAGGAGTAAGGCAGGGCTGCCGTCGCCTTCCCGAGCCTCTATCGTCACCCCCTAGAATCTAAAATAAACAATTGTACTTAGACTGCTATACCTAGGTTTTCGTCCCTAGGCTTTCTTTGTACAAGCGAGTTTGTAACGTGAAGTAAAAGTCCGATCCTCCGATAATTGTTCTGTTCTTTTATATTTCATGACAAACACGATGGCGACTCTGCTGGAGACTAATTTCTCCATGGCTGAGGAGTTGGTGACGCAATCGAATGTAGCTAAGCTTGGCTCCACGCAACAAAAGATGGTCGCCCGGTTCGACCAACAGGCGTTCGAATAAATGCTCTCCGACAAGAGCACTGGCCCGGTCCAGAAGCAAGCCCGCACAAAGAAGGCCCGTAAGGAGTGGAGACCCCGATCCTTCGTTCCTACTGAAGCTCTCACAGAGACACCCCCTGTTGTTCAAGATGGCGAGCAAGATTCCTCTGCGGCCCCACTTCAGATCGTAGACAACTCTGCTGTCCCCAAGTCCGGCAGAAGAAAATACTATGATGCTGGACTTGCAGGGGCAAAGAGAAACTCTATGAGATCCGAGCCGCATAAGGGTATCAGCCGCAGGGAGAAAGTTCATGCGGCTACATTCTCCAACCGCATAAAGAAAACTCATGCGGCCATATCTGTCAGCCGCATAGCTTATGCGGCTACAGTTGCCAACCACACGGATGAAACTCGTACGGCTATGGGAGTCAATCGCTTGCAGAAAACCCATGCGGCCACAGTTGCCAACCGCATGCGGCCAGCCTATACGGTCGTGACTCCTAGCCGCATAAAAACAATTCATCCGACGGCAGAAGACAACCGCATGCAGACAGCCTGCACGGTACCCAACTCTAGCCGCATAGCATCTATTTCATGCTTCTCTCAATCAGTCTTCGACTGTCTCTCATGCGGTCCTGACCCTGATGCTTCTCTGGATGATAAGCCAGACTCTGTGGTATTCAACTTGGACTCCTCCTATTACGCACCCACAGGTGCTAAAAGGAGGAAGTCTAGGGAAGCGCGGGCTCATCGGGCCCAGTCAGCTGTCCCAACCTCTGACTATCGGGGCGTCCCGTTGACTATCACACGGGCCTCGGATGGAAAGTTGTATACAACCGCTCGAGTCCAGCCCCCGACGGCAAACGGATAGAGTGGTTCCTCTGACCTGCGGGAGGCGATCCTCCACAAACGCAAGGAAAGAGAAGGAGTGTCGGCATGCAAAGAGGCCTCGCTTGGACATCGCTGCACCCAAATCATCGTCAACTGCTGCTGCAACAACACGGCAGTAACGGAAGATCGGCCGTCCGTCTTCCAAAGACTACAGCATCCGAGCTCAGAAGATGAGGCACCTCCTGTTGTCTCCTGCAATTCCGCTCAGAAGGTCCCCACCGAAAGGAGGAGAAAAAAGACAAGCATCTCCAGTCCCAAGATATCAACCACTACAGCTAAGAAACTGTCGTCTAAACGGCTGTCTGCCACCGGAGTATTCTAACACACTCGTTCAAAGACGAAATCTGCTGCAGTAGGAAATTCATCATCCACATCACTGGGGGTTGGGGGTAGCACTCCTCCGAATATCCGCAACAATCCGATGTTTCAAGGAGCCGAGCCCGGGGAAACGACTCTTACGACAGGTACCGATGTCCCCGAGGACATCCATGATTCTCAAGACGAAGCAAGCTCTAAAGCTGGGGATACCGTTCCCTCCGAGTTCGAGCCCGAAGAGAACATTTCCACCTATTCCGATGACTTCTCGGTGCATGGGTATGACTCGGAGGGCACATCCTCCACCGTTTCTTCCATCACTCCTCATGTAAGGACGGTATTCATGACGGACAGCAATCAAGGTGGTTCCAGTGATCGCCAGTGCATCGACAATCTCGAAGCCATATTACTTGCTTTGGTCAAGTCTGTAGACGAGATTAAAGCAGCCCTTCTAAATCCGCAAGGAGAGACGCCTGGCCAAACAAGCATGGGTCCCGCAGTCAATGCGGACTCGAATTCGACGGCACCAAACCCGGGCAACAATCCTCCCGAAATAACAGCCCCTACCGCAACAGATGAGGCCCGAGAAGTAAAGAGAGAGGTCCAGGAGCTCCGAGCCATGTTCTATGCCCGAGAAAACGCTCAAGATCTCAGAATACGGCAACCATACCCTGCTGAATGGAGGGATGTTCCATTCCCGCCAAGATATAAGCCGTTCAATATCAATCCGTATGATGGCAAAACCTCAGCAAGTCGGTACATCACTTACTTCGAGGTTACCACCGACCATCTGCCCCATGATGATTCTATCCTTACACGGTTATTCATTGGGGCGTTAGAAGGGGTCGCCTTCGATTGGTACCACAATCTACCGGACAACTGCATCCACTCCTTCACCAGCTTCAAGCGCCTGTTCTTGGAGCGATTCTACGAAGTAGGACAGGACGTCACTATGTCCACTCTCATAGACGTCGTCCAAGGGGAGAAGGAGTTGACAAGGAACTACATCGAGCGGTTCCGCCAGACCGCCATGAAGCTGTCCTCCGGAAATCCAGATTCCTCTTTGATTGAGATCTGCCAAAAGAGACTGCTTCCTACGATCAGCCTCTGGATGGGCGAAAGTCAATTCAAAGGCTGGAAGGCATTCATCATCAGCGCCACAAGCGCCGAAGAATGACTAAAGAAGGCTCGCCAACTGGGATTGCATATCTCGGAAGGAGAGAACAAGGACAAGCGTCCCAACAACGATAATGGGGGTAATCCCTCCAACAATCGGGACAGCAAGGAAAAGCAGGCTATGGTGGCCGATACAACACAAAAACCTAAGCCGAAGTCATTTACACAGGGGGTAGCCGAAGAGGAACCGGAGCTAGCCAAGTATGCGGCTGTCCACACCGATGTTCCCTCCGCTGATGATGTAATCCCCTAGAAAAGATACCTTACTTCATCAATAAAGGGTTATCTTTGAACTACACCGAGCTCAATTAGCTATGTACAATGTATGCTATGGAACACGGTATAGGCACTCACCTGCACACACAAGTGACAAATGTGTACACCGCGATCCAGCTTACTCCAGTAGAAGACGCTTACCGAATAATCGAGGGAGGGAACCATCCAATCATCTTCGGCCGGACGAAGAACCCGCATCCCTCCACCACAAAGGAAACCGACCTCGGGTCAGATACCGGGAGACTACCTCTGTATCTGTATAGCCCACAATCCAAATATCTCATGCAAAAACAGGGGTATGATCTAGAGACGACGCCGGGTTTAAACTACGGCACTGGGCGACGATTACCTTTGAAGCCGCCAGTCCCGGTGGGTAAACTACGGGATTACTATAACAAAACTCGATGCGGGCTAGGGTATGTAACGTCCACTGCGACCCCCGAGAGTTCAGATGAAGAATGCGACTGGCAGTCACATTCAACCGGGTTACCAACTTCTGACTCAGATACCAGCATCGGAGACGTGTTCAGACAAGTCATGACAGTCAACATGGCATTCGCCGACGCTTACGAAGGAGACGAAGACATCCCCGAGATCCTCGAGCTAGAGTCGTGGGCCCAGCAATTAGACGTACAATGGAAAAAGCGGTTCGAACTGAGAGAACCTCCTACTGAAGATGAGGTCATACAAGTGGATCTCGGCAGCGAATCTTCTCCAAAACTAATTTTTGTCAGTAAAAGCCTAACAGACGAAGACCGGGAGTCGCTGCTAGAACTTGTCAGAGAATACATTGATGTGTTCGCCTGGAGCTATGAAGACATGCCAGGATTAAATCTCGACATTGCTATGCACAAACTCAATATTCGGCCAGATGCGAAGCCAGTCAAGCAACAACAGCGACGCTTCCGCCCAGGCATCATGGACGCGATCGAAGCTGAAGTCAACAAACTGATAGCCAGCGGTTTCATTCGTGAGGAGCAACATCCCGATTGGGTCGCCAATATAGTACCCGTCCTCAAGAAGAATGAGAAGATTCGAATCTGCATCGACTTCCACAATCTGAACGAGGCGGGCCCCAAAGATGAATTCCCCCTTCCTATCACAGACATCATGATCGACAATACCTGTAGATTCGAACGTATGTCATTCATGGATGGCTTCTCGGGGTACAACCAAATCAAAATGTCTCCTGACGACGAAAAGCATACATCATTACGAACACCGATTGGCACGTACTGCTACACAGTCATGCCTTTTGGTTTAAAGAATGCTGGCGCCACATATCAAAGAGCCATAAGCATCATCTTCGGAGACCACTTACGCAAGTCAGTGGAGTGCTATGTTGACGATATAGCTGTTAAGAGCCATAGCAAGGGAGACCATCTGCAGGATCTAAGGATGGTATTCGACCTAATGCGAACGCACAATTTGAAAATGAACCCTACGAAGTCCTTTCTGGGCGTATCCAGCGGGAAGTTCTTGGGCTTCATCATCACTGCAAAGGGTATCCATGTAGACCCTGAGAAGACAAAAGCAATCATGGAGATGGGTCATCCGAGAAATCTCCGCGAACTCAGAGGCCTCCAAGGAAGGCTAGCTTACATCAGGAGATTCATTTCTAACCTCTCCGGGCGATGCCGACCGTTCACGCACCTCATGAAGAAAGGAGTCTCATTCGTATGGGACGAGGAATGCCAGCGTGCTTTCGACAGCATCAAGGAATATTTGTCAAATCCTCCAGTTTTGGTGGCCCCGGTTCCTGGAAAACCATTCCTGCTCTACGTACGAGCAATGGAGCACTCCCTTGGGGCTCTGCTGGCACAAAACAATGACGCAGGCCAAGAGCAAGCCATATATTACCTCAGCCGAATGATGATCGGACCAGAGCACCGATACACCGCTGTGGAGAAGGAATGCCTCGCCCTGGTGTTCGCCATTCAGAAAACGCGGTACTATGTTACCGGACAGACGATACATGTGATCTTACGAGTCAACCCTCTCAGAGTCCTTATGACTAAACCAGGGGCACTCAGCTCTCGCCTCGCTACATGGGCAATATTGCTGTCCCCTTATCATATGATCTTCGTCCCACAAAAGGCAGTCAAAGGTCAAGCCCTGGCAGACTTCTTAGCAGCCCACCCGGGCTCGGAATCCTCCAGGATATATGAAAAGATCCCAGATGAGGTCGCCGACTCGCATGCAACCTCTCACAATGATATATGGCGAATGTTCTTCGACAGTGCTTCGAGGATCGGACCTAAAGGCAATATAGTCGTCGGAGTCGGGGTAGTGCTAATCTCTCCTTCCGGATTGGTGATTAATCGAGCTTATTCCCTCACCGAGCCCTGCTCTAACAATATGGCCGAGTACAACGCTCTAGTCATTGGCCTCCAACTTGCAAAAGAGCTGGGGGTAGAATACCTCGAAGCATACGGCGATTCCTAACTAATCTTCAATCAGATCCGAGGCTCATACGAAGTCCGTCACGAAGACATGATCCCTTATCACCAAATAGCGATTAACATCATCTCGTCGTTCGAGGGGTTCTACATCGAACATGTCCCCCGACTCCGAAATATCGAAGCGGACGCCTTAGCCGGTCTTGCCGCTTCCCTAGCAGTTCCGAATTATGATCGCCAAGCAGTAGATTTGATAGGCCACGAACTGGTCTGTCCCAAAAACAATGTGCAATTCGTGGTGAGTTATTCCGTACAGACGATCGATGATGCCCCAGATTGGAGACAACCATTCATCGACTTCGTCGTCTACGACATCCTACCCGAGAACCCAAAGGAAGCCACTTCCATCAGACGACGTTCTCTCAGATTCTTCTACGATATAGAGACAAAAATGCTGTATCGCCGTTCCTACGACGGATTACTGCTTCGGTGCCTGTCAAATGCAGAAGCCAAAGAAGCCGTACGAGAAGCTCACGACGGTGTCTACGGGGCCCACCAGCCCGGCCCAAAACTACAAGATTGCCTTCGCCGAATGTGCTATTATTGGCCCACAATGGTGGCAGATGCGATAGATTATGCTAGAAAATACAAAGCCTGTCAAGTCCACGTGGACTTCATTCACCAACCATCCGAGTTTCTACATCCGACAGTGGCGTCCTGGCCATTCGAAGCATGGGGAATGGATATCATTGGTCCAATCACCCCGCCTTTCTTCCGAGGACATCGCTTCATACTTGCGATCACTGATTACTTCTCCAAATGGGCGGAAGCTGTCCCACTCGCAGAAGTTAATACTTCAAACGCGATCAGCTTCCTTAAGCATCACGTCATCTACCGCTTTGGACTGCCCCGAAGGATCATCTATGATAATGGTCCGCAGTTTACAAGCCACGCATTCTATCGGTTTTGCGATAAGCACCGTATTCAGAATATCGCTTCGATGTCGTACAACCCGACAGCAAACGGTTAACAGAGGCATTCAATAAAACAATCATCAAACTCCTCAAGAAGTTTGTCTCCTCCAACAAACGCGACTGGAACGAGAAACTCGACGAATGCTTATGGGCTTATCGCACCACAGTTCGAATAGCCACTGGAAATACGCTATTCTCCCTGGTATACAGAAGTGAGGCAGTTCTCCCATTAGAGACTCAAATACCCTTACTCCGCGTTGTCCTCACTTATCAATTGACGACGGATGACAACTACCGATGTCGACTACAAGAATTGGAAGCATTAGATGAAAAGCGCCTCTTAGCTCAGCAACGAATTGAGCTATACCAAGCACGCATCTCTGGAGCCTTCAACAAGAAGGTCAAAATCAGAACATTCTAGGTGGGCGATCTCGTCTTGGCAGTCCGGAGGCCGATGGTCATGACTCACAAGATCGTCGGCAAGTTCCAGCCAAAATGGGAAGGCCCATTTATCATAGAGACAGTATTCTCCAACGGTGCTTACCGCCTCGCAAAACAAAACGGAGACTTGCTCATGTTGCCCGTCAACGGCTAGTTCCTGAAAAAATATTATATCTAAACAACATTCCAGATTATCGAGTCATGTACCCGCTGGTACCGCTGAACTCACATCCACAATATTTTAGATTACCGAGTCATGTACCCGCTGGTACCGCTGAACTCACATCCACAACATTCCAGATTATCGAGTTATGTACCCGCTGGTGCCTCTGAACTCACATTCCGGTCACTCTTTCAGATAGTAAGTCACGTATGATTATACCTTTGAACTTTTTTCTGGAAGAGATCCTCCTTCATGATCCACTACCCGCGCTCCTAGTGCACAAAAAGGGTAATCGATCCACAAATTTCCAAAATGGCCATGTCCTCATTACCTCTGAGTCGTTCCACCTCCGCCAAAACAAACCACCCCTCACATAGAAATTCAATGTCCTCCTACCTCTGAGTTGTTCTATGTACCCCCTCTTCATTGAGCCCACTCCTGCCATGTCCTCATTACCTCTGAGTGGGAAGGCTCCGTCGAAGAAACCTTTATGCTTGCCATGTCCACATTACCTCTGAGCAAGTATGTAGGTCCCCTTTCAACCTATTATCTGTACCCACAACCGGAGTACGACAAGGATAATAGGTCCACAAATGTCCTCTGTTGACCACCAATATCCTCCGTTGAGTTCACTCTTACCATGTACTCGTTACCTCTGAGTAGGAAGACTCTACGCTCTAATAACTTGCCTGCTTGCCATGTCCTCATTACCTCTGAGCAAGTATGTCGGTTCTCCTTCATCCTATTATCCGTATCTTAAACCAAGGTACGCCAAGGATAATAGGCCCACAAATACCCTCAGCTAAGTTTCTTAGCACAAACATACCATCTCATCATGCCCCAGAAGCCCAGCTGCTCTACGGTGTTCCTGTTCCAATACCAAGAGCACCCATGACCACTTTGCCATAGCTGCTTCAGGTATCCTGACCAAAACTTGTTATCTATACCTAAAACCAAGGTATGCCATGGGTAACAGGTCCACAAATATATCCCCTATGCGGGGGAGAACATCACCATAATATCACAGGCGCAGCAAGCAATACAAATAAAGGGTAGAATTGAAAGTACTCTTTATTTGAGGAAAGAAAAAGCATTACATATTTCGGAATCATATCCCCTTCAGAAAGAAAGAACACAGAAACAAAAAAAAGAGGGGGAAAAGAAAAGGCCGACTACATTTCAGCGTTACTCAATTCTAGGAGGCGGTTTCTCAGTAAGGTGGTCCTTCGCTCAATCCGTTGCCGAGCGCGACGCTCGGCCTCCTGGAGTAACCGTCCCTTATTGTCCAAGCCCAGAAGCGCCTGACAGTCATCTTCCAATTTCTTCAGGGCAGTCTCCAGGTCAGTCGAAGCTTGAGTAACCCTGTCAGCCTCCTGAACAATTAGCCCCTGTCATTTCGGGCAGCCTCAAGTTCAGACTCCAAGAAAGTCAGCTTCCTTTGAAGCGCAAGGATCTGTTCCCGCGTCTCAGTAATCTCACGAGTGACAGACTCCTCCCGAGCCGTGACATTTTCATTCGCGTAACTCAATTGATCATACCGATCAGATAAGTCGCTGAGATCCTTCAGGATGGTCGCTCTGGTCTTATCCCGAGCAGCTCTGGTCCTCTCTATAATAGCAATAAGGGAACCCCGCTCCTCGTTTATAACAGCGGACAGATCAGCCTGCCGCAATACTCGAAGCTCGGCCACCAGCTGATCAGCCTCCAACAATTTTGCCTCCCGAAGCGAAGCCACCCCTGCATCACCAGGAAGATCCTTAAGGATATTTACTTGACCCTGGGCGCATTGTCGAGCCAAGGTGCAGGATCTGCCCCTCTCCACAGCAGCCTCGATTCCCCTACTCAAATGACAATGAAAACTGGCAACCACATCCTGTAACGCATCGTCCAGAACTTCAGCAGAGGATGGCGTCAGGGGAAGCAGGGACGGCAACGTCGGAGAAGTAACGCTAGAGCTCGCCACCGGAGGAACAGAGTCCAAGTAGAACGATGCATGAATAGCGGCCAACTCATCTTTCGCCGCCCGGAAAGCTTGGATACTCGGTAGGGCAGAAAGGTCGATTCTCGGAGCCACCGGAGCAGAGGATGATGCAAGGACCATCGTTCCCTGCCCCGGCTGCCTCGACGATTGGCCTGCTAAACTCGAGCCCCCAGAAGGCCCGTCAAGACAAGTCGGATGGTAAGGAGGTACCCCCTTCTCCACCAATGCCCCTTCGATTGGGGTGGCCCCAACGACGTCCGACCTCGGCACCGGAGGGGTAGGACCTGTATGTCCAGAATAACAATCAATCGACGTAACCCGAAGGACGTGATGATAGAGCAGATAGGCTTCCTCACAGGTCAAGATTCGGCTAATCTTACCAGGGAAGGAACATGAAGGCTGCAGCTCATCCACAACTGGCATGGTCCCCTCACCCACGATCCTCGAGTTAAACCCAGTTACGTCCTCTGTCCCCGCCACCTTGAAGGGGGATAAAGATTGATCTGCCTTATCTTGAAAAGGAACAGGCTCGCGGGAGTCCTCGTCGTCCTGGGTCATCGCCTTGACATCCTGAAGTTCTTCTTCTTCTCCTGACACCTAAAAGAAAGAACGAAGACGATTAGAATTGAAGCTCGAAGGAAAGAAGGGAAAAGGAATCGAGAACAGTTTTTGTTACCTCTGACGCAGGGTTAACTTCTTCTTCACTTTCTCTTATGGCAAGCGGGCGATGCCTGGTCGCAACCAGCTTCCGGGATCGAGTAATACCGCCAACATGAGAAACTTGTCTGCTACGTTTCGGAGTAGGACCAGGCACAACGAGGGACTGATCCTCCAACATCTCACCTGACGAAACAGGCAATTGACCCACTTCTGCATCGGCCACTGGAAAGACAGAGTCATCTTTATCATGCTCGTTGCCTTCGTCACCCTCAGCAGCGAAGCCCAAATCTGGTACCTCGGCTCTAATCTTTCTTTTCTTGGCCCCTTGGGAGCCTTCCTCCAGACCGGTACCAACAATAAAACTGGTACCTGGGTTAAAACCGACCGGGGGTTTGTTCGCCATGACATGATACAAAGTCGCCATATACAAGATCTCCACTGACTCCTTAATAGCTGGGACTGAGAAGATGGTACGAGTATGGAACGAATCATAATATTGCCAAGCTTTGATACCATCAAGAAGGCTACCTTCATAACCCAGACAAGAACTGGGGCTGTCCAGACAAAGTTGGCTGTATCCAAAATACCGGGCAAACCTACTAGGCAGATAAGGCTCCAGAAAGACAGAGTTGCGACTACGATACACCAGATGTACGGGACGAATGTTACGCAGCCATAGGAGCATCTGGCCATCCAGAAGCTGAGGGGGCGCGATACCGTCAATATGTACAGTCTCTATGTCCCCTGGCAGTAAAGCGAGGGACGGATACGAAAATATGATACTTATCTGCCCTCGCCAATGCCATCCGGCAAGCCCGCATGGTTTCACATTCCCAAGGCTCGTCACGATAGCGAAAGATAAATGCGTCATCATCAGTCACACCGTCTTCAGAGCCCGGCCTCATCAAAGACGGGTAATGTATCAGCAGCCATCCCATCAAATAGTGATAGGGCAACTCAGTTCGTTCAAAATTCTTGGTCACGTCGCGAGCAATGACTTTGGATGCGAAGGTACGAAGGCCACGGTGTATGCTGCACACCATGGCCGGGAGGAGAGCTAGCCTGATTCGCAAAACTAACTTCACAGCCGGAAGGATGAAGTTACGACTAATCCTCTCAATAGAACCGGCTCCTCCCGAGACTACACAATTTCGTAGCCAGATCATCAAAAATCTCGCCAGAAGCGCTTTCTCCGATAGCTCCTGAGTATCCTGGTAAAAGTAACCAAAAGTGTCAGTCTTGCTCCCTAAGCCGTCACTGGTGGTGGCCCCTCTCTTAGCCAACGACACCAAGTCCTTAACCGCTTCCCGAGATTGAGGGCGACGCGAGGTGACTCGACCTGAAGCATCTGTCGGGAAGAGATAGTGCACCCAATCCTTGGTATAGGGATCATTCCCTTCTGAGTTACCATCCTTTCGGGTTACTTGATGGCATGTGTTATAATGACACAATATCTCCTGGTAAAGAGCCACGAAGCCAGGATACCGTCGTTCCAAATCCTCGAGTTCCTCATTAGTGGGAGTATACGCTTCAAATGCTTCGTCCCTCCAAGGAAGCTTGGAAACCGCGTGCATCTCATGGAGCGCGAGTCCCATCTCCCCTACAGGTGTGTAAAAAGTCCCCGTACGACAATTATACATCTCCAACAGAGACATAAACAGCTTCTTGTTTATAGACAAGCCATGATTGGTACCTCGGATAGCGTGGTAAAGGCCAATCTCGCATAAAAAGACCTTATACTTCTGCAAAATCCAAGTAGACAAATTGAGCCACGAGGGAATAGGGTGTACCCAACCAGGGAACGTCAACCGACCAACGGGATAGGAGCCTTTTCGAGCAAGTTGATTTATAAAAGTATCAGCAGTAGAGAATGTGAAGTTAGGGACCGCCACATTCAGGAAAGAACCTGGGACCAACCCGGTCACAGAACAAGTAGTATGCACTTTGCCGGCAGTCACGAACTTCAGATTGTTATTATAATGAATGTTCCCCACAAACATCCCGCCTCTGGTAGGAGTCAAAGTCTCCCCCATCTTTCGGTCCAACGGGAGCATATTGAACCAAGATAATAGGAAATGCCGCTCCATCTGGGGAATGCGGATCGCCATCCCGTTAAAAACAAAACTCCAGTCCTCCGACACCTCCAGAACATGATCGTTCCCCACGGTCAAGGCGTCTCCAAAAAAGAATACAGGCTTCAAGTACTCCCCTTCAAATTTCCTAGAATTGCATTAAGGAAATAGAAAGACTGATTCTTGATGGCATTCAATCTAGCCATAGGCTCATCGCTCGAAAACTGGTCCGTCATATGCTGAACAATATGGTCGTACCTATAGCCAAGAGCAGCTTGAGCGCTACCCACCAAGAGTTCTCCAGCAGCGTTAACCGACAGATTCACTGAAGAACAGACAGAGAAAAGTAAGTTAAACGGAGGGATAAAAAAAGAGCTGATGGGATGCTTTCGAACCCCAGGCGGCTCAAGAAAACATCCATGTGTCCCCATGAAGCTCTCATAAAGTATCATGCGGTTCCAAAAAGCCTCATGCGGCTCAAGACCAAAGGAACGCTTATGCGGCTCCGCACGATAAAAGTCCATGCGGTTTCGCGTCACTTATGCGACTTTACCGACAAGGCGCGTATACAGACACGACGGTTTTCTTATGCAGCTCGCAGCTCAGCCGTAGGGAGAACATGCGATTTACAAAGGCTCGTGCATAAGTATGCGGCGTAGCCATGGCAGATTGGGATTCTCTGACTCACGCATTGTCCTTACCAGTAATGGGAGGGCGAACGTCAGGATAAACATCAGGTACGACAACCTGCAGAGTGTCAGCCGCAGCCGAGGCAGAAGTGGAGGCCGCCTTCTTGCCCTTTGCTGCCACGGTCTTCTTGGGAGCCATTAATTATCGAAGAAAGGAAGGGCAATCAAGATAGGGAAGGTCTGAGGAAGAATAAAGAAAATAAAGAAGCCTTCTCTCTCTTCAAAACTCCTCCTATTTATAGGAAGATGGGAGAAGGAGGACACGTGGCCCAATAACCGACTCATGAAGAACGAAACCGACTCCTTGGGTTTCGTCTCCAAGATTCACCCAAGGCGTCAAATCCGAAAGATTTAATGAGCTGACCCTTGGGATTCTCCCCTACAGAGACGGTACTGAAACGAATTTGAGGCAATTAAAGACCCGCACACGTGGCGAGAAGCTATGCAGCTGAACAATCCCTGCGGCTGAACGATCCATGCGGCCAGGACTTCTATGCGGTCAGGATTTCATATGCGGCTAGAAGAACAAAGCCATGCTTCTTATTCAAAGTATTTCAATTTTAAAAATTGAAAACTTTGAAGGGGGTCTTGTAGAAGCATGGAAAATACTAAAAAAATAACTCATGCGGCCAGGAAAGATCCATGCGGCTCAGAAACCTCATGCGGCTCAGGGAGTCATGCGGCATAAGGAGCTATACGGCCCGAGGCATTCCATGCGGCTCAAAAGATACGTGGCCTGACAGTGCTCCCCTCCGACCCATGCTGTATTAATTGCTTTGACGGCTGACCCCTCTGAAAAGTTGACAGCCCTGACACAAAAGCAGGTAATTATGACTCTGTCATAATGATGAATCTCTGGGGAAGAGAAAAGAGATCTCTGACAACAAATCCCCCAAGTGCCATAAAAATGCCACGTGGCTTTGCCACACG
The DNA here is from genome assembly GCA_029216955.1 of Iris pallida. Lineage (NCBI taxonomy): Eukaryota > Viridiplantae > Streptophyta > Magnoliopsida > Asparagales > Iridaceae > Iris > Iris pallida. Next base: position 10,301,730 of record JANAVB010024400.1, on the reverse strand, counting down.
GGCGTTCAGAGGGAATCTGTCCTATGCGGCTTAGGCCAAGAAAGCCTCATGCGGCTCGAGCAAAGAACTTCTCATGCGGCTCAGAGGGAATCTGTCCTACGCGGCTCAGGCCAAGAAATCCTCATGCGGCTCGAGCAAAGAACTTCTCATGCGGATCAGAAAGAATCTGTCCTATGCGGCTCAGGCCAAGAAAGCCTCATGCGGTTCGAGCGAGGACTTCTCATGCGGTTCGAGAGGATCATGTCCATGCGGCTCGAGCGAATATGTACTTATACGGCCCACAAGGATTACTCCCCTGTAGTTCGAGGGCTCAAGCGAGGGCCACTTCCCAGGCATCCCTGACACGTAGGCTTAATCATATGCGGCTCATAAAACTCATGCGGTTCAGGGAGTCATGCGGTCCAGATCCCCCCAGCAGCTCCTAGGACACGTGTCCTAAACCGATTAATTCCTCAGATTTGCTGCCATTAAAGATTGGGTCAAATCCCAATAATCTGGGACACGTGGCAGAAGAATAGATCTGATTTTTTTGTAGATATCAGAAATCATTATAAGGAAAATTTATTCCAATCAGCATTAATTGCTAATAGGATTTGGTATAATCTACACCTAATGGCTCGGATTAGTCACAATCAGAAACGAACGGCCTGGATTGACCAATCCCCAGGCCGCCGCCATCTCCGAGATATAATCATTGGTAACCCTAATGATGAGATCCCACTATTATAAATAGCAGGGTGCCATTCCCTTGCAATATATACAATATCAGAGAGAAATACGTATATACAGAGAGACTTCCCTCCCATAGTCAGAGAGAGAATACACACACAGAGAGAGAGAAGCCAGAAGAGCAACAGAGGAGCAAGAAGAGCATTTCTTCATCAACGCCAACCATCTTTTCACAAGGAGCCAAGGCTGCATACCGATCGTCCAAGGAGTAAGGCAGGGCTGCTATTGCCTTCCCGAGCCTCTATCGTCACCCCCCAGAATCTAAAATAAATAATTGTACTTAGACTGCTGTACCTAGGTTTTCGTCCCTAGGCTTTCTTTTTATAAGCGAGTTTGTAACGTGAAGTAAAAGTCCGGTCCTCCGATAATTGTTCTGTTCTTTTATATTTCATAGCAAGCAAGGGGTATAATCTGGAGACGATGCCAGGCTTGAACTACGGCACTGGACGATACCTTTGAAGCCACCAGTCCCGGCTGGCAAACCACGGGACTACTATAGCAAGACTCGATGTGGATTAGGGTATGTAACACCCACGACGACCCCTGAGAGTTCAGATGAAGAATGTGACTGGCATTCACATTCAATCGGGTCTCCAACTTCTGACTCGGATACCAGCATCGGAGACGTATTCAGACAAGTCCTGTCAGTCAACATGGCATTCGTCGACGCTTATGAAGAAGATAAAGACATTCCGAAAATCCTCGAGCTAGAGCCGTAGGCCCAACAGTTGGATGCACAATGGGAAAAGCGGTTCGAACAGAGAGAGCCTCCTACTGAAGATGAGGTTATACAGGTCGACCTTGGCAGCGAATCTTCTCCAAAACCAAGTTTCGTCAGTAAAAGCCTGACAGACGAAGAGCGAGAATCGCTACTGGAGCTTGTCAAAGAATATATCGATGTGTTCGCCTGGAGCTATGAAGACATGCCAGGACTAAACCCTGAGGTTGCCCTTCACAAGCTCAACATTCGGCCAGATGCAAAGCCGGTCAAACAACAATAACGACGCTTCCGTCCAGGCATCATGGATGCGATCGAAGCCGAAGTCAACAAACTAATAGCCAGCGGCTTCATTCGTGAGGAACAACATCCTGACTGGGTCACCAATATAGTACCCGTTCTCAAGAAGAATAGAAAGATTCGAGTTTGCATCGACTTCCGCAATCTGAATGAGGCATGCCCCAAAGATGAATTCCCCCTCCCTGTCACAGGCATCATGATTGACAACACATGCGGCTTTGAACGTATGTCATTCATGGATGGCTTCTCGGGGTACAACCAAATCAAGATGTCTCTTAACGACGAAAAGCATACATCATTCTGAACACCGATTGGCACATACTGCTACACAGTCATGCCTTTCGGTTTGAAGAATGCCGGCACCACATATCAAAGAGCCATGAGTATCATCTTCAGAGACCACTTATGTAAATGGTGGAGTGCTATGTTGATGACATCGCCGTCAAGAGTCGCTGTAAGGGAGACCATCTGCAGGATCTGAGGACGGTATTCGACCTGATGCGAGCGCACAATTTAAAAATGAACCCTACGAAGTCCTTCCTGGGCGTATCCAGCGGAAAGTTCTTGGGTTTCATCATCACCGCCCAGGGTATTCATGTAGACCCTGAGAAGACGAAGGCAATTATGGAGATGGGTCCCCCGAGAAATCTCCGCGAACTCAGAGGCCTTCAAGGGAGGCTAGCTTACATCAGGAGGTTCATTTCTAACCTCTCCGGGCGATGACAACCATTCACCAATCTCATGAAGAACGACGTCTCATTCGTATGGGACGAAGAATGTCAGCATGCCTTCGACAGCATCAAAGAATATTTGTCGAACCCTTCTGTCCTGGTGGCTCCGGTTGCTGAAAAACCATTCCTGCTCTACGTACGAGCAATAGAACATTCCCTCGGGGCTCTGCTGGCACAAAACAACGACGCATGCCATGAACAAGCCATATATTACCTCAGTCGAATGATGATCGGGCCAGAGCACCGATACACCGCTGTGGAGAAAGAATGTCTCGCCCTGGTGTTCGCCATTCAGAAAATGCGATACTATGTCGCTGGACAAACCATACATGTGATGTCACGAGTTAACCCTCTCAGAGTTTTCATGACTAAACCAGGGGCACTCAGCTCTCGCCTCGCTACATGGGCAATATTGCTATCCTCCTATCATATGATCTTCGTCCCACAAAAGGCGGTCAAAGGTCAAGTCCTGGCAGACTTTTTGGCAGCCCACCCGGGCTCGAAGTCGTCCAGAATATATGAAGAAATCCCAGATGAGGTCGCCGACTCGCATGCAACCTCTCACGATGATATATGGCGAATGTTCTTCGACGGTGCTTCGAGAACTGGACCCAAGGGCAACATCATCGTCGGAGTCGGGGTGGTGCTAGTTTCTTCTTCCGGATTGGTGATCAATCGCGCTTACTCTCTCACAGAACCCTGCTCTAACAATGTGGCCGAGTACAACGCTTTGGTCATTGGCCTCCAACTTGCAAGAGAGCTGGGGGTAAAATATCTTGAAGCATACGGCGATTCTCAGTTAATCGTCAATCAGATCCGGGGCTCATACGAAGTCCGCTATGAAGACATGATCCCCTATCACCAAATAGCGATCGACATTATCTCGTCGTTCGAGGGTTTCTTGATCGAGCATGTTCCCAGACTCCGAAATATCAAAGCCGATGCCTTAGCTGGCCTTGCCGCTTCCCTAGCGGTTCCGAACTATGCTCATCAATCGGTGGATGTGGTAGGCCATGAACTGCTGTTGCTCAGCTCTGACCGATGCGGGCAAAGTGCCCCTAAGAAAAAGGACAAGAGAACAATCAAACAACCGGACATGAAGGATCAATGAAGTCAAAGGATACCGGAATGTCAAGCAAGTGTTGAGAATAACGAATCATGAGATCAATGGAGAACACGTGTGATTGAGACATCCTATAAATCAAAACACCCCACAAGTCTGAAACCAGACCTGCATGGGCCACCACTAAAACCTTGTCACGCCCCAGAACCAGAATACTGGAGAGCGGGGGAATGACTCAGCCAGCTACGTATTACGGGTAGATGAATACCGTATAATACGATCAATGCTGTCTAACCAGACGAGGGGGTGCATACTACATGAAAGTCTTACTATGGTCACTCCATATCTATTGTCTCAATTATTCAAAACAAAAAACAGAAATAGAGAACATGTAAGGTAAAGCAGTAAGGCGTCCCAAACGCTTAGTCAAAATGTTCTTGAGATCTGGCTTTATAAAACATAGCCAGATGGTATAGTAACATATACACAATTGTTATCAGCTGCAGTCTGACTTAATTACAATTATGCAAAAGTAAGTACAAGACAATTCGACTAACATGTCGGTGCCAAACGGCTAAGTATGAAGTAAATAACAAACGAGCGGTGAAGTAAGAAACCCACTCGAGTCCTCCTACGATCATTCCCCTAGTATTGACCATCTTGGAGGTAGAAGTAAGCTGGATCCTCGAGGACTGGCTCTAAATCTGGCCATGCAAAACCAGAGAGGTTAGACCTCTAATAGCAAATACCACAAGGGAGGACGATATGAAGGACAAAACCAGTAAGTAAGAGGATATAATAATAGATCCCTGCTTTCCACTAGGATTCACATAACATCACGACACTTCGAACCAACCTCCCAACCAAACAAGGACAGAAGTTAGCCCGTCATGTCCTGACATTCTGATCATCTCAGTTAGGCAACAGAGTAGGTACAGTACACAAACAAATTATCTTGAACGGCCAATCAACTACTACGGCTTGCTATTGTGAGTTCTAAGTTATCCTGGAATTATGCAAATATGGATTCCTCAGTTCTTACTATGTGCGAGCAAGACTAGTCTATCCAATCAATCAATTGTGCCAATCATGTATTTAGACGAGTCCCAGCGGGATGCCCGTCGTTATATAGCATGTTGTAGCACCCAGTTTCCCAAATGAGGGTAATTTTAAAATTTTGTGTTTATAATTATTTTAATAATGATATTTAATTCATGATATAATTTTGGTGATTTTAAATTATTTTAAAATTATTTAAATTAATGACTTGTGGTTTTGACGTTTTGCTAGTGAAATCCTAGAGACTGTTTGACCTAGAGCCTAACCATGTGATTATGATATTTTAATGTCATTTTTGGCCTAAGGATATTTTTGAATTTGATCTCTTTGAATTATTTTGATATTATTTTATTATTTATGATATTTTTTTGGGGTTATTTGAGTCGGGTTCGAATTTCAACTCAATCCGACTTGAAACGGGAACCCGGAGGGTAGTTTGACTCTAATGGGACCCACACACTAGTTAGGCATGGCCCACATGATATTAATTTTAGTCCACATGATAGAAATATTTTAGTTAGAGGTTAGACTAATTATTATGGATAAGGTTAGTGTGATTAGAGACTTTAGAATGACTAATTTAGCCCCAACCAATTAGCCCTTTCCTAATACTCATAGAATAGGTTAGTAGGGGCTTTTGGACTTTTCCTAATAGGACAAAACCACCTTTATGGCCAGCCACAATAAGGATAGGGTTGAGCCTCCCATTTGTCATTATCCATCTATTTTTCTCTCTCTTGTTCTTCCCCAAATTCCTAGAGAGCAATCCCTAGCAATTTCTCCACCAAATCCTTCCATTTCACCACCAAATCTTCTTCTTTCCTTCTCCATTCTAGCCAAGGAGGAAGCTACCCAAGTTTGGGAGGATTCGAAACTCGTTCGTGTCCTTTTGGAATTTCTACGTGTCGGTGTCGCTCCGGGAAGGTTTTTCTTCGATTCGATCTACCGGGAGGTATAAATCCCTTCTCCTTTTTATTTCCTCATGCATATAGGTCTATTTTGAACCCATAAGAATGACCCCCCCATGGTTGTATCTCCATTCGTGTCCATTTTGTGTCCATTTGGAGGTCATAGGAGTGTCCTTTGTGTTGTGGATGTGTTCATGTTACATATATATATATATATATATATATATATATATATTTTTATATATATATATATATATATATATATATATATATATATATATATATATATTGAAAATATATATATATATATATATATATATATATATATATATATATATATATATATATATATATATATTGTAATGAGAGTGTATCTATATTTATATATGTAATAAATGGTTCATGATGATTATATAATCAAGTTTGTGAGTGTGGTTCCTCATATTATTATTGCTATTATTGTTGTGGATAATTAGGATATATATTGTGTATTCTTTTGGCTCAAACTATCTAAATCCGTCATAATTTTTATCTACGTTTTTAATTTCAGCCATAACTTAGAAATGTCATAACTTCTAGCTCAAAGCTCGGTTTAATCTCCCGTTTTTTTTAAAAGAAGTGTATTGAAGTTAGCTTTCCAAAAACATGTATTAATAGGCCTAATTCTTTCTGTAACTTTCTGGAAAATTATTTGAGTGTCAGTTGTACGAAAGACAAACGCATTCTCGGTATTTTCGCGATTTCGGGAGTTTCCGGAAACGAAAACGCGATCCGTTTGAAGTTTCGGAAAGCTAACACATAGATCTATAACATACTTTAATCCTAAATTTTAATTCATGCTGAAATGGTACAATATTGATTATTAGTAGGAGTTACTATTCGGCATATGTATTTTGTGCACCCTTGTGTGTAATATAATATTCTATTTAATTTTAACCCATGTTAATGTATATACATTATATAATTAAATAGAGAATACAAGCATGAGTAAATGGTTAAATAAATGATGTATGAGGTGTAAGTATCCTATCTAATGTAAGCATGTATAAGTATGGATTGTAATGAATATGTAGGTTCCATAGTATGTAATGTATGGTGCATATAGTGGTGCAAGAGAATAATGAATGATGAATGAATGCAAGCATAAATGTAATATAATAATAGATGTAATGTATGCAATATACAAGTTAATGAGATGTAATATTCTATGTTAACACAAATCCTATATTATCTCATGTACCCCCTTACACTATGTTGACACTATTACACTTGACACATTGTTCACTTACACTTTGACACTCTTTGATATGTATACACTATGTATGCCTATTTAACCCTCACTTGCCCCTTTGCCATGTTCACATACACACACATAGCCTCTTAAATAAGTATTTATGAATATAGTTAACTTAGCTATGTATGTATATTATATATATGTTAGCATATTGTGTTGTAATATATAAGTTTATATAACCATTTGAAACGTCATGATTATAGACCTAATATTGAATACCAATATATGCATGTGTATATATGTGTAGACATATATAGCTTAAAGTAATAGATTACCTAGTGTATATCCAATGTGAATTCTTGCCTATTTGAGTATTGAATAATTGCATGCAATATAGAGTTGGGTGTATGTTGGCTTGTATAGCCTTGTATTGATGTGTGCTTGCTAGGATTGTCTTGGTTAGGCCTAGTAAGACTTACTGGGTTAGGACATGACCTAGTTTGACTTACAGTTGACCAGAGTTGACCAAGTGTTGACTTTGGCCTAGTTTGACCTAGATTCATGTAGAATGCATTGTAGTGCTTTATATTACCCTTCTGGACATGTTGTGACTTGTGCTATTCTAATTAGGAGCCAGACACCTCTCTTCGGACAGTATATTTACCTTGGACATTCAGATATCAGGCGAGTACATTCTCTGATCGTTTCATACTTGTCACGACTTATATTCTCGCTCTAGATTACTTTTACTTGATGCTGTCACGTTATCATCACGGATTGGTACTATATGGATCTCTTCTTGGGATGTTATCCCCCTTAGCGGGCGCATCGAATACTTTATGACATGTGTTTCATGTACATCATGTATTCCTTGCTTCTGTGTTATTCATGTACACTCATGTTCTCTCATGTTCTTACATGTACGTTCATGTACTCTCATGTTCTTTCATGTACGCTCATGTTTCCTCATGTGTTTCTTGTATAACCAAAACATCATGTCCGTAACGTAACTTGAATAGATCCTTGTATATTGATTGTGGATAGGGGTGAGTATAAATGGTCATGTAATTTATCCATCATGTTCACTCTGTTACTTTTCATGTTTTATCATGTACAACACAGCCTTATTGGCTGATGTCCTACATGTTCACTCATGTACATCATGTTCAACCTAAGCCAATTACATGCCATCTCGTATTCTAAATTACTAGTCACTTACAGTTCTTACTTATCATGTATATATTTCCAGTTATCAAATATCTCTCCTATTTTCATGTACATCTTCTTACAGCGTTTCATGTATCTTATTTTATTGCCTGCTTTATATTTCCTGACATGATATGAACTGCATGAGATGTATTGTGCTCGCTCCTGTCCTGACTGGACCTGTTGATAAATTTTACAGATAGCCTGGGATTGCCTGCTAGCCTAGAGGAGACACAGTAGAGGTTGTTTAGATAGTTATTTCATTTTGTCGGAAGTTGTATTTACTTTGTGGATTACTGTATTTGAGTTTTAAGATGTACTTCTGGATTTATGTATCTTAGACACTTAGACTTCTATCTCCTGTATCTCTTTTGGATTTCATGTTATATCTATCTTCCATTATGCTCTACCTTAGATGTGATTGAGTTTACATTCTGCTATGTCACCCCCATTCGGGGAGTATAAACTGCTTAGCCTTATACTGTTAGATGCATGAGACCTAGGACAGCGTTCTACCGCCGACACTGCGGCGTAGGCTGGGCGTTGTTACGTTCTCGTGCCCTAACTCTAGGGTGCGGGTCGTGACACGTTTTTAGTGGTGGCCCATGTAGGTCGAGTTTATGTAGTGGTATTCGAACTTGAGTACCACTATAGCCTGCAGTAGGAATAGGATATATCTTGAAGGTACTCAATCACAGTTAGGAACCCTTGAGAGATTCCCGGAACGACCCTTGAGAATCTTATTTTAACTTCGATTTGAGAACTCTTTTTCCCTTGATTTGATTTATTTTTACTTACTGTTGTTAAATTTGATTTTGATGGATTATGGTTGAATTTGAGTTATATTCATTGATTTTGATGAATGATTATCGAATTTTGAATCTTGATGATAGCTGTTGCATCCGAGTTGTATTTTTATGGATTTTTATTCATTTTGAATTTTGAAGTTCGTTGATAAATTTGATTTGATTTATGGGTATTCATTGTTGATTTAATTTAATTTTTTTTGACAAGATGAAATTATATGGGCTAGGTCATCTATGTTATGGAATCTAGTCTTCTATAGTCACATTAGCCAGCATGGTGAGGACATATAGTCTGACTCTGGATATATTTCTCGGGTGTAGGAATTTAAGGTTTTCGCAGCCAAGCTAGCGACACCGCGAAAATATTAAATACCACGATTCTAGAGGTATGTGCATAAGTCAAGGACTCTGTGATTATCGTAGCCTTGCTTACTAGTATGACGGAGATTTAGAGTACCATGATTTTGGATAGACGCATATGATTATCAGATTGTACCTTAAATATTTTCAAGCATGTTTTCTCTACTTTGATGCAGTCCTTCAAAAAGAATTATTATTTGTTTTGCTTCTAATTATTTAACTTAGGAGTAGCTTGTGTAACTTCTTGCTATGAGTTTCTTCTTAATACAATGAATCGATGATTTTGCTAGACTTTATCTTGGATTTGATATTTATCTCTGGTTTCAAAATGGTTTCTTCTTTTAGGCAAATAAGCAAACAACTTTTATCGTTATTTTCTTCTTGCTATTATTCTAGTATTGAATAATAATAATAAAACTGCCTTGATTTCGTCAATCACCTATTTTGCGATCTTGGTAGGAATCTAAATGTTGGTCTTAACGTAGAATTAATTTTTTTTGGGACATGAGAATATATGAGTATATTTACATAGTGGACACTTGTCTGATACGTATGCATGCTACACTTGATTTTCCACCTATCTAAATACATATTAATATGTTGTTAATGTTAAAATTTTTAAAACCCCAATATTTCTGGTTTTCTGCTTTTCCAGTTTAAATTCGTAATTTAAATATAAATTTTATGTTATTAGTTTTGTCTATATAACTGCACATGTATGATATCTGCAGAGTTTCAATTTTTAGAGAAATTGGTTAAGTTATGTTAAATTTGTAAAATATGAGACTGCATTATGTTAATATTACACTGGTTTAAATGTTAGCTTATTTTCAGATTTTGTATGTAAATGCTGAACTAAAACTGGGTTTAACCTTTCAATACTAAGCTATAACCCTGTACAAGGACACACACACACACCCTAACTTAGTATACGCTGTCATGTAACCTAACCTTTCCTCTCTATGTTATGATCACATACTTGTATAGATATATATAGAGCTTAGGCATACATGTTATAATATATGTATATACATAAATAAATCTCTACCTCTTATAGATGTTTATGGTTAGCCATGCATGTTATGATTAAATAGGTTGTGTATTGTAGGTTGTTAACCCATATGCCATGAGTAGTGTAACAGGATAGCTCATATACAATTTCATGTATATTTCACATACACCCATACACACACAAACCATATAACATTACATAATGCTAGTTTTTCCTCTCTAACGCTCTCTCTGTATATAAATATTGTGATTTGGATTTCAATGCAAGTGATTTTCAATTCCTTAATTTTTGAATTTGATTTTCTGTACCCTTTTTCAGATAATTGGTAGTTGCCTTTATTTTGTTTTAATAAGTACCAGTTTCATATAGGATGGAAGACCGCCTTACAGTTTTGATGGTTTGTTGTTTCTGTAACTTCTCTAGTTTAGCACCCTAGATTGCTTGTATGTTTTGATACCCTATGACCGTTTCGGTTAGCATGACTAGTATACCTAGATGAGACTTTCACTACCACCGTATGCCATGACCCTGTATGTCGTCCTTTTGATCACATGATTTGTTTTAATCTGGGACTTTGATTGTGGGGGTTTAACCTAGAGGGAGTATGGACGTTTTAATTTCGAGGACGAAATTTTTCTAAGGTGGGTAGAGTTGTAGCACCCAGTTTCCCAAATGAGAGTAATTTTGAAATTTCGTGTTTATAATTATTTTAATAATGATATTTAATTCATGATATAATTTTTGGTGATTTTAAATTATTTTAAAATTATTTATATCAATGACTTGTGGTTTTGACGTTTTGCTAGTGAAACCCTAGAGACTGTTTGACCTAGAGCCTAACCATGTGATTATAATATTTTAATGTCATTTTTGGCCTAAGGATATTTTTGAATTTGATCTCTTTGAATTATTTTGATATTATTTTATTATTTATGATATTTTTTTTGGGGTTATTTGAGTCGGGTTCGAATTTCAACTCAATCCGACTTGAAACGGGGACCCGGAGGGTAGTTTGACTCTAGTGGGACCCACACACTAGTTAGGCATGGCCCACATGATATTAATTTTAGTCCACATGATAGAAATATTTTAGTTAGAGGTTAGACTAATTATTATGGATAAGGTTAGTGTGATTAGAGACTTTAGAATGACTATTAGCCCCAACCAATTAGCCCTTTCCTAATACTCATAGAATAGGTTAGTAGGGGCTTTTGGACTTTTTCTAATAGGACAAAACCACCTTTATGGCCAGCCACAATAAGGATAGGGTTGAGCCTCCCATTTGTCATTATCCATCTATTTTTCTCTCTCTTGTTCTTCCCCAAATTCCTAGAGAGCAATCCCTAGCAATTTCTCCACCAAATCCTTCCATTTCACCACCAAATCTTCTTCTTTCCTTCTCCATTCTAGCCAAGGAGGAAGCTACCAAAGTTTGGGAGGATTCGGAGCTCGTTCGTGTCCTTTTGGAATCTCTACGTGTCGGTGTCGCTCCGGAAAGATTTTTCTTCGATTCGATCTACCGGGAGGTATAAATTCCTTCTCCTTTTCATTTCCTCATACATATAGGTCTATTTTGAACCCATAGGAATGACCCACATGGTTGTATCTCCATTTGTGTCCATTTTGTGTCCATTTGGAGGTCATAGGAGTGTCCTTTGTGTTGTGGATGTGTTCATGTTACATATATAGATATATATATATATATTGTAATGAGAGTGTATCTATATTTATATATGTAATAAATGGTTCATGATGATTATATAATCAAGTTTGTGAGTGTGGTTCCTCATATTATTATTGCTATTATTGTTGTGGATAATTAGGATATATATTGTGTATTCTTTTGGCTCAAACTATCTAAATCCGTCATAATTTTTATCCACGTTTTTAATTTTAGCCCTAACTTAGAAATGTCATAACTTCTAGCTCAAAGCTCGGTTTAATCTTCCATTTTTTTTAAAAGAAGCGTATTGAAGTTAGCTTTCCAAAAACATGTATTAATAGGCCTAATTCTTTCTGTAACGTTCTGGAGAATTATTTGAGTGTCAGTTGTACGAAAGACAAACGCGTTCTCGGTGTTTTCGCGATTCCGGGAGTTTCCGGAAACGAAAACGCGATCCGTTTGAAGTTTCGGAAAGCTAACACATAGATCTATAACATACTTTAATCCTAAATTTTAATTCATGCTGAAATGGTACAATATTGATTATTAGTAGGAGTTACTATTCGGCATATGCATTTTGTGCACCCTTGTGTGTAATATAATGATCTATTTGATTTTAACCCATGTTAATGTATATTCATTATATAATTAAATAGAGAATACAAGCATGAGTAAATGGTTAAATAAATGATGTATGAGGTGTAAGTATCCTATCTAATGTAAGCATGTATAAGTATGGCTTGTAATGAATATGTAGGTTCCATAATATGTAATGTATGGTGCATATAGTGGTGCAAGAGAATAATGAATGATGAATGAATGCAAGCATGAATGTAATGTAATAATAGATGTAATGTATGCAATATAAAAGTTAATGAGATGTAATGTTCTATGTTAACACAAATCCTATATTATCTCATGTACCCCCTTACACTATGTTGACACTATTACACTTGACACATTGTTCACTTACACTTTGACACTCTTTGATATGTATACACTATGTGTGCCCATTTAACCCTCACTTGTCCCTTTGCCATGTTCACATACACACACATAGCCTCTTAAATAAGTATTTATGAATATAGTTAACTTAGCTATGTATGTATATTATATATATGTTAGCATATTGTGTTGTAATATATAAGTTTATATAACCATTTGAAATGTCATGATTATAGACCTAATATTGAATACCAATATATGCATGTGTATATATGTGTGGACATATATAGCTTAAAGTAATAGATTACCTAGTGTATATCCAATGTAAATTCTTGCCTATTTGAGTATTGAATAATTGCATGCTATATAGAGTTGGGTATATGTTGGCTTGTATAGCCTTGTATTGATGTGTGCTTGCTAGGATAGTCTTGGTTAGGCCTAGTAAGACTTACTGGGTTAGGACATGACCTAGTTTGACTTGCAGTTGACCAGAGTTGACCAAGTGTTGACTTTGGCCTAGTTTGACCTAGATTCATGTAGAATGCATTGTAGTGCTTTATATTACCCTTCTGGACATGTTGTGACTTGTGCTGTTCTAATTAGGAGCCAGACACCTCTCTTCGGACAGTATCTTTACCTTGGACATTCAGATATCAGGCGAGTACATTCTCTGATCGTTTCATACTTGTCACGACTTATATTCTCGCTCTAGATTACTTTTACTTGATGCTGTCACGTTATCATCACGGATTGGTACTATATGGATCTCTTCTTGGGATGTTATCCCCCTTAGCGGGCGCATCGGATACTTTATGACATGTGTTTCATGTACATCATGTATTCCTTGCTTCTGCGTTATTCATGTACACTCATGTTCTCTCATGTTCTTACATGTACATTCATGTACTCTCATGTTCTTTCATGTACGCTCATGTTTTCTCATGTGTTTCTTATATAACCAAAACATCATGTCCGTAACGTAACTTGAATAGATCTTTGTGTATTGATTGTGGGTAGGGGTGAGTATAAATGGTCATGTGATTTACCCATCATGTTCACTCTGTTACTTTTCATGTTTTATCATGTACAACACAGCCTTATTGGCTGATGTCCTACATGTTCACTCATGTACATCATGTTCAACCTAAGCCAATTACATGCCATCTCGTACTCTAAATCACTAGTCACTTACAGTTCTTACTTATCATGTATATATTTCCAGTTATCAAATATCTCTCCTATTTTTATGTACATCTTCTTACAGCGTTTCATGTATCTTATTCTATTACCTGCTTTATATTTCCTGACATGATATGAACTGCATGAGATGTATTGTGCTCGCTCCTGTCCTGACTGGACCTGTTAATAAATTTTACAGATAGCCTGGGATTGCCTGCTAGCCTAGAGGAGACACAGTAGAGGTTGTTTAGATAGTTATTTCATTTTGTCGGAAGTTGTATTTACTTTGTGGATTACTGTATTTGAGTTTTGAGATGTACTTCTGGATTTATGTATCTTAGACACTTAGACTTCTATCTCTTGTATCTCTTTTGGATTTCATGTTATATCTATCTTCCATTATGCTCTACCTTAGATGTGATTGAGTTTACATTCTGCTATGTCACCCCCATTCGGGGAGTATAAACTGCTTAGCCTTATACTGTTAGATGCATGAGACCTAGGACACAGTTCTACCGCCGACACTGCGGCGTAGGCTGGGCGTTATTACGTTCTCGTACCCGAACTCTAGGGTGCGGGTCGTGACACATGTACAATAATATAAGCAGATACCGTTCCCTGTCCGTGTGACAGATTTACAGTATCTGTGGGAACCAGCCGGCCTGTCGGGCACTTAATAGTCCCAAAGAGGGCTGCCATATAAGAACTCGGGAATCCATTCTCTCCATGCCATCATTATCTTATTTAACTTAATAGTCCCTAAGTTGAGTGAAGTTCCATGCCGTGGATCATGGTCATTCAAATGAGTACTTCCGTACGGGGTACGATATGCGCAACTCTACAACGATACCCGTGCGGCTAGGTTGTAGGTTTTACATAGCGTGATGCAACAATCAAATCTAACCACGGAGTAATCATGCCTTGACCATAAAGTACATATGCTGTTTTTGTAAAATAGATAAATAAAAATTTGAAGCCTGCATGTGCCTGTATGCCAATATTCGGATTTGGCTAATCGAGTACAATAGTTCATTACATGAACGTGTCTCATTTATTTCATTCAATAAGACGACTAGCCAGTCTCTTAGTTCTAACTAGGAATGCATGATCAATTATTAGTCAATGTCACAATCATTATCAATGGATACAAGGTATGAAAGTCAATTAGTATTAAATAGGGTCGAGTCTATAACTCCTCAGAGTTAAGTTCCAGCCTTACTGGGTATCCATGGATCAATCAGGACTCAAGACGCATTCCACATAACCATTTGTATTTAACCATATTAATATATCATGATTTATCAAGTTCATGCCAAAAGGCATAAGGGTATAATAGAAGAATTGTCATGCCATAATTAAATGAATAAGTTATAGAGCAAATAGAAACACCCTGGTTAAAAAGTCACGCCAGCAAGTCTAAGCTAAGGCCAAAAGTCACGCCAACAAGTCTAGTAGGAGTGAGCGTGAAAAGTGGTTCATGTTGGCATGCACAGTATGAGCGTGAAGGAAAATTCACGCACTCATAAGTGAGCGTGAAGAATGATAAGAAATTCACGCACGCACAAGTGAGCGTAACTCAAAATTCACGCAGACACGTACAGACGTATGCGTGACTAAAAATCCACGTTGACACGTAAGAACTTGAGCGTGACTCAAAACCCATGCATGCACAAGTAAGAACGTGTACGTGACTGAAAACCTACGCAGACACGTAAGAACGTGAGCGTGACTCAAAATCTACGCACGCACAAGTAAGAACGTATGCGTGACTAAAATCCACGCTAACATGTAAGAACATGAGCGTAACTAAAAATTCACGCACGCACAAGTAAGAACGTGTGCGTGACTGAAATCCACGCTAACATGTAAGAACATGAGCGTGACTAAAAATCCACGCACGCACAAGTAAGAACGTGTGCGTGACTAAAATCCATGCTAACATGTAAGAACATGAGCGTGACTAAAAATCCACGCACGCACAAGTAAGAACGTGTGCGTGACTGAAATCCATGCTAATATGTAAGAACATGTGCGTGACTAAAAATCCACGCTAAGTTGGGAGATTCAAAACCCATGAACAGCCGAGAATATAACAACTTAGATCTAGCAAAAACCAGCCAAAGAAAACAAAAATGCCAAGTGGTAAACTCTCTCAGAATCAGGAGAGGAAGAGAAATGAACCATAAAAATGGTTCTCCATGCAAGAAGCAAGATTTGTACTTGCCTGCTACTACTGCTGGTAGGTGGAGAAGTGATGAGAGGAAGAAGAAGAAGTAATGGTGAAGAATAAGAGTTATGAGGAGAGAGAAGGGAATGGGATCTTAAATAGGAAGGGTGGTGGTAGGTGGGAGTTTGTGGGTCGGGTTGTACGGGTCCAACCAAGGCCAACCCGAAAGCAAGGTAGAGCGGCTAAAACAGAAAATAACAGCAGGAAATAAAATACAGAAATAAAATTGCAGAAAATAAAATGCAGATAATTAATTAACATAAAATTAAAGAAATTTAAATACAGGATAATACATGATAAAGACTAAATAAATATACATGAATTGTATATGAATAAAAATACACATTTTGGGAATGGGGAGTGACATCTCTACCCACCTTAGAAAAATTTTGTCCTCGGAATTTCAAATCCAAGCAGGTTAGAAATATCGGAGCTAAATTAATACAAGCAATTCTAGTGAGCAAGCAATCATTATTACCATATCAAAAGCAAGTACTATATATGTAAATTCATCATTCTACGATATCTAGTAGCTCTACTCATAAGATAACAAGCATGAAGAATCAGGACAATCAAGGTATACAGAAAGAGATATACCTTGTGAGTCAAACAGGTGTGGATACCGTGATCGGATATCATCCTCACGTTCCCACGTTGACTCTCCCAAGGAGTGATGACCCTAAGCAACACGGACAAGACTAATTGTTCTGTTCTTGAGTATCTTCTCTCTTCGGTCCAAAATGGACACAGGCTGTTCCTCGTAAGACAGGTTGGTACCAACAACCAGCTCCGAATGATCGAGGATATGACTTGGGTCCGATACATACCTACGTAATTGAGATACATGAAACACATCATACACCTCTCGTAACGAAGGTGGAAGGGATAAACGATAAGCAACATCGCCTATTCGATCAAGGATAATAAATGGGCCCACGTACCGCGGACTCAATTTCCCGCGAACGCCAAATCTAATGACCCCACGAGTAGGTGAGATCCGCAAGAATACGTGGTCCCCACAGAGAACTCTAACGGCCTACGATGTCGGTCCGCCCAATGACGATGCCGGTCCTGCGTAACTCGAAGTCGCTCTCTAATTCTCTTAACCACTTCAACCGTCTGAACAATCATTTGGGCCTAACATCTTCCTCTCTCCGATATCATCCCATGCAAGCGGTGACCTGCGCTTCTTACCATATAGTGCTTCAAATGGTGCTATCTGGATACTGGCTTGATAACTATTGTTGTATGAGAACTCGACTAAGTGCAGGTGACTCTCCAAAGACCCTCCAAAATCTAGAGTGCAAGCTCGCAACATATCTTCTAAAGTCTGAATCGTTCTTTCTGATTGCCCATCCGTCTGCGGATGGTAAGCCGTGCTAAATCTTAAATTGGTACCCAGACTATGATATAAACTCTTCCAGAAATGTGATGTAAAGCGGGTATCTCAATCCGACACAATACTGACAGGGACTCCATGCTGCCTGACTATCTGTTGCATATACAATTCTGCCAACTTTTTTGTAGATTGCCCTACTCTGAAAGAAAGAAAGTGTGCTACCTTCGTAAGTCGGTCCACTATTACCCAAATAGCGTCCTTACCACTTGGTGATTTCAGTAAACTGGTCACAAAGTCAATTGTAATATGCTCCCATTTCCATTCCGGGATAGGAAGCGGTTGCAATAACCCAGCTGGCCTCTGCTGTTCTGCCTTCATTTGCTGACATACCAAGTAACGGAAAACAAATCTAGCTATCTCCCTCTTCATCCCGTTCCACCAGAAATGTTGCTTGATATCTTGGTACATCTTGGTCCCTCCAGGATGAATAGAATACTGAGAACTGTGAGCTTCTGCCATAACTTCCTGTCGAATATCTCCACTAGGCACACATAGACGTGATCCAAACCTAAGTGTACCATCTTCATGAATTCTCATCTTCTTTCTGAGTCCTGACTCACATTCTGCCCTAAGCTTCTGAATCCTTGGGTCTTGTGCCTGAGCTGCCTTGATCCTGCCTACTAAGTCGGATTGAACTTGCAGACTTGCTAGAACTCCTACATTACTAGGAAGTATAACTTCGATGCCCATCTCCTGAAGGTCTTCTAAGATATGCCTCTGTATTGTCAACATAAATGCGCTGCCTCTCCTGCTAAGAGCGTCTGCTACTACATTAGCCTTGCCTAGATGATACTGAAGCTCTACGTTATAATCCTTGATCAACTCCAACCATCTTCTCTGTCTCATGTTTAGCTCCTTCTGAGTAAAGATGTACTTCAGACTTTTGTGGTCTGTGTACATCTCCACTCGGTCACCATATAAGTAATGCCTCCATAGCTTCAGAGCAAATACTACTGCCGCTAACTCCAAATCATGAGTTGGGTAATTCTTCTCGTGGTCCCGAAGCTGCCTAGATGCATATGCTATCACCTTTCCATGTTGCATAAGGACACATCCAAGTCCTTTACCTGACGTACAATATAATGTAAAACCTCCCGGTCCAACTGGCAATGTAAGAATAGGTGCTGATATCAACTTCTGCTTCAAAGTCACGAATGATGCCTGATATTCTGCCGACCAAACGAATGGTACATCCTTCCGGGTCAAGCGGGTCATGGGTGCTGAAAGCCTTGCAAAGTCTGACACAAACCTTCTGTAATACCCTGCCAATCCCAAGAAACTCCGTACATCTGCTACGGTCTTGGGTACTGGCCAACTCTCTACTGCTTCTATCTTCTTGGGATCTACTGCTACTCCAGCTCCTGATATGATGTGACCCAAAAATGAAATGTGATCTGACCAAAACTCACGCTTGCTGAGCTTGGCGTATAACTGGTTCTCTCTCAGAACCTGCAACACTTTCCTGAGGTGGTCTTCATGCTCCTCTTCACCAGCAGAGTATACGAGAATGTCGTCAAGAAACACCACGACAAACTGGTCTAAGTATGGCATAAAGATGCGATTCATCAAATCCATGAATATTGCTGGAGCATTGGTCAAACCAAACGGCATTACTAAGAACTCATAATGCCTATACTTCGACCTGAATGCTGTTTTGGGAATATCTTCCTTCCGAACCCTCACTTGATGGTACCCTGAACGAAGATCTATCTTGGAGAAAACTCTAGCTTTGCGCAACTGATCAAATAAGTCGTCGATCCTGGGTAATGGGTACTTGTTCTTCACTATTGCCGCGTTAAGCTTCCTGTAGTCAATGCACAATCTGGATGACCCATCCTTCTTTCCCACAAGTACCACTGGTGCTACCCATGGTGACACGCTAGCTTGGATGAACTTCTTCTCCTTCAGTTCCTCTATATGCTGATATACCTTGGCCTGCTCCGAATCTGCCATTCTGTAAACTCGATCCGATATCGGTTTAGTTCCTGGTGCCAATTCTATACTGAACTCAATATCTCTAACTGGTGGTAGACCTGGAAGTTCTTGGGGAAATACGTCTAGAAACTCTTCAACCACCTTCGGAATCTGAACTTCTTTCATTGCCGCTATTACTCCCTGCTCTTGCTGAGTTGCCTCTGATCTGACTAAGGTGAACCGCTTTATGCCTGGAATATCAAAAGATACACTCCCTCTACGACAATCTATTGTCGTATGACTGTCTTTCAGCCAGTCCATGCCTAAGATAACGTCAAAATTTCCAACAGAAAATTCTATCAACCGGGCGGGTAAGGAATGCCCGCAAACTACAACGCTACACGCTAGAATAACTCTACTAACTCCTACGAGCCCATTACCAGTGAGTATATTCAACCTCCCTGGCAATGCCTGGAACTCCATTCCTAGTCGTGTCGTAAATTGTGCAGATATAAATGAATGGGATGCTCCCGAATCAAACAATGCTACTACGGAATATGAGGCGACGAGAATGTTACCTGCCACAACATCTCCCGATGCCAATACCTACTCCAAGGACAGAGTGAATGCTTGCCCTCGACCTCCTTGCTGGTTTCTATGCTGCGGCCTAGCCTGGTGCTGCTGCTGGCCCCTTTCTTGATGATGCTGGGGTGGTCTATGCTGGTGTTGCTGCATCGGCGGTCCGTGCTGCCGAAACATCTGAGCCTGCGGACGCTGTACCAACAGCCTTACTGCCACTGCTGGTCCTCGATACTGGCCTGCCCCTGGCGCTGGCAGAGCAGGAAACTGCTGCCCTGGTCCTCCTGACCTCGAATTCATGGGACATGTGGTAACCCGATGGTCTGGATTTCCACATATCAGACACAGTCCATTCAATGTCCGACACACATCTCTAGTGTGTCCCATCTTTCCACAATAAGTGCAGCCCGCCGGGGGTTGCTGGTTCTTCCTCTGTTGCTGTTGCTGCTGCCTGGGTGGTGGTGCTGGTCCTCGTATCGCCACATCGTGGATACGAATGCCAGTGGATGGTGCTGCTGTTCGGGGCGCTGCTCCCCCTCCTCCTTCAATCTGACTGTGGGTCCTCTTCTGACCCCCAGTCCTTACTGCAAGCCTCTGAATGGTGATCTCATGCCTTCGAGTTGCCGTCAATACTTCGTCAAAAGTCTGGTAGTTGTGCCCCTCTATCAATTGCAAGAGTTCAAGATAAAACCCTTGCTGAAACCTCATGGCCCTCTGGCTCTCTGTTGCTACCATCTCTGGGGCGAATCTACTCAATCTGTAGAACTTTGCTGCATAAGCATCTACAGTCTTGCCGGCCTGTCTGAGGCTGATAAACTTCTGTTGTAGCTCAAACTGCGCTACAATCCCATAGTACTTGGTCTTGAATCTGGCAGTGAAATCGTCCCAAGCCACAGGACGCCTGATGCCCACTCCCTCTGATTCCCACCAATCACGTACGAGATCCTGAAGTAACAACTTCACTAGATCCACACGTTCTTCTGCCGGTACCTTAGCTGCTGTCAGAATAGCCTCCATATCCTTAAGCCAAGCATCTGCTGAGATGGCATCCTCCGTGCCCTCAAAACGGCGGGGGTTGTACTTGCAAAACCTGGCTGATTCCCCTGAATCAGTCCTCGCTCCTCTTTCCAAAGCCGTCTCTAATCCTTGGTTGAGCAACACATTCTGCTCTTGTAGCTGAGTGTGCATGCGCTGCTGGGCCAACATCTGATGTTGCTGAGTAGCCATCATTCCTCTTATGATCTCCAGAAGGGCTGGTGTGTCTACTTCGGTAGGTGGAACTGTCGGTGGTGGTGGAACATCCGGATACTGCGATCCAGCTGCTGGTTCCACTATCACTTCTTACTGGGTAGCCTCCTGAGGTGAGACTGGCCCTTGTTACTGACCAACAGGGTCAAGTTGCCCATGTTGCTCCTGCTGTTGCCCAGCTCTGACCGATACGGACGAAGTGCCCCTAAGAAAAGGGACAAGAGAACAATCAAACAACCGGACATGAAGGATCAATGAAGTCAAAGGATACCGGAATGTCAAGCAAGGGTTGAGAATAACGAATCATGAGATCAAGGAGGAACACGTGTGATTGAGACATCCTATAAATCAAAACACCCCACAAGTCTGAAACCAGACCTGCATGGGCCACCACTAAAACCTTGTCACGCCCCAGAACCAGAATACTGGAGAGCGGGGGAATGACTCAGCCAGCTACGTATTACGGGTAGATGAATACCGTATAATACGATCAATGCTGTCTAACCAGACGAGGGGGTACATACTACATGAAAGTCTTACTATGTTCACTCCACATCTATTGTCTCAATCATTTAAAACAAGAAACAGAAATAGAGAACATGTAAGGTAAAGCAGTAACGCATCCCAAACGCTTAGTCAAAATGTTCTTGAGATCTGGCTTTAGATGGTATAGTAACATATACACAATTGTTATCAGCTGCAGTCTGACTTAATTACAATTATGCAAAAGTAAGTGCAAGACAATCCGACTAATATGTCGGTGCCAAACGGCTAAGTATGAAGTAAATAACAAACGAGCGGTGAAGTAAGGAACCCACTCGAGTCCTCCTGCGATCATTCCCCTAGTATTGACCATCTTGGATGCAGAAGTAAGCTGGATCCTCGAGGACTGGCTCTAAATCTGGCCATGCAAAACCAGACAGGTTAGACCTCTAATAGCAAGTACCACAAGGGAGGATGATATGAAGGACTAAACCAGTAAATAAGAGGATATAATAATAGATCCCTGCTTTCCACTAGGATTCACATAACACCACGACACTTCGAACCATCCTCCCAACCAAACAAGGACAGAAGTTAGCCCGTCATGTCCTGACATTCTGATCATCTCAGTTAGGCAACAGAGTAGGTACAGTACACAAACAAATCTTCTTGAATGGCCAATCAACTACTACGGCTTACTATTGTGAGTCCCAAGTTATCCTGGAATTATGCAAATAGGGATTCCTCAGTTCTTACTATGTGCGAGCAAGGCTAGTCTATCCAATCAATCAATTGTGCCAATCATGTATTTAGACGAGTCCCAGCGGGACGCCCGTCGTTATATAGCATGTACAATAATATAAGCAGATACCGTTCCCTGTCCATGTGACAGATTTACAGTATCTGTGGGAACCAGCCGGCCTGTCGGGCACTTAATAGTCCCAAAGAGGGCTGCCATGTAAGAATTCGGGAATCCATTCTCTCCATGCCATCATTATCTTATTTAACTTAATAGTCCCTACATTGAGTGAAGTTCCATGCCGTGGATCATGGTCATTCAAATGAGTACTTCCGTACGGGGTACGATATGCGCAACTCTACAACGATACCCGTGCGGCTAGGTTGTAGGTTTTATATAGCGTGATGCAACAATCAAATCTAACCACGGAGTAATCATGCCTTGACCATAAAGTACACATGCTGTTTTTGTAAAATAGATAAATAAAAATTTGAAGCCTGTATGTGCCTGTATGCCAATATTCGGATTTGGCTAATCGAGTACAATAGTTCATTACATGAACGTGTCTCATTCATTTCATTCAATAAGACGACTAGCCAGTCTCTTAGTTCCAACTAGGAACGCATGATCAATTATTAGTCAATGTCACAATCATTATCAATGGTGACAAGGCATGAAAGTCAATTAGTATTAAATGGGGTCGAGTCTATAACTCCTCAGAGTTAAGTTCCAGCCTTACTGGGTATCCATGGATCAATCAGGACTCAAGACGCATTCCACATAACCATTTGTATTTAACCATA
This sequence comes from Iris pallida, assembly GCA_029216955.1. Classification (NCBI taxonomy): domain Eukaryota; kingdom Viridiplantae; phylum Streptophyta; class Magnoliopsida; order Asparagales; family Iridaceae; genus Iris; species Iris pallida. The sequence continues at coordinate 10,278,425 of JANAVB010024400.1, read as the reverse complement.
TTAATATATCATGATTTATCAAGTTCATGCCAAAAGGCATAAGGGTATAATAGAAGAATTGTCATGCCATCATTAAATGAATAAGTTATTGAGCAAATAGAAATACCCTGGTTAAAAAGTCACGCCAGCAAGTTTAAGCTAATGCCAAACGTCACGCCAACAAGTCTAGTAAGAGTGAGCGTGAAAAGTGGTTCACGTTGGCATGCACAGTATGAACGTGAAGGGAAATTCACGCACTCATAAGTGAGCGTGAAGAATGATAAAAAATTCACGCACGCACAAGTGAGCGTAACTCAAAATTCACGCAGACACGTACAGACGTGTGCGTGACTAAAAATCCACGTTGACACGTAAGAACGTGAGCGTGACTCAAAACCCACGCACGCACAAGTAAGAACGTGTGCGTGACTGAAAACCCACGTAGACACGTAAGAACGTGAGCGTGACTCAAAATCCACGCACGCACAAGTAAGAACGTGTGCGTGACTAAAATCCACGCTAACATGTAAGAACATGAGCGTGACTAAAAATCCACGCACGCACAAGTAAGAACGTGTGCGTGACTGAAATCCACGCTAACATGTAAGAACATGAGCATGACTAAAAATCTACGCACGCACAAGTAAGAACGTGTGCGTGACTAAAATCCACGCTAACATATAAGAACATGAGCGTGACTCAAAATCCACGCACGCACAAGTAAGAACGTGTGCGTGACTGAAATCCACGCTAACATGTAAGAACATAAGCGTGACTAAAAATCCACGCTAAGTTGGGAGATTCAAAACCCATGAACAACCGAGAATATAATAACTTAGATCTAGCAAAAACCAGCCAAAGAAAGCAAAAATGCCAAGTGGTAAACTCTCTCAGAATCAGGAGAGAAAGTGGAATGAACCATAAAAATGGTTCTCCAAGCAAGAAGCAAGATTTGCACTTGCCTGCTACTACTGCTGGTAGGTGGAGAAGTGATGAGAGGAAGAAGAAGAAGTAATGGTGAAGAATGAGAGTTATGAGGATAGAGAAGGGAATGTGATCTTAAATAGGAAGGGTGGTGGTAGGTGGGAGTTTGTGGGTCGGGCTATACGGGTCCAACCAAGGCCAACCCGAAAGCAAGGTAGAGCGGCTAAAGCAGAAAATAACAGCAGGAAATGAAATACAGAAATAAATTGCAGAAAATAAAATGCAGATAATTAATTAACATGAAATTAAAGGAATTTAAATACAGTATAATACATGATAAATACTAAATAAATATACATGAGTTGTACATGAATAAAAATATGCATTCTTGGAACGGGGAGTGACATTTCTAAATTCTAGATTATTGAGTCATGTACCCGCAGGTGCCTCTGAACTCACATTTCGATCACTCTTTCAGATAGTAAGTCATGTATGACCATACCTCTGAACTTTCTTCCTGAAAGAGATCCTCCCTCATAATCCACTACCCGTACTCCCAGTGCATAAAAAGGGTAACTGATCCACAAATTTCCAAAACGGCCATGTCCTCATTACCTCTGAGTCGTTTCACTTCCGCCAAAATCAAATCACCCCTTTACATAGAACTTCCATGTCCTCATTACCTCTGAGTCGTTCTATGTACCCTCCTTCATTGAGCCCACTCCTGTCATGTCCTCGTTACCTCTGAATGAGAAGGCTCCATCGAAGAAACCTTCATGCTTGTCATGTCCTCATTACCTCTGAGTAAGTATGAAGATTCCCTTTCGACTTATTATCTGTACCCACAACTGGAGTACGCCAAGGATAATAGGTCTACAAATATTCCCCGCCGAGTCCACTCCTGCCATGTCCTCATTACCTCTGAGTAGGAAGACTCCGTAGTAAAACCTCCGTACTTACCATGTCCTCATTACCTCTGAGTAAGTATGTTGGTTCTCTCTCGTCTTATTATCCGTACCCTGAACTAGGGTACGCCAAGGGTAATAGGCCCACAAATGTCCTCTGTTGACCACAAATATCCTCCGTTGAGTCCACTCCTGCCATTCCTTATTGCCTCTGAGTAGGAAGAATCTACGGTAAAACCCTCATACTTGCCATGTCCTTATTACCTCTGAGTAAGTATGTTGGTTCCCCTTCATCCTATTATCCGTATTCTAAGTCGGGATACGCTAAGGATAATAGGCCCACAAATGTCCTTTGCTAAGTCTCTTAGTACAGGCCCACCATTCATCGTCATGCCCCGTGAGCCAAGCTGCTCCATGGCATTCTATCTCTCGATACTTGGAACGTCCACAACAACATGACCATGGAACCATTCTAAGTATCCCCAATCAAACTTGTTACCCGTACCTAAAACCAAGGTATGCCAGGGGTAACAGGTCCACAAACAAGTCCCTCATACAGGGCCCGCATCACCACAATACCACAGGCACAACAAGCAATACAAATGAAGGGTAGAATGGAAAGTGCTCTTTATTTGAAAGACGAAAAAGCATTACATGTTTTGGGACCACCTCCCTCTCAAAAAGAAAAGAAAAAGGAAACATAAACGAAAGAAGAAAAGGCCGACTATAGTTCGGCATTACACAACTCCAAGAGACGGTTTCTCACTAAGGCAGTACCCCGCTCAAGCCTCTGTCTAGCTCGGCGCTCAGCCTCTTGGGACAACCGCTCCCTATTATCCAGGTCCATGAGTGCCCGCCAGTTGTCGTCCAACCTCTTCAGAGCCACTTCCAAGTCAGTCGAAGCTTTATTGACTTTATCAGCCTCCTGGATAATCAGCCCTCTATCGATCCGGACAGCCTCAAGCTCAGACTCAAAGAAAGTTAACTTCCTTTGGAGCTCAAGGATCTGCTCCCGCGTTTCAGTAATCCCACAGGAGGCAATCGCATCCCGAGCTGTAACATCTTCACTCTCATGGCTCAATTGATCATAGCGATCAGACAGAGTGCGGAGATCCTCCAGTATGGCCGGCCTGGTTTTATCCTGAGCAGCCCTCGCCTTCTCTATAGCGGTTGTGAGGGAGCCGCGCTCATGATCTATAGCAGCAGACAAATCAACCTGCCGCAATACCTGAAGCTGGGCCACAGCTGTAAAACTCCTAAATTTGTACTATTTTTTTATTTATTAATTTGTATGGATTTAAAATTTTTGGTACTATATGTCACGTAGTCGTATTGTACGTCGTATGCGAAATTTTCGTTTGCTCGACGAGTACGAATATGTGCGAGCGTACATATTTTATAAAAACATTTTCTTTTCTATTTTAATATACACTTTCAAAATTATATAATTATTATTCTTGCTATAAAAAGTCTTTTGTTTCTAAAAAGTTATTAATAATAAATAATATTTTGTATACTAGAAAAGCCTAATTATGTAAAGGATATTTGTTGCATACAAATATTTCGTTATTTATTAATTGGTTTATTTTAAATAAAAGTATAATTTTCGAAATTTATTAATAGTAATATTTTATTATTCAAAAAGATATTTAAAAATATTTATTATTTTTAAAATTATTATTATTGGTATTTTGAAAAATATTTTTGGAAGTTATTTTGGCCAATTAAATCTTGATTTAATGTTTAGAATTATTTAAATAGATTAAACTAGTATCTATATTTGGAATTGGATTATTTGATTTGATTTTAAACTAAAGGGATTTAATTTAAATAGGATTTGCATTTGGATTTGGATTTGAATTTAATAGATTGGTTTATCTAATTTGGGTTTGAGCAATCCTAATCATTATCTAATTGGGAATTCCCACATCCTATAAATAGGCAGGTACTCCTCCAATTCATAATTCATCTCCCACAAAATCTTCCACAAATCTACGTGCATCGTGTCTGTGCCCTACCCATCCATTATGTTCTTTTATTTACATATACATTATCCTCCGTGCCGACAATCCCGGCACGATACATCAAATTCCAATTCCTAAACCCTATCCCGTCTTGTCCGCTACCACCACCGTTTTGACTTCCTCCAGCTCCCTGCCACACCAACCCCGTCCTAACCTAGCCACAACCTCCTGCACCGCCACCCCACTACCGCCCCGTGTCGCCTCTCCGGCTCAAACCGCAGCCACCCGTCGACATCACCCACGCATCGTCCACCTCGCTTCTCCTCACAGAGACCACCACAGAAACCCCGACACCATAAAATTTCTAGCCTAACCCAATCCGAACACCCCCACGGCAGCACCTTCCTTCTTCCCCGACCTCTCTGCCAACACCACCACAACCGACATCGACCTCGCCGCAGACCGTCCCCATACCGCGCACCCGGTCCTCCGACCCCCGACTCAGCCGTAACCACCATCACCACCGTCACACCATCACCGTCTCCCCGACATCCCCTCCTCCTTGCCCGACACACACGACGGCATCACCACAGCCACCCCGCCACCACACACCAGAAGAGTAAAAAAAAAAATATAAATATAAAACCTAACCTCTGGAGCCGTCGCCACCATCGCCTCGGTCCGTCCCAAACTACCGCATCCCAGTTTCCAAATACCACTGCCATCGCCGTGTTCCCAAATCGGTCGAACCGTCGTGGCTCGAAGACCACCCTGTCACTCGACCCGTCTCCGTGTCGCCCGGCCGCGAACGGACAGCCGCCGTCTGATCTCATCGGAGATTGACGCGGAGAGCCGCATCCGCCCGCGCCGGTGGACGGTGAGCCACGGCCGCCCATGGCTAGCTCCGTCGTCCCTCGACCTCACCGTGCCTCCGCGTCAAGCCGCCGGCACATGGACCTCGTCGCGCCGCCCGCCTCTTCCTCCGCCGTCGCGCCTTGGCCAAACCCTCGCACCGCCTCGTACCCTTCCAGCCTCCCCAATCGTTACGACCGCCCGGCGACGTGCGCCGGTCGAGCTCGGTGAAGCCCCTCCGTGAAACCCCTCACCCAAACAACCCTACGCCGTCGGAAACCCGCACCTAACCGCGCCGCGTTTCTCCGAGCCACCCTCTCCCTTCCTCCGGCCGTCTGATCGCACCCTCTCCTCTCAGCCTTCTGCCGGACCGCCATCCACCGTCCGCCGACAAGAAACCCCCTTCCGATTTCCTCTCGACCACTCTCTCTCTCTTTCCCTCTTTAAAAATCGCTTCTCTCTCTGTTTTTTTTACTGGAAAGGTTGTTCACCTCTTTCGAGGAGAACTGTGACCGTTGTTTTATATTTTTTTGTGTTGATTAGTTGTTATTTTGTTGTCTTCACTTGAGAAGAGAATTACTGCTAATATTATTATTATTATTATTATTATCATTATTATTCTTATTCTTATTATCAGTATTATTATTATTATTTTATTATATTTGCTTTGAGCAAAAGATATTTTGTTATAATTATGTAAAAATAGGTATCTACCCTAAAGTTAGTATAACTATATGATTCTTAGAGTTATATTTGTTTTGTTATTTCTTTATTAAATTATATATAAATATATAATTTCTTAAAATTATAATTGTAATACTAGATTTGGCTTTGGATCTATAACTATTTGTCAAAATTAGTTTAGAAGCCCAAATATATATAATTGTTTTTATGATATGTAAAATATAGATTTTAACCTAAATTCATATATTTTATAAACCTAGAGTTGCCTAAAAACCATTTATATATTTTTCGAGCATATTTCTAAAAACTATTTCTCTAACTAATAAAAATATATTTTCGAGTAGAGTTAATATTTTTCCTAAAAATAGTATACGTATTATCTAATTCTAATACCTTCGATTCTCATCCTATCCGTGACTAATCCTATCCCCTCGCCAAATTCTATACGTACTATCGTCCCTAACTAAATTGATCCTTCTGAACCCAATGGAACTGTCCGTGTCACCAACAGAGGTCACTTTGCATAGTTATTGTATCGAAGTTGCAGATCGTGCCACCTTGCTCATCATAGTACACCAGGCGTCCTACCAGGCAAGACACCTTGCCATTAACTGTTTAATTATTTTAGCTCATATTTCATGCATTACTTATTTTTTTTATGCAAAATAAACTGTGATACATGGCATAACTGTTCATTTATATTTCCTGCTGGGTATTATTTTTCTTACAAATTAAACCTAGATTTAAGGGACCACCTTGTGTGTCGCATTCATTGGCCTTAACACGTTGTAAACACGAAGTTGTGTGTCGCATGTAGAACACGGAAGTGCGTGATTGGCTGGCCACCAGTACGTACAAGCCGTGCGATAGGAATAACCGCTAATAGAGATTGCATGCTAGTTTGACTTAGCGGTTATAGTGGTTTGTGTTGTGGATGCAACACAGTAGGCATTGGGTGGGGAGGACAATTCCTTAGCGTATGGGCTTCGATGCACTTTTCTTGTGACCCAGACTCTCCGCTGGAGATACGGGGTTGATGACCCATGCTCTTCCTGCTGGGGCCTCTGGTGCCCAAGAGGGGACTATGCCGATCCTATTTAGCCAGGGCCCATGCGTAAGAAGGATTGTTCTTAACAACATTTTACTTAGAATGGTAGGCTACCCTATCCGTTAGGTACGAGTACTTTTGGTTTGGGTACTTGTATCTGACCGTGACTTGGAACAATAACTTGTCGCGGATTAGTTCATCACATCTTGTCCTTGTTTGGTTGTAGGTGTGACTTACTACTTCGATGAGAAGGTATTGAACCTTGTTGGGGTCCGGATACCATATCGGATTCTTAGCATGGAAAGATACGTCGCCGTGAATTAGTTTACCATCTCCTGTCCTTGTTTGGTTGGGGGGATGGTACGCTCGTTCAGTAGGTGCGTATTGGACCATGTTATAAATTCGATTGACTTATTTATTGAGCAATATTTATTCAGTTTATATGGCATGCTATTATGTGTCTTGTTACGTCCCTCTGAGGACCTGGTTGTCTTGTCAGGTGTGTGCTATTGTCTTTCGCAGGTGTTCTAGCTCTAGCCGTGATCTTCGCTATTTCTTCGAGGATGATTGCATTTGGATCGTCTTCGCTTCGTTCGACGCTTATTTCATTTCCCATGTATTTTATTTTCCTTATCTTGTTGGTAGTGGATTTGTCTCCGCCCAACATAGTGTATCAAGACAAATTTATTCTCATTATATAATTTTTTTTATTCATTTATTCTGTGTGGATGAGATTAGTTATGGTTCTACTGCATTTTACAGCTTATGTATTTATACGAGGCTTCCATATATTGGAGTATACTTCGTATGAATACAGCTGGCATGTCTACGTACTTAGTCCTACGTATTTTGGGACTGGGGCGTTACATGTTTTTGTGGTGGCCCATGCAGGTTAAGATAAATTGTTTGGTTACTACCGTACCAAGCAAGCCTGCGTATAGGATTAGAAGTCTAGGATCTCATCCACATACTTGACCTCTTCCTTGATTTTATCTACCGTTTGACTCATCAATTGCATCTTGCTTGCTTTCTTCCATCCCTATTCTCATCTTCCCTTCGTGCTTGCTAGAGATTGACACTACTAGTTAATTGTCCCAAAACACCATTAGTTTAATTCTTTAAGTTGGGTAGAATACCTTATGAACTAGCAACCCCTTTGACCTAGTGACCTATATTAACAAGCTTATTTGGATCCTAGAATCTAGAGGACCTAACCCGTCTAGCCAACCAAGGACTTGGACGAGAAGACTATAGGACGACTGTATGACTTAGAATCATTCTGCCTTCTTTTAATCTTAATCTCTCGTACCTATGTATTTACCATTTTGACTAATGATGCTAATGTAGCCTAGTTTTGCAAGCTAAATTCTTTTTATAGCTTGTTCATGACATATGTTATTGGATGCATCCACTAATGTATTGTCTAATCAGAACCGGTACATGATGGTCTGATCAACCAAGTGCACTTTGGTTCGCTTTTGCCTATTATTCTACGTGGATGGGGACATAGTTGAACTTGTCCTCTAGAGTCCCATCCGCGATTGCCTTGGCAACTCCTTTGAAATTTTTCGATCGTCTTTGAATCACGTATTCGTATTCAATAACGCCTCCTTCGAACTCTATATTGCTTTCGCCTTCACCTATTTTAGGAGGACGAATGCGTTATACTAGAACTTTCTCTAGCATTCCTATCGGCTATGACCATTCTTACTCGATGTTGCTATATCTTCATCCTAAACTACTCGACCCTATCAAGACCCTCTAATCGCTTAATTAAAGCGAATCTATTTCGTTCTCTTAATCGTGACCCTCATTCATACCGTATTATTTTTCTACGATTTAGACCGTAAATTCTTACGGTATGAATTGTTATCGATTGTTTCCCATCGATACCCCCTTGTGTCCTCTCACCCCCTACTAATTCTTAATTTCGAGGACGAAATTTCTTTTAAGTTGGGTAGGATGTAAAACCCCTAAATTTCTACTATTTTTTATTTATTAATTTGCATGGATTTAAAATTTTTGGTACTGTATGTCACGTAGTCGTATTGTACGTCGTATGCGAAATTTTCGTTTGCTCGACGAGTACGAATATGTGCGAGCGTACATATTTTATAAAAACATTTTCTTTTCTATTTTAATATACACTTTCAAAATTATATAATTATTATTCTTGCTATAAAAAGCCTTTTGTTTCTAAAAAGTTATTAATAATAAATAATATTTTGTATACTAGAAAAACCTAATTATGTAATGGATATTTGTTGCATACAAATATTTCGTTATTTATTTATTGGTCTATTTTAAATAAAAGTATAATTTTCGGAATTTATTAATAGTAATATTTTATTGTTCAAAAAGATATTTAAAAATATTTATTATTTTCAAAATTATTATTATTGGTATTTTGAAAAATATTTTTGGAAGTTATTTTGGCCAATTAAATCTTGATTTAATGTTTGGAATTATTTAAATAGATTAAACTAGTATCTATATTTGGAATTGGATTATTTGATTTTATTTTAAACTAAAGGGATTTAACTTAAACAGGATTTGCATTTGGATTTGGATTTGAATTTAATAGATTGGTTTATCTAATTTGGGTTTGAACAATCCTAATCATTATCTAATTGGGAATTCCCACATCCTATAAATAGGCAGGTACTCCTCCAATTCATAATTCATCTCCCACAAAATCTTCCACAAATCTACGTGCATCGTGTCTGTGCCCTACCCATCCATTATGTTCTTTTATTAACATATACATTATCCTCCGTGCCGACAATCCCGGCACGATACATCAAATTCCAATTCCTAAACCCTATCCCGTCTTGTCCGCTACCACCACCGTTTCGACTTCCTCCAGCTCCCTGCCACACCAACCCCGTCCTAACCCAGCCACAACCTCCTGCACCGCCACCCCGCTGCCGCCCCGTGTCGCCTCTCCGGCCCAAACCGCAGCCACCCGTCGACATCACCCACGCATCGTCCACCTCGCTCCTCCTTACAGAGACCACCACAGAAACCCCGACACCATAAAATTTCTAGCCTAACCCAATCCGAACACCCCCACGGCAGCACCTTCCTTCTCCTCCGATCTCTCTGCCAACACCACCACCACCGACATCGACCTCGCCGCAAACCGTCCGCATACCGCGCACCCGGTCCTCCGACCCCCGACTCAGCCGTAACCACCATCACCACCGTCACACCATCACCGTCTCCCCGACATCCCCTCCTCCTTGTCCGACACACACGACGGCATCACCACAGCCACCCCGCCACCACACACCAGAAGAGAAAAAAAATATAAATATAAAACCTAACCTCTGGAGCCGCCGCCACCGTCGCCTCGGTCCGTCCCAAACCACCGCATCCCAGTTTCCAAATACCACTGCCATCGCCGTGTTCCCAAATCGGTCGAGCCGTCGTTGCTCGAAGACCACCCTGTCACTCGACCCGTCTCTGTGCCGCCCGGCCGCGAACGGACAGCCGCCGTCTGATCTCGTCGGAGATTGACGCGGAGAGCCGCATCCGCCCGCGCCGGTGGACGGTGAGCCACGGCCGCCCATGGCTAGCTCCGTCGTCCCTCGACCTCGCCGTGCCTCCACGTCAAGCCGCCGACACATGGACCTCGCCGCGCCGCCCGCCTCTTCCTCCGCCATCGCGCCTTGGCCAATTAAATCTTGATTTAATGTTTGGAATTATTTAAATAGATTAAACTAGTATCTATATTTGGAATTGGATTATTTGATTTGATTTTAAACTAAAGGGATTTAACTTAAACAGGATTTGCATTTGGATTTGGATTTGAATTTAATAGATTGGTTTATCTAATTTGGGTTTGAACAATCCTAATCATTATCTAATTGGGAATTCCCACATCTATAAATAGGCAGGTACTCCTCCAATTCATAATTCATCTCCCACAAAATCCTCCACAAATCTACGTGCATCGTGTCTGTGCCCTACCCATCCATTATGTTCTTTTATTAACATATACATTATCCTCCGTGCCGACAATCCCGGCACGATACATCAAATTCCAATTCCTAAACCCTATCCCGTCTTGTCCGCTACCACCACCGTTTCGACTTCCTCCAACTCCCTGCCACACCAACCCCGTCCTAACCCAGCCACAACCTCCTGCACCGCCACCCCGCTGCCGCCCCGTGTCGCCTCTCCGGCCCAAACCGCAGCCACCCGTCGACATCACCCACGCATCGTCCACCTCGCTCCTCCTTACAGAGACCACCACAGAAACCCCGACACCATAAAATTTCTAGCCTAACCCAATCCGAACACCCCCACGGCAGCACCTTCCTTCTCCTCCGACCTCTCTGCCAACACCACCACCACCGACATCGACCTCGCCGCAGACCGTCCGCATACCGCGCACCCGGTCCTCCGACCCCCGACTCAGCCGTAACCACCATCACCACCGTCACACCATCACCGTCTCCCCGACATCCCCTCCTCCTTGCCCGACACACACGACGGCATCACCACAGCCACCCCGCCACCACACACCAGAAGAGAAAAAAAATATAAATATAAAACCTAACCTCTGGAGCCGCCGCCACCGTCGCCTCGGTCCGTCCCAAACCACCGCATCCCAGTTTCCAAATACCACTGCCATCGCCGTGTTCCCAAATCGGTCGAGCCGTCGTTGCTCGAAGACCACCCTGTCACTCGACCCGTCTCTGTGCCGCCCGGCCGCGAACGGACAGCCGCCGTCTGATCTCGTCGGAGATTGACGCGGAGAGCCGCATCCGCCCGCGCCGGTGGACGGTGAGCCACGGCCGCCCATGGCTAGCTCCGTCGTCCCTCGACCTCGCCGTGCCTCCACGTCAAGCCGCCGACACATGGACCTCGCCGCGCCGCCCGCCTCTTCCTCCGCCATCGCGCCTTGGCCAAACCCTCGTACCGCCTCGTACCCTTCCAGCCTCCCCAATCGTCACGACCGCCCGGCGACGTGCGCCGGTCGAGCTCGGTGAAGCCCCTCAGTGAAACCCCTCACCCAAACAACCCTACGCCGTCGGAAACCCGCACCTAACTGCGCCGCGTTTCTCCGAGCCACCCTCTCCCTTCCTCCGGCCGCCTGATCGCACCCTCTCCTCTCAGCCTTCCGCCGGACCGCCATCCACCGTCCGTCGACAAGAAACCCCCTTCCGATTTCCTTTCGACCACTCTCTCTCTCTCTTTCCCTCTTTAAAAATCGCTTCTCTCTCTGTTTTTTTTACTGGAAAGGTTGTTCACCTCTTTCGAGGAGAACTGTGACCGTTGTTTTATATTTTTTTTTGTGTTGATTAGTTGTTATTTTGTTGTCTTCACTTGAGAAGAGAATTACTGCTAATATTATTATTATTATTATTATTATTATTATTATTATTATTATTATTATCATTATTATTATTATTATTATTATTATCATTATTATTATTATTATTTTATTATATTTGCTTTGAGCAAAAGATATTTTGTTATAATTATGTAAACATAGGTATCTACCCTAAATTTAGTATAACTATATGATTCTTAGAGTTATATTTGTTTTGTTATTTCTTTATTAAATTATATATAAATATATAATTTCTTAAAATTATAATTGTAATACTAGATTTGGCTTTGGATCTATAACTATTTGTCAAAATTAGTTTAGAAGCCCAAATATATATAATTGTTTTTATGATATGTAAAATATAGATTTTAACCTAAATTCATATATTTTATAAACCTAGAGTTGCCTAAAAACCATTTATATATTTTTCGAGCATATTTCTAAAAACTATTTCTCTAACTAATAAAAATATATTTTCGAGTAGAGTTAATATTTTTCCTAAAAATAGTATACGTATTATCTAATTCCAATACCTTCGATTCTCATCCTATCCGTGACTAATCCTATCCCCTCGCCAAATTCTATACGTACTATCGTCCCTAACTAAATTGACCCTTCTAAACCCAATGGAACTGTCCGTGTCACCAACAGAGGTCACTTTGCATAGTTATTGTATCGAAGTTGCAGATCGTGCCACCTTGCTCATCATAGCACACCAGGCGTCCTACCAAGCAAGACACCTTGCCATTAGCTGTTTAATTATTTTAGCTCATATTTCATGCATTACTTATTTTTTTATGCAAAATAAACTGTGATACATGGCATAACTGTTCATTTATATTTCCTGCTGGGTATTATTTTTCTTACAAATTAAACCTAGATTTAAGGGACCACCTTGTGTGTCGCATTCATTGGCCTTGACACGTTGTAAACACGAAGTTGTGTGTCACATGTAGAACACGAAAGTGCGTGATTGGCTGGCCACCAGTACGTACAAGCCGTTCGATAGGAATAACCGCTAATAGAGATTGCATGCTAGTTTGACTTAGCGGTTATAGTGGTTTGTGTTGTGGATGCAACACAGTAGGCATTGGGTGGGGAGGACAATTCCTTAGCGTATGGGCTTCGATGCACTTTCCTTGTGATCCGGACTCTCCGCTGGAGATACGGGGTTGATGACCCATGCTCTTCCTGCTGGGCCTCTGGTGCCCAAGAGGGGACTATGCCGATCCTATTTAGCCAGGGCCCATGCGTAGGAAGGATTGTTCTTAACAACATTTTACTTAGAATGGTAGGCTACCCTATCCGTTAGGTACGAGTACTTTTGGTTTGGGTACTTGTATCTGACCGTGACTTGGAACAATAACTTGTCGCGGATTAGTTCGTCACATCTTGTCCTTGTTTGGTTGTAGGTGTGAATTACTACTTCGATGAGAAGGTATTGAACCTTGTTGGGGTCCGGATACCATATCGGATTCTTAGCATGGAAAGATACGTCGCCGTGAATTAGTTTACCATCTCCTGTCCTTGTTTGGTTGGGGGGATGGTACGCTCGTTCAGTAGGTGCGTATTGGACCATGTTATAAATTCGATTGACTTATTTATTGAGCAATATTTATTCAGTTTATATGGCATGCTATTATGTGTCATGTTACGTCCCTCTGAGGACCTGGTTGTCTTGCCAGGTGTGTGCTATTGTCTTTCGCAGGTGTTCTAGCTCTAGCCGTGATCTTCGCTATTTCTTCGAGGATGATTGCATTTGGATCGTCTTCGCTTCGTTCGACGTTCATTTCATTTCCCATGTATTTTATTTTCCTTATCTTGTTGGTAGTGGATTTGTCTCCGCCCAACATAGTGTATCAAGACAAATTTATTCTCATTATATAATTTTTTTTATTCATTTATTCTGTGTGGATGAGATTAGTTATGGTTCTACTGCATTTTACAGCTTATGTATTTATACGAGGCTTCCATATATTGGAGTATACTTCGTATGAATACAGCTGGCATGTCTACATACTTAGTCCTACGTATTTTGGGACTGGGGCGTTACATGTTTTTGTGGTGGCCCATGCAGGTCAAGATAAATTGTTTGGTTACTACCGTACCAAGCAAGCCTGCGTATAGGATTAGAAGTCTAGGATCTCATCCACATACTTGACCTCTTCCTTGATTTTATCTACCGTTTGACTCATCAATTGCATCTTGCTTGCTTCCTTCCATCCCTATTCTCATCTTACCTTCGTGCTTGCTAGAGATTGACACTACTAGTTAATTGTCCCAAAACACCATTAGTTTAATTCTTTAAGTTGGGTAGAATACCTTATGAACTAGCAACCCCTTTGACCTAGTGACCTATATTAACAAGCTTATTTGGATCCTAGAATCTAGAGGACCTAACCCGTCTAGCCAACCAAGGACTTGGACGAGAAGACTATAGGACGACTGTATGACTTAGAATCGTTCTGCCTTCTTTTAATCTTAATCTCTCGTACCTATGTATTTACCATTTTAACTAAGAATAGTGCCCTTTCGGCAGAGTCTGTCTCAATAATGTCCATCCTCGGCACTGGAGGGGCAGGACCTGCATGTCCATGACAATGATCAATCGACGTGACCCGAAGGATGTGATCATAGAGCAGATAGGCCTCCTCGCAAGTTAAGATTCGACCTATCTTACCGGAAGAGGAACATGGAGGCTGCAGCTCGTTCGCAGCTGGCAGGGTCTCCTCACCCGCGATCTCCATATTAAATTTGGCCAGCTCCTCTGATCCAGCCACCTCAGATGGAGAGGCAACTCGATCAGCATTATCTTGACAAAATTCAGCAATTTCAGGGGCAGGCTCACCGGAGCCCCCGTCATCCCAAGTCACGATCTTGGCAACTCGAGAGTCCTCTTCTTCTGACGCCTACAAGAGGGAAAGAAGATGATTAAAATCAAAGCTAGAAGAAAGGAAGCATCGGTAGTAACTTATTTACCTCTGATGCGGGGTCAATTTCTTTGTCTCTTTCCTTTATAGTTAGCCCACGGTGTCTGGTCGCAGCTAGTTTTCGAGAGCGAGGAACGCCGCCGACAGGAGAGAGTTGCCTGCTACGCTTTCGTACAGGGCCGGGTGCAACGGATGGCTGATCTACCACCATCTCATCTGGCAAAACAGGCGGCTGATCCGTCCCTACATCTGCCACCGGAAGGGAAGAGTCATATCCATCATGCTCGTCGCCTTCGTCATCTGCACCAGCGGAGTCCGAATCCGGCACTTCGACTCTGTTCTTCCTCTTTCTTGTCTTGGCCCCCTGGGAACCCTTATCCAGACCGGTACCAACGATAAAACTGGTACCTGGATTAAACCGACAGGGGGCTTGTTCACCATGATGTGGTACAAAGCCGCCATATACAAGATCTCTACCGACGCCTTGGTAGCGGGAACTAAGAAAACGGTACGGGTATGGAATGTGTCATAGTAATGCCAGGCCCGGATGCCGTCAAGAAGGCTATCTTCAAAGCCCAGAGAAGAGCTGGGGCTGTCTAGAAAAAGCTGACTATATCCAAATTGTCGGGCGAACCTGCTAGGCAGATAAGGCTCCAGAAAGACAGTGTTACGGTTGCGATACACCAGATGAGAGGGACGGATATTTCGCAGCCACATAAGCATCTGGCCGTCCAGAAGTTGAGGGGGCCCAATACCGTCAAGATGGACAACCGCTATTTCCTCATCAGTAAAACAAGGGACAGATACAAAAATGTTGTACATGTCTGCCCTCGCCAGTGCCATCCGGCAAGCACGCATGGTCTCGAATTCCCAAGACTCATTACGATAGCGGAAGATAAAAGCGTCGTCATCAGTTACGCCGTCTTCAGAGCTCGGTCTCATCAAAGACGGATAATGCATCAATAGCCACCCCATCAAATAATGATAGGGCAGCTCAGTCCATTCAAAATCTTTTATCATATCGCGGGCAATGACCTTGGATATGAAAGTGCGAAGGCCACGATGTATGCTGCACACCATGGCCGGAAGGAGAGCTAGCCGGACTCGCAAAACTAACTTCACAGCCGGAAGGATGAAATTACGACTGATCCTCTCGATGGAACCTGCTCCACCCGAGACTACACAGTTTCGCAGCCATATCATCAAGAATCCCGCCAGGAGCCCATTCTTCGACAACTCTTGGGTATCCTGATAAAAATAACTGAAAGAGTCGGTCTGACTCTCGAATCTATCACTAGAGGTGTCCACCCTCTTAGCTGATGACACTAAGGCTTTCACCACCTCCTGGGATTAAGGACGGCGGGGAGTAACTTGACCTGAGGCATCCGTCGTGAAGAGATAGCGCATCCAGTCCTTGGTATGAGGGGCATTCCCTTCCGAGCTGTTCTCCTTTTTGTCTATTTGATGACATGTGCTATAATGGCACAATATCTCTTGATAAAGAGCCACGAAGCCTGGATACCGTCTTTCCAACTCTTCGAACTCCTCATTCGTGGGAGTATACGCCTCAAAAGCTTCGTCCCCCCAAGGAAGCTTGGATATCGTATGCATTTCGTGGAGCACAAGCCCCATTTCCCCTACGGGCGTATAGAAGGTTCCCGTACGGCGTTTATACATCTCCAGCAGAGATATAAACAATCTCTTATTTATAGGCAAGCCATGGCCGGTGCCCCGAATAGCATGGTAAAGACCAATCTCACATAGAAATGCCTCATTCTTTCGCAAACTCCACATAGACAGATTGGTCCACGAGGGAATGGGATGTATCCAGCTAGGGAGCATCAACCGACCAATGGGATAGGAGCCCTTCCGAGCAAGTTGGTTCATAAAAGTATCGGCTGTAGAAAATGTGAAATTGGGACCCGACACATTCAAGAACGTACCCGGGGCCAATCCCATTGCAGAACGGCTGGTGTGCACCTTGCCCGCGCACACTGACTTCAGACTGTTGTTATAATGGATGTCTCCCACAAACATCCCACTTCGGGTAGGAGTTAAAGAATCTTCCATCTTTCGGTCCAGTGGAAGCATATTGAACCAAGATAAAGGGAAGTGACGCTCCATCTGGGGGATGCAGATCGCCATCCCGTTAGAAACGAAACTCCAGTTCTCTGACACCTCCAGAATCTGACTGTTCTTCACAGTCAAGGCGTCTCCAAAGAAGAATGCGGGCTTCAAGTATTCCCCTTCTAATTTCCCCGAGTTCATCATAGCGTTAAAAAATAGAAAGGATGATTCTTGAGGGTATTCGATCTCGCCGGAGGTTCGTCACTCGAAAATTGGTCCGCCATATGTTGGACTATATGGTCGTACCTATAGCCCAGAGCAGCTTGGGCACTGCCTACCAGGAGCTCTCCAGTAGCATTAACCGACAAATTCACTGAGAAGAAGACAGAAAAAGATAAGTTAAAAAGATGGACAAAAAGGAACTAATGGGTGCTTTCGAGCTTATGCGGCTCCAACTTGACAAAGCCTCATGCGGCTCAGGAGAACACTTATGCGGCTCTAACTTACTGAAGCCAAATACGGCTCAGGAGAACACTTATGCGGCTCCAACTTACTGAAGCCTCATGCGGCTCAGGAGAACGTTTATGCGGCTCCAACTTACTGAAGCCTCATGCGGCTCAAACTCAGAAGAACATTCATGCGGCTCCATTTAAGGAAGGGTCATGCGGCAGTGCTTACATAGGGCCCGCAGGGATCGGATAAGTTTGTACGGACCACGTGACAGACAAACGTGTGCGAATCTATGCGGCTCAGTGTGGCTTATGCGGCTTTGTTGGCGAAGCACGTATGCGGCCACAGTGGCTATTCTTATGCGGCCCGCGGCTCGACCGTAGGACGAACATGCGGCTCACATGAAAATAAAGGCTCGTGCATAAAGCATGAGACGTAGCCATAGCAGTTAGGGTTCTTTAAACCCACATAAAGTCCTTACCAGCAATAGGAGGATGGACGTCAGGGTGAGCTGCGGGCACGACGGCCGGCGGAGGAGCGGCCGCGGTTGAAGTAGAGGCAGTCTTCTTGACCTTCGCCGTCGCATACGATGAAGACGCTGCCTTCTTGCCCTTTGCCGCAACGGTCTTCTTGGGAGCCATTGGCAATTGAAGAAGATGACAATGGGGTAGGAAAAGTTCAAAGTAAAGGAGAAAGTAAAGAAGTTTTCTCTCTTAAACTCCTCTTATTTATAGGAGGACAAGAGAGGGGGGAAACACGTAGACTAATAACCGCCTCGGAAAAGACGAAACCGACTCCTCGAATTTTGTCCCCTCTCTCATAAAGGAGATTCACCCAGGGCATAAAATCCAAAAATTTAATGAGCCGACCCTTGGGATTTCCCCAAAAGACGGCACTAAAACGAATTTGAAGCAATTAATGACGCGCACACGTGGCGAGGAGCTATGCGGCCCGGAAGTCCCTGTGGCTGATTGAATCAAGACAGCTGAGACATCCATACGGCCGAGACATCATATGCGGCCAGAAGAATTTATACATGGCCATGCTTCTTATTCAAAGTATTTCAATTTTACAAATTAAAAACTTTGAAGGGGGTGTTGTAGAAGCATGAAAAAGAATAAAGAAAGATCCATGCGGCCAGAAAGCCCCATGCGGCTCAGAGAGTTCATGCGGCTCAGAGAGTTCATGCGGCTTAAGTATTCATGCGGCTCGAGCGTCTATGCGGCTCAAACAAGTTCTATACGGCTCAGAGAGAAGCCACGTGGCCTGCAAACAGCTCTTTCGTTTGTTCTTACTACATTAAAAGCTTTGACGGCTGACAGCTCTGACAAGGTGACAGTTCTGACACAAAGATACCGTTATGACTCCCTCATAATGACGGACTCCTAGGAAAGCGAAGAAAATATCAGACACAATCCCCCGAGATTCAGAAACTATCATACGGCCTTGACACGTGGACATTCGTATGCGGCTCAAGCAGAGACTATCCTATGCGGCCCAAGCGGAGGCTCTCCCATACGGCTCATGAAGACTAGCCCCATGCGGCTCACGAAGACCAGCCCCATGCGGCTCACGAAGACTAGCCCCATGCGGCTCACGAAGACTATCTTCATGCGGCTTACGAAGACTATCTTCATGCGGTTCACGAAGAAGGCACCCATCATGCGGTCATCCACACTCATGCGGCTCAAATCCTTACCATGCGGTCCAAATGTTCAGGGGGCCACTCTCAGGCAGCCTTGACACGTGGCCAGCCTTATGCAGCCCAATAAGGAGCAACTTTCCTGTGGCTCAGATTTCTGCTGTGGCTTGGCATGATAGCAGGGCACGTGGCATCAGATTGATCGAAATCCCTCAACAAATCCCAATAAAATATTGGGATCAAATCAGATCATTTACAAACAAGCAAATTAATGACACGTGTCGAGAAATCCGAGGTTGGCATGATAAATCAGGAGGATTTATGTCAATCAACATTAATTACCCACAAAAGATTTGATGCAATCACATTTATTGTTCAAATCTCGATGAACGGCCCAGATCCAGTGATCCTTAGCCGCCGACTTTCAAGAATGGGCAATCATTGTAAATCCTAATGAGGCCCCCATTCTTATAAATAGCAAGGTGCCATTCCCTTGCAAACACACACACAGAGAGACAGATACATACACAGAGAGAGGTATACAGAGCGACATATACAGAGAGAGCCAGAGAGAGAGAGAGAGAGAGCCTGACAAGAGTGTATTTCTTCATCAACGCCAAGCGATTCTTCTACAGAGCCAAAGCTGTACCAGATCGTCCAAGGAGTAAGGCAGAGCTGCCGTCGCTTTCCCGAGCCTCTACCGTCACCCTCCAGAATCTAAAATAAACAATTGTACTTAGATTACTGTACCTAGGTTTTCGTCCCTAGGCTTTCTTTATACGAGCGAGTTTGTATTGTGAAGTAAAAGTCCAGTCCTCCGATAATTGTTCTGTTCTTTTATATTTCATGGCAAACACTAAGTACATGCAATGAAGCTACATGGCCATGCGGCCAGGAAATGCAAATTTTTGCTTCCCACAGAGAACATGTCCATGAAAAATACCATGGCCTCCATGTTCCACCAAACAATAATAGGAACCCAAATCTAAACTTCCATGGGTCAAATTTGGGTAAAATAAAATTCTCTACAACATATACATCAGTTGACAAAAACATGCAAGTTTGACAGATCAAAATCCATGAAAACCGAAAATACCATAAGCTAGATCTATAACAATCCACTCGGTAAAACCAAAAACTCCAAGTTCTAAATATGCTTAGAATCATGCAAGGAAGAAGATGGAACAAACATAAATAAATTTGTTCAAGGTTCGACAAGGTGTACTTGCCTCTCTCTCTAATGGCTAGGGTTTGGTGGAAAAGAAATGAATGAGGGTGAATGAGGAGGGAGAGAGAAAAAGTGGCTTATATAACAAGCTCAAGTGATCTCCATCATTCATTCCTCTCCACTCAATCTAAGCCATACACCTCATCTCATGAGAAACCAAACTAAACTAAACCAAACCAAGTCAAAGTGGAACCGAACCAAATAAAACCAAATCCAAGTTAAACCAAGTCATGAAAATCCAACTCTTCGGAAAATTTTAAAATATCACGTAAATCGATAAATACGAAATACGGCTCAAATAAACACGTATCCGTATAAAATATCGATCCAGTGAGACGGGTCTCACACACCCCCACCCGCCTCCCCCCACCACAAAAAAAACAAAGAAAAGGACTCCTCGAACAAATCTACCCCTCTAACTATCTCGAAAGTGAGTCATAAGATCAAAGCACGAATTTCCTCTTAGATTTTGTATACTGTCTTCTTGAACCTCTCTCGTTAGCCGAGCCTCTATTGAGAAAAAATCTCCTTAGCCTCCTTATATAAGTTAAGAAAAATCTAATTAAGGGTTAGAATTTTTTTAAGTTAGCCCAGCAATAATCCTAGCTGTCCAGATCAGATCTCACGGTCAAAAATATATGCTGATTTCGAACCCCGTCTGAACCAAATTTCGACAAGCGGTATACCGCAACGTCAGTTCTTCAGAAAAATTGGTATATCGTTGGTTTATATATCACGGTGTACCGTCGCTGCTGTTTTGTTTATGTTTTGAGTTCCGGTTTAGCCACCGATCCTTCGTCGCCTTCATCGTAACTTCCGTCGACGCTTCACAATGTCCTAGTCTGTTCTTCCACACACCTCGAATCGTGGTTGGATACCAATAAAATCTTCCTCGAGTCTAATGGGAGATGTGGGCTCCATGGCTCCTCAACTGAAATCCATGCTTGTCACCCCGCGATAGTGCTCCCCCTACCAAAATAAGTCATATTAGCGACGAATATAACGACGTTTAATTAAAACGTCGCTCATTTCTTTTAATTTAGCGACGTATAACTTTGACGTCGTTGTTCGTCACTATTTTCGACGTTCAACTACGTATTGCGACTTATTTTTTGTAACAAAATATTACGTCGCGTAATAGTCGGAAAACGTCATTAATTTCTTAGAATATAGCAACATTTAGCAACGTTTTGCTACTAATATTTTAATAACAAAATGTTACGTCGCATAATAGTCGGTAAACATCGCTATATTCAAAGAAAATAGCGACGTCTTACAATGACGTCGCTAATGTATTTCTAATATACAGATCGGGTTTTCCTTTCCCCCCAATCTCACTCGAAAATTTCCCAAAACTTTTCTTCCCCCCCACCGACCCACCGACGATCGAGCTCCTCCTTCCCGGCGACCCCCTCTCCACCGGCGACCCCTCTCTCCCCGAGCTCCTCCTCCTCCTCCACCGACGACCAAGCTTCTCCTCCTCTTCCACCGACCTTCTCCTCCTCCTCCTCCTCGACCGACCCCCACTTCCCGGCGACCCCCTCTCCCCCGGCGACCCCCTCTTCCCGGCGACCCCTCCCTCAAGTCGCCGTCCTCCTCCTCCTCCTCCTTTCCTCCATCGATTAGGTAAACCCTAACCCCATTCTCGTGTCGCACATAGACACGACGTGGAAACGATGTCGGGACTCTAAACCCTAACCCTCTTGTGGAAAAACTGAACTAAACACACATATATGCATAGCTGTATCTAGCAATCTACATATATACATATGTATACAATATATACATATGTATACTCATTGAAGAAAACTCTTATACATATGTATACATGAAACGAGATTGAAAAAACTCTCGTTTGAAGAAAACTCTTATACATATGTATACATTGAAGAAAACTCTTATACATATGTATACAATATATACATATGTATACTCATTGAAGAAAACTCTTATACATATATACATGTATATATGAAACTCTTATACATATGTATACAATATATACATATGTATACTCATTGATGGTTCCTTTATATATATATATATATACATATATATACAATCTCAGAAAAAACTCTTATATAACTATAGCTATATTTATCAATCTACATATATACATATGTATAAAATCTCAGGAAAAACTGAACTAAACACACATAGGTATACTCATTGAAGAAAACTGAGATTTCACAATGAAACTTGGGTTTTGATAATCAAGGTTGCAAAATTGAAGAAAACTAAGAACCAGCAAAGATCGTGTTGTTCAAGTGTGAATGGTTCGATCCGATTTAAAATCATGGTTAGAAAATTGACAAGCATGGTCTTGTGGATATAAACTACAAGCGTAGATATCAAGGCTACAAACCATTTGTCATATCAACTCAGGCTCAGCTCGTGTACTTCACAGCTTATCCGAGACGGGGAGCAACAAAGTCTGACTGGTGGATAGTATGCAAGACTAAAGCTAGAGATACTTTTGATGTTAACGAAAAGCCTTATAAGGAGGACGAGCATCCTCTTGTAACCAATATTGTTGATGTGGACTCCGCGGAAGTTATACATTACACGACTAAGGTAGAAGATGTAGAATTATCCGAAGAGGAAGGCGAAGCCGACGAAGGAGAAGACGAAAGTGAAGATGAGAAGGAGGAGGAAGAGGAAGATGAGGTCGAGGAAGACGAACAAGATGGATATTCTGAAGATGATTGAGAGAGATGTACTTTCATTTTCTTTTTATGTAAAGTTGGTTATTATCTAGTTTTGGTTACTGTAACGCCCCGAAACCAGAATACCGGAGAGCGGGGGCGTACATATCCAGCTACGTATATTGAAGTGCAACCTACCTTGCTATACGGTCACGGCTGTCTAGATATATGAGGATTTAACTACAATCCATCAGTCACCTATGGTCATGAACCAGCCTATTGTCTCAATCTCAAGCAAGCAATAATAGTCACAAGATGTCAGAGCACCAAATATACAATAGTAAGGCGTCCCATACATTACATATTCGGATGATCATGAAGCTAGTCGTACAAAATGTCAAGACTAACAAGAGTTTTAGTCATACATGATCAACCATAGGATTTGTCAATCATGTTACAGCCCGTAGGCATACAGTAAATAAAGGTGCAACCGAGCTAACACGTGCTCGCCAGCTAAACGCCTCAAAAGAATAATTTTACGATTAAGTGGGAGGACAAAAAAACCCACTCGTTGCTAGGGTTACGCCTGGTGGTCACCATCTGGCTGGAAGGGAGGTAGATCCTCTGGTGCTGCTCCGATATTTGGCCATACAAAACCAGCTGGGTCTGACCCCAGAAAGAGCAAGTGCCACAAAGGAGACTTCACTTAGGAACTAAAACCAGCATATCACAATAGAATATAATAGATGATTATAAACGAAACCGATAATAATAAAGATAACAACAGTAAATTGAGTACGAGAAAACCATTCAAGTAGCCAGGTCACAACCCTTAAACCAAACAAAGACCGGGGTTGGAACCCTTCACCTGAATAGAAACCCATATCATCTACTTGTTGGTAGAGTAACAAGACAATAAACGAAGAGAGGACACAGAACTGCTCCGGAAGCCAGGTTACAACCCTTAAACCAAACAAGGACCGGGGTTATAATCCTTCGCCTGAACAGAACTGAACCCCTGATCTTTATTGTTAAGGCCAGTATAATAGTCATGCTATTGAAGTAAGGTAAAACTTGGCAAGCTTGGCAAGGGGTGCAATAGGACAATAAACGAAAAGAGGACACAGAACTGCTCCGGGAGCCAGGTTACAACCCTTAAACCAAACAAGGACCGGGGTTGTAACCCTTTGCTTGAACAGAACTGAACCCCTGATCTTTATTGCTAAGGCAAGCATAATTAATCATGTCATGTCACATCTTGTACAGGATCAGGACTGGGCTAAACTCTATCCAATCAATCACGACCAAGCAAGGAGTACGGCTTGATACTTTAACTAACTAGGATTATCACAGGCCTAGTTACTAGCAAGATGCAATAAGATTATCCCAACAGCCACAAGCCCTACAGACCATCCAGGTTATCCAGGTCGAATGTCTGTTTATGAAGGATGCAACACGTGACTGTGTGCTGGAAATGTGCCCTACTCGTCGGTAGGCTACAAGTCCACTTGGTGCGCCCAGATAACGGGATTGCCTATAGCTGGGAAATCTCTTCATGACTACTGAATTTTTCTAGTTTATTAGCCTTAGTCAATTGCAGTAGGTATCCCTGACTGTAGTACTCAGGGATCACATCCTAGATATGATGCAAGACAGTACTGGTTTATTTATACAAACACAATCGTCCACGGTGTCCAGGTCATTCATACTTGTCTTGTCAGGCTAGCTGTTGTAACCGCATATCGTGATATATTATGTCAGTTTATTTGTTAAGAGTGTGCCACGACGGGCCACTATCGTGTCTATGGAACATATCAGAACTACATGACACAAGCATAAATATGACATTTTAATTTAATAATAATAGTAATATAATAATAAATAAAAGAGGACAAGACTGTGGAAGGAGCCATGCGACTAAGAGAATTGAGCTTATGCGGTTCAGGGAAAGTTAGGCTTATGCGGCTGCGGTTCAACAAGTATATGCGGCTGAAACTGTGCGCATATGCGGCTCAGAATTCAGAAGTCCATGCTGCTGGGGAACAATCAAGTATATGCGGCCAGGAACCCAAGTAAGGTCATGCGGCTGGAAAAGGTTGAGTCTTATGCGGCTGTACTGGCAAGATCCATGCGGCTGGGCTCATGTGGAGTTCTATACGGCTGAGCAAGGGACGGGTCTTATGTGGCAAGAATAATGCAAGTCTATGAGGCTGGGGGAGAATCGACTTCATGCGGCTATGACAAATGATAGCTATCCGGCTAAGTCAAGCCAAAGCCTTATGCGGCTGCGGAGAAATGAGCATATGCGACTGCGGATACTTGAGTTCATGCGGCTGGATTTTGCCGAAGCTTTATGCGGCTAAGAAGTTGACTTCATGCGGCAGCGTAAATGATGAGCCTATGCGGCTGAGAGACCAATATGATCATGTGGCTAAGAGGACTTGCCGCATGAAAGTCATGCGGCTCAGAAGCTGTCTTTCTTCTTTGCTTGTCCGAGAAGAAGAGCCATGAAGTCCATGGCTTCAAAGCTCCATAAACCCTTCATCCGAGGTCGGAATCCAGACTTCCATAGGTCAAAATGAGGCAGAACGAAATTCTCTACAACATGGAACCATCGAAACTTGGAAATAACAATATTAAGTAGATCAAAATCCCAAAAATCTAAAAATATAATAAACTTAGATCTACACAAATTGAACCATGAAATTTAGAAATGCTAAGTATTAAAGTGTGTTAGAATCTCGTGAGGAAGATAATGGAACAATAAAAGCTGAGTTCCTCTATGAAGCAAGCTGTACTTGCCTAAGCTTATGAGCTCCATGTATACAGTAGTTGATATCCATGTGCAATAACATAACATGTATTGATCCTTGTGTATTGATTGGGGGCAGGAAGAGTGTAGTTGGTTATGTGATCATTATCCTCAGTAGGTATCCATGTGCACTCCATAGCTGTATCCATGTACAACCCAGACCGTTTACATAACCAATTCATGCTCTGATTCACGTAGAAGGTTATATTTCTCTATTATCATATTATATCTCATTTTATAGTCTCTCTCTTGTTGATTTCTTTTACAGCGATTCATGTATAGTTTTCTATAGCTTGCTTTATATGTCCATTCCTGCTATGAACTGTTGTGAGAGATATGTGCTCGTTCCGTCCTGACTGGGCATGTTGAAAATTTTATCGGTATTAATGAGGAGTACTGCCCTACTTATTATGGCATTGGCTTAGATGACACTGGCGACGTGGACCCTCAGGAGGATCCCACAGTCGCTGAGGACTTGCCTATAGTCTAGCTGAGGCTTAGTTCTTTATTTGTATTTTCTGTTTGAGACTTTATGAGTTGTACTTTTGTACTTGAGATTTATTCAGGTGGTTTACACCTAGACTTTTATCTGTGACTCTCTTGAGATTCATTCTTCTATTCCATCTTAGTATTGTGATTGAGTTACTATTATTACTCTCCATTCGGAGTTTATTTCAGACTGTGTTAGATACTGTGACTCAGGACAGCGTTCTACCGCCGACATTGCGGCGTAGGCTGGGCGTTCGTTACTTCTCGTGCCCTTTCACTGGGTGCGGGTCGTGACAAAGCTCTCTCCCTGGTAGGTGGAAGAGTTATAGTAGAGAAGAAGAAGTAATAGAGAAGAATTAATGAGGAGAGAGAGTGTGTTGGGGGTTAATAAATGATGATAGTGGAGGTAGGTAGGGGTTTTCTTTTGGTTCATGATGAACCCAAAGCAAACCAAGCCAAGCCAAACCGAACCAAGTAATAGAATGCCCGAATATATCATGCAAGGAAATATTCCATACGAGTCAAGATACGTACACATATTCTAAAATACGTAATACGAGCTACGGGCATTATAACTCTACCCACCTTAAAAGAATTCCGTCTTCGAAATTTAATTAAGAGGCTAGAGCAGCAAGGACAAGCTATACTAATCACAGGCAGGTTATAATAAGCAGTCTATCATGTAGTCATTCATTCAAACAAGGAATTGGAAGCATAAGGCATAAGGAAGATATTATACCTTACGAGTCAAACAGGTCAGGATATCGCGATCGGATATCATCCTTACGCTCCCATGTTGACTCATCCAAAGAGTAATGACCCCAAGCAACACGGACTAAACTAATAGTCTTGTTCTTGAGTATTTTCTCTCTTCGGACCAATATAGACACGGGCCTCTCCTCATATGAAAGGTTGGTACCAACAACCAATTCCGAATGATCCAGGATATGGCTCGGGTCCGGGATATACCGTCGTAGTTGGGATACATAAAATATGTCATGCACCTCACGTAACAACGGTAGAAGAACGAGACGATAGGACACATCTCCTACTCGCTCCAGAATGTCGAACGGTCCTATATACCTAGGAGTAAGCTTTTCCCGTACGTCGAAATGAATGACGCCACGGTTAGGCAAAATCCTCAGGAATATATGGTCGCCGAGAGAAAACTTAAGAGGGCGCCGATGAGTATCGGCCCAATAACGCTGGCGATATTGGGCAACTCGAAGATGATCTCTGACTCTCCTGACCACTTCAACTCTCTGAACAATCATTTCAGGACCGAGCATATGTCTCTTCCCAACATCGTCCCATGCTAGCGGGGATCGGTACTTCCTAACATACAGTGCCTCGAACGGTGCCATCTGGATACTGGCCTGTAAACTTTTATTGTACGAGAACTCCACCAGGTGCAGGTGATCTTCCCACGAACCACCGAAGTCGAGCGTACAAGATCTCAACATATCTTCAAGATTCTGGATTATGTGTTCTGACTGACCATCAGTCTGCGTATGATATACTGAGCTGAACTGGAGGCGAGTCCCCAATTTCTCCTACAGACTACGCCAAAAGTGCAACGTAAATCTTGAATCTCTGTCCGAGGTGATACTGACTGGTATACCATGCAACCTGACTATCTGCTTGAGATACATCTCTGCCAGCTGAGCCGTCGACTGGCCGACTCTGAATGGAAGAAAGTGAGCCACCTTCGTGAGCCTGTCTATAATAACCCAAATAGCGTCTCTGCCAGCCGGGGATCTAGGCAAGCCAGTCACGAAATCCCTGGTTATATTCTCCCACTTCCATTCTGGAATTGGTAAGGGCTGAAGTAGTCCAGCTGGCCTCTGATGTTCAGCTTTAACTTGTTGGCAAACCAAACATCGAGAGACAAACCGGACTATCTTCCTCTTCATGCCATTCTACCAGAAGTGCTGACGAATATCACGATACATCTTCATACCACCGGGATGAATGGAATACTGAGAACTGTGAGCTTCTGCCATGATCTTCTGTCTGATATCACCACTGGGTATACAAAGACGCTGCCCATGTCGAAGTGTACCATCTTCATGAATACATAACTCTGGCCTTCGTCCTGCCTCGTACTCTTCTCTGAGTCGCTGAAGCTTGGAATCTGTTGACTGCGCCATTCGGATCCTCTCGACTATAGTGGACTGAACTTGTATACTGGCCATCAATTCTACACTGGTAGGAAGGACGACTTCTATACCCATCTTCTGAAGATCTGTTAACAGCTCTGGTTGTGCTGTTAGGAAATAAACTTTGGCTCTTCTGCTCAATGCATCTGCAACGACGTTGGCCTTCCCTGGATGATACTGCAAGTTGACATCATAATCCATAGGTAGCTCTAGCCATCTTCTTTGACGCATGTTAAGATCCTTCTGAGTAAACACATACTTCAGGTTCTTGTGGTCGGTAAAAATCTCCACCCTATCTCCATACAAGTAGTGTCTTCACAATTTAAGTGCAAACACTACTGATGCCAGCTCCAAGTCATGGGTTGGATAATTTCTCTCATGATCACGAAGTTGTCGTGATGCATAAGCTATTACCTTCCCATGCTGCATCACAACACATCATAAGCCTCTGCCTGAAGCATCACAATATAGTAAGAATCTTTCGGTTCCATCTGGAAGCGTGAGAATGAGAGCCGTCATCAAGCCTCACTTCAACTTCCCAAAAGAATTATGACACTCTGCTGTCCAAGCAAACAGCACATCCATGCGGGTCAACTGGGTCAATGGCGCTGAAATCCAAGCAAAGTCTGAAATAAATAGCCGGTAGTAACCGACCAAGCCAAGAAAACTGTGAACTTCTGCAACTATGCTGGGCACTGGCCATGACTCAATAGCCATAATCTTCTGGGGATCCACTTCTACTCCTCCTCTGGTGATGATATGACCCAAATACGAAATACGATCGAGCCAGAACTCGTATTTACTGAACTTGGCATACAACTGGTGTTCTCTGAGAATCTAAAAAACCGCTCGGAGATGCTGCTCATGCTCCGCTTCACTCTTAATGTAGACAAAGAAGTCGTCTAGGAACACAATCACGAACTGATCCAAATAAGGCATGAAGATGTGATTTATGAGGTCCATGAATACATCCGGCGCATTGGTTGCTCCAAATGGCATTACAAGGAACTCCGAATGCCCATACCTAGACCTGAAAGCTATCTTCGGGATGTCATGCTCCCTGACTCTGATCTGATGATATCCCGAACGCAAGTCGATCTTCGAGAATATAGCTGCCCTCTTGAGTTGATCAAACAAGTCATCTATCCTCGGAAGAGGGTATCTGTTTTTGATTGTCAATGAGTTCAAGGTACGATAATCTATACATAATCTGGACGTACCATCCTTTTTTTCACAAGAAGCATCGGGGCTCCCCAAGGTGATCCACTTGCATAAATGAATCCCTTGTCCTGAGTTCTTTAATCATCTTGTACAATATCTCTAGCTCTGACAGCGCCATCCTGTAGATTCTCTCTGAAACTGGGGCTGATTCGGGAATCAAGTCGATGGTGAACTCGATCTCCCGCTCTGACGGTATCCCTGGAAGCTCTTCTAAGAAAACATCTGGAAACTATTCAACTGTCCGAGGTAACTGCACGGCTGCAACTGCCATCCGCAATACTGGAGGAGAAGATTCAACTTCGCCTCGGAAAAAGAAAAACTCTGGCTCGCCTGGAATGCTAAAAAACAACCCTGCCAATATGGCAGTCTATCCTAGCATACTGGTCCCTCAACCAATCCATCCCTAAGACCACATCATAATCGGCCATCGGGAACTCTATCAATCTAGCATAGAATTCTCTACTACTAACTACGATCCGACACGAGGAAAACACACTATCTACTCCCACAAGTCTGTTACCAGTAAGTATATTGAGCCTTACTAATAATGACTCGAACTCCAGTCCTATCAGTGTCGTGAATCGTGCAGACATAAATGAATACGAGGCACCAGAGTCAAATAATACTGAAGTTGAACAGGTGTTGACGAGAATAGTACCTGCCACCACCTCACCTGGTGCTATTCCTTCTTCTTCCATGGTCAAACCCAGCACTTGACCATGTCCTTTGGGTGCGGGTCCCCTCTGCTAAAAACTTCTCTACCTGCTCTAGATCAGGGCTTGGGCTTGGGCATACTGCTGCGGTCTCTGCTGCTGGAATGCCTGGGCCTGCATCGGCAATGGCCTCGGGAACGGGTACTGCTGCTGCTGCTGGAATGGTGCTGGTCCTCTAACCGAAGGACTAGAGAAAGCTGATGATAAACTCCCCCTGTTCAGGCAGTTCCCAACCCTGTGGTCCAGGGCACAACAAACCAAGTACAAACCTTGTGCTCTGCGACACTCTGATACCACATGCCCCGGCTTCCCACAATGAGTACAACCCATTCTGGAAGACTACTTGTGTTTTTGCTGCTGAGGGTACGTCGGGGTTGAATGCTGAACTGGCGTCACTGAGGCCGCCCGCCTCGGAACTCCAATAGTCAAAGCCCTAGCCGTCGAGGCTGGTACTGATGACTGATTCATCTAGCCATGGGATCGCTTTCGACCTCCGGTCCTATCCACGATCCTCTGGGAGGTATATTCATGCCTCCTAGCTGCTCTCAATACCGCATCAAAAGTCTGATGCTCAAACTGCTCCACGACCAATAAAATCTCCAGGTGAAGTCCCTGCTGGAACCGCTGGGCTCTATCGAACTCAGTCGCCACTAAGGTGGGAGCAAACCGACTAAGTCTTGAAAAATCGGCTGCATATCCGTCGACCGTTCTGCCCATCTATTTCAGATTGGTGAACCTCGTCTGTAGATCGTACCGAGCTACAGCATCGAAATACTTGGTCTGGAATCTCTCTATGAATACTGCCCAAGCAATGGGTGCCACTAATCCAACGGCATGCGCCGCCCACCAGCTGCGGGCAAGATCCAATAACTACAGGCGTACTACGGCCACCTTTTCATCTTCTGGAGTCCTGGCTGCTTCTAGAATCACCTCTGTGTCCTGAAGCCAAGCATCTGCAGCGATCGCATCTTCGATACCATCAAAGAATGGAGGGTTCAAGCGCTTGAAGCTGTTGGCCGTACTATTACCCTGATGACCTCCTCTGGTCAAAGCATCTGCCACCGCCTGGTGCAAGGCATCTCCTCGACGATCCTGAGAAGCTAATAATGACCTGATGAGACCCACCAAAGTGCCATCATCAGGCTCTACAGGCTGGACGGGCTGAACGGGTGGCTCTCCTCCAGTAGGCACGACTCTAGAGGCTACTCCTGAATGCTGGGCTTGATCTCCGGGTCGCTGCTGGTCCACGGAAGGTGCTCCGCCTCGCTGATCGGCAGGGCCAGGTACAATACCGCTGAAGAAGACGACATAGGGAACAATAAGGAAGGACCAGGACAGATCAACGATACACGCATATGATCAGGTCAAGATTTTCAGGGATTTAGAAGATACGAGCAGAGATCAAGGGCGAGTTCTGATTGAGACATCTATTCGGTAAACCCTCACATATTTTAATTTTTCAAGTCCTGCATGGGCCACCACTTAAACCATTTAACGCCCCAGAACCAGAATACTGGAGAGCGGGGACGTACATAGCCAGCTACGTATATTGAAGTGCAACCCACCTCGCTATACGGTCACGGCTGTCTAGATACATGATGGTTTAACTACAATTCATCAGTCATCTATGGTCATGAACCAGCCTATTGTCTCAATCTCAAGCAAGCAATAATAGTCACAAGATGTCAGAGCACCAAATATACAATAGTAAGGCATCCCATACATTACATATTCGGATGAACATGAAGCTAGTCGTACAAAATGTTAAGACTAGTAAGAGTTTTAGTCATACATGATCAACCCTAGGATTTGTCAATCATGTTACAGCCCGTAGGCAGACAGTAAATAAAGGTGCAATCGAGCTAACACGTGCTCGCCGACTAAACGTCTCAAAAGAATAATTTTACAATTAATTGGGAGGACAAAAAGAAACCCACTCGTTGCTAGGGTTACGCCTGGTGGTCACCATCTGCTAGAAGAGAGGTAGATCCTCTAGGGCTGCTCCGATATCTGGCTATACAAAATCAGCTGGGTCAGACCCAGAAAGAGCAAGTGCCACAAAGGAGGCTTCACTTAGGAACTAAAACCAGCATATCACAATAGAATATTAAAGATGATTAAAAACGAAACTGATAATAATAAAGATAACAACAGTAAATTGAGTACGAGGAAACCATTCAAGTAGCCAGGTCACAACCCTTAAACCAAACAAGGATCGGGGTTGGAACCCTTCACCTGAATAGAAACCCATCTCAACTACTTATTGGTAGAGTAACAAGACAATAAACGAAGATAGGACACAGAACTGCTCCGGGAGCCAGGTTACAACCCTTAAACCAAACAAGGACCGGGGTTGTAACCCTTCGCCTGAACAGAACTGGACTCCTGATCTATATTGTTAAGGCCAGTATAATAATCATGCTATTGAAGTAAGGTAAAACTTGGCAAGCATGACATGGGGTGCAATAGGACAATAAAAGAGGAGAGGACACAGAACTGCTCCGGGAGCCAGGTTACAACCCTTAAACCAATCAACGACCGGGGTTGTAACCCTTCGCCTGAACAGAACTGGACCCCTGATCTTTATTGCTAAGGCATGTTGGCCCATTGGTCATGGTCAAACCTAATTTTAATAATTGATCAAACTCTGTCTCGATATACATATAAGTCAACTCAGATGTTTACCTACGACGTTTTGGACACTGTTCAACAATGGTTATCAACAATGTTCAAGACTGAAGCCGTTTGCCATTCAGAATGTACTTCCTGTTAAGCAATGTAATTTTTTATTTTATTGAGTCTAGGAATATATTGTACACCGAGTCGTACTGGCAAATAGGCTATCTGAAAACATTTTCCAAAACCATCATATTCTTTACAAATGACCTACGTTTTTGAAAAATATTCTTTTTACAAAACGCTTCTGAAGGATCTTTCAAAAAGCCAAATTTTATTTTCTCCAAAAATGAACTAGCAGAACCCCAGGGGAACTCGGGCCGAGTTCGGCCAGAGTTCGACCATTTGGAACGTTAGTGAACGTTGGGTTTTTGAACTTGGTCATCCTTCAGTTACAGTTTGTTACAAAGAATTCTGTCCGAATTCTGCCCGAATTCTGTCAGAGTTCTGTCTTTGGAAAAGCTATAAATAGAGAAACATTTCGATCATTTCAACACAATAATTCACTTTTAATCTCTTCTCTTCTTAAGCTTACATTCTTCCAAAGAGTTTTTAAAATCTTTCTTTTTTAAATCCTAAGCCAGTTACAATCCTCTAATCGAATTGCCAGTGCGGTATGGTCTAGAAGTTTCAAGAGCGATTATAATCAGAGGCTTGATAGAAGATTCAACTCTTCACAATTGAAGTTAGACGAGTTCTTCGTATCAAAGCTCGTGTCTGTAGAAGTTGCAAGGACTTCGTATGAAAACTTGCTGAATTTTCCAATAGTGGATTCAACTGGAAGCTAAAGTTCTTCCGACTGGACTAGTCCTCACAAGAGAAAAACCAGTATAAATCTCGGTGTTTGCGTTTGCCTTCTGATCACTTTTAAATTCTATCATTTACTTTTGTGATTATTATTTTATTTGTGATCTTACTGCTAACAAGTTTTTAATTAGCAATATTCCGCTGCCTACTCTATTCACCCCCCCTCTAGAGTAATCTGCTTTACGATTTTGTTCCTACAATTGGTATCAGAGCAGGTTATATAGGTAAAGCAAGGTAAAACATCAGTTATATTCAATTTTATATAGATCACAGCTTTACACGTGGCAACTGTGAAATTCACAAGTGAAGGCCAAGCCACAAACAGACCTCCACTGTTTGACGGCACAAACTACACTTATTGGAAAACACGTATGAGTTTCTTTCTGAAATCTCTTGATTTTGACTTATGGTCTGTAGTTATTGATGGCTATAAAAAGCCACCTCGTATAAATATCGATGGAGTTTTGGTTGAAAAACCCCATGACAAATATACAGAGGAAGAAAAGAAAAAGGCCAGTCTTGACGCACGTACTATTAACGCTTTATTTTGTGCTTTAGACAGAACTGAATTTAACAGGGTATCTATCTGCACAACTGCAAATGAAGTGTGGAAACTTCTTGAAGTCACACATGAGGGCACAACTCACGTCAAAGAATCAAAGGTCAGCAGACTTACTCAAGAGTATGAGGCGTTCAAAATAAAGCCCAACGAAACAGTTACTTAGATGTCCGAGAGATTCTTGGATATTGTAAATCTTTTGTCCTCTCTAGGCAAAGATTACAGTAACCATGAAAAGATTCGCAAACTCCTGCGAGTACTTACAAAGAACTGGATTCCGAAGGCTGCTGCAATCATTGAAGGAAATGACCTCACTACCATGACACTCGAAGTAGTCATGGGTAAGCTACTCACTCATGAACTAGAGCTACAAGACTTTGAATAGCCTGCACCAGAGGAGAAGACGATCGTTTTCAAGGCTCAGCACAGAAGATCTGCTGAAGATGATTCAGACAACAGTGAATCTGATGCTGAAGATCAAGCACTCCTTGAAAGAAAATTCAAAAGATTCTTGAGATATGAAAAGAAGACAAAAGAGGACAATGGCAGCAGCAGCTGGTATCAAGATGACGCTGTCTGCTACGGCTACAAAAAGAAAGGACACATGAAGAAGGACTGTCCTACAAACTCATCAACAAGCAAGAAGAGCAACAGATACGAGAAAGGGAACCTGAAGAGATCAATATCTAGGAAGTATGCCAACACCACTATATGGCATAAAAGTGAAGCCAGCGACTCAGAAGATGAACAATCAGAAGACGCTGCAAATGTATGCTTTATGGCATCTGATCAGGTACTCTCTGAACCTATAGTTGATACATATGATGACTTTACCTTTGAGCAATTAGGAGAAGCCTTCAGTGAACTGTTAAGTGATTACAGAAAACTGCGTAGCAAATATCAGAACTCTAAGAAGGTACTCAAGGAGTACAAAGGTGAAATAGGAAGACTTACCGACCTACTAGCTGAGGTTAAAGATAATGTTAGTGAGTCTGGTGAGCTTTCTTCTATTAAGCTCTTATTACACGAGACTACCAAGTCATCCGAAGAAAAAGACAAGGTTATTGACCAACTGAAAGAAGAACTTTCTAAAGAGAAGAAAAGTCTTCAAAGTGCACAAGTCAGAATGGAAGCACTCACTTCTGACTATACTAAGTTATATGACACTTCCAAAAGATTGGAAATTAGGTTAGAAAAACAGCCTGAGACTGCTGCTTCATACCCTAACACGTGTCACTTACCGAAAAATCGGAACATTCCCAAACCTAACACTGTCAGACCAAACCCTATCAAACCTTTGCCTAAAAAGGTTATGCCCAAACAGGATAATAGGTATGCTTTCTTCTATACTAGAAAACCTAAACCTACCAACCATACATACCACTCAGCTTTCAACACTCAACATGCTAAATGTCATTATTGTGGCCTCATTGGTCATATATCTTCTGCATGTAGAATCAGAAAGTTAGTAGATTTAAATATTTATGCATGGATACCGAAAACTAACCAGTCAGGACTGTCACGCCCCAGAACCAGAATACTGGAGAGCGAAGGTAGACATAGTCAGCTACGTATATGAAATGGGATCCATCTCGCTATACGGTCACGGCTGTCTAGATACATGAGGGTTTATCTACAAGCCAGCAGTCTCTTAAGGTCATGAACAAGCCTATTGTCTCAATCACAAGCAAGTAAGTAAAGGTCACAAGATGTATGATCATTAAATATACAATAGTAAGGCATCCCAAACATTATATATTCAGTTGATCATGAAGCTAGTTGTTACAAAATGTCAGGACTAGCAAGTGTTTAGTCATACATGATCAACCCTAGGATCTGTTAATCATGTTACAGCCCGTAGGCAGACAGTAAGTAAAGTACAATCGAGCTAAACAGGTGCTCGCCGGCTAAACGCCTCAAAAGAATATTTTTACAATAAAGTGGAAGATCAAAAATAAACCCACTCGTTGCCAGGGTTCCGTCTAGTGGCCACCATCTGGCTGGAAGGTCGGTAGATCCTCTGGAGCTGCTCCGAAATCTGGTCATACAAAACCAGCTGTGTCAGACCCCAGAAAGAGCAAGTGCCACAAAGGAGGCTTCACTTAGGAACTAAAACCAGGTTACAACCCGTAAACCAAACAAGGACCGGGGTTATAACCTTTCGTCTGAACAGAACTCGGAATTTTCACCATTTATCAGTAAAATAAATACAAGCATTCTGGTCACGCAGTAATCTGGAACAGAATCAGGACAAGACTAGACTGGTTAGATTCCATCCAATCATTTCACGGCCAAACAAGAACTACGGCTTGATACTTTAACTAACTAGGGTTGTCACAAGCCGAATTACTAACAAGATGCAGTAAGATTATTCCACAGCCACAAGCCCTGCAGACCATCCAGGTTACCCGGGTTGAAAGATTAGGGTTGAATTCAGGTGGGTACATCGTCCAGGAAATGCATGTACCCTTAGGTAGCTTGAAGGGTGCAACACATGACAGTGTGCTGGAAATGTGCCCTACTCGACGACAGGCTACAGATCCCAAGGCGTGCCCAGGTAACGGGATTGCCTGTAGCTGGAAGATCTCTTTATGACTAATGTATTAATCTAGTTATTTAGCCTTAGTCCATTTCAGCAGGTACTCCTGACCGTGGTACTCAGGAGTCCCCTCCTAGACATAATGCAAGACATGACTGGATTATTTGTACAAGCACAATCGCTCACGGTGTCCAGGATTAATTATACAGGTCATGTCATGTCATGTCATGGAGCTGTCGCAACAGCTTATCAAGAAAATCATGTCAGGTTTAACATGTCCAGTTTACTGGTCAGGAGTGCGCCGCGACGGGCCACTATCAGGTCATGTCAGGTTAGTCATGCCAGGAGTGCACCACTACGGGTCACTGTCATGTCAGGCTCAATTATCAAGCCCAAACATATCAAGTAAATTCGTGATTATCAAGCCCAAACATATCAACTAAATTCGTGATTATCAAGTTCATGCGACTAAGGCATATACGGCCAGGAATGATCTCATGCGGCTGGAAGAGAACAGCCCATGCGACTGAGTAGGGTCAGGCGCATGCGGCTAAAAAGGGAAAGGCTTATGCGGTCAAAAGGGGTATTAGTTATATGCGGCTCGGAGATCCACTCAGTCATGCGGCTGAGAAAGGCATGACATATGCGGCCAGGAGGATAGGAAACTCATACGGCTGACGGGGGACGGGTCCATACGGCTGGCTGACCAATCAAGTATATGCGGTCGGGGAGGAGCAACCCATGCGGCTGCGGGGAGCAATGACTAAGCGGTCAAGGGAAGCAAACCCATACGGCTGGGAGACTGCGGTCTATGCGGCTCGCGAGTGTTGAGTTCATGCGGCTCGGGATGGGCGGAGTCCCATGCGGCAGCGGGGAGCAAGGCTTATGCGGCTGGGAGCAAGGGGTGCATATGCGGTTCGGGAAGAAGGTCCCCATGCGGCTAGAAGAAATACTCGTCGCATGAACTTGTCATACGGTCAAGTCAAGGCAATAGTGCATGCGGTTAGAAGCTGACATGCCGCATGAATATTCATGCGGTCAAGTACTGCCATGCGGTTCGGGACTGTGCTTCTTCACAAATTTTTTGAGAGGAAGTACACCACGAAACCATGGCTACCAAGCTGCATAGAACCTTCATTCGGAGTCTAAATCCGAACTTTCTTAGGTCAAAGTGGGGTAGAATGAAATACTCTACAACACGGAACCATCCAAACTCGGAAATAACAAGATTAAGTAGATCAAACCCAAGAAATCCGAAAATAAGGTAAATATAAATCTACAAGAATCTAGCCATGGAAAGTGAAAATGCCAAGTTCTAAGTAAGTTAGAATGCTGTAAGGAAGAGAATAAAGCAATAAAATTGGAGTTCCTCCATGAAGCAAGTTGTACTTGCCTAGACCTCTCTCTCTCCCTCTCTCTGGTAGGTGAAGAATTAATGGAGGGAAGAAGGAGAGTAATAAAGAGAGAGAATGAAAGAATGGGTTAATAAATGGTAGTGGTGGTGGTAGGTAGGGGGTTCACCCTTGGTTCATAATGAACCAATAGCAATCCCAAACCAAACCAAGCCAACCCGAACCAAGAATAACCAAGCCAAACCAAACCAAGGAGATATGCAAACACGAGATAAAATACATATACGTATTCCAAATATATAATACGAACAACAGGCATTACAAGGACCCTACAAGAAATGGGTACCAAGAGTTTCATCTGTAAATTATTTTGTAGGTGGGACGCCCTTCACATGCTAGGAGCAAATAGATCCTCGACAGCGGTTGCTCACGGCACATGACCGATGATGCTTCATTATTCGCAACACTGTCGAAGAGGAATAAAGAAGGATACGTCTCCTTCGGCAATAATTTAAAAGGGTATATAATCGGTATTGGTAATATTGGTAAAGCTCCCTATCCAGTGATTAAAGATGTTTGTCTTGTTACTGAGTTAAAACATAATCTGCTCAGCATAAGCCATTTAGCTAATCACGGTTATGGTATTAACTTCGTAAAAGATAAATGTACTATTATTGATAGTTCAACTGGTAGTACTATATTTGAAGGTATTAGAGAAGACAATATATATGTTTTCTATTTGTTGGAAGATACTAACATTTCAGGTAGATGTTTAATGGCTAAAAGCGATGAGAGTCATCTGTGGCATATGAGACTCGGTCATGCAAATATGGATACTATTTCCAGATTATCCACGAAGAAGCTAGTACGCGGTTTACCGGACATTACATTCAAGAAGGATTCGGTATGCAGTCAATGTGAAAAGAACAAAGCTACTCGATCCACTTTCAAGTCAGTAAATACTGTATGTACTACTAGACCTCTATAAATGCTACATATGGACTTATTTGGTCCTAGCAGAGTTGCTAGCCTCGGAGGTAAGCTATATGTTTTTGTAATTGTAGATGATTATTCTAGATACACGTGGATATATTTTCTGACACACAAAAATGATTTATTATCGGAATTTGTCGCCTTTTGCAAGAAAGTATAGAATGAAAAAGGTTACATGATCACTCGTATGAGAAGCGATCATGGAGGCGAATTCGAGAATGCGGAGTTTGAGCAATTTTGTGACACACACGGTTTTGTACACGAATTCTCCTGTCCTAGGACTCCACAACAAAATGGAGTTGTGGAACGTAAGAACAGAACTCTATCCGAAATGGCCAGAGTAATGTTAAACCAGTTTAGTCTACCCAAGTATTTTTGGGCTGAAGCTGTCAATATAGCTTGTTTTGTTCTCAATCGAGTTCTAATTCGACCCAAATCGAAGAAGACTCCATTTGAGTTATGGTTTGATAGAATTCCATCAGTTTCATATTTTAGAATATTTGGTTGTAAATACTTTATTCTTAATACAAAAGATAATTTGGAAAAGTTTGACGAAAATGCCGATGAAGGTATATTTTTAGGTTATGCGGGCAAAAGTAAAGGATACAGAGTCTTCAATAAAAGAACCATGATCATCGAAGAGTCAATCAATGTCACCTTTGATGAACTAAATCAAACGACAATCGATGACAATGACGAAGATCTCAATGTACCTAGCAAAGCACCAGCTGATCCTCCTAGAGAAGATCCAGGAACCAGCTACCTTCGGAGTCTGCCAAAAAGATTAAAGTTCACGGCTGATCATCCAAAGGACTTGGTAATTTGTGAGATTACCAAGGGTGTAAGTACTCGCTCCTCTAATAAAGATATAGCTTCTTGTGTTGCTTTTGTCTCGCAGTTTGAACCCAAAAATATTGATGAAGCATGTAGTGATAATTTTTGGATAGATACTATGCAAGAGCAATTAAACCAATTCGAACAGAATCAAGTTTGGGAACTTGTCCCCAAGCCTATTGATCATCCGGTCATTGGCACCCGATGGGTATTCCAAAATAAACTGAATGAGAATGGTTTAGTGACTCATAATAAGTCTCGACTCGTAGCTCAAGGATACAATCAGGAAGAAGGTATCGACTACGATGAGACTTATGCTCCAGTTGCGAGATTAGAATCCATTCGCATGTTATGTACATTTGCATGTTTTCATAATTTAAAGTTATTTCAAATGGATGTCAAAAGTGCATTTTTAAATGGTTTTATAAAAGAAGAGGTTTATGTAGCTCAACCACCCGGTTTTACTGATTTTAAATTTCTTGAATATGTTTTCAAGTTGAAGAAATCTTTATACGGTTTGAAACAAGCCTCTCGTGCTTGGTACGATCGTCTAAGCTCTTTTCTACTTGATAACAGTTTTTCAAAGGAAAATGTTGACACTACTTTGTTTATAAAGTCTTTGAATAATAATATTCTTTGATTCAAGTCTATGTAGATGATATTATCTTTGGATCTACTGATGAATCTCTTTGTCAAGAATTTTCAAAGTGTATACAGAATGAGTTTGAGATGAGCATGATGGGAGAGCTGAAGTTCTTTCTCGGACTGCAAATCAAACAAACCAACAATGGAACGTTCATAAATCAAGCTAAGTACACAAAGGATCTACTAAAGAAGTTCGACATGGAAGCAGCAAAGCCACTTATCACTCCAATGGCGACTTCAAACAAGCTTGATATTGATGAACAAGGTAAACCTGTCGACATATGTAAGTATCGAGGTATGATCGGTAGCTTACTTTATTTAACTGCCAGTCGACTAGACATTATGTTTAGTGTTTGCTTATGTGCACGTTTTTATGCCAATCCTAAAGAATCACATCTGTGCGCAGTTAAGCATATCTTTCGATACCTTAAAGACATTTCTTCTGTCGGCTTATGGTATCCCAAAACCATGTCATTTGACCTAATCAGTTATTCTGATGCTGATTTTGCCGGATACAAAGTAGATAGAAAAGTACTAGCGGTACATGTCATTTCCTAGGAAAAGCTTTAGTCTCTTGGTTTAGTAAAAAGCAAATTCCTGTTGTATTATCAACAACAGAGGCTGAGTATATCGCCGCAGGACGTTGTTGTGCACAAATTTTGTGGATAAAACAAACCTTAGAAGACTATGGATTGTATTTTACACATATACCCATTTTCTGTGATAACACTAGTTATATTAATTTGACTAAGAATCCTGAATGTCATTCTCGTACTAAATATATCAAGATTCGACATCATTTTCTTAGAGATCATCAACAACATGGAGATATAGACCTTGTATACATAGACATGCAGAATCAATTAGCTGACATACTCACAAAACCTTTAGCAGAAGATCGTTTCAACTATTTACGTCGAGAATTAGGAATTTTAGATATCAATAATATTAATTAATTTTATTTTATTAATTATTTATTCAATACTCATAAACAGTTTTTGAGACAAGCCTAAAAAGAGTCTGCCTGTCACCATGACTACGGTCGAAGCGAAGCGGTATTTAAGAGTTCCCCAGTGAACCTCCGTTAGCTGGGACAGTACTCCTACAGCTAATCCGAGATAGATGCTGAGTAAAGAATATTAATTTGTAAAATAATATTAATTATATTATTTTGAGATTTAAAATTACTAAACTTTGAATTAAGCATTTGAAACAAATTAATGAAAAAGAATGTGGCCTCATTTGAATTTTATATATATATATATATATATATATATATATATATATATATATATATATATATATATATATATATATATATATATATATAGCCAGGCAACCCTTGGCGAATTCGGTCCGAGTTTGGTCCGAATTCGGCCAGAGTTCGGCTGGGTATTTATATATACCAGCACCAACCCGAGGCTTCATTCTTCCCCACATCCTCATAACAGCAGCTCCGCCCCTCCGAAACCCTAGTTCTTCTCCATCATTGTTCTTCCAATCCTTGTGGAGTTTCTCGTCAAAACTTTGGATTCGTGCGGAGATCGTTATCCTCTACAACATATCCAATTCTTGGAAGGTATAATCCCTTCTTTCCTCCACTTTTCAATACTTAGGGTTTGTAGAAATTTTTGGGAAAGAATGCCTAAGTTCAATCCCTTCAAGAGGAAGAAGACCAATGCCAGTGAAGAGGCATCGTCTTCAGATCTGCATACGGATTGCCTCTTTTCTTCGGTCCAATTGGACGATGGTGTGTCGGATGAGTTTTACTTTAAAACTTTCGATCAAGCATTATTGTGGTACGCTAATTTTATTATGCGTACTATTTGCACCGGATCACCGATTAAGTGGATTGTCTTTCCGGATCACCGCCCTTATTTTGAGGCATTAGGGTTACAACATTTTGTCACCTTACAATTTCCATTGCCACTAATGCCATTAGATTATTCTATTATAATTTTGTGTTAGACTCTTTTACAGCGAGGATACGTGTCGGAGGAATTGATATCGAATTCACTGATGAAACGTTAGCGAAAATCTTTGGTATCCCAAACGAAGGTGCCCTGCTCGATGACATCACTGATTTTGATTTCTCTGATGGTACGACACTCGTTAGTTTCAAGAATGAACTTTGTGCGCCCGCAAGCGTTCTTCCTGGAAAGTTCAAGGCTAATAACTTGAACTTGTTTAACTACGAATTACATCGCATCATCTATTCCACCTTACTTCCAAAATCTACTTCTAAAGATGATGTCACTGCACTTGAGCTTTCTGCTCTTTATCATATTCTTAAGGGGATTTCTTTTTCTGCCCCTAAGGCTATCATTCAGATGATGGGTAGATGTTGCGGGAGAGACCGCAACCTATCTTATGCGATGCTTATTCCTCGTATTTTTCAGAGATTTGATATTGATTTATCTACTTGTGCTGTCGACCCCGAGCCCAAGTTTCTCAAACTCTTTCGTCGCAGCATTGCATCTGTTCCTCCACCTACTGCTCCTACTCCTCCTGCACCTACTCCCACAATACCTGTTCCTCCTCATTATTACCCTATAACATTTGAGGGTATCCATCAGCACTTATCAGATCTGCAGTCTTTTTATGTTGAGACCTCTAGGGAACACGAGTTCTGTGATGTGACTCGGTTCCAGGCGATTGCCAACTCCTTCGCCGATCTGAGATTTGCGCAGACGGGTCATTCTGCTAGCTCTCTGCCTCGAGACCCTTCTGTTTCTGGCTACCGCATTGACGACAAGGCGGTCCACTCTCTGTTCCAGCCAGGGAACGCCTATGATTGGTATTATTCTGCTCGTGCCTCTCCTCGAGACTATGTCGGTGAGTTTTACGCTGGCGCCACTCCTCGCACTTCTGGCGCTGGTACTTCTAGAGCTGATCCTTCTGGACATGCTGGAGCTGCAGCTGATGTTGATGATGATGATGATGAGTTTTGAGATGTTAGATTATTGAGACTGTAACTTTTGTCTCATGTTTACTTGGAAATGCTCCGACATTCCACGATTATATCAGTACTCTTTTTTTAGCACTTTTCTATTATGTGACTATTCATGGACATGGTTTTTGATTATGCCTCAGTTTTGGCATTTTAGTCTATTATTCAGCACTTTATATGTTTCAGTATTATGGTAGCACTATCTATCTTTTGCTGCTTCATACTTTCTCAAATGCTGCCTGTGACAAATGCATGCCTGTGTTGTGTTCTCTAGACTATCTGTTTTCTTTTACTGTTTATACCATGCCTGTAAAGATTATTTCTATATTTTTTTTATTGTGTTTCTTCACTGTTTGTTACTTATGCATTGATTGCGGAAGAGCTTTCTCTTTTGCAATTATTTTGCTAAGTGACAACGGAGAAGAAATAAGATCTAACATTTTTGTGAATACAGGTTATGAACAATTTCTTTGCGGTTGCTATTTTGAATTGATTCCAAGCTTAGATGTTATATCGGCAAGGTTTGTCAATTATCAAAATAGGGGAGATTGTTC
Organism: Iris pallida; assembly: GCA_029216955.1. NCBI lineage: Eukaryota > Viridiplantae > Streptophyta > Magnoliopsida > Asparagales > Iridaceae > Iris > Iris pallida. The sequence goes on along the minus strand of JANAVB010024400.1, from coordinate 10,234,463 downwards.
GCCCATTGGTCATGGTCAAACCTAATTTTAATAATTGATCAAACTCTGTCTCGATATATATACAAGTCAACTCAGATGTTTACCTACGACGTTTTGGACACTGCTCAACAATGGTTATCAACAATGTTCAAGACTGAAGCCGTTTGCCATTCAGAATGTACTTCCTGTTAAGCAATATAATTTTTTATTTTATTGAGTCTAGGAATACATTGTACACCGAGTCGTACTGGCAAATAGGCTATCTGAAAATATTTTTTAAAACCACCATATTCTTTACAAATGACCTACGTTTTTGAAAAACATTCTTTTTACAAAACGCTTCTGAAGGATCTTTCAAAAAGCCAAAATTTATTTTCTCCAAAAATGAACTGGCAGAACCCCAGGAGAACTCGGGCCGAGTTCGGCCAGAGTTCGGCCGTTTGGAACGTTAGTGAACGTTGGGTTTTTGAACTTGGTCATCCTTCAGTTACGGTTTGTTACAAAGAATTCTGTCCGAATTTTGTCCGAATTCTGTCAGAGTTCTGTCTTTGGAAAAGCTATAAATAGAGAAGCATTTCGATCATTTCAACACACCAATTCACTTTCAATCTCTTCTCTTCTTAAGCTTACATTCTTCCAAAGAGTTTTTAAAAGCTTTCTTTTTCAAATTCCAAGCCAGTTACAATCCTCTAGTCGAATTTCCAGTGCGGTACGGTCTAGAAGTTTCAAGAGCGATTGTAATCAGAGGCTTGATAGAAGATTCAACTCTTCACAATTAAAGTTGGACGAGTTCTTCGTATCAAAGCTCGCATCTGTAGAAGTTGCAAGGACTTCGTATAAAAACTTACGAGATTTTCCAATAGTGGATTCAACTGGAAGCTAGAGTTCTTTCGACTGGACTAGTCCTCACAAGAGGAAAACTAGTATAAATCTCGGTGTTTGCGTTTGCCTTCTGATCACTTTTAAATTATGTCATTTACTTTTGTGATTATTATTTTATCTGTGATCTAACAGCTAACAAGTTTTTAATTAGCAATATTCCGCTGCCTACTCTATTCACCCCCCTCTAGAGTATTCTACTTTACGATTTCGTTCCTACAAGGCAAGCATAATTAATCATGTCATGTCACATCTTGTACAGGATCAGGACTGGGCTAAACACCATCCAATCAATCACGGCCAAGCAAGGAGTACGGCTTGATACTTTAACTAACTAGGGTTATCACATGCCTAGTTACTAGCAAGATGCAATAAGATTATACCAACGGTCATAAGCCCTGCAGACCATCCAGGTTATCCAGGTCGAATGTCCGTTTATGAAGGATGCAACACGTGACTGTGTGCTGAAAATGTGCCATACTCGTCGGTAGGCTACAAGTCCACTTGGTGCGCCCAGATAACGGGATTGCCTGTAGTTGGAAAATCTCTTCATGACTACTGAATTGTTCTAGTTTATTAGCCTTAGTCAATTACAGTAGGTATCCCTGACCGTGGTACTCAGGGATCCCATCCTAGACATGATGCAAGACAGTACTGGTTTATTTGTACAAACACAATCGTCCATGGTGTCCAGGTCATTCATACTTGTCATGTCAGGCTAGCTGTCGTAACCGCATGTCATGATATATTATGTCAGTTTACTTGTTAAGAGTACGCCATGGCGGGCCACTATCGTGTCCATGGAACATATCAGAACTACATGACACAAGCATAAATGAGACATTTCAATTTAATAATAATAATAGTAATATAATAATAAATAAAAGAGGACAAGACTGTGGAAGGAGCTATGCGGCTAAGAGAATTGAGCTCATGCGGTTCAGGGAAAGTTAGGCTTATGCGGCTACGGTTCAACAAGTATATGCGACTGAAACTGTGCGCATATGCGGCTCAGGATTCAGAATTCCATGCGGCTGGAGAACAATCAAGCATATGCGGCCAGGAACCCAAGTAAGGTCATGCGGCTGGAAAGGGCTGAGTCTTATGCGGCTGCACAGGCAAGAGCCATGCGGCTGGGCTCAAGTGGAGTTCTATGCGGCTGAGCAAGGGACGGGTCTTATGCGGCCAGAATAATGCAAGTCTATGCAGCTGGGGGAGAATTGACTTCATACGGCTAGGACAAATGATAGCTATGCGGCTAAGTCAAGCTAAGGCCTTATACGGCTGCGGGAAAATGAGCATATACTGCTGCGGATACTTGAGTTCATGCGACTGGATTATGCCGAGGCTTTATGCGGCTAAGAAGTTGACTTCATACGGCAGCGTGAATGATGAGTCTATGCGGCTGAGAGACCAATATGACCATGCGGCTAAGAGGACTTGCCGCATGAAAGTCATGCGGCTCAGAAGCTGTCTTTCTTCTCTGCTTGTCCGAGAAGAAGAGCCATGAAGTCCATGGCTTCAAAGCTCCATAAACCCATCATCCGAGGTCGGAATCCAGACTTCAATAGGTCAAAATGAGGCAGAACAAAATTCTCTACAACATGGAACCATCAAAACTTGGAAATAACAATGTTAAGTAGATCAAAACCCAAAAAATCTGAAAATACAATAAACTTAGATCTACACAAATTGAACCATGGAATTTGGAAATGCTAAGTATTAAAGTGTGTTAGAATCTCGTGAGGAAGAGAATGGAACAATAAAAGCTGAGTTCCTCCATGAAGTAAGCTGCACTTGCCTAAGATCTCTCCCTGGTAGGTAGAAGAGTAATGGTGGAGAAGAAGAAGTGATGGAGAAGAATTAATGAGGAGAGAGAGTGTGTTGGGGGTTAATAAATGATGATGGTGGAGGTAGGTAGGGATTTTCTTTTGGTTCATGATGAACCCAAAGCAAACCAAGCCAAGCCAAACCAAACCAAGTAATAGAATGCCCGAAAATATCATGCAAGGAAACATGCCATACGAGTCAAGATACGTACACGTATTCCAAAATACGTAATACGAGCTACGGGCATTACAGTTACTATCTGAACTTAGATGTTTCTTGTAGAATGTACTATCTAGACTTAGCTGTTTCTTGTAGAATGTACTATCTGAACTTAGATGTTTCTTGTAGAATATACTATCTGGACTTAGATGTTTTTTGTAAAATATATCATCATATTTCTAGTCTCTATTATTTATTGTATCTTATCATATGTTGTTATCAAGTATGACAGGTCATCGCGGATCGTTCCGCATGTCCGGACATGGGGCACAGGATACTGGTACTGGCAGAGGACATGTACTCCTTCGGTACCTCCTACTGGTACCGACTTTGGATCGTCGTCGTCCAGTACTCGTGTGTATCGGATAGTACCTCCGCCTGCCCCGACGCTACGTGGCATATCTCCTGGGACGAGTATTTCCAGGCCTGAGACTGCTCCATCGTCTAGCGTTCCTCCTGCTGATACGACGATAGAGACAGATGAGCAGATGGAGGAGGCTGAGCCGACTACCGACCAGTATCAGGCAGATGATGCATACGCACCTCCGGAGGAGACGAGGACGGAGATCTGTGCCGACGGTACAAAGTAAGTGTTTTGGTTTATCATTTTTTTCCTGTGTTTATCATAAATTAACTTTTCTCATGAATATAATATGTCTGTATAGATATCGTCCCCCGTCGGTACAGAGATGCCTAGGCCACTTATTGAGAACTAATTATGGTGGTCCTTGGATAAAATACTCTGATGCTCCGGACGAGAGGAAGGCCTACTGGTTTGCGCGCTTCAAGGTTAAAATATATTTGCTTTTTACATGAATCATATATTTTTTGCATATTATATATAACTGATAAATATTTGGTTTGCACTCTTCTAGTGTTTGTTTATGTTGATTTAGTATTGGTTGTGGATTATTTTTTTGTGTAGACTTTCAATATTGGTTGTGGATTCATGTGGATATTGGTTGTATACTTTGGATATTCGTTTACCGACTTTGGATATTTTAGTGTTCGTTGTGTTGGTATCTCATCATATTTTGGTTGTAGACTTTTACTCTTGTTTGCGTTGATTGTTATAATATTGTGATGTACCGGTGTTGAGTATTCCACCGAAGGGGTCGACGAACCCAGGAAGAAAATGTGCTTGTATTTTTTGTTATTTATTGAACTGCTGGTAGAAAATATGATTCTGTGGACATTCTGTAATTTATTTTTTTATTTTTTTGTAATTTAGCGACGTTTAGCAATGCAGCTAAACGTCGGTAAACGTCGGTAAGTCACCGGGTATACTGACGCTTACCGACGTAAGGTGGCGTCGGTAAACGTCGGTAAACGTCCCAGGATTTCCCTCGCCTACAGAGTCGGTGAACGTCGGTAAAAACTAGACATACGTCGCTAACTGTTGCAGGATTCACCGACGTTGGCCGACGTTTGAGACGTCGCCATATTTCTGACGGGGCGTCGATGAACGTCGGTAAATGTTCCAGGATTACCGATGTTTAATTACGTCGATAAGCGTCGGTAAGAGCGACGATTACCGACGTTTTGCCTGTTAGCGACATGGATTTCCGCGACCACAGGAAAACGTCGCTAAATACGTCGGTAAACAGTTTTATCGACGTTTTCTGGTGTCGCTAATATAACTTATTCTTAGGGCTGCAAATGAGCCAAGCCGTTCACAAGCTGCTCGAAGCTCGGCTCGATAAAAGCTCGTTTGAGATCGGTTCGTTTAGTAAACAAGCTGAGCTCAAGCTTTATTTTTTAGCTCGTTTAATAAACGAGCTAAGCTCAAGCTTATAAGTACTCGGCTTGATTGAGCTCGCGAGCTGGCTCGTTTATGAGCTTGTGAGCTGGCTCGTTCAGAAGCTTGTTTGTTCTTTGTTGAATTTTATATATATATATATATATATATATATATATATATATATATATATATATATATATATATATATATATATATATATGGTTGTGTGTATTATATATTTATGTCCTTAATAAGTGATATTAAAGAACTTTTTTTAATAAATTTTTATAAAACAATTGTTAATATTTCAAATACTTGAATTCAAACCTAACTAGATTCAAATCAAGCTCGTTAAGCTTCAAATCAAGCTTAATGAGCTTGAAATAAAGTTGAGCGACAAGTTTGATTTCAAACTTATCGAGCTTGTTTATCAAGCTTGAATCAAGCTTGCTTATCAAGCCAAGCTCGAGCTCAAACCAAGCCAAGCTCAAGCTTAATATAAACAAGCTCGAGTCAAGCTCAAGCTTCAAAATAAAAAACTTATCAAGCTTGTGCTCGAGCTCGAGCTCGAATAATTTTAGTCAAGCCAAGCTCAAGCTTACAAAATCTTGGCTCAGCTCGGCTCGTTTGCAGCCCTACTTATTCTGGTAGTGTCCCCCTCGTCACTGATATCGAATCCTTCCGACTTTTTTGTATATTTTTTAGTCTCCACCTCCTCGACCACCAAGGTAATACTAGCTGTCATGCATAGCACCTCTCGGGCAACTGAGATCTCACCGACATCAATAACTCGGTTAAGACCAAAGTCCCTGACCATCAACCTCATCATAAATCTTGGCTGCATGTCTCTCACTTTCGTCTTCTATCGGGATGTATTTATGCTCCGTCGAGCTTCCTCACCCTTGGCTGGTCCCACCAAGCGGACGGTTTGGTTCCATCAATATTCAAGCTCCTGAACCTGTCTACCTTTATATTTGACACTAAAGCTCTCCCATACACCAGCATCCGTAAGCAAAACATCATGCACTATGTATGTCGTCAATAACCCACAACTCCTTTTGAATTGTGCAAATGGAGATGTTCTCGTCTCATCTTGAGTTGGCTATACCACTTGATCTCCTTCTTGTCTTCGAATTGTTGAAATCAATGTCGTCCAGTTAGGCTTTGGTAAATCACCCATCACCAAAATCGGATTCGTGGAACAACTCTCACCTGGAGATCGATCAGTTGTCATGGAACTGATAGACTGACCGACCTCAATATTTAAAGCATCTTCGTTCGTCGTTTTATTCCAACGAACATAATCCTCCGTGTCCTCAAATTATCTCGAATACTCCCCTCAACAAGTTTTCGATGATCCACAAGCTCCTTTCGAATTTATGTCAAATTGAATATCCCGTTAATTAATACAACCTACTATTAATTAGCATGTATGTCAAATTTAACATCCATGCATATAAATTTGGTATGCATATAAATCTGAATCATTTATTTTAAATGATGTGCGTTTGTGATTGCGTTTTTAGGTGTCAAACTGTATGTGTGATCTTATATATATATATATATATATATATATATATATATATATATATATATATATATATATATATATATATTCTCCTACAGTTTTACAAATCGATCTAGTAACTGAAAGTAGTAAATTGGACGATCTAGTGACTGAAAGTAGTAAATTGGACTGTGAAGGCAGTAAAATATGCCCTTTCTTTGACATGAGTCTGAACTACGGGTGTGCATCGGTCGGTGATCAACCTATTTTGTCCCAACCGAAGTCGAACCGAAGTTAATCGGTTTGAAAATAAACAAAACTGAACGAAACCAACCAAATGGTCGGTTCGGTTTTGAAACCGACCGACTTGGTTCGGTTTGGATCGATTCGACTTGGTCGGTTTTGATCACATAAAAAAATGGACCGTATGCTTTTTTGTTGTGAAACCTCAGTCAACTTGCACTTTGCAATAGTAAATACAATTCAGCAGCTTCAATTCAACTTGCGCATTACAGGTGGAAAAAATGCCAATTATACATAATAATAATAAATTATATACATTCAACCAAAAGCCCATTTCATGTGCACATGAGCAATTAGAAAAGAACAGGAGCCGCCAGCACTCCTCTTTAAGATTTGAGAGAGAGAGCTTTTTCAACTTCAACTTGATAAATGGCTGTGATGTGAATAAATGAACCAAACCGATATAATACAACCCAATGAACCCATACTCAACCAGGCAACCCTAATTATTTAACAAGGATTTGGTTCGGTTCGGTTTAGACGGTTTTTGGCATAACCAAACCATGAACCGAACCGGATCGGTCGGTTTTGAAAAAATTGAAGCCGAACCAAACCAACCGGACCATCGGTTCGGTTTAAAACCCATCGGTTCGGTTTGTCTTGGTTCAATTTGGTCGGTTTGACTTAATTGTGCACAGCCCTAGTCTGAACTGAACATACAAGGTTTTATTTAAATATGTAAGAAAACTAAGAGATGTTTGGTACTTGATGGGAGATGGCGCTGTTATTTGAAGGGGTCACTTCAACTTGCTGTCTATTCTCTCTATATAGGAGACCAATTGATGAAAGAGCAATGCTACCTTGATGAGCAATGCTACAGTTACAACCAAACTTTTACAACCTTCTTACAACCACTCACCCATTTCCTGACATGTGGGCCAGGTGGTGGCCTGGCCCACATGTCAGCAAATGGGTGTAAGTTGTAAAAAGATTGTAAAAGTTTGGTTGTAAACCAAACATTTCCCTTAATGAAAACCTTGGTGCTGGTAGGACATACTTTCTTGTAGCTGAAGACTTCCAAAATCTACAAGTTATCTTTGATAATTGTGATATAAGCAAAGTAATACTATATGTATCTTCAAATTATTTCTCCAATACATTTTTTTATGTGATAGCTAATATGACATGTTAAATAATATTATGTGTCATCTGACATGACCGATGACATAGCAAATTTTAACCCAAAAAATTAATCATACAAATTTGTCCATGTTAATTTAATGTTAATATTGATATTAATTAATGTTAATATTAATGTTAATTTAATGTTAAAATTAAAATTAATTAATGTTAATGTTAATATTAATCTTATTATTAATATTAACGTTAATATTAATTTTAATGTTAATATTAATGTCAACATTAATTTTGATGTTAATTTTAATGTTAATTTGAATTTTAATTTTAAAATTTGTTACGTCAGCTGTCACATCAATATGTCACGTCAGCTGTCACGTAAGAAAAGACAATTTGAAGGTGCAATTTGGAAAAACAAATAGCATTATTCATAAGATTATTTGGGTTGTGCAGTTGTCGACGCACCACCATTACCATGATTACAATTAAATGTTCACTACATCTCATTCAAACACCAACATGTTGTTGCTTAGTACTACCAAACTGATTTCACATGATGCAAGTGGTCATTGATCGTGGAATCGGTGCGTTAGCTAAGAACTTTTCATGTTGGTAAGCTGTAGGCTTTAATGGAACGTCGAGTGTCGTATGTGTGTGTGTACGTGGACATCTATTCTTGTTAGACTGATTTTTCTTCTTTCAGAAAGCTCATACAAGACTTGGAAAGAAGAAGAGAGAACCGAGTTTCATTGTGGGAACTGAAAAATTAAACCTGCAATGATGTTATAATCATGTAAGGAACTTATTTTCCTGCAACAGACATACAATCTACAACCAACTAAAAAGTCTTAGGTCAAGCATAAGCATGTATCGAGTTTAGGTATTGATACGGAAAGTTACTAATGTTGCGATCACACTCATTTCTATCTGCAACGTCAACCCCATTGTCAAGTCTGATTCGACGCGATTTGAAAAGACTTTCATGTTGGTTGGTCTTAAATGGGATTGTCTTGCTGCATGGTTTGCGCATTTAGATTGGAAAACTCCACCCAGACTGAGGGATGAGTATTGGGTTGTATCTCATTTTCGGTTTAACGTTCAAATGGAATGTGACAATGGAGTTGGTAATTTAGTTCCACACCGGTTAGGAGGGAAATCATGTGATGTAGATAATTGAAATTGGTTCAGATCTTACATGGAAATTCTCTTTTAAGACATATGGGCACAATTCAATATCGCACCTCATGGACCAAATCTGATTCGGGTCACACCGCATTCCCAACAAGTGGTATCAGAGCTCATGGTTAACGGGCTAGTTTGAGCGGCTCTAGTTGGTTCGAGACAGATGGTGTTGAACGTTCATGTACTCATGGGCCAACTCCGATTCAGATCACATCCTTTTTGAGCCTTCCACCGGAAACGAAATACAATCAATAATCTCCACATCGGTTAGGAGGTCGAAACCACGGCTGACGTGTCCTTTCCTCAGCCCCTGCTAACTTCGGCCCCACAATTTCGGTTCAACCCCCCCCCCTCCGGCTGCATCCGTCCCTTGCTAATGTGGGCCCCACCTCCGAAGAATGGGGAAACGTCATGTGGAATTTCAAAATTGTTCATCTAGATTTTCTGGAGTAGCCTACCAAGTTTGACAACACTGATTATGGATCTGGACGTGTTGCCTACTAATTATTATGATGGAACTTCATTCAAATGGATGAATTTTGAACATTGATGACGCAAACTCTAGGCAACCACAAGCGTTTCAGTCACTCCTCCTGATACCAGAAGCTAGGAAATGTCATGCTACGTACAGTTTGTTCATATATATATATATATATATATATATATATATATATATATATATATATATAGAGGAAGGATAGGCATCCCCACAATTTTTGCATCCCCATGTTCACATTCGTTGGATGTGCTTTAAGTCATCTAATCTTAACCATTGGTAAATCAACGGTTAAGATTAGATGACTTAAAGCACCATCCAACGGTACAAATAAGGGAGATGCACGGAAATGTAAAAAGTGAGGGAATCTTGATCCTTCCTCATATATATATATATATATATATATATATATATATATATATATATATATATATATATATATGTTTTCCTGACACATTTAGGGTTAAGAATAAGACAGGTAATCCTTGGATGTATGGATCCCCCTCGTGTTGCCTATTTTTAAATCTCTTCTTGTACTTTCTCTCATCTATGAGGGGCAGAGTTGTCGGCAGCCTGTAAGCCCGTGTTCAAGCTGCGGTTATGCATTGGTAGATCCAAATATATATATATATATATATATATATATATATATATATATATATATATATATATATATATATATATATTATACAAAACACAAAGGTTTTTGAATCTTAGGGCTGACTGTGCCAAGATAAAGAGTGGTTGGGATTTAATCTTGGTGAATCAACGGTTGTGAGATTTTATGGGGAATCCAAAGAGTGGGGTTTGCACTCATAATGGTTGTGGATGAGCATTATTGAGAGTGTGATTTTATGGGGAATGAGCATTATTGAGAGTGAGATTTATGGGAAATCCAAAGAGTGGGGTTTGCACTCATAATGGTTGTGGATGAGCATTATTGAGAGTGGAATTTTATGGGAAATCCAAAGAAAATTCACATCCAGCAGTGGTTGAGATTTAATATTTTGATGGGGGCCTCATAATTATTATTGTTCGTGGGTTTGCACTCATAATGGTTGTGGATGAGCATTATTGAGAGTGGAGTTTTATGGGGAATGAGCATTATTGAGAGTGAGATTTTATGGGGAATCCAAAGAGTGGGGTTTGCACTCATAATGGTTGTGGATGAGCATTATTGAGAGTGGGACTTTATGGGGAATCCAAAAAAAATTCACATCCAACAGTGGTTGGGATTTAATATTTTGATGGGGGCCTCATAACTATTATTGTTCGTTTAAAATTGGGGGTCCAAGATTTTGAGGGGGAATACCTTAAATGAACCATGCCCTATGGGCACGGATTATGACTAGTATATATATATAGGAAGCGGATCAAAAGCCCCCCTTAGAAAGCCACCCAAAAATCTCCCTCACTCTAATCCGTAATTTAATGTTAATATTAATATTAATGTTAATATTAACATTAAATACTAAAATTAACATTAATATTAACATTAAAATTAATATTAAGATTAAAATTAACATTAACATTAACATTAATATTAACATTAACATTAACATTAATATAAAAAAAATTAATAAAAAATTAATATTAACATTAACATTAATATTAACATTAATATTAACATTAATATTACGAATTAGAGTGAGGGAGATTTTTGGGGGACTTTTCTTAGGGGGGCTTTTGATCCGCTCCCATATATATATATATATATATATATATATATATATATACATATATATATATATATATATATATATATATATTTTCAAGGACAGAATCAAAAATTTGAGTTCGGATGGACTTGTATGGACTTAGATGTGAACTAACACATTATATATATATATAGGGAAGATTTATGAAATGCCCAAAAACTAAAAAATTTTTATGTAAAATCCACCGCTAAAAAAAATTTCATCGCGTGCCCAGAATTAGAGAAACTTATCCAAAGCGGGTTCCAAATGACCCTTTTGCCCTTCCTTTTAATTTATTGGAAACACCCACAAAACTGCTCTTAAAAAAAACGTTTCAATACTCCATCTTCTTCCATACGCTGCTCACTTTCGAATCTAGGTTTTCTCCTCAAAAATCTTTAAAAACTCGTCGGAAAATTTCCGAAAGACCGGGACGAACGGCAAAAGTGCTAAAACGGAGGTCCAAACATCATTTTTTTGCGATTCTAAAATTTTGGAAGGCCGTCTAACCGTGAAGCTGTTACTTTCAGTCTCCTCGACGATACGCTCATTTTGCGACAAACAGGACCTCGTTTCGACCTCCCAGTCAAAAGTTATGGCCCTCCAAAGTTTCAGCTGACCATAAAATGCAGGAGAATGGCCATTCTCCGTTTAGAACACGAAAAATGTTAATTTTCGCATGAGGGTGGTCATTCTCCGTATTAGTAACACGGAGAATGGCATTCTCCGTCTTAATTTACACGGAGAATGACCATTCTCCGTGTTAGTAACACGGAGAATGACATTCTCCGTCTTAATTTACACGGAGAATGGCCATTCCAGTGTTAAAACGCAGGAAAATGACCATTCTCCGTGTTAGAAACACGGAGAATGCCATTCTCCGTGTTAAATAAAACGGAGAATGTCATTCTCCGTGTTAAATAAAACGGAGAATGGCATTCTCCGTCCTAATCAAGATGGAGAATGGCCATTCTCCGTGCTAAATTAAACGGAGAATGACCATTCTCCGTCTTAATTTATACGGAGAATGCCATTTTCCGTGTAATTTATCACGGAGAATGGTCATACCAGTGTTAAAACGCAGGAGAATGACCATTCTCTGTGTTAGAAACACGAAGAATGCCATTCTCCGTGTTAAATAAAACGGAGAATGTCATTCTCCGTGTTAAATAAAACGGAGAATGACATTCTCCGTCTTAATTAAGACGGAGAATAGTCATTCTCCGTCTTAATTAAGACGGAGAATGGTCATTCCAGTGTTAAAACGCAGGAGAATGGTCATTCTCCGTGTTAGAAACACGGAGAACGGCATTCTCCGTTTTAAATAAAACGGAGAATGGCATTCTCCGTGTTAGTTTACACGGAGAATGGTCATTTACAGTGTTAAAACGTTAATTTAGTTTTTTCATGAATAAAGAGTTTCGTTCTTCTTTCAAAACGATGATAATTCTTATGAAAAAGAAGAAGAAAGATCTTCTCTCCACAATTGACCTAATCGTCGAAAAACTTCAAATGTCTCCACGATGAAGATGATGATGATGGTGATGATGATGACGAGCGATGATCTGAGTTCGACTGAAGAAAAACACACCGAACTATGAACGATTTTTGCGATCTCTGCTGAATATGAGAGCAATGGAATTCAGATTTTCCGTGAAGAAGAAGAAGACGAAAATCGCAATCAAGATCTGAGTTTTTTGAATTCAAATACATATAGATGACCAATTCGCACGGAGGGGTAGTTTCGGTGTTATAAAAATAGTATTTCCCAGCGGGTGGCATCTAAAAGGGAATCTTGGAATATTTAACGTGAAAATACTTAATTCTGGGTATTTCATAAAACTTATGCAGCGGGTGGGCATTTCATAAAAGCCCACCCCGAAATTGGGTTTCTCAGCAATTTCCAGATATATATATATATATATATATATATATATATATATATATATATATATATATATATGGAAGCGGATGCAAATGACCTCTAGCCTAGTGGTTAAGAGAGATGCATGCGGCCCAAGTGGTCGGGAGTTCGAGCCTCAGTGGAGGCGAGTTCACCACAAGTACCCATTGCTTCAAAAAAAAAATATATGGAAGCGGATCAAAAATTTCCATTAGAAAATCTCCTAAAAATTCCATCACTCTCAATGTTAATATTAATGTTAATATTAATGTTAATGTTAATATTAATGTTAATATTAACATTAAATACTAAAATTAATATTAAACTTAACATTAAAATTAAAATTAATATTAACATTAACATTAATATTAACATTAATACAAAATTAAAAATAAAAATAAATATTAACATTAACATTAATATTAACATTAACATTAACATTAATATTAACATTAATATTAACATTGAGAGTGAGGAAATTTTTAGGAAATTTTCTAAAAGAACTTTTGATCCGCTCCCTATATATATATATATATATATATATATATATATATATATATATATATATATATATATATATATATATATATTTGAAGGAAAAGGGTTATTTTATTGATAAATGTATGTGTACAGATTTACAATGTCGTAGGACCTAACCTCTCTCCAACCAATTTAGCTTATTATCCAGACAGGATCTTTACATCCTGCTGAATGCAAGCAGTAACACTAGCAATAGAGTAATATTCTGCATAAAAAATCCTCCGGTTCCTCTCACGCCATATATGCCATACTGCAGACAAAAGCCGAATACGGACTTTGTTGTATATCTCCTGTCCCTGTGTCTTAACCTTGCTGATTTCTTCGACTATATCCTGTAACATCCTTCCTTGCTCGTGGCTGATACCAATATCATCACACAATCTCATCCAAATGCAGTAAGAGAAGTCACATTGGAAGAAAATATGATCACACGTCTCGTTCACCTGGCAGCATAAGGCGCACTCCAAACTTCCCACCTGGACTCCGAAGCGGACGAGTCTATCCCGCGTAAGTAACCTGTTTTTAATAGCTTTGAACAGGCAAAGCTTCATCTTCATGGCAGCGCCTTTGAACCATACTATTTCCGCCCAGGATACTACTTCTCCATGTTGGCGCAACTGCTCGTACGTCCATCTAGCGTTGAATCGAGCCTCATTGGAATTCTCCCAAATCCAGTGATCTGCTCTGGCCGCCTCATCTCTTGGAACTTGTTCGATTTCCATGGAGAACCAGCGCCCAATAGAGCAGCCCATGTAGTCCCATGCTCCGTCCCTCAATAGCACATCGACCGTTTCATGTCCGCCTATCAGTTCGAAAGAAGGCCAACCAAGGCGGTCAACCAAGCTGGCATGCCCGATCCAGGGGTCAAGCCACAGGCTTGTGGTCGCTCCGTCGTGTATAACCCGACGTAGCTTCTCCTTCAACCAAGTTCGCATCCGTAATATCTGTTTAAAGGTTACCGAGAAATTGTTATCAATACTTTGTACCCAAAAATTATTACCTCGCAAGTATCGATTGCTAATCCACTTTGCCCACATGGAATTTCCTTCCAAGAACTTCCATGCCAGTCTCATCATCGCCACTTCACGTAAAACTTGTAGAGAAAGCATACCGACACCTCCTTCTTCTTTGGTTTTGCAAAGTTCGGCCCAAGCTATCTGATGCACTCCCCCACGCCATACAAAATTGGCGCACATCATTTCAATAGTTTTAATAGTCTTTTCTGGAATATAAATAGCTTGAAGCCAATAATTGACAATAGCCATAATCACTGAACGGATAAGTTCGAATCTGCCTCCGAAGGACAATAGTTGAGCTTGCCACCCTTCCAGTCTGCCTTGGACGTATAGTAATAGTCCCTGGCAGTCGGCGTCTCTAGCATAAGTAATGGATAGTGGGATCCCAAGATACCTGACCGGTAACTGGCCAATCCCTATATATATATATATATATATATATATATATATATATATATATATATATATATATATATATATATATGAAAAATGGTGGGCTAGAGCCCATCTCAGCCCTTCACTAGTTCCGCTTTCCTCATGCGGAATTCCCTTTCATGTGCAAAGAAGTAGAATCATGCAACCTATAATATTTTTGAATCTGTTTTAAAATTGCAGGGTCGTACTACTAACTTTGAATCAAGTTCCTCTGAAACCACTGAAACCATGTTAATGTTTTTCTAGCTAGCTATAAACTCTAGAGAAATTAGGATGGTAGGTTAATAATGGTTCCGAATAAATACATTGTTAAAATTTATTTTATTTACGTAAGACATAGTCAAATCTGCTAAGTAGGTGAGAAGTGGCCTTGGTAGAATTTGAAATTTGGGATGAACAAAGACGAGAGAGAGAGAGAGAGAGAGAGAGAGAGAGAGAGAGAGAGAGAGAGGCGGGCGGACAAATGTGGGCCTTCACATGGCTGTTTGGAGAAGACTTTGGAAGAGGGGGCAGATGGGAATTGGATGCATGGAGGAGTCTTTTCAGTGAGACTAGCGCCATAACATACAGTCTCTTCTACTTAAAGATGTTTGTTGTGCCTCAAATGCCTCCTTTTCGTAAGAGTTGGTTGGATCGTAATGGTCTGCTCAGAAATGTTGGTTTTTTATTTGAAAAATACCATATGTACCTTCAAAATTTTATCTCTCCATGTTCCGCCGTCACGTGGTACTCTTCTATTCGTTTATATCTTTTTCCAACCTCACCCTCCTATTTGCTTCGGTCAATAAGGAAGTGTGATGGAGGGACATAGAAAGATAAAATTTTTGGAGGTACATATAGCATCACTTTTTTTTTTTATATTGGTTTTACAAAAATTTTCATCCATAAATAAATTTTATTTAGTAATTCTTTTGAGACATTGACTTTGGTTCTCTCAATTTTTTTTTCTTTCAAAATCAGTATAGCATAATTTTGAATATTTTTATAAGCACATCAAATCGATATATTTTAAAAGTTTATATTATTTTTTTCTATTTATATCCTCATAATTTTTTTTTTACAACTAATATCCTCATATATTATTTATTCCCGCTAATTGCATTACATCAAATTGAAAGTAACAATATTTTCTTGTTGTGACATGAAAATAAGCAATGATACTTACCTTGGGATCGAGGGCTTTTGTATATATATCAACATATGTGTATTGTTATTCTTTTAAAAACTTTCAGAACCGCTCACTAATAAATTATCAAGCATAGATTGAACTGGTTTAAAAATCGCTACTTAAAATCAACCAAAATCGGACCCATATAACCAATACTTTAAAAGTATCTCATAACCCCTCTCAACATTTTCCAACCAGACCTTAATAGATGTACCCTTAGGACTTATTTGGTAACTAATAAGAAATGAGCAAACCCACATGTTATTTGGAACAATTTTTGAATTTGTCAATTCTTAAAATATGTTTGGCAACAATGATTATAGCATTTGCTATCCTAAAAGTCAAATTAGAATTAGAAAACAAATTTCAACTTCATTTTGAAGTCGGAAAACACTAATTAGCAATTTGTTAAGTATAAAATGTCAAGTATTATTTATTTATATCAAATATTTCCTTAATTGAATACCTACCATATATAAAAAGTTATAATAAAATCTAACAAGATTTTATTCAAATCTCATTGAGAATAAGCCTTTTATTGATATTTATTCATCATTATTAGAAATATAAAGATATGTGGATAGATATACATACTAGAATTTGTATTGGATATGATAAGATCTATAAAGATTATGATTTATAATGATGATTATGTTTTAGACTAATTATGAAGATTTTTTTTTTCATGGCTTGGATTTTATTATAAAACTCTCTCATATAAATGACTATCTATATGGAAATACAAATCACCTTAAATTAGAATAGTAAATTCAAAATAAAATATGGTGCGAACTCCATAGTACAGTTGAAATAAAATGACTATATCTTCTAGGATATAACTTCCAATTAAGGTTAAGACCATGTTTTGGAAAGCTAACCAATAGGGCTACAACTTTCGGATAGAAACTTTTATGCAATTATGTCATTATGACCTTCAAATCTCATAAAAAGAGAAAATATAGAATTCTTTTAGATTTTAATATATATTCTATATTCCTAATCTTATTAGGCTTAGTGACAAACTATAAATATACGTCTTCTTCAACTTTTAACTATGATTTCTCTTCCAAATTAAGCAAACAATCACCCCCGCCCAATGTATAAATGTTAGGATTAATGATATCCTAGATTTTTTTTTTTTGTGATTTAGATCATCATGCTACTAGCTACGTGCAATGAGGATTTACCCATTTTCTGAAATATTCTTCAGGTTATTTTTGTAGAAAATTTTCCTAGGACGTCTAGTAATTGTTTTAGATTTTTAATTGATTTTAGAATAATTTTATATTTTTTGATCCTCCCAATCTGCTAAGGCGATAAATCTGTGCACATAAGAATCATAACGTGCAACCAATAAATTGAAGAGTAGATCCATAAACTTATCCAAAATCAAAACACAACTAGTTTCTTGTATTACAATTTCAGAAAATAATTACAACTTTTGAAAGATAAAGCTACATAAATACTAGGTATTTGTTGCCATGATGTATGCTTATTAAATCACGTTAAAATATCATATGTTCCACATACAAACTCAAACAACAATTTCAAGCATATGGCTGTGACCGTGCCGAAGACCTTCAAATATAGACTAGTAATTTTTAATTTTAAGACTAAAAGTTTATGACCTAAATTTGGCCTCAATTTGCGTGTCGATGGCCATAGGTCTCAAGCATTGGTACAACTAGATTTTATTTTTCTGTTTAGGACAACCATATTCAGACATAATAAATACTCTTAGGATAGATTAATGAAACACAGGGAGTGTACTGTGCCTTTCCCTATTGTAAACAACATAGAGTTCATCATGTTCGTTAGAGTACGATTCTTCCTTTATGCAACTCCATTGGATTAAGGAAAATACAAAACACTCATTTTGTTGATAATTCCATGTTTTCTATAAAATGATGCGAATTCAAAAGAACGATACTCTCTGCCTCGATCTCTTTTGAATCACTTGAGTTGTCCCATTTGACGTTCGACTTCTGCCTTAAAGTCTTTGAACTTCTCGAACGCTTCATCTTTCGATTTGATAAGATGGATAAAAGCATACTTCGAGAAGTCATTGATGAAGGTAATGAAATACTTCATCCCAGTCTTCATAGAGAAGTGCTTGAAGTCATAAATATCTGATTGTACCAACTCCAAAAAATTTGTACTTCGCTTCACTCGCTTAGAACAGTCTTATAATTTTAGTCTGCACACAGACTTCATATTTCTCTAGTTCCTTATCCCCAATATTTGTAAATAAGACCTTGATTAGACATCTTATTTATTCTTTTACAATGAACATGTCCTAGCCTATTGTGCAATAACTTAAGAGTAACCAGAAATAAATACTTCATTAACGTATACAGTAGAGGCTACAACTTGAAGCCTTAACATTCATTCGGCACATAAAGCTTTCTCGAAGTATGCTCCTATATAGGATATAACCATTTGGCCTACATTAATGTCCATCCTCAATCATGGATTGCAAACAGGCTTCAAAAAATCAAGTTCTTGGCAATGGCTGGACATGCATAACATTCTCAAGTGTAAGTAACTTTCGCAAATTAAGCTTCAGCACAACTGACCCGATTTCCAGAATACCAGTTTGTGACTTGTTTGTCATCGTAACCTTACCAGAAGTAGGTTCGTATGTGGTGAACAACTCTTTTTAGTACACACATGACAAGATGCATAATGTTCACCCATCAGTTAGTGTCTATGCCAGATGATTCAACCTGCACAATCATAGCAACAAATTAACCTCATTTTTATCTTTTGGCTATGACTTAGGATTGGACCTGTAATCCTTCTTGAAATGGCCTTTCTTGTCCTAGTTGAAGAAAGCTCCGTCATTGCAAGACTTAAGCTGGAAAAAAGTCTAATCCACCCTTATATGGTTGGAGTCCTTCTTGTTGTTGTAGGAAGCCTTCTACTTTCCTTTGTGATCTCTAGTCTAGATCATGTTTGCCCAATGGGCAAATTGCTTGGACAAGTCCACTTTTATTTTATTTATAACTTTGTCTTCAATACAAATAAAGCCTTAGAAGGTCCTGAAGCAATATCTCCGCCTTCTTGCGGTACATATCGATTGAAAAATCGATTCCAGATGGTAGGAAGCTTGGAGATAATAGCTCCTACCGTAAACTTGTTTTCTTGAGGCATAAACCCCTTCTCAAGCTTTTGCTGCAACTTCAGAAGTTATTTTACTTGACAAGATGAATCATGGTTGTCTTTTCATCATACTTTTATTGTTTTTCAAGAGACTCCTAGATGTCTCTTGCATTTTTCTTCTTGTTGTAGGATTCTGCCATGGAATCATCAAAGGAATTGAGAATCAACAACTTGTAGAGGTTGGTCTCTCCTCCATTTTTATTGCGTGGTGATCACATTTGCAAGGGCTTGCACATCGTCAGTTTTTGGAATTTAAGGTTCTGATTATGTGAGAACGTAATCAACGTTGACGAGTTAAAGATTTAGGCTAATATTCCTCTTCCAAGTGTTGAGTGTTTTTCATCAAAGTGCAAAGTGTAACATTTTGCGTCCTTCAAAAGTTTGTGGCCTAGCTCCCAAAGAAAATTTCCAAGAAATGAATGAAAAAAATTAATTATTTATTGGACGATTTAAATATTGCCCTCTAGTGTGTATATATATATATATATATATATATATATATATATATATATATATATATATATATGGTGGAGATCAGGTGACACATAGAATTTGACATCTAAAAAATATGCAATCAGCCGCACATCATTTAAAATAAATGGTTCAGATTTAAATGCATACCAAATTTACATCCATGGAAATCAAATTGAAATGCATGCTAATTAATAGTCGGATGTATCAATTAGTGGGATAATCAATTTGAGATGCTAATTAATACAAATTACTCTATCAAATCTGAACCATTCATTTTAAATGATACGTGGCTGAGATTGCATATTTGTTTTAGATGTCATATATATATATATATATATATATATATATATATATATATATATATATATATATATATATATATATATATATATATATATATATACATCTCCTATTTTGAAAATAATTACACGTACTCTACTTTATGTTTTATTTTTAATATAAGAATATAAGACTTAATGTGTGTGTGTGCGTGTGTGTGTGTGTGTGTACATATACACACACACATTAAGTGTAGTGCCCCGTCCCTAGATCGTGCCCTATTTTCGTCCATGGGGTGGGCGAGAAAGGAACACTGTCGCTACTGATTCAGTCGGAACCGATAGATCGGGATAGATTGAAGCGGTCGAACGGGAACGATTAAATTAAGATCCTTTTCTCGTTATGGAAAGGCTTCTTCGAAATCATGTCCCATATTCAACAGGTTGCGACTCGAGGATAGACTCTGCGGCTGAGTCGGGAGAGACGTTCCGTTGCTCTGCTTTTTATGCCGCACTTGCTCTTTGGCTTTGGTTTTCGTGAATGCGTTTTCGTGAATACTTTCGATGGTTTTCATGGCTTTCATTTTTGAAATTCGCATTCATATCGAACTCCTTGTATGACACAATGTTCAAATCAGTTGCTTATGCGATTTTAGGTGATCGCGTAGGCGACGTCTAAGCATGACCAACCAGTTCCTTGCCTCAAGTGAGACTAAGGTGAGTGGCTGACCCTTCTCCCCTCGACCCTCTTCTCCAATAAATTATTGATACCAACATATGCTATGCTAGATGTAAATACAATGACACAAACACTTATTCCAATAAACTATTGCACGACATCTCACGTATATGGGCTATAAAATTGCTTATCATATAACTGTTCATTGCTTGCTTATAATATGCTTTCCATCAAACTGCGTTAAGCAAAAAGAGAATGAATGTCACGCCCCAGAACCAAAATACTGGAGAGCGGGGGCAGACATAGCCAGCTACGTATAATAAAATGGAATCCATCTCACCATACGGTCACGGCTGTCTAGATATGTGAGGGTTTATCTACAAGCCATCAGTCTCTTAAGGTCATAAAGTGTCCTATTGTCTCAATCTCAACCAACTAATAATAATCACAAGATATCAGATCACCAAATATACAATTGTAAGACGTTCCAAACATTACATATCCAGATGATCATGAAGCTAGTCGTACAAAATGTAAGGACTAGCAGGAGTTAAGTCATACATGATCAACCTCGAGTTGCCAATCATGATTACAGCCCGTAGGCAGACAGTAAATAAAGTTGCAAATGAGCTAACACTTGCTCGGCGGCTAAACGCCTCAAAAGAATATTTTTACAAGAGAGTGGGAGAGCAAAATAAAATCTACTCGTTGCCAGGATTCCCTCTAGTGGTCACCATCTGGCCGGGAAGCAGGTAGATCCTTTGCTGCTGCTCCGGTATCTGGCCATACAAAACCAGCTGGGTCAGACCCCAGAAAGAGCAAGTGCCACAAAGGAGGCCACAAATAAGAACTAAAACCAACAAATCATTAGCATTCAACATGTAAGAAAATAACAATAAATAACACAGATTGAGGTTTGTGCACTACCAATGCACTTATCCCAATCAGAGAAAATAATTAAGAGAAGCATCATTGACATACGATAACTGGAGAATCATGCTAAATAAAATATAGCTGGACAATATATGAAGAGAAGACGAAGGTACTATTCCGGAAGCCAGGTTACAATCCTTAAACCAAACAAGGACCGAGATTGTAACCCTTCGCCTGAACAGTACTTAGTCTCTGATCATTTATTGCTAAAGGTACCAATCATTAAGGTGAAAAGGAGAGAGAGTACAATGATAAAAGTGACAATAAAGAGTACAATATGCTAGAGTGACAATAGAGTACAATCGTTATAGTAACAATCTGGAGTGACAATCATTATAGTGACAATCTGGAGTGACAATCATTATAGTGACAATCTGGAGTGACAATCATTATAGTGACAATCTGGAGTGACAATCATTATAGTGACAATCTGGAGTGACAATCCTTCAATCATTCTGGTACAATCTTATAATCAATCAATTCTAGACATTACTATACTGGACTAGACTCCATCCAAGCAATCACGGCCAATCATTGCCTACGGCTTTCTACATTAACTAACTAGGGTTATCACAATCCTAGTTACTAGCAAGATGCAATGAGATGCTCCAAGTAGTCACAGGCCCTGCAGCTATCCAGGTTATCCAGACAATCATTATAGTGACAATCTAGATAGTACAATGCATTAGAGTGACAATAGAGTTCAATCATTTAAGTGACAATGGTGGGTGCCCCACATAACAGTGGGCTGGAAATGTGGCCTACTCGTCGGCAGGCTACAAGTCCAATCATTTGCGGCCGGGATAACGGGATCGCCTGTAACCGGGGAACATCTCTCGTGACTACTGAATTTTTTTAGTTATTAGCCTGAGTAAATTTTAGTGGGTACCCCTGACCGTGGTACTCAGGGGTCCCTGTCCTAGACAAGATGCAAGACAAGACGGGTTTATTTGTACAAACACAATCGTCCACGGTGTCCAGGCCATTTATTCTTGTCAAGTCGTGTTAGCCGTCGCAACAACATTAAGTTATCAAGTCATGCTGCAAGTCACAAATTACAAGTCATGTCAAGTCAAGTCAAGAGTGCACCGCCACGGGCCACTATCAAGTTATCAAGTCACAAGGATTAAGTACAAGTTACAAGTTAGGTGTGCACCCCACTGGGTCATTAGCAAGGAGATCAGAGAATACCAGGATCATAATTCACAGAAAAATCCCGAGAACCGAACTAGTCATAAACAATTACTTGAAAATCGTGTTAGGCCGTGTCGGGTCAAGATAGTCGTGCTGTGTTGAACAAGATCTCAGAAAAATCCAATCCACAAAAGAGAAACCAAGCCGAGAAATAAAACCAATACTGCAAAAGCCAATGGGTTAAGCAAGGGGTCAGGGGGTTGAGCGTATGCGCAAAAGCACGCACGTAGGGGAGCATACACACAAAAGCACGCACGCAGGGGGAGCAGCGTACGCTCAAAAGCACGCACACAGGGAAGCAGCGTACGCACAAAAGCACGCACGCAGGAGAGCAGCGTACACACAAAAGCACGCACGTAGGGGAAAACGTACGCTCAAAAGCACGCACGCAGGGGAAAACGTATGCTCAGGTCATGCGTACGCTCAAGTCTACGTACCAGGGCACGCTCAAGTCTGCGTACCAGGGCACGCTCAAGCCTGCGTACGCAAAAAGTCACGCACGCAAGAGAGCTGCGTACGCGAAAAGTCACGCACACAGGAGAGCTGCGTACGCGTAAAAATACGCGCACAGGAGAGCTGCGTACACAAAAAGTCATGCACACAGGAGAGCTGCATACGCGTAAAAACATGCACGCAGGGGAAAGGGTCTTCTTCTCCATGGCTGAGAAGAAGCTCCCATGGCTCCCAAAACTTCAAGGTATCACAACTTGGCCATCCGAACTCCAAATCCGGATTTCCAAAGCTCCAACCAGGGTGGAATTGAACTCTCTCCCACATGGAAACATCAAAACCCATAAAAATTCAACTTAAAGTGATCAAAACCATGTAAATCCAAAAATAAAGAAAACCTAGATCTAGAACAATGGAGACTCCAAATCACAAAATGTCAAGTTCTAATGTTGATCACCATGTCCTAATCTAGCAAATGGACAAATAAAAGAGGGTTCTCATGTGGTGGCAAGGTGCACTTGTCTATGGGTGTGGAGAGTTGTGTGGAGGAAGAAAAAGAGTGTAGAGGAAGGAGAAGAAGAAAATTAATAGAGGTTCATGAGGAGAGAGAGAGTTAGGTGGGGATTATAAAGAGGGTGGAATGTGGTGGAATGAAGGTGGAGCATAGGCTAAGGTGTTCCAATACACATTAAACCAAACCAAACCAACCCAAACCAATTAAAACCGAGCCAAGTCAAAACCCAAAATACGAGAAATACCAAAATTCCACAAGTTGAGAAAAATAAAATACATGCCAAAATCCAGATACGAGTATAAATACGAAATACGGGAAGTACGGGAAAATGAGGGTGACAATGAACCAACGAAAGTCCATTACAAAATGACAAGGCAGGATACGCCGAGTTCGGTTAAGTTTACTATGAAACATAGACCATACTTGAGTAACTGGTTTTAGTTTAGCACGGTCATGGACAGCTTGTGCACAAGGGCGATTGTTTTCTCGAACGGTAACCCGGGACCACGAGACCGATTCGGCCTAGGAGGAAACACGGTATAGCTGAGCTGGATTTAAGCAACGGGTAATTCGAGAACTTGCAACGGAGCTTGCTACTTACATTGAAAGGACCCCAGGCTATGTCTAGGATGGCTAGTTAATGCCAGTGACCTCCACATCACACACTTGCTATGAATTGTTATCAAACTGACAGGGAAGATGATGGTAAGCTTTAAGTTGCACGACACGCTCTGCTGGGTAAGTTCGAGCGTAATTTACCTTATTTATGTTTTTTCAAACTGCTTGCAAGAAATTAACTAGGATGGTTAGAAAGATCACTAAACATACTGCATGATTCACCTAAATTCTTGAACCAAATGAGAGCACGGGATACATAATTTGCCACCCACCAGTACACGTGTAATGTACTGACCCTCGCTCTCCATATGTAGTACAAATCAAGAGGAGCATGCCACATGACTGAAGGCGGCGCTCGTGTGTTTTGAAGTTTCGCCCGTGCGTGCAAAGACTCGATTAATCTCTTTTGAAGATCCCGCAACTTTCCAAGCAAAGATGTCTCACTTTCCCCTATTCAAGGTGTCTGTATATATATTTTGGCTGTATAAAGGGGTGTGATGTATGGAACGACTATCTCATCGATGCTCATTTTGTAATGGAGTCAGTTTGTAAGCCCGTACGGTACCTTTGTATCGAGTCTGTAATATGATGTTCATTATCAATAAAGTTCAAGTTTCTTCTATACGATGTGTTCAATTTACTCTACGCACTCTCTTACTGTTGTGTTTCGGATAACCTTATGAAAATGTCTTGTGCGAGCGCAACCTAGGCTCGTACGCATCATGCCCGGAGGACGACTATCGATTCTACCGAATCGGGACGTGACATTAAGTCTTCTATTCTTATATTAAAAATAAAACATAAAGTAGAGGGGTGATACATGTAATTATTTTCAAAATAGAGGCAATCTGTGTAATAAGTACTATGAAACATAGTAATATTTAATGTAAATTGAAAAGCACACACACACACACACACACACACACACACACACACACACACACACACACACACACACACACAGACAAAGACATATATAAGAATACGTATTTTAAATGCATGTATTGCTTAAATGTATTTATTTAATATTTATCATGTATTGTTCTGTATTTAAATTCCTTTAATTTTATGATTAATTAATTTTTTTGTAATTTTATTTCTGCATTTTATTTCTTGCTTTTACACTCTGCTTTAGCTTTGCTTTAAGTTCGGCCTAGGTTGGTTTATTTTTGGGTTTAGGATGGTTCATCATGAACCGAACCCAACACCCCCATTTAATTCTCCACCCTTTTTCTTTCTCCTCTTTACTTCTTCTTTATCATTTCACTCTTCTTCTTCTTCCTCATAACTTCCTCCACCTACCAAACCCATAGGCAAGTACAACTTGCTTCTACATGAGGACCCATTTTTATGGTTCATTTATCTTTCTCTCGTGATCCTAAGAGAGTTTAGAACTTGGCATTTTGTATTTTGAAGTCTTATTTTTAGTAGATCTAGAAATTCCTTTTTCGGATTTTACTGGTTTGGATCTATCAAACTTTCGTATTTCCAAGTTATGTCCGTTCTAGATTGTTGAGGGTGTGTTATACGCCATTCTGATCCATGGGAGTTCCATTGTTTGCTTGGGAATGAAGGTTCCATGGGATTTGGAGTTCGGGAGATGTTTTACGCTCATGTTATACGTGCTCGCGTAGCATCAGCCCTTTACGCCCACGTTGTTACGTGTTAGCGTAATATTGAGTCTTTACGCACACGTTATATGTGCCAGCATAATATTGAGTTTTTACGCCCACGATCACTCGTGTCAGCGTGAACATATTTTTACGCAAGTCTACTTAACTTGGCGTATCCCTTTTTACGCGTATTCATTCAGGCGTAAAAACTTTACTTTTTACGCTCGCAGTGTCTCAGGCGTAAACTCTAATCTTTTGCGTATAGCTCTTTTTACGCGGGCTCTTTGGCTCGGCGTAAAATGAGTTTTACGCTCAGCCTTGCTCCTTTATTTGAGTGTACTTCCTTTACGCCTAACTTTATGTTTTACGCGTACTCTTCTGAGTTTGGCGTAAGGCAAGTTTTACGCAGGCAGGCTTTTACGCAGGCAGGCTTTTTACGCACGTATTGTTGCCCGAGCGTGAAGCTTGGGCGTAGACTGTCATGGCATAGATCAGCCTTGGCGTAATCTAACCTTGGTGCTTCTATTGCTCTATAATTTATTCATTTAATGTTGGCATAATAATTCTCCTATTATATTCTTACGCCTTTTTGCATGAACTCGATAATCTTGGCATGATAATATTTTTAATACATATGGTTGTGTAGAACGTGTCCTGTGTCTTGATTGGTTTATGGATACCCAGTATGACTGGAATTAAAACCTAAGAGTTATAGACTCGACCCCAATGAATACTTGTTGACTTTTATGCCTTGTCACCATTGATAATGATTGTGACCTTGACTAATAATTGATCATGCGTTCCTAGTTGGAACTAAGAGACTGGCTAGTCGTCTTATTGAATTGAATGAATGAAGACACGTTCATATGAACTATGAACTATTGTGATCGACTGACCGACCCCGAATATTGGCATGTATGCACATGCAGGCTTCAAATTAATTAATTAATTAATTAATTAATTATTTATCTATTTATCTTACAAAAACAGCTTGTGTACTTTATGGTCAAGGCATGATTACTCCGTGGTTAGTTTTGATTGTTGCATTACGCTATGTAAGACCTACAACCTAACCGCACTGGCATCGTTGTAGAGTTGTGCATATCGTACCCCGTACGAAAGTACTCATTTGAATGACCATGATCCACGGCATGGGATTTCACTCAACGTAGAGACTATTAAGTTAAATAAAATAATGATTACATGGAGAGAATGGATTCCCGAGTTCTTACATGGCAGCCCTCTTGGGACTAGTAGTGCCCGACATGCCGGTTGGTTCCCACAGATACTGTAAATCTGCCACACGGGCAGAAAGCGGTATCTGGTTATATTACTTATTGTATATTGTATATTGATGACGGGCGTCCCGCTGGGACTCGTCTAATTCATGATTGGCGCAATTGATTGACTGGGTAAACTAGCCTTGCTTGCTCATAGTAAGAACTGAGGAATCCTTATTGCATATTTTCAGGGTAACTTAGAACTTACAGTAGCAAGCCGTAGTAGTGGATGGCCGTTTAAATTAATTTGTTTGTGTACTGTATCTACTCTGTTAACTAACTGAGAGGATCAGAATGTCAGGGCATGACGGGTCAACTTCTGTCCTTGTTTGGTTGGGAAGTTGGTTCGAAGTGTCATGATGTTATGTGAACCCCAGTAGCAAGCAGAGATCTATTATTCTTAACTCTTATCACTGGTTTTAGTTCTCATATCGTGCTTCCTTGCGGTACTTGCTATTAGAGGTCTAACCTCTCTGGTTTTGCATGGCCAGATTTAGAGCCAGTTCCCGAGGATCCAGCTTACTTCTACCTCCAAGATGGTAGATACTAGAGGGATGATCGCAGGAGGGCTCGAGTGGGTTCCTTACTTCCCTGCTCATTTTGTTAAATACTTTATACTTTGCCGTTTGGCACCGACATGTTAGTCGGACCGTCTTGTACTTACTTTTACATAATTATAACTAAAGTCAGGCTGCAGCTGATAAACAATTGTGTATACCTTGCTACATCATCTGGCTATGTTCTGTAAAGCCAGATATCAAGAACATTTTGATTGAGCGTTTGTGATGCCTTACTGCTTTATCTTACATGTTCTTTATTTTTGTTTCTTGTTTGAATGATTGAGACAATAGATGTAAAGTGACCATAGTGAGACTTTCATGTAGTATGCACCCCCTCGTCTTGTTAGACAGCATTGATCGTATTATACGGTATTCATCTACCCGTAATACGTAGCTGGCTGAGTCATTCTCCCGCTCTCCAGTATTCTGGTTCTGTGGCATGACAAGGTTTTAGTGGTGGCCCATGCAGGTCAAATTTCAGACTTGTGGGGTGTTTTAATAGGATGTCTCAATCATACTTGTTCCTCCTTGATCTCATAATTCGTTGATTTTCAACTCCAGCTTGATATTCCCGTATCCCTTGACTTCGTTGATCTTTCCTGTCCGGTCGTTTGATTGTTCTCTTGTCCCTTTTCTTAGGGGTACCTCGTGTCAGAGCTGGACAGCAACAACATGGACAGCACGGACAACATGACCAGGTTGATCAGCAACACGGGCCAGTACTACCTCCAGAGACTATCCAGGAAGAAGTGATAGTGGAGGCAGCAGCTGGATCGCAGTATCCAGAGGTTCCACCACCACCAACAGTTCCACCTACCCCTGTGGAAATGGACACACCGGCTCTTTTGGAAATCATGAGAGGGATGATGGCTACTCAGCAACATCAGATGTTAGCCCAGCAGCGCATGCACGCTCAGTTATAAGAGCAGAATGTACTACTTAACCAAGGGTTGCAGATGGCATTGGAAAGAGGGGCGAGGCCAGATTCAGGAGCATCAACCAGATTTTACAAGTACAACCCCCGCCGTTTCGAGGGCACGGAGGATGCTATTTTAGCAGATACATGGCTTAAGGATATTGAGGCTATTCTGACAGCCGCTAAGGTGCCAGCAGAAGAACGTGTGGATCAGGTGAAGTTGTTACTTCAGGATCTCGCACGTGATTGGTGGGAATCAGAGGAAGTAGGTATCAGACGTCCCGTTGCTTGGGACGATTTCACAGCAAGATTCAAGACGAAGTACTATAGAGTTGTGGCACAGTTTGAGCTGCAACAGAAGTTTATCAACCTCAAGCAGGCTGGCAAGACAGTAGATACTTATGCAGCGGAGTTCTGCAGATTGAGTAGGTTTGCCCCAGAGATGGTAGCAACGGAGCGCCATAGGGTGATGAGGTTCCAGCAAGGGTTTTATCTTGAGCTCTTGCAATTGATAGAGGGGCACAATTACCAGACTTTCGATGAAGTGTTGACGGCAACTCGAAGGCATGAGATCACCATTCAGAGGATCACCGTAAGGACTGGGGGCCAGAAGAGATCTCACAGTCAGATTAAAGAATGAGGGGGAGCAGCGCCCCGAACGACAGCACCATCCCATGGCATTCGTATCCACGATGTGGCGATACAAGGGCCAGCACTACCACCCAGGCAGCAGCAGCAGCAACCAAGGAAGAACCAGCAACCCCCAGCAGGCTGCACTTATTATGGGAAGATAGGACACACTAGAGATGTGTGTCGGGCATTAAACGGACTGTATTTGATATATAGAAATCCAGATCATCGGGTTACTACATGTCCCATGAATTCGAGGTCAGGAGGACCAGTACAGCAGTTTTCTGCTCTTCCAGCACCAGGGGCAGGACAGTATCGAGGACCAGCGGTAGCCGTGAGACCGTTGACACAGTGCCCGTTAATGTCGCAGGCTCAGATGTTTCGGCAGTAGGGACCGCCGATGCAGCAACACCAGCATAGACCACCCCAGCATCATCAAGGAAGGGGCCAGCAGCAGCACCAGGCTAGGCCGTAGCATAGGAACCAATAAGGAGGTCGAGGGCAGGCATTCACTCTGTCCCTAGAAAAGGCATTGGCATCGGAAGATATCGTGGCAGGTAACATTCTCGTCGCCTCATATCCCGCAGTAGCATTGTTTGATTCGGGAGCATCACACTCATTTATATCTGCACAATTTACGACACGGCTAGGAATGGAGTTCGAGGCATTGCCAGGGAGGTTGAATATACTCACTGGCAATGGGCTCGTAGGAGTTATTAGAGTTATTCTAGCATGTAGTGTTGTAGTTTGCGGGCATTCCTTACCCGCCCAGTTGATAGAATTTCCTGTTGGAAATTTCGACGTTATCTTAGGCATGGACTGGCTGAAAGACAGTCATGCGACAATAGATTGTCGTAGTGGGAGTGTATCTTTTGATATTCCAGGCATGGAGAGATTCACCTTGGTCAGATCAGAGGCAACTCAGCAAGAGCAGGGAGTAATAACGGCAATGGAAGAAGTTCAGGTTCCGAAGGTAGTTGAAGAGTTTTTGGACGTATTTCCCGAAGAACTTCCCGGTCTACCATCGGTTAGAGATATTGAGTTCAGTATAGAATTGGCACCTGGAACTAAACCGATATCAGATCGGGTTTACAGAATGGCGGATTCGGAGCAGGTCAAGGTATATCAGCATATAGAGGAACTGAAGGAGAAGAAGTTCATCCAAGCTAGCATATCGCCATGGGCAGCAACGGTGGTACTTGTAGGAAAGAAGGATGGATCATCCATATTATGCATTGATTACAGGAAGCTTAACGCGGCAACAGTAAAGAACAAGTGCCCACTACCAAGGATTGACGACTTATTTGATCAGCTGAGCAGAGCTAGAGTTTTCTCCAAGATAGATCTTCGTTCAGGGTACCATCAGGTGAGGGTTCGGAAGAAAGACATTCCTAAGACAGCATTCAAGTCGAAGTATGGACATTATAAATTTTTAGTAATGCCGTTTGGTTTGACCAATGCTCCAGCAATATTTATGGATTTGATGGATCGCATCTTTATGCCATACTTAGATCAGTTTGTCGTGGTGTTTCTCGACGACATTCTTGTATACTCTGCCAGTGAAGAGAAGCATGAAGACCACCTCAGAAAAGTATAACAGGTTTTGAGAGAGAACCAGTTGTATGCCAAGCTCAGCAAGTGCGAGTTCTGGACTGATCATATTTTATTTTTGGGTCATATCATATCAGGAGCTGGTGTAGCAGTGGATCCCAAGAAGGTAGAAGCAATAGAGAGTTGGCCAGTACCCAAGACCGTAGCTGATGTACGAAGTTTCTTGGGATTGGCAGGATATTACAGAAGATTCGTATCAGACTTTACAAGACTTTCAGCACCCATGACCCGCTTGACACGGAAGGATGTGCCATTCGTCTGGTCGGCAGAATGTCAGGTATCATTTGAGATTTTGAAGCAGAAGTTGATATCAGCGCCCATTCTTACATTGCCAGTTGGACCTGGGGGTTTTACTGTATATTGTAATGCGTCAGGTAAAGGACTTGGATGTGTCCTTATACAGCACGAAAAGGTGATAGCATATGCATCTAGACAGCTTCGGGACCACGAGAAGAATTACCCAACTCATGATTTGGAGTTGGCGGCAGTAGTGTTTGCTTTGAAGCTATGGAGGCATTACTTATATGGTGATCGAGTGGACATGTACACAGACCATAAAAGTCTGAAGTACATCTTTACCCAGAAGGAACTGAACATGAGACAGAGAAGATGGTTGGAGTTGATCAAGGATTACGACGTGGAGCTTCAGTATCATCCAGGCAAGGCTAATGTGGTAGCAGACGCTCTCAGCAGAAGAGGCGGCGCATTTATGTTGACAACCCAGAAGCACATTTTAGAAGACCTTCAGGAGATGGGCATCAAAGTTATACTTCCTAGTGATGTAGGAGTTCTAACAAGTCTACAAGTTCAATCTGACTTGATAGATAGGATCAAGACAGCTCAGGCGCAGGACCCAAGGATTCAGAAGCTTAGGGCAGAATATGAGTCAGGGCTCAGAAAGGAGATGAGAATTCATGAAGATGGTACACTTAGGTTTAGATCACGTTTATGTGTACCTAGCGGAGATATCAGACAGGAAGTTGTGGCAGAAGCTCACAGTTCCCAGTATTCTATACATCCTGGAGGGACCAAGATGTACCAAGATATCAAGCAACACTTCTGGTAGAATAGAATGAAGAGGGAGATAGCTAGATTTGTTTTCCGTTGCTTGATATGTCAGCAAGTGAAGGCAGAGCAGCAGAGGCCAGCTGGATTATTGCAACCGCTTTCTATCCCGGAATGGAAGTGGAAGCACATCACAATGGACTTTATGACCGGTTTACCGAGATCGCCAAGTGGTAAAGATACTATTTGGGTGATAGTAGACCGGCTTACGAAGGTAGCACACTTCTTTTTTTTCAGAGTAGGACAATCTACAGAAAAGTTGGCAGAATTGTATATGCAACAGATAGTCAGGCAGCATGGAGTCCCTGTCAGTATTGTGTCAGACAGAGATACCCGTTTCACATCGCATTTCTGGAAGAGCTTACATCATAGTCTGGGTACCAAGTCAAGATTTAGCACGGCTTACCATCCACAGACGGACGGGCAATCAGAAAGAACAATTCAGACTTTGGAAGATATGTTGCGAGCTTGCACCCTAGATTTTAGAGGATTTTGGAAGAGCCACCTACACTTAATCGAATTCTCATACAACAACAGTTATCAAGTCAGTATCCAGATGACGCCATTTGAGGCACTATACAGTAAGAAGTGTAGATCGCCACTAGCATGGGATGATATCGGGGAGAGGAAGATGCTAGGCCCGAAATTGATTGTTCAGACGGTTGAAGTGGTTAAAGGAATTAGAGAGCGACTTCGAGTTGCGCAGGATCGGCATCGTCATTGGGCGGACCAGCATCGTAGGCCGCTAGAGTTTTCCGTTGGGGACCACGTATTCTTGCGGATCTCACCTACCCGTGGGGTCATTAGATTTGGCATTCGTGGGCAGTTGAGTCCGCGATACGTAGGACCATTCGTTATCCTTGATAGGGTAGGCGATGTTGCTTATCGTTTGTCCCTTCCACCTTCGTTACGAGAGGTGCATGACGTGTTTCATATATCTCAATTGCGAAGGTATGTATCGGACCCCAGCCATATCCTTGATCATTCTGAGTTGGTTGTTGGTACCAACTTGTCTTACGAGGAGCAGCCTGTGTCTATCTTGGACCAAAAAGAGAAGATACTCAAGAACCGAACAATTAACCTTGTTCGGGTTGCTTGGGGTTATCACTCTTTGGGAGAGTCAACGTGGGAACGTGAGGATGATATCCGATCACGGTATCCACATCTGTTTGACTCACAAGGTATATTTCTTCCCGTGTACCTTGATTGTCTTAACCCTTCATGCTTGTCACCTCATAGATAGAACTACTTGATATAGTAGATTATAGATATGTTATCTGCTAGTTAAACGTTGAAGAATGATTGCTTGCTCAAGTTTCTTGTACCTAGATTAGCCTAGTTTTGATACTTCTATCCTGCTTGGATTTGAAATTCCGAGGACGAAATTTTTCTAAGGAGGGTAGAGATGTCACTCCCCGTTCCCAGAATACGTATTTTAAATGCATGTATTGCTTAAATGTATTTATTTAATATTTATCATGTATTGTTCTGTATTTAAATTCCTTTAATTTCATGATTAATTAATTTTTCTGCAATTTTATTTCTGTATTTTATTTCCTGCTTTTACACTCTGCTTTAGCTTTGCTTTAGGTTCGACCTAGGTTGGTTTATTTTTGGGTTTAGGATGGTTCATCATGAACCGAACCCAACACCCCCATTTAAGTCCCCACCATTTTTCTCTCTCTTATTTACTTCTTCTTTATCATTTCACTCTTCTTCTTCTTCCTCATAACGTCCTCCACCTACAAATCCATAGGCAAGTACATCTTGCTTCTACATGAGGACCTATTTTTATGGTTCATTTATCTTCCTCTCGTGATCCTAAGAGAGTTTAGAACTTGATATTTTGTATTTTGAAGTCTTATTTTTAGTAGATCTAGAAATTCCTTTTTCGGATTTTACTGGTTTGGATCTATCAAACTTTCGTATTTCCAAGTTCTGTCCGTTCTAGATTGTTGAGGGTGTGTTATACGCCATTCTGATCCATGGGAGTTCCATTGTTTGCTTGGGAATGAAGGTTCCATGGGATTTGGAGTTTGGGAGATGTTTTACGCTCACGTTATACGTGCTCGCGTAGCATCAGCCCTTTACGCCCACGTTGTTACGTGTTAGCGTAATATTGAGTCTTTACGCACACGTTATACGTGCCAGCGTAATATTGAGTTTTTACGCCCACGATCACTCGTGTCAGCGTGAACATATTTTTACGCAAGTCTACTTAACTTGGCGTATCCCTTTTTACGTGTATTCATTCAGGCGTAAAAACTTTACTTTTTACGCTCGCAGTGTCTCAGGCGTAAACTCTAATCTTTTGCGTATAGCTCTTTTTACGCGGGCTCTTTGGCTCGGCGTAAAATAAGTTTTACGCTCAGCCTTGCTCCTTTATTTGAGTGTACTTCCTTTACGCCTAACTTTATGTTTTACGCGTACTCTTCTGAGTTTGGCGTAAGGCAAGTTTTACGCAGGCAGACTTTTACGCAGGCAGGCTTTTTACGTACGTATTGTTGCCCGAGCGTGAAGCTTGGGCGTAGACTGTCATGGCATAGATCAGCCTTGGCGTAATCTAACCTTGGTGCTTCTATTGCTCTATAATTTATTCATTTAATGTTGGCATGATAATTCTCCTATTATATTCTTACGCCTTTTTGCATGAACTCGATAATCTTGGCATGATAATATTTTTAATACATATGGTTGTGTCGAACGTGTCCTGTGTCTTGATTGGTTTATGGATACCCAGTATGACTGGAATTAAAACCTAAGAGTTATAGACTCGACCCCAATGAATACTTGTTAACTTTTATGCCTTGTCACCATTGATAATGATTGTGACCTTGACTAATAATTGATCATGCGTTCCTAGTTGGAACTAAGAGACTGGCTAGTCGTCTTATTGAATTGAATGAATGAAGACATGTTCATATGAACTATGAACTATTGTGATCGACTGACCGACCCCGAATATTGACATACATGCACATGCAGGCTATTAATTAATTAATTAATTATTTATTTATTTATTTATCTATTTATCTTACAAAAACAGTATGTGTACTTTATGGTCAAGGCATGATTACTCCGTGGTTAGTTTTGATTATTGCATTACGCTATGTAAGACCTACAACCTAACCGCACTGACATCGTTATAGAGTTGTGCATATCGTACCCCGTACGAAAGTACTCATTTGAATGACCATGATCCACGGCATGGGATTTCACTCAACGTAGAGACTATTAAGTTAAATAAAATAATGATTGCATGGAGAGAATGGATTCCCGAGTTCTTACATGGCAGCCCTCTTGGGACTAGTAGTGCCCGACAGGCCGGTTGGTCCCCACAGATACTATAAATCTGCCACACGGGCAGAAAATGGTATCTGGTTATATTACTTATTGTATATTGTATATTGATGACGGACGTCCCGCTGGGACTCGTCTAATTCATGATTGGCGCAATTGATTGACTGGGTAAACTAGCCTTGCTTGCTCATAGTAAGAACTGAGGAATCCTTATTGCATATTTTCAGGGTAACTTGGAACTTACAGTAGCAAGCCATAGTAGTGGATGGCCGTTTAAATTAATTTGTTTGTGTACTGTATCTACTCTGTTAACTAACTGAGAGGATCAGAATGTCAGGGCATGACGGGTCAACTTCTGTCCTTGTTTGGTTGGGAAGTTGGTTCGAAGTGTCATGATGTTATGTGAACCCCAGTAGCAAGCAGAGATCTATTTATTTTTAACTCTTATCACTGGTTTTAGTTCTCATATCGTGCTTCCTTGCGGTACTTGCTATTAGAGGTCTAACCTCTCTGGTTTTGCATGGCCAGATTTAGAGCCAGTTCCCGAGGATCCAGCTTACTTCTACCTCCAAGATGGTCAATACTAGAGGGATGATCGCAGGAGGGCTCGAGTGGGTTCCTTACTTTCCCGTTTATTTTGTTAAATACTTTATACTTTGCCGTTTGGCACCGACATGTTAGTCGGACCGTCTTGTACTTACTTTTACATAATTGTAACTAAAGTCAGGCTGCAGCTGATAAACAATTGTGTATACCTTGCTACATCATCTGGCTATGTTCTGTAAAGCCAGATATCAAGAACATTTTGACTGAGCGTTTGGGACGCTTTACTGCTTTATCTTACATGTTCTTTATTTTTGTTTCTTGTTTGAATGATTGAGACAATAGATGTAAAGTGCCCATAGTGAGACTTTCATGTAGTATGCACCCCCTCGTCTTGTTAGACAGCATTGATCGTATTATACGGTATTCATCTACCCGTAATATGTAGCTGGCTGAGTCATTCTCCCGCTCTCCAGTATTCTGGTTCTGGGGCGTGACAAGGTTTTAGTGGTGGCCCATGCAGGTCTGATTTCAGACTTGTGGGGTGTTTTAATAGGATGTCTCAATCATACATGTTCTCCCTTGATCTCATAATTCGTTGATTTTCAACTCCAGCTTGATATTCCCGTATCCCTTGACTTCGTTGATCTTTTCTGTCCGGTCGTTTGATTGTTCTCTTGTCCCTTTTCTTAGGGGTACCTCGTCCGCACCTGTCAGAGCTGGACAGCAACAACATGGACAGCACGGACAATATGACCAGGTTGATCTGCAACACGGGCCAGTACTACCTCTAGAGACTATCCAGGAAGAAGTGATAGTGGAGGCAGCAGCTGGATCGCAGTATCCAGAGGTTCCACCACCACCAACAGTTCCACCTACCCCTGTGGAAATGGACACACCGGCTCTTTTGGAAATCATGAAAGGGATGATGGCTACTCAACAACATCAGATATTAGCCCAGCAGCACATGCACGCTCAGTTGCAAGAGCAGAATGTACTACTCAACCAAGGGTTGCAGACGGCATTGGAAAGAGGGGCGAGGCCAGATTCAGGAGCATCAACCAGATTTTGCAAGTACAACCCCCGCCGTTTCGAGGGCACGGAGGATGCTATTTCAGCAGATGCATGGCTTAAGGATATTGAGGCTATTCTGACAGCCGCTAAGGTGCCAGCAGAAGAACGTGTGGATCAGGTGAAGTTGTTACTTCAGGATCTCGCACGTGATTGGTGGGAATCAGAGGAAGTAGGTATCAGACGTCCCGTTGCTTGGGACGATTTCACAGCAAGATTCAAGACGAAGTACTATAGAGTTGTGGCACAGTTTGAGCTGCAACAGAAGTTTATCAACCTCAAGCAGGCTGACAAGACAGTAGATGCTTATGCAGCGGAGTTCTGCAGATTGAGTAGGTTTGCCCCAGAGATGGTAGCAACGGAGCGCCATAGGGCGATGAGGTTCCAGCAAGGGTTTTATCTTGAGCTCTTGCAATTGATAGAGGGGCACAATTACCAGACTTTCGATGAAGTGTTGACGGCAACTCGAAGGCATGAGTTCACCATTCAGAGGATCACAGTAAGGACTGGGGGCCAGAAGAGATCTCACAGTCAGATTGAAGAAGGAGGGAGAGCAGCGCCCCGAACGACAGCACCATCCCCTGACATTCGTATCCACGATGTGGCGATACAAAGGCCAGCACTACCACCCAGGCAGCAGCAGCAGCAACCAAGGAAGAACCAGCAATCCCCAGCGGGCTGCACTTATTGTGGGAAGATAGGGCACACTAGAGATGTGTGTCGGGCATTAAACGGACTGTGTTTGATATGTGGAAATCCAGATCATCGGGTTACCACATGTCCCATGAATTCGAGGTCAGGAGGACCAGTATAGCAGTTTCCTGCTCTGCCAGCACCAGGGACAGGACAATATCGAGGACCAGCGGTAGCCGTGAGACCGTTGGCACAGCGTCCGTTAATGCCGCAGGCTCAGATGTTTCGGCAGCAGGGACCGCCGATGCAGCAACACCAGCATAGACCACCCCAGCATCATCAAGGAAGGGGCCAGCAGCAGCACCAGGCTAGGTCGCAGCATGGGAACCAACAAGGAGGTCGAGGGCAGGCATTCACTCTGTCCCTAGAAGAGGCATTGGCATCGGGAGATGTCGTGGCAGGTAACATTCTCGTCGCCTCATATCCCGCAGTAGCATTGTTTGATTCGGGTGCATCACACTCATTTATATCTGCACAATTCGCGACACGGCTAGGAATGGAGTTCGAGGCATTGCCAGGGAGGTTGAATATACTCACTGGCAATGGGCTCGTAGGAGTTAGTAGAGTTATTCTAGCATGTAGCATTGTAGTTTGCGGGCATTCCTTACCCGCCCAGTTGATAGAATTTCTTGTTGGAAATTTCGACGTTATCTTAGGCATGGACTGGCTGAAAGACAGTCATGCGATAATAGATTGTCGTAGTGGGAGTGTATCTTTTGATATTCCAGGCATGGAGAGATTCACCTTGGTCAGATCAGAGGCAACTCAGCAAGAGCAGGGAGTAATAACGGCAATGGAAGAAGTTCAGGTTCCGAAGGTAGTTGAAGAGTTTCTGGACGTATTTCTCGAAGAACTTCCCGGTCTACCACCGGTTAGAGATATTGAGTTCAGTATAGAATTGGCACCTGGAACTAAACCGATATCAGATCAAGTTTACAGAATGGCGGATTCGGAACAGGCCAAGGTATATCAGCATATAGAGGAACTAAAGGAGAAGAAGTTCATCCAAGCTAGTATATCGCCATGGGCAGCACCGGTGGTACTTGTAGGAAAGAAGGATGGATCATCCAGATTATACATTGATTACAGGAAGCTTAACGCGGCAACAGTAAAGAACAAGTACCCACTAACAAGGATTGACGACTTATTTGATCAGCTGAGCAGTGCTAGAGTTTTCTCCAAGATAGATCTTCGTTCAGGGTACCATCAGGTGAGGGTTCGGAAGGAAGACATTCCCAAGACATCATTCAGGTCGAAGTATGGGCATTATGAATTTTTAGTAATGCCGTTTGGTTTGACCAATGCTCCAGCAATATTTATGGATTTGATGAATCGCATTTTTATGCCATACTTAGATCAGTTTGTTATGGTATTTCTCGATGACATTCTCGTATGCTCTGCCAGTGAAGAGAAGCATGAAGACCACCTCAAAAAAGTGTTACAGGTTTTGAGAGAGAACCAGTTGTATGCCAAGCTCAGCAAGTGCGAGTTCTGGATTGATCACATTTTATTTTTGGGTCATATCATATCAGGAGTTGGTGTAGTAGTGGATCCCAAGAAGGTAGAAGCAATAGAGAGTTGGCCAGTACCCAAGACCATAGCTGATGTACGGAGTTTCTTGGGATTGGCAGGATATTACAGAAGATTCGTATCAGACTTTGCAAGACTTTCAGCACCAATGACCCGCTTGACACGGAAGGATGTGTCATTCGTCTGGTCGGCAGAATGTCAGGCATCATTTGAGATTTTAAAGCAGAAGTTGATATCAGCGCCCATTCTTATATTGCCAGTTGGACCTGGGGGTTTTACTGTATATTGTGATGCGTCAGGTAAAAGACTTGGATGTGTCCTTATGCAGCACGGAAAGGTGATAGCATATGCATCTAGGCAGCTTCGGGACCACGAGAAGAATTACCCAACTCATGATTTGGAGTTGGCGGCAGTAGTGTTTGCTTTGAAGCTATGGAGGCATTACTTATATGGTGATCGAGTGGACATGTACACAGACCATAAAAGTCTGAAGTACATCTTTACCCAGAAGTAACTGAACATGAGACAGAGAAGATGGTTGGAGTTGATCAAGGATTACGACGTAGAGCTTCAGTATCATCCAGGCAAGGCTAATGTGGTAGCAGACGCTCTCAGCAGAAGAGGCGGCACATTTATGTTGACAACCCAGAAGCACATTTTAGAAGACCTTCAGGAGATGGGCATCGAAGTTATACTTCCTAGTGATGTAGGAGTTCTAACAAGTATACAAGTTCAATCTGACTTGATATATAGGATCAAGGCAGCTCAGGCGCAGGACCCAAGGATTCAGAAGCTTAGGGCAGAATGTGAGTCAGGGCTCAGGAAGGAGATGAGAATTCATGAAGATGGTACACTTAGGTTTGGATCACGATTATGTGTACCTAGAGGAGATATTAGACAGGAAGTTATGGCAGAAGCTCACAGTTCCCAGTATTCTATACATCCTGGAGGGACCAAGATGTACCAAGATATCAAGCAACACTTCTGGTGGAATAGAATGAAGAGGGAGATAGCTAGATTTGTTTCCCGTTGCTTGATATGTCAGCAAGTGAAGGCAGAGCAGCAGAGGCCAGCTGGATTATTGCAACCGCTTTCTATCCCGGAATGGAAGTGGAAGCACATCACAATAGACTTTGTGACCGGTTTACCGAGATCTCCAAGTGGTAAAGATGCTATTTGGGTGATAGTGGACCGGCTTACGAAGGTAGCGCACTTTTTTTCTTTCAGAGTAGGACAATCTACAGAAAAGTTGGCAGAATTGTATATGCAACAGATAGTCAGGCAGCATGGAGTCCCTGTCAGTATTGTGTCAGACAGAGATACCCGTTTTACATCGCATTTCTGGAAGAGCTTATATCATAGTCTGGGTACCAAGTTGAGATTTAGCACGGCTTACCATCCACAGACGGACGGGCAATCAGAAAGAACAATTCAGACTTTGGAAGATATGTTGCGAGTTTGCACCCTAGAATTTGGAGGATCTTGGGAGAGCCACCTACACTTAATCGAATTCTCATACAACAACAATTATCAAGTCAGTATCCAGATGGCGCCATTTGAGGCACTATACGGTAAGAAGTGTAGATCGCCACTAGCATGGGATGATATCGGGGAGAGGAAGATGCTAGGCCCGGAATTGATTGTTCAGACGGTTGAAGTGGTTAAAGGAATTAGAGAGCGACTTCGAGTTGCACAGGATCGGCATCGTCATTGGGCGGACCAGCATCGTAGGCCGCTAGAGTTTTTCGTTGGGGACCACGTATTCTTGAGGATCTCACCTACCCGTGGGGTCATTAGATTTAGCGTTCGTGGGAAGTTGAGTCCGCGATACGTAGGACCATTCGTTATCCTTGATAGGGTAGGCGATGTTGCTTATCGTTTGTCCCTTCCACCTTCGTTAGGAAAGGTGCATGACGTATTTCATGTATCTCAATTACGAAGGTATGTATCGGACCCCAGCCATATCCTTGATCATTCTGAGTTGGTTGTTGGTACCAACTTATCTTACGAGGAGCAGCCTGTGTCTATCTTGGACCGAAAAGAGAAGATACTCAAGAACCGAACAATTAACCTTGTCCGGGTTGCTTGGGGTGATCACTCTTTGGGAGAGTCAACGTGGGAACGTGAGGATGATATCCGATCACGGTATCCACATCTGTTTGACTCACAAGATATATTTATTCCCGTGTACCTTGATTGTCTTAACCCCTCATGCTTGTCACCTCATAGATAGAACTACTTGATATCGTAGATTATAGATATGTTATCTGCTAGTTAAACGTTGAAGAATGATTGCTTGCTCAAGTTTCTTATACCTAGATTAGCCTAGTTTTGATATTCCTATCCTGCTTGGATTTGAAATTCCGAGGACGGAATTTTTCTAAGGAGGGTAGAGATGTCACTCCCCGTTCCCAGAATACGTATTTTAAATGCATGTATTGCTTAAATATATTTATTTAATATTTATCATGTATTGTTCTGTATTTAAATTCCTTTAATTTCATGATTAATTAATTTTTTTGCAATTTTATTTCTGTATTTTATTTCCTGCTTTTATACTCTGCTTTAGCTTTGCTTTAGGTTCGGCCTAGGTTGGTTTATTTTTGGGTTTAGGATGGTTCATCATGAACCGAACCCAACACCCCCATTTAAGTCCCCACCCTTTTTCTCTCTCCTCTTTACTTCTTCTTTATCATTTCACTCTTCTTCTTCTTCCTCATAACTTCCTCCACCTACCAAACCCATAGGCAAGTACATCTTGCTTCTACATGAGGACCCATTTTTATGGTTCATTTATCTTTCTCTCGTGATCCTAAGAGAGTTTAGAACTTGGCATTTTGTATTTTGAAGTCTTATTTTTAGTAGATCTAGAAATTCCTTTTTCGGATTTTACTGGTTTGGATCTATCAAACTTTCGTATTTCCAAGTTCTGTCCGTTCTAGATTGTTGAGGGTGTGTTATACGCCATTCTGATCCATGGGAGTTCCATTGTTTGCTTGGGAATGAAGGTTCCATGGGATTTGGAGTTCGGGAGATGTTTTACGCTCACGTTATACGTGCTCGCGTAGCATCAGCCCTTTACGCCCACGTTGTTACGTGTTAGCGTAATATTGAGTCTTTACGCACACGTTATACGTGCCAGCATAATATTGAGTTTTTATGCCAACGATCACTCGTGTCAGCGTGAACATATTTTTACGCAAGTCTACTTAACTTGGCGTATCCCTTTTTACGCGTATTCATTCAGGCGTAAAAACTTTACTTTTTACGCTCGCAGTGTCTCAGGCGTAAACTCTAATCTTTTGCGTATAGCTCTTTTTACGCGGGCTCTTTGGCTCGGCGTAAAATGAGTTTTACGCTCAGCCTTGCTCCTTTATTTGAGTGTACTTCCTTTACGCCTAACTTTATGTTTTACGCGTACTCTTCTGAGTTTGGCGTAAGGCAAGTTTTACGCAGGCAGGCTTTTACGGAGGCAGGCTTTTTACGCACGTATTGTTGCCCGAGCGTGAAGCTTGGGCGTAGACTGTCATGGCATAGATCAGCCTTGGCGTAATCTAACCTTGGTGCTTCTATTGCTCTATAATTTATTCATTTAATGTTGGCATAATAATTCTCCTATTATATTCTTACGCCTTTTTGCATGAACTCGATAATCTTGGCATGATAATATTTTTAATACATATGGTTGTGTAGAATGTGTCCTGTGTCTTGATTGGTTTATGGATACCCAGTATGACTGGAATTAAAACCTAAGAGTTATAGACTCGACCCCAATGAATACTTGTTGACTTTTATGCCTTGTCACCATTGATAATGATTGTGACCTTGACTAATAATTGATCATGCGTTCCTAGTTGGAACTAAGAGACTGGCTAGTTGTCTTATTGAATTGAATGCATGAAGACACGTTCATATGAACTATGAACTATTGTGATCGACTGACCGACCCCGAATATTGGCATACATGCACATGCAGGCTTCAAATTAATTAATTAATTATTTATTTATCTATTTATCTTACAAAAATAGCATATGTACTTTATGGTCAAGGCATGATTACTTCGTGGTTAGTTTTGGTTGTTGTATTACACTATGTAAGACCTACAACCTAACCGCACTGGCATCGTTGTAGAGTTGTGCATATCGTACCCCGTACGAAAGTACTTATTTGAATGACCATGATCCACGGCATGGGATTTTACTCAACGTAGAGACTATTAAGTTAAATAAAATAATGATTGCATGGAGAGAATGGATTCCCGAGTTCTTACATGGCAGCCCTCTTGGGACTAGTAGTGCCCGACAGGCCGGTTGGTCCCCACAGATACTGCAAATCTGCCACACGGGCAGGAAGCGGTATCTGGTTATATTACTTATTGTATATTGTATATTGATGACGGGCGTCCCGCTGGGACTCGTCTAATTCATGATTGGCACAATTGATTGACTGGGTAAACTAGCCTTGCTTGCTCATAGTAAGAACTGAGGAATCCTTATTGCATATTTCCAGAGTAACTTGGAACTTACAGTAGCAAGCCGTAGTAGTGGATGGCCGTTTAAATTGATTTGTTTGTGTACTGTATCTACTCTGTTAACTAACTGAGAGGATCAGAATGTCAGGGCATGACGGGTCAACTTCTGTCCTTGTTTGGTTGGAAAGTTGGTTCGAAGTGTCATGATGTTATGTGAACCCCAGTAGCAAGCAGAGATCTATTTATTCTTAACTCTTATCACTGGTTTTAGTTCTCATGTCGTGCTTCCTTGCGGTACTTGCTATTAGAGGTCTAACCTCTCTGGTTTTGCATGGCCAGATTTAGAGCCAGTCCCCGAGGATCCAGCTTACTTCTACCTCCAAGATGGTCAATACTAGAGGGATGATCGCAGGAGGGCTTGAGTGGGTTCCTTACTTCCCCGCTCGTTTTGTTAAATACTTTATACTTTGCCGTTTGGCAC
Organism: Iris pallida; assembly: GCA_029216955.1. Classification (NCBI taxonomy): domain Eukaryota; kingdom Viridiplantae; phylum Streptophyta; class Magnoliopsida; order Asparagales; family Iridaceae; genus Iris; species Iris pallida. The sequence continues at coordinate 10,190,424 of JANAVB010024400.1, read as the reverse complement.
CGACATGTTAGTCGGACCGTCTTGTACTTACTTTTACATAATTGTAACTAAAGTCAGGCTGCAGCTGATAAACAATTGTGTATACCTTGCTACATCATCTGGCTATGTTCTGTAAAGCCAGATATCAAGAACATTTTGACTAAGCGTTTGGGACGCCTTACTGCTTTATCTTACATGTTCTTTATTTTTGTTTCTTGTTTGAATGATTGAGACAATAGATGTAAAGTGACCATAGTGAGACTTTCATGTAGTATGCACCCCCTCGTCTTGTTAGACAGCATTGATCGTATTATACGGTATTCATCTACCCGTAATACGTACCTGGCTGAGTCATTCCCCCGCTCTCCAGTATTCTGGTTCTGGGACGTGACACACACACATATATATATATATATATATATATATATATATATATATATATATATATATATATATATATATATATATATGGGAATTCAGATCAAAGGCCCCGCGGGTGGAGCCCCGCCGAAACCCCATCCCCCTGCACCGTCGGATCGGGGGCCCCGCGTGGGGCCGCGCACGCGCTGCTCGATCAACCGGTCTCGATGGCGACGGAACTCCCGATCCGGACCATATATATATATATATATATATTCAAAAAGGGTAATTTTATTTAGACCTCTCTGAAATGCTACAAACTCAGCCTAAAGGCTTACAACCAAACCAGCCTGAAGGCCAATACATAAAATCATGGCCCGAATGCACCATCCCAGCTCGAAGGTCAATATATACAATCCTGGCCCGAAGGCACCATTCCAGCCCGAAGGGCTCATGCAGCCGAAGCTGCAGCACCTCAGCTTCGTACTAGCACCACACCCCATTTAAGTTCTCCTGAAGGGAATTAAATGTCGTCCCTGACTAGCAACCTCAGAAGATGGGTGTCGTTTTAACCGTTAGAGATTGAACTCATTGTCGCATATATATATATATATATATATATATATATATATATATATATATATATATATATATATATACTGCTCCTATTTTGAAAATAATTACATGTACTCTACTTTATGTTTTATTTTTAATATAAGAATATAAGACTTAATGTGTGTGTATGTGTACACATACACACACACACATTAAGTGTACTGCCTCGTACCTAGATCGTGCCCCATTTTCGTCCACGGGGTGGGCGAGAAAGGAACACTGTCGCTACTGATTCAGTCGAAACCGATAGATCGGGATCGATTGAAGCAGTCGAACGGGAACGATTGAATTAAGATCATTTTCTCGTTATGGAAAGGCTTCTTCGGAATCATGTCATATATTCAGCGGGTTGTGACTCGAGGATAGACTTTGCGGCTGAGTCGGAAGAGACGTCCCGTTGCTCTGCTTTTTATGCCGCACTTGCTCTTTGGCTTTGGTTTTCGTGAATGCGTTTTCGTGAATGTTTTCAATGGTTTTCATGGCTTTCATTTTTGAACTTCGCATTCGTATTGAACTCCTTGTATGGCAGAATGTTCAAATCAGTTGCTTATGCGATTTCAGGTGATCGCGTAGGCAACGTCTAAGCATGACCAACCAATTCCTCGTCTCAGGTAAGACTAAGGTGAGTGACTGACCCTTCTCCCCTCGACCCTCTTCTCCACTAAATTGTCGATACCAACATATGCTATGCTAGATGTAAATGCAATGACACAAATGCTTATTCTAATAAACTATTGCATGACATCTCACGTATACGGGCTATAGAATTGCTTATCATATAACTGTTCATTGCTTGCTTATAATATGCTTTCCATCAAACTATGTTAAGCAAAAAGGTAATGAACCAACGAAAGTCCACTGCAAAATGACAAGGGGATACGCCGAGTTCAGTTAAGAGTACTATGAAACATAGACCATGCTTGAATAACTGGTTTTAGTTTAGCACAATCATGGACAACTTGTGCATAAGGGCGATTGTTTCCTCGAACGGTAACCCGGGACCACGGGACCGATTCGGCCTAGGAGGAAACACGGTATAGTTGAGCTGGGTTTAAGCAACGGATAATTTGGAAACTTGCAACGGAGCTTGCTACTTACGTTGGAAGGACTCCGTCTAACCAGGCTATGTCCAGGATGGCTAGTTAATGCCAGTGACCTCCACATCACACACTTGCTATGAATTGTTATCAAACTGACAGGAAAGATGATGGTAAGCTTTAAGTTGCACGGCAAGCTCTACCGTGTGTAAGTTCTAGCGTAATTCACCTTGTTTACGTTTCGTCAAACTGCTTGCATGAAACTGAGTAGGATGGCTAGAAAGATCAGTAAACATACTGCATGATTCACCTAAATTCTTGAACCAAATGAGAGCACGGGATATAAATTTGCCACCCACCAGTACACGTGTAATGTACTGACCCTCGCTCTCCATAGGTACTACAAATCAGGAGGAGCGTGCCACATGACTGAAGGCGGCGCTCGTGTGTTTTGAAGCTTTGTCCGTGCGTACGAAGAGTCGATTAATCTCTTTTGAAGACCTCGCAACTTTCCAAGCAAAGAAGTCTCAACTCTCCCCTATTCAAGGTGTCTGCATATTTTTGCTGTATAAAGGGGTGTGATGTATGGAACGGCTATCTCATCGATGCTCATTTTGTAATGGAGTCAGTTTGTAAGCTCGCACGGTACCTTTGTATCGAGTCTGTAATATGATGTTCATTATCAATAAAGTTCAAGTTTCTTCTATACGATGTGTTCAATTTACTTTGCGCACTCTCTTGATGTTGTGTTTTGGATAACCTTATGAAAGTGCTTTGTGCGAGCGCAACCTAGGCTCATACGATATCACGCCCGGGGGACGACTATCGATTCTACAGAATCTGGACGTGACATTAAGTCTTCTATTCTTATATTAAAAATAAAACATAAAGTATAGGGGTGATACATGTAATTAT